>CM060926.1:524388553-525014386 GCA_030737875.1 Allium sativum
ACTCAACCCAACCTCGAGTTGGCCACACATGTTTTCTAAGTGTCATGTCCACTTTATTTCGAACCATAATTACAAGTTTAACAAATACTTGGGTAGACCTAACTTAATAGGTAAATTCCCAAGGGGTAGACCTAACTTAATAGGTAAATTCCCAATCTTATATTTTCATGTATTTTTAAGTTTTACCCAAACCCCCCCCCCCCCCCCCCAATGTCATTCTATCGCTTACATATTCGTCATAACGCATAAAGGATAGAAAGGGGGAACTTGGCACAACATATATGATAAATCTTACATATCATAATAAACATGCATAACATGTTGGACTTGCATAACTTAGCATAGTGAACTTGCATAAACATGCATAACTTGTTAAACTTGCAAATCATGGCATAGTGAACTTGCATAAACATGCATAACTTGTTAAACATGTGTAACATAGCATAGTGAACTTGCATAAGCATGCATAACTTATTAAACTTGCAAATCATGGCATAGTGAACTTGCATAAACATGCATAACTTGTTAAACGTGTGTAACATAGCATAGTGAACTTGCATAAGCACGCATAACTTATTAAACATGCATAACATAGCATAGTGAACTCGCATAAGCATGCATAACTTATTAAACATGCATAACATAGCATAGTGAACTCGCATAAGCATGCATAACTTATTAAACATGCATAAATCTCAACTTTCATCACATATTAACTTTAGAGTTTCTAAAATGAAGGTAAGAGGGCTTACAAATATTATGAAGACACAAATCTACTAATAAAGATTGAGAAGCCCTTTTATGCAAGCATATAAAAACCCAAAACAAAGCTCCAATTAACAAAAATCCCAAAAACTCTAGCTTAGCAAATAAAGCTTGCAACTTGATGATGTATGCAAGCTAATGATCATTCATACAACTTAGAAATGCTTGTATGAACATCAAAATCTTCATAGAAACGATTTTTGAAGAGGGTGGAGGCTAGGGTTTTTAGGTGGAGGCCATTTGAGAATTCAATTTGACATAGTTTGGTTGCTAGAATGAATAATGAGGTTTTAGGGTAGGATTAGGGGCTTATTTATAGAAGATTAGAGTGTTTTTAGCCCTAGGATTAACCCTAGGTTAGTTTATGTCCGTCAGATTTAGGAATTCTCTAGAACCAAGCCACACAACCAAGCCCAAATCAAAATGGTGCGCCAGGCAAAACTGCCCGGCCACCCCGTGTCGACAGGGCTGTCGACAGGGCAGTCGACACCCTAAGACCCCTGTCGACATGCCTGTCGACATGGGGGTCTTGGCGGGAGTTTTCCCGCCTGACGCCAGTTAGCCCTAAACCTTGTTTTTAATTTAAAATTTAAATCTGTTTTTACTGTGGAAATTTCTGAAAACTTTAATGGGCCTTAACTAGGTCATACGGACTCCGATTTTCGAAAACTCGGACTCTATTTCGCGTATTTTTCCGAGACGAACGCAATGGCATAGCCCGTTTCCCTTGATTCAGATTTTAGAATTAAATTCTGCCTCGATTTATGTTATAACAGGTTATTGAAAATACGGGTTGTTACATTCTCCCCTCCTTAAAGGATTTCGTCCCCGAAATCTTCAAGTTAGGAAGAACGTATCCTACCATCCAATCATCCATCTACTCAAAGCATCATCCACGAGCAATCATTGTCCTTAAAAGATTCTAAATGCTGTATGAACATATGCAAAAGTGTGTGTATATGTACTTATCTAATGCAAAGATCAATGCAAAATATGTTAGTGAAATGTATCCATATGTATGCAAATCCCTAACATAATGTATAACATCTACATGCGTGCTCAATCATACATCCATATGCAACATCCATGTGATTGCATACAAATTTCATCCAAGAATAAGCATAAACACTCATGCATATGCAATATGAGGAGTGTGTGAGCCGATCTAGTGCCTAATGTGTATCATGCATCCACGAGTAACCACTTGCAAACACTTGCAACCACTTGCAACCATCAAACATAACATGTCTCAAACACATGTTTCATCCAAAGGGTTTCTACCTAAGGTTCTCATGACAAGATTAGCACGATAACTAGATAAACATGGATAGCAAAGAGAAAGATATGCTAAACAAAGGAAAGAGATTGAGAGTGTACCCTCAAAAAGGAATGGATAAAGCCCACGCATCTTCTCCTCGGTTTCCCAAGTTGCGTCTTCTTCGGCTTCACCCCATTGAACCTTCACCAGCTTGACCTCTCGATTCCTTAGCTTCTTGGTCTCCGTCCCCAAGATACGAATCGGAGCTCTCCTCAAAGTTGCCTCTTTCTCTACCTCCACGTCTTCAAGAATGCTAGGTTCAACCACCTCAGCGGACTCATGTAGGCACTTTCGGAGATGCGAGACATGAAAGACATTATGCACTCCGGACAACTTCTCGGGCAATTGCACTTTATAAGCCATCTTCCCAATTCTCTCTATGATAGGGAAGGGTCCAACAAATCTCGGTGCCAACTTCCCAACAGCTCCAAATCGGACCACATTCCGCAAAGGAGAAACCTTTACGAAAACCATGTCCCCAACATCAAACTCCAAATCGGATCTTCGCTTATCAGCATAGGATTTCTGTCGGTCTTCGGCCGCCTTCATCCGTCTTCTAATCAACTCGACCTTCTCGGATGTATCTCTAATCATGTCGGGTCCAAGTATAAGCTTATCTGTAGTCTCCCACCAACATGTGGGTGACTTGCACGGCCTCCCATATAAAGCTTCAAATGGTGCCATCCCTATGCTCGCCTGATAACTGTTATTATATGCAAACTCAACAAGAGGAAGATGGTCTTCCCAAGCATCACCAAAATCCAGAATGCAAAGCCTCAACAAGTCCTCAAGTACCCTATTCACCCTTTCTGTTTGGCCGTCTGTTTGTGGGTGATAGGCCGTACTCAGGTTCAACCTTATGCCCATAGCTTTCTGCAAACTGTTCCAGAACTGACTAGTAAAGATGGGGTCTCGGTCACTGACTATGCTGGAAGGGACTCCATGTAGTCGTACTACTCACGAAGATATATTGATGCTAGTCCAGATGCGGTCCTTTTGCTCTTCACCGGAATGAAATGAGCACTCTTCGTAAGCCTATCTACAATGACCCATATGCTCGTATTCCCTTTCCTTGACCTTGGAAGCCCATCAATAAAGTCCATAGAAATACTCTCCCACTTCCATAGCGGGACCTCTAGAGGATGCAATAGCCCACCGGGCTTCTTCGACTCGGCTTTTACTCTCTGATAGACAACACATCTAGAGACAAACCCTGCCACATCCTTCTTCATTCCAGGCCAGAAGAAAATGCGCTTCATATCCTTATACATCTTATCTCCACCCGGATGTATAGTGAACTTGGAGCGATGTGCTTCATCAAGAACTTTACTCACCAAGTCTTCTATCAACGGAACACAAAGCCTTCCGTCTCTCCTCAGCCAACCCTTATCATCTATGGAATATCGAGCAAGGTGACTAGATGTCTCCCCTCGAATCAGCTTATCCATGATCTCAATTATCTGAGGGTCTTCCTTCTGCGAAGCCCCAACTTGATCCAGAAGGGTAGGCCTGAGCTCTAGAGATGCTAAAGAACCGGTCATCGACTCCACCGCCAAAGAGAAATCAAAGGTTGCCAAGAACTCTAAATTCTTCATCTCAACAAATAGAGGACTTAGTGTCAACCTTTTTCTACTCAACGCATCCGCTACAACATTCCCCTTGCCAGAGGTATAGGCTATATCAAAATCATAGGACGCCAAGAATTCCATCCATCTTTGCTGCCTCAAGTTCAGATCCTTTTGCGAAAAGAGATACTTCAAAGACTTATGATCAGTATACAGCTCAAATCTCTCTCCCAGAAGATAATGACGCCAAGCCTTGAGTGCATATACAATCGCTGCCAGCTCTAGATCATGAGTGGGATAATTCTTCTCATGCACCTTAAGTTACCTCCCACCAAAACATATAACTCTGCCCTCTTGCATCAGAACGGCGCCCAATCCCGTGCCACAAGCATCAGTGTACACGGTAAATATCTTACCACCATCGGGTAAAGCTAGAACTGGTGCAGAGGTAAGGGCTCTCTTGAGTCTCTGAAAAGCAAGCTCACAGTCCATATCCCAAGCAAAAACTAAGTTCTTCTTAGTCAACTTAGTAAGAGGAGCAGATATCTTCGCGAAGTCCTTGATGGACTTCCGGTAAAAACCCGCAAGACCTAGAAAACTTCTCACCTCGGTTGCATTCCTTGGAGTCTTCCAATCCTGAACTGCAACCACCTTAGCGGGATCCACCGCTAAGCCTTGCTTGGATACGATATGCCCAAGGAATCTAACTTCCCTTCTCCAAAAGTGACACTTGGAGAACTTGGCCTTTAACTGATGCGCTCTAAGCGTATCCATCACCTCTACAAGATGCCTCGCGTGCTCTTCTTCATCCTTGGAGAAGATCAGAATATCATCCACAAAGACCACGACAAACTTGTTCAAGAACTCCCGAAACACCCTACTCATCAAGTCCACGAAATACGCGGGTGCATTCGTCAAGCCAAACGGCATAACAAGCCATTCAAAGAATCCATCTGGAGTTCTGAATGCAGTCTTGTCTATACTATCTTCAGCCACTCTGAGCTGATGAAATCCAGTAGCAAGATCAAGCTGAGAGAAAACAGAAGCACCAACAAGCTGGTCAAAGAGATCATCGATCCTCGGTAACGGGTGTCTGTTCTTCTTAGTCAGCTTATTCAATTCTCTATAATCCACACAGAGTCGAAGAGAACCATCTGCCTTAGTAGCAAACACCACAGGCGCTCCCCATTCGGATATACTTCGTATGATGAAGTTCTTTTCAAGCAACTCTTTTACTTGCTTGCTGAGCTCCCGTCTCTCACGCGGAGCCATGTGCCGAACGGGCAAAGAAACAGGCTTAGCATTATCCACCAGATAAATGCGAAAATCAATCTCTCGTTTAGGGGGCAACCCCTTAACTTCTTCAAAAACATCTGGATAGTCTCGGACCACCCTTACAGACTGAAGGGCTTCCTCTGACGAGTCGAGAGATTCAAGATAGCACAACATGACGAGATCCTTCGGATTGCATGAAATCTCTAAGGTGTTGCCAAGGCGAGTCACAAGCCTCACAACCCTATGCTCACAATCAAGAATGGCTCCATATCGGGACAGCCAATCCATGCCCAGTATCAATCCGTATCCCCTGAAACCAAGAACATATGCACTACACAAGAACTCTACACTGAGTATAGAGATCCTCAGATCCTCACATATCATAGATAGATGAGCAGAACCCCCAATGGGATTCGAAACACAAACGGGATCATCCACTAAGCTAGTACTAAGGTGCAAGCTATCAACAAGATCAGATGAAATAAAGCTATGTGATGCACCAGAATCAAACAAGGTACGAACTGGAAGATCAGAAACATAAACAAGGTTCTCAACAGAAACACTACCTCGGTCGGGAACTGGAGCGGTATTGAGAGCATGAACTTGCCCTCCTGAAGGTCCAGCCTGTCCTTTCTTCTTCGGGCATTCCTTGCTGAAGTGTCCAGTCTCACCACAGGAAAAACATCCACCACTAAGCTTCCTTTTCTTCTTCCTACAATCCTTAGCAAAGTGTCCAGGCACACCACAGTAATTGCACTTTCCCTTGCCTTTGTTGTTGTTCCCCTTCTTGTTCTTGCTCTGATTCCCCTGACTGCTTTGACCACCTTGATTGCCTTTACCTTGAGAATCAGTCTTCTTTGCTTGAGTATCACTCGTCTTGACCTCTTTCTTTCCATCTCCCTGAAGTAGAGCCATATTGACCAAACTCTCAAAAGTAGCCCCATGCGGAATGTGTGACATTGCCAAACCCTGCAGCGGCTCATTCAACCCTCTAGCAAATCGAAGAGCCTTCTTCTCAGGAGTGTTCACCATATCCAAACCAAAACGGGCCAGCTGATTAAACTTGTTCACATACTCCTTGACAGACATATCACCTTGCTTTAATGCAATGAACTTCTCCATCTGTAAATTCGCCTCAGCAGAAGATAGAAACTTGGCCACAAATCTAGCCCTCAAATAGGCCCAAGTCTCAACGGGCCTCGTCCCATTGGTGACCTGCCACCAATAGGCCGCTTCATCCTTCAAAAGCCACACTGTCAATAAGATCTTCCTCTCGTCATCAATCCCAAAGATAGCAAACAGGTCCTCAGTGCCTTTCAGCCAATTCCTAGCTTCAACAAAAGATTCCGTGCCTAGGAAGTTCTTGCCTCCCATCGCCTTGAAGTCTTTACAAACCTTCGTGAACTCAACCTGAGGATGCTGAGGGGGAGGAGGAGGAAGAGGAGCCTCAGCAACAGGAGGGGGAGGAACATTAGCAACGGGAGGAGGAATATTAACCACTGGAGGGACCACCAGAGGAGGGACATTAGGGGGAGGATTCTCAACTACAGGAGGAGGAGTGGGAGTAGGGTTTGCGGGGCCGGCTGCCGCCCTAGCTTCTAGAAGTCTCCTATACCAGAGTGGTACGTTTACTCCATCCGGGATGGCAAGATCCTCAGCCATACTGAAACGAAGGATAAGATAAAATTAGGTCAAGGGAACGAAGGATAACGCTAATGGCTTTTTGGGGAATAGCCTTTTTAAAATACTAGACTTTTCTTTAGAAAATACTTTATACTTGTTTTGAAAATAGTTTTTCAAAAGTCTTTTAAAAACTTTTTGCTCTTTCTCGAAACCATATGCTCCGATACCAAATTTGTAACACCCCACCTCCGCTAGGGTCACTCTTTCGGGGGCACTAGCTTCTGGGGGGCGTTAGAACTGGGTAAGCATGCATAATGATATATCAAGGCAGAACAAGAACATAAATATATGTAAAACAGGGTAAGTGAGAATAAAACAGCGGAATATCTCAAACCATCTCAAAACAAGTCTAGTACATCATAAAGTCAACTGCCAAAATAAACATGTCTAGTACATCATAAACAGAAATACTGAAATACATAGTGCTATCCCCAAAAATAAAGATGATAAACCATAGCGAGCTCAATGTCCAGACATACATGAGCTATCTAGCAAACAAGCAAGCGATCCAAGCTAAGCACCACTGTTCCCTCCCTGAGAACCTGGGGGGGGGACGGAAGAAAAGAAGCGAAAGAAAACAGGTCAGTCAAAAAGACTGGTAAGCCCTACTACGATCAGTCTATAAACTAGTAAAGTTAACATCATGATGGAAACTGAGATGAACATACTGGCAATAGATAAAGGTGTCATTACATAAAGAAGATTAAGCTTTGCACCACAGTGTACTAGCAAACTAACATAACAGGTACTGATCCCTCAGCCCAAACTTTGGCCCAATAGCATGAGGTGACCTTAATGCAAGGTCCAGCCCAACGGTCTAGTCGATCGGCTCCCTATAAACCTAACACGTCAAGTGTTGGTGTCCATACGGCCCACATATGGTTGTAGTCAGACTGTGCTGGGTCCACCTTCGGGTGTATCAAGCCCTCGGGTGTCAACCCCAGACACCTAAGCAATAATGCACAGTCTAAACCTACTGGTACCCGTGCCTCGAGTTTGTCCAACACCGAACTACATGCACGTCCGTAGCCCGCCTGGACCCGCACCGCTGTACCACTCAGCCGTCGCTTTGGTCGCTTACATCAGTCCAGTAATCGTGCCCTGCCCTAGCCTAACCTCTAGGGTTGTGAGTGATACCAAACTGGGATTACTGCTGAAACAGACCACGTTGCTAGGGTTTTCTAAGAGGGTTAAGTGTGGTTTAACCCCTCACTAATCATGGATTAAATTAGTTAAGTGTAACCAACAGTTCACCACTTAACCCCATTTAATCCCTCGTATCCCCAAAATTGGTTAAGTATTAGTGGGCCATGACTTAACCCTAATCATGAGGCATTAATTTAATTGCACCTTAACCTCTCACATTAGACTTTGTTGCGGTTACTAGTTAAGCCGGGCGGGTCCGGGTAGCTTTACACCACAACTTGGTCTAACCTCGGGTCCCAGGTACACATGACCAACTTCTCACATTGGGTCCTATTGTTTGTAGCAACTAGTTAAGCCGGTCGGTTCCGGGTAGGTTTACGCTACAAACTCAACCCAACCTCGAGTTGGCCACACATGTTTTCTAAGTGTCATGTCCACTTTATTTCGAACCATAATTACAAGTTTAACAAATACTTGGGTAGACCTAACTTAATAGGTAAATTCCCAATCTTATATTTTCATGTATTTTTAAGTTTTACCCAACCCCCCCCCCCCCCCCCCAATGTCATTCTATCGCTTACATATTCGTCATAACGCATAAAGGATAGAAAGGGGGAACTTGGCACAACATATATGATAAATCTTACATATCATAATAAACATGCATAACATGTTGGACTTGCATAACTTAGCATAGTGAACTTGCATAAACATGCATAACTTGTTAAACTTGCAAATCATGGCATAGTGAACTTGCATAAACATGCATAACTTGTTAAACATGTGTAACATAGCATAGTGAACTTGCATAAGCATGCATAACTTATTAAACTTGCAAATCATGGCATAGTGAACTTGCATAAACATGCATAACTTGTTAAACGTGTGTAACATAGCATAGTGAACTTGCATAAGCACGCATAACTTATTAAACATGCATAACATAGCATAGTGAACTCGCATAAGCATGCATAACTTATTAAACATGCATAACATAGCATAGTGAACTCGCATAAGCATGCATAACTTATTAAACATGCATAAATCTCAACTTTCATCACATATTAACTTTAGAGTTTCTAAAATGAAGGTAAGAGGGCTTACAAATATTATGAAGACACAAATCTACTAATAAAGATTGAGAAGCCCTTTTATGCAAGCATATAAAAACCCAAAACAAAGCTCCAATTAACAAAAATCCCAAAAACTCTAGCTTAGCAAATAAAGCTTGCAACTTGATGATGTATGCAAGCTAATGATCATTCATACAACTTAGAAATGCTTGTATGAACATCAAAATCTTCATAGAAACGATTTTTGAAGAGGGTGGAGGCTAGGGTTTTTAGGTGGAGGCCATTTGAGAATTCAATTTGACATAGTTTGGTTGCTAGAATGAATAATGAGGTTTAAGGGTAGGATTAGGGGCTTATTTATAGAAGATTAGAGTGTTTTTAGCCCTAGGATTAACCCTAGGTTAGTTTAGGTCCGTCAGATTTAGGAATTCTCTAGAACCAAGCCACACAACCAAGCCCAAATCAAAATGGTGCGCCAGGCAAAACTGCCCGGCCACCCCGTGTCGACAGGGCTGTCGACAGGGCAGTCGACACCCTAAGACCCCTGTCAACATGCCTGTCGACATGGGGGTCTTGGCGGGAGTTTTCCCGCCTGACGCCAGTTAGCCCTAAACCTTGTTTTTAATTTAAAATTTAAATCTGTTTTTACTGTGGAAATTTCTGAAAACTTTAATGGGCCTTAACTGGGTCATACGGACTCCGATTTTCGAAAACTCGGACTCTATTTCGCGTATTTTTCCGAGACGAACGCAATGGCATAGCCCGTTT
This sequence comes from Allium sativum, assembly GCA_030737875.1. Taxonomy (NCBI): domain Eukaryota; kingdom Viridiplantae; phylum Streptophyta; class Magnoliopsida; order Asparagales; family Amaryllidaceae; genus Allium; species Allium sativum. Next base: position 524,398,147 of record CM060926.1, read on the forward strand.
CCCTTGATTCAGATTTTAGAATTAAATTCTGCCTCGATTTATGTTATAACAGGTTATTGAAAATACGGGTTGTTACAATGAAGGTTCAGTGGGTAGATAACCCAGAGGATGCAACTTGGGAGACCGAAGACAAGATTGGTGCCTCGTACCCTTTTTTTTCGAGGGCATGTTCTAAACTTCCTTTCCAAAGATTTTATTCATACTTATTTCTATCATTTGATTATGTCCTATTGATCGAATCTTTGACTTTAGGTAGGAATCCCATGGATATAAACATGTGTTTGAAACATGTTATGTTTGATGGATGCAAGTGTTTGCTAGTGGTTGCTCGTGGATGCATATACATACACATTAGGCAGTAGATCGGCTCAATCACTCTCATACTGCATATGGACGTGTGTGCATTTTTCTTCTTTTTATGTTGGAAATTGACGTATCATCATATAGATGTTGCATTTGGACAATGATTGTGCCATATATAGAACTTACAAGTTATAATAGGATTATTTGCATACATGTTGGGTTCATGACACTAATATACATTGCATTGAGGAGGTCAACTGAATCAGTAGACCGCCCGATCTTCGCAATAATATTGGGACATATACACACCTTTGCATATGTTCATATAAGCATCAGAAGCCTTTAATGATAATGGATGCTTGTGATTGGTGGATGAGTTGATGGGTGATGGATGTTAGGTATACATTCTTCCTAACTTGGAGATTTCGGAGATGAAATCCTTTGAGTAGGGGAGAATGTAACACCCCGCATTTTAACAACACTAAAAGGTGATAGATTAAAGAATAATTAAATTAATATTCAAACTTAAGTGAAACGGACTGTGCTATTGCGTTCGTCTCGGAGTTCTAGTCAAAATAGACACTTGGTTTGCGAAAAACGGACAATGTATGAAGAAGTTATTAAGGTTTGAAGTTTTTGTACACATAAGAAGAATATATATGAATAAAATATGTCCAGAAAATTCAAAACAGTTCGAAAATTCGGAATTTGGGGGAGTGGGAAAATTCCCGCCCAAGGGTGTCGACCCCATAAGGGGGTGTCGACCCCATAAGGGAGGGGGATCGACCCCCCTGCAGCAGATCCGGGCAGATTAGGGTTTGGGGTTATGGCTATATATATGGCCTCATTTTTCTTGTTTCTCCGCACCAAAAATAATGGAGAACTAGATGTTGCCTCTGCCCAGATTAAATTGAGTCTCTTCTTCAACAATCAACAAAGAGTTAATCAAGTTTAGAGATCTGTGATTCAACATCAGCAATTCCTTTCTTCTATTTTCTTCGATCCAAACACTGTGAGTCCATGTTAATTTTAGATCTAAATATTTAAAAAGTAAATCTTGACATGACTATAAATTGGATCTATGCTTTGACTATTTGAATCATATCAGATCTGATATAACCTGTTTATCTAAGTTATTCTGACATGACTATGAACTCTGAACCTATACCTATTTATCATGTCAGATCTTCCATTACTTATAGATTCAATTCACTGTTTAGATCACATTTTTCCTGTTCCTATTGTGTTTGTGGCTAAATCAGATGTGTTATTAGTTGGATATCTTATTCATTGTTTAGATCTTATCATGCCTGTTATAATGTCCCTATTATGTTAGAATCAGTTCTATTATCACATGTTCATCAGATCTGTTCCTATATACATATCTTCTCAATATGCCACTATATGTTTATGCCTATTTCTACCATTATATGTCAAACTTGTTAGTATGATCATTTTTGTCCTTTACCTTTTCCCTTTTATTTTTATAGCCAGGTTATCTTCGAGCCTATGCATGTCGCTGAAATATGCGAATGCGTTAAATTGCGAACGAGGGGGAAACGGTAAAATTAGGGAATAACTTGTAGTTGGAAATTTGAGCATAACTTGAATGAAATATATGAACATAAATTTGGGGCATAAATCAACTTGTGGTTAAAGACCTTAATTTATGGTATATTGTTGATTATGAACATAACTTGGGAAAGGGGCATGAAAACCTATAACAACATAGGAATAATTGGTTAACAATTGAAATGCCTAGAATTACAGTAATTAGAAACTATAACTGTGCTTAGACACGAGGTTAGGTTACACTTGCAGTGGAAGTCTGCCCGAAACCGACCGACATATCCAGCGACCACAACTGGTGAATCTAATGTGAGGGGTCTAAATGCATAAACACGAGACGTGCTAAGACACGAGGTTTAGTCCGACTTATGGAAGAAGTCTGCCCGGAATCGACCAGAATATCCAGCATCCACAAGTGGTAGGCTTAATGTGGGAGGTCTAGCACATTATAACCGTAAATAAATATGGTAATGAATTGGAATACTTAACCTAGTTGAATCCATAGGGATTGTATGAACACATAACTTGAGTAGGGGTTGAGTAAACTTGTTTGAAACAGTGGGTAGGTTAAGTTAATCAAGGGTGGGTGGGTAATATTTTTATATATAGGCCCACAAACTTAACCTGTGGGGTTATGCAATCTTTTACACTGGTATGACATAACCTATGGAAAACCGAGTGGGGATGCAAGCGTAGGAGGAAGCTTGTATCATCTTGTGTGTTGGGGACCTGTTTCAGTCAGTAACCCATATATAGGTATCAAACGAGTACTCCGAACTAGGTCAGAGTTGGGGCACGCTTACTGCGACGATTGTAAGAGATCCAAACGTGGGGGATGATGTGGGCGGCGCATTCTGACGGGGTCATGTGCGTGCATGGGTCCGACAGAGGAGATTTAGATGTCGTAATACATGTAGATATGTTTGTGCACATCTTGAAAACGAAGGTTTGCCACTTTTGGGAGTGATACACCCTACTGTGGGGCCAGCACAGGGTATCTACAGAATAGGGAGCCAATCGATTAGGGTAGTAATTAGGGTACATCTAGACCTTGGTATGTTGGGGAGCCCGTTAATACCCCCAGGGGTAACTCCAGTATATTGGGTTTCCTATTGATTGTATGGGGTGAGAACCTCTCACTGGAAGTACACCTAAGTCTACCATCTTATACTTATTGGGGATCATCTTGTTAATAGACACTAGTATTGTTGTAGAGAAATCATTAGAGAGGCGTAGTCTACTCTGTCATGTCTATCTTGTTTACCTTGTTATACCCGCTTTTATGATGTTATCTCTCTTATCCACTTTATATGCCTATCATGATACTTTTACTGCTAAAAGTAACTGGACTCACCAGACTTTATGTCTGACCCATTTTGTTTCCTCTTCTGTCCCCCCACCCCAAGGTTCTCAGGATGGGAATACGCAAGCTTGATTAGGATTCTGCTTTCATCTTGCTTGGAGCTGCATAAATGTATTGCTCGAGTTCTTATCTCTTCCACTATGGCTATATTTTGGAGATTATGCTTCTTTATGTATTGTACTCTAATGTTTTAAGTTCAAGACAAAAAAATTATTGATGTACTGGTTTTTTTTTAAGACATATGATGTAACCATGTTTTGAACTACGATGCTTTATGATTAATAAAAGTCTTTAATTCCACTGTTATTTTATATCTGTCTTGTAATGTTTCTGTTTCTGTTTCTATTTACCTATAACGCTTCACAAAACTTAAAGCATTCTCTTAATGAGTGACATTAACGGATGTGTGGTGTCACAGAAGCTTCCTTGGATTGGCCGGATATTATCGGAGATTTTTAAGGACTTTGCAAAGATTTTTGCTCCTTTAACCCAATTAACAAAGAAGAATTTGGTGTTTTCTTGGAGTAATAAATGTGATAGCCTTTAAGAAATTAAAGGAAGCACTAACTAGGGCGCCAATCCTAATAATACCCTATGGTTCAAAACTATTTACAGTTTGCATCGATGCATATGGGACCGGTTTAGGAGCGGTCCTTATGCAAGAAGGAAGAGTAGTTGCTTATGCTAGTAGACAACTCAAGGATCCAAAGAAGAGTTACCTAGTTCACGACCATGAGTTATCCACAATAGTGTCGTTTACCCTTAAAATGTGGAGGCATTATCTTTTTAGGGAGAATTTTAAACTCTTTACTGACCACAAATCCCTAAAGTATTTATTTTCGCAGCATGACCTAAACTTAAGACAACAACGATGGATGAAATATATTGCCTCATTTGACTTCACGATTCAGTATACCCGGGTAATAGGAATGTTGTGGTGGATGCTTTAAGTAGAAAACATGCAATCTTGAATGCAATGACAGAATGGAAGCAATTATAGTTTCTCTCTAATTTTAGGTTACAACCCTCACTAACCACTTCTAGTGGTTTTCTTGGAGCTATGATAGTTAAACCTACTCTAGGAGAAAGGATTTGAAATACACAAGACCTTGATGAAGAGTTAAGAAGCATAAAGGAGAAAGTGGGAAGGAAAGAAACCTTTCCCCATTCGGTTAGATATTCGATCGACAATGATGGAAGTTTACTTTGGGATAGACGACTTTACATACCTAAGATATAGGGTTGAGGAAAGAAATTCTAGAGGAATGCCATAGGTCAAAAATGACCATACACCCCGGTAGGGACAAAATGTACAAAGATATGAAGAGGAATCTCTATTGGGAAGGAATGAAGAGAGATGTAGCTGAGTTCGTGGCCAAATTCTTGATGTGCCAAAAAGTCAAAGCAGAGCAAGGGAAGCCTGGAGGATTATTACTACCTTTAGAGATCCCCATGTGGAAGTGGGAACATATTTCCATGAACTTCATAGATGGACTTCCTAGAAGCCAAAGCGGAATGAGGCCATTTGGGTATGGTAGATCGTTTAACCAAAAGTGCCCATTTTATACCAATCACGAAGACAAGGACTACAACCTCGTTAGCCCAATTATATGTCGAAGAGATAATCAGACTACATGGTATCCCATCGAGTATTATGAGTGATAGAGACCCCTTACTCACAAGCGAATTTTGGAGAAGCATAAAAAACATTGGGAACGACCCTCATCTAAGCACATCCTATCATCCACAAACTGACGACCAAACGGAAAGAGTGAATCGAATTTTCGAAGACTTTCTCACAGCTTGCATCATCGAATTTGGAGGAGTTTGGGAGCAGCACCTACCGCTTGTAGAATTCACTATAACAATAGTTTTCAAACGATGATTGGAATGGCCCCTTGTGAAGTGCTTTATGGAAGGCCATGCAAATCACCAACTTGTTGGTCTGAAATTGCCGACAAGGTTCTATTTGAACAGAACTTCATCCGTGATTCCATAGAGAAGAGAAGATATCCTTGAATAGACAGAGGATGAAGGCAGCCCTAGACCGTCAGAAATCGTATGTCGATAAGCGAAGGGGAGAACTTGAGTTTAATGTTGGAGACTTGGTATTCGTAAAATTATTCCCTCTCAAGAAGACTGTTCGGTTTGGGAGGACTCGGAAGTTGGTTCCCAGTTTTTTGGGCCTTTTTGCGTCATCGACAAGATAAGATCATTGGCTTATCGAGTGGATCTCCCAGAGCATCTATCAAGAATCCATAATGTTTTTCATTTATCTCATCTATGGAAATGCCTTCATGATTATGAAATCAGACACGAGCTTGACGAAATTGAGGACATAGGAAAAACTCGAGTTGGAGTCCAAGGTGCCCCGTGCCACTACAAGGATTATAGAGCACGAAATTAAGAGACTCCACAATAAAACCATTCGCCTTGTCCGAGTACAATGTGGAAATGATCCTGCTAAAAGCATATGGGATACCAAGGACAAGATGAGACAGACTCACCTATAGCTTTTCTCGGGTAATTTTTCCTCAAAATAACGTTTATGGATGCATCATGATTGCTAGATTGGATGTTAGGAAATGGATGCAACACCATTGCACAAGAGCACTCATATAGAAATATATGCATAATTAGATTATTTGCATACATTATGCATCACTTATTACACCTACATTCTAGGATAGAGATCACTTTAGTGGGTCTGCAGTTCATAATCGCTGCGAGTCATGGAGGCTTGTGGAGAAATCCTTGAAAGAATGTTGTTTGCATTAGTTCAGGCTTAGAATATTAGAACGAAGGAGACTACTAACGTGCCACTAACGCATCACAACGTTGGGTTCGAAATGAATAGTTTTTTTCAAATGAAAATGAAAATTTAAAGATCCAATTGTTAGAATTTTGAAATAAGTTAGAACTAATTTTTCCAGAAAAATCTAGAATTTGCCGTTAGCGGCCTGAAATTGGATTTTTAATGAAATTTGTTATTTTAAAATTATTAAAAATAGGGATAAATTGTGATAAATCATAATAAATGGTTCAAAGGTGATTTAAATTGATCAAATGAATTTTTGGATAATATAAAAGTCATTGTGACCAAACTAGCTAATATAAGCCTATTGTACCGCCTTTTGGTGATGCTATTACAACATTTTCTGAAATGGTTTACTTAAAGGTTTTAAACTTAATTGTTTTCATCTATGACTTTGGTAATAATTTTTGAATGATAAATAAAATAAATCTAAATTTAATGGAAATTGATTTGGTGATGATTGGTAAAAGTATCTATATATGAAGACAGATTCTATTTGAGAAATTTAAAAGGTTTTACACTTATTCCACTTATAGTGTTAGTTTGATACGGAAATTTATATCGGTTATGAGCTGATATGATTTCCTTGGAAATTTCATTTATAATTAAAGTACGATTTTGGGTTTGTTGTGACTAATGTCTTTAGTAATATTGTTCTTAACCACTTAAATAAAGAATGACTTTGAATATTTAAAACTTAGTTAGAGCTTTAAATAAATCTTTATTTAAAGATTTGAAAGAATGAAATGAAAAAGGGATTAATGAAGGTAATTAGAATATATCGATATTTATATAGATATGGATTAGGGGTAAGGAGCTAGTCACATTCTATCATAGGTAGAAATTGCCTAGACAGATAGAGTGGAAATGGTGTCTTCCTCCGTGTTCCATTAAGCGGATGGGAATGGGATTTTGATTTAAGTAACAAAATTTGTGTTAAGGTATAGTTGAAATCAAGGAATAATCCAAAATAGAATGAAATTAATGATATCCCTGTATATTCTCCACACATTTTAAAAATGCACTATTTATTCGGAAAGACCGGATTTTCAACCCATTTTGAATAACTATGTGACGTGATATGAAACGACCCAAACTTCCCAGTAAAGGAAAGGCTGGATTGCTTTGAGAATAGCACACATCAGAACACAAACTGAAGAACATTTTATTGCTGATTACAACAATTACATCAGAGTACAAGAATATAACAGAGTATGAATACTTATTACAGAAATAGAAATACGATAATATCAAAGTTTTAAATTACACTTAAATAGCAGCGGAAAAATATTACAAATATACAACTGGAAGGAATACACGGATACAGGGCTTTCCGAATACCGCTTCAGCTGTAAGCCAGGATCCTGTAAATATATCTGCAAAAAGCTACTCGACTGCCCGTATGGAAAATAAGGGCACCCGAGTTTGCCAGTGAAACAAACTACAGGTCAGTCATGGGACTGGTATGAGAAATCTTATCTTAACTTAACTTATCTAATAATAAGGCTAATCACAGGACCACGCCGCTAACGCGGAACGGGTTTACTCCATTGGGTTGCCAGTGCCTAAATTAAAGTAAATCGTTAAACAACGCAATGCCTTTTTAGAAAAATGAAACCATTATAAGACCCAAGTCCCATCACACAATGCAACGCAAACCGGAGGATAGGGTTTTACCTTATAATGGTCAAAAGATGCTTGATACGATAAAACGGATTTAATATTAGTGTGTATATGTATGGGTATATATATTTCAAAAACAATTTCAATCATAATGTATTAATCATAGACGGCATAGTACCCGATCCTACTATGTCGCCATACTAGTTCTACAATCAGAACCGCACGGTCGTATTGGAAATTGGATTTCCATCATGAGTCGAGATTAGGGGCAAGCTCCTCTCCGATTCGAGACACTCTAGCAAATGCCCCAGGATCACACCTATGGGCAACCCTTGGATGCGGTAGGGTCGGTCCCCGCCTATCGGTAGTGGATTAGTTATGCCTGAACACACGTTTCCCGGTTCCTTTGAACCTATAATATGACCACTATCAGCCTATAAAAATCCGAGGCGCCTCAAAATCCATCATCCACATAAGTAAAATGCTAGGCCGTGTTAAAGCACTGACACCACCAATAGCTAGAAAGAAACGTGTGCACTCCCTACGGTCCATATCCCGTTTTTGACTCATACCGGGGTGTGAGGCTCGCGAAGTCACGATATACACAAAGCTATGCGTAATAGGCTATGCTTTGATCATCCCACAAGGCCCTTCTTTTCAACAAAAGCCTTGATCAATTGCATCTTGGCGTGCCACATTGACAATTCACGCCATGCGATCAATCACTATCAATATATACCAGGGTGTTAAGTAGAGGATAAATCCTTCACCACCAAACAGACATACATTAACAGAAATCGATTTAATTCACACGGAATGAAATCCAATGTCAGACACGCATCCATTTACTAGCTTATGCTCTGGGTCTGAGCGAAAACCAAATCCGAACAATCAATAATAGTCCGGACGGCCACCACTGAAATCCCTTCAAGGTAGCTACTCCCATCAGGGTCTCTGTAGCAACACATCCATTCGATGTGAAGATCGTCGGTCTTCAACCACCGTCTTCATCTTCAACTCTTCATCGTCGTAGAAATTATTCAGAATGGGTTAAACCCGGTCTTTCCGAATAACTCTCGTATTTTTATAATTAAAAAATCGAGTACTATAAAAACACATCCAACGTCTCATTCCAATTCAGAATATTCTTTTAAATAAAATATTCAAATTATTCTATCAAAGATAAATTCTTTAACTTTGCACTTAAATCTTTCTTTTAAAGGGTTTATTAAAATCTCAATTTGATTTTAGATATTAAAAATCATTTTTCAATGATTATTTAAATCCAAGAAATTAATCTTATCTTTAACTGGGTTAAAGAACAAATGTCATTTAAAAACATAGTTACGGTAAACCCAAAATAATCTTCCATTAAATATGGAATTTTCATAGAAATTGAGTCAAAATATAATCGATATAAATTTCTGTATCAGATCAATAATATGTATGGAATAACGGTAAAGCCTTTTAAATTCCATCTATAGTATCAGTCTTCTTTTACAGAAGCCTATTTCGATTTTTATCAAACCGAATTTCTACTCAATTCCAGTTCAATTAATATTAAATTGGAAAACTTTACTTTTAGAGAAATTCTTTTTAAATCTTAATAAAAAGATTTATAATTTCTAAATTATATTTTTACTGTAAATTGGTTTAAAGAACAAATGTCGTTTAAAAACATAGTTCACAACAAACCCAATTCACCTTATCATTTATTCCAATTTCTAAATATAATTGAACTCTAAAAATCTTAATTAAAAGATTTATTCTTAAATACAGGGTTTAAGAATAGTGTTATTTAAGACACCATTCACGATAACCCGAATTTCTAATTCTTTTATTTAATTTCAAATAAATATTAAATAAATTAGAAGACTTCATTAAATCTTAACTTAAAAGATTTATCCTAGTTACTAACTAGTTTGCTTTAATAGAAATATATTTTCTATCTTTTGTCCATTCAAGAATGGACATAGAAATCATTATTTTATTCTTTGTTAAATATTTTCTTAAAATATTAGTTGTTTAAAAATTATTCTTTAAATAAAAAGATTCTTTATATAAAATATTCTTTATAGTATAATATTCTTTATTTTAAAAGATATTTATATTATAATGTTCTTTATTTCAAATATTCCTTATTTTTAAAGATATTCTTTATTTAAAAGAAATCCTGGACTGGAATGTGACTCAATCAGTTACTATATAACTTTGGTCATACGGGTTTCACACATCGTATAAATATGACAACAAATGATACATAATTATCAAACATCCATTCACAATCAGAGTGAAGTTTATAACTGGGTGAGTATAAAAATGAAATAATAATACTCATCTCAGCCTGTCAATCTATCGATCGACATATAACTAAATATTGGGACTAGTGTATGACAATTCATCCCAACACCCGTGTGGGGTTTTCAGCCAACAACAGTTCATATAAATAAATGATTGGTTAATGAATTTAACCAATTTAATACTATTAACATGTTGATGTAAATGAGGTAACATGTTATTTATTTCTAATACCGAATAAAAATGTATTTTTGTTCGTATAATTTCCCTATTCAATTCTAATGTATGTTTAACACATAATATGATTCTTATATTTGAATATAACTTCAGATGTAAGTTTATAAATAAAGATTGATTTTTATTCTTACTTACAAATCCTACTACATGTTATGCAAATATATTTATTATATTTGCATATGAGTTCTAATCAAAATGCATATAAGATAATTATTTTTATTCTTTTTCAACACAATTTATTTGCAATGAAGGATGCAAATAAAAATGTGTTCTTTTTAAATCATATTTTATTCGCATTGTGAATGCGGACAAAGAAAGTGAATTTTATTTTCAAAGTTTTATTTGCATTTTGAATGCGAACCAAAGAAAGTGAATTTTTATTTTAAATGATTTGTTCGCATTTGTGGATGCGGACAAAAAGGTAAATTTTAATTTAAATGATTTGTTCGCATTTGTGGATGCGAGCAAAAGATAGTGAGTTTTTAATTGTAATGGTTTGTTCGCATTGTAAATGCAAACAAAAAGTAAATTTTATTCTCAGGTTATATTTACTAAATAAAAAGGTAAATTTTAGTTTCAAGTTATATTTGTGTTTTAAGAACACAAATAAAAATATACGTTTTGTTCTCAAGTTATATTTGTGTTTTAAGAACACAAATAAAGATGTAAGTTTGGTTTCAAGTTATATTTGTGTTTTGAGAACACAAATAAAAATGTGAGTTTTGGTTTCAAGATATATTGATATTTTAAAAAGTAAATTATTGTTTCAAGTCGTATTTACATTATAGAATGTAAATAAAAAAAGTTTTGTTTTCAAGTGATATTTACATTATAAAATGTAGAAAAAAAGTAAGTTTTGGTTTATTTTCAAGTTTATTTGTGTTTTAAGAACACAAATAAAAATATAAGTTTTTAATGTAAATCATTATTTTAACACTTTGTTCGCATCAAGGGATGCAAACAAAATATAATTCTCTTTTATTTTAAACATTTTGTTCGCATTGAGAAATGCAAACAAAATATAATTCTTTTTAATTTTAAATGTAAATCTCTGATTTGTCATTTCTTTCGCATCGAGGGATGCAAACAAAATACAATCTTTTTATTCCTTTGTACATTTCTGTTTGAGAAATGCGAACAAAATACCATCCTCTTATTTTCAATATTGAATTGATAATTCACATCAATTCAAATAAAAAGATAATTTTCCTCTCTTTCCTTTTTTCTCTTTCATTTTCTATGTTGAATTGATCATTCTAGATCAATTCAATTTAAAGACAAAATTTTTATTTCTACGTTAAATTGATTACATAGATCAATTCAAATAAAACAAGAGCGATAACACAGGGGTTGCAAGCCATGTTTCTTTTATTATGAATGGATAAGTTAGATCCACTCAAATCAAACCAAAAGTGTTAACCATCAATTCAATCTAACACAAGTGATTATGTATAAATGGTGAAAATCTAATTCCCTTTTGTTTTGCATTGATAATTAGATCCATTCAAATTTAATCAAAGTGATAACATAGGATAATATAAAATGATAATCATATGGATCTACACGAACTATGCAATCATAGAACAATCATCACCAAATATGAACACACAAACAGATCTGAAACGTAATCATATGTATATTAACATCGCAATTTAAATAATTTAATTAATTATTAAATTTAAACAAAGAATCTCACATTGATTTTTGGCTGAAATTCAACTGTCTCTATTTCAGCTCTGGTTGGTGTCATCGCGAAGATCTCGACTTTGTGATTCCAACGCAATTTATGGTTTGTGAAGCGGACCTCATATGAGAGAGATATTGATTTTTAAAGGTTGCATAAATTAAATATTAAATTAATAAAATAATATTAAAATATAGGTTTCTTCCCCGTCGTTACCTGTTACCGCCGAGCCCATGCTTCCACGTTCCATCTTCTGCACGCACCTCCCCACGGCGCACTGTTCGCCGATCAAACACCGCCAACTTGATGCTCGTGCCACCACCTGCTCGCTCTACCAACCAACTGAAGCTCGGCCTCCCCAATCACCACGAAATCGAACCTAAACCGCTGGCCTTTAGGCTGAGAATTCGCGAAATATATGAACCAAAACCCGATCTTAACCGTATGGATGGAAAGGTCTCTCGAAGAGCTTCGATTTGGTATATCATACGTCGATTTTCGTTAAGCGGATCAAAAGATATTAGCATATCAATTTCGGATGATTTCGGCCTTCGAAAATAGGGCGGCGGCTGCCATGAATTAGGGTTCCGAAATTTAATAATATTTTATTATTTAATCTCGAAAAATGTGCTTAAAAGGTGGATTTTCGGACTTTCTCCGATTTGGGCCTGCTTACTGTCGTTCTTAAGGTTTTGACACCTTCTGGACGCAATGGAACGGGTCTCGAGGCCCAATTCCGAAATTTGTATATATTTTATTTAAAATTCCATTAAAAATTAATTAATTAAATATTGACTGTACATTTAAATACGCTGAGGCCACATACGACCTCTAAAGATTACAGAAAAATTATTTTTGGCTTTCTTATGATGATACGGTTCTAACAAGACTAATTTCGTCGAATTCTGAGACTGTATGAAAAATGGCCATTTTCTAGTCGATTAAATTTGACTATAATTGACAAAACACGTTTTCCTTTGCCACGCTCGCATATTAATTCGAAAAATTATGAAAATTGAAACTTAGCAATAATTTGACATTTCGGTTCCAACAAAAGTGGTTTCGTCGAAAACCGAGGTCGTTCGAAAAATGGCTAATTTCAAGGCCAATATATTTAATATTAAAAATACATTTTTAAACAAATAAATTCCCAAACTCAAAATACATAAGTGTTTACTATTTTTCAATGCAGAAACGTCATTCCGATCTCAATGGAAGTGATTTCGAGTCGAAATTCCTTCATATGTGAAAAGTAGCCTTCCGGGCCCTATATAATATATATATATATATATAAATAAATTCTACAGGGACCTTTCTAAAAATTGAATTGGCCATAACTTTTGATTTCCACTATGAAATTTCAATTTTTCAGATTCTTTAGAAAGATATTATTAAACAGATTTAAATATTTCTAGTTTCGCTCAATTCTGATTTATTATGAATCCAGTACATTCAGTCAAAGTTCAAATTCAAAATTTCAAACTGCAGCGTTGTTTTAATCTCCTTTTATAATTAAATTGAATTTATTCATTCTAAAATAAATTTTTAGTCGTTCCTATTTAAAATAAATTATTTTAAATATTAAAGCCCATTAAAATTTCTAAAATAAAAATTTTAAATTGGCCCAAAATTCCGGGTCGTTACATGATAAGAGCAACGGAGAATGGCGATGACAGTGATTGAAGATAGAAGATCTTCACATCGAGAGGATTGCTCGTTGATGCCTTGGGTTGATCCCCCATTATGAGGTTATGTTGTGACAAGCGATTTGGCCGTACTTGTAGTGATTAAGATTGCAAGGGCTTTCGCACCCAGGCTGGATCATGGAATAAAGTGCCTTCAGTTTCGTGCAATCCCAGAAAAAACTTGTAAATGGATGTGTGTCTGACATTATAAGTTAAGGCATAACAAATTGATGTATATTGATGTTATATCAGTTGATGGAGGAGAATTTATTCTCTTAGCTTAACACCATACTTGGAGACTTATGTACTAAGAAGGTAATACCTCAATAGACACCAATCATATGTTGTGAATTGACAATTTGGAATTCTAAGTGATGAGCCATTGATAATTAAAGCATGACTTAGTTAAGCGTAGCTTTGTGTAACGAGACTTCGGCAAGCCTAGCATCCCGGAAATGACCAAAATCGGAAAGGATGGAGCAAGGTTATGGGGTTCGTGACACTTAGGGAATGATCATTTGCTTCTAGATTTTTGAAGAAACACTATGGTACAGATCCCAGGTGTTTTTTATGTGGCTTTGATGAGATAATGCTATGGTAAGGAGTCCTGACATCCTACTAATGTGGTTTTACTGGAAATTTGGGCAATCGTATAAAAGGTCGGTAACGACCGAGAAATGGCATACTTGTGTGGCATGGATTTGATAGTACCGACGACCTTGTGTTAGTAGAGAGGGTTTAATTATGGGGGCGTTTTCTAGAGGTTTACCTATTCGGTAAGGAAGTTCCTTAGCCTTGGTCATTTGTTGGAAAACTCAAACTTATCAACTACGTGCGAAGCTATAATTTTCTGTTGTAAATCCTGCGTAAAACGCGTAGGAGGTCAATATAATATTATGTTACCAATGCTGGCTAAGATTGATACATTTATTTGCGAAAGTGACTTTTAGACTATGTACTAAATAATAATATAAGAGGATTTTCACATATCAAGCATATTTTGGTTATTATAAGGGAAACCTTGCCCAAGTGCGTGTTTGCATTATGTGTTTGGCGCGAGACCTTATAGTAGGTTCATTTTCTAAAGAGCATTGCGAGTTTTAATGCACTGGTATTCATTTGGGGAAAATCCATTCTGTGTTATATGGCGTGGTACCGTGATTTACATTACTTTAAAATAAAGTATAATAATTGTTTTGGTTCTCACACTAGTCCCATGACTGATTCAGAGTATATTGTTTCCTACATAAACTCTGGGTGCCTATATTTTTCCAAACGGGCAGCCTGGTGGTTTTGGTTTTGTGGATTAAGCCTTAGATTCAGTTTTAGAGCGGGATTTTGGATTATGGCTGGAGCTATGCTCTGGAGCATTTTCCTAGTCATCCAGTGAGAGTTTTATATTTTCCGTTGTATATGTATTTTCAGTTTACTCTGATATTTATTGTATTAACGTATTCATGTGCTTTGATGTAATATTGTAATGATATTAATGTAAAAGTTCTTTTATTTTGTGCTAATGTGTAAGTACCTTGACAATCCACCTTTGTGAATGGTTTAAGTCGATTTAATTACCAGGGAACCAGAACCAGAAGAGAACGGTTGCATTTTGGTATAAGGGCATTGGTTTATTCAAAGCTGCGGGGGACGACTCATTGGAACAGTAGGAAAAAAACTCATCAGAGCTAGGATTAGTGAAATCCTAGAAGATAAACTCATTAGAGATGGGGTTAATAATGCCCTAGAATGAGTTAAGAGTATTACATATATGAGAGAGCATATTCATAATAAGAAATCGATTTTGTAAGATTTTATTTTAAATATAAAGGATTTTAAAAGTTATATTTTAAATATAAAAAGGATTGTTTGTGGAAAGTATTAAGGATAGGGATTAGAAATTGAAATATCAATGATTTTGGACAATCGATAAGTCCTGAAAGCTGATAGGTAAGGAAATTTAATGAGTTGGTAGTTAGAATACCTTGTGAATTAAGTTTCACAATTTTGACTAAAAGGTATTTTTTAAATAATTAGAAAGGGCTATTTAGATGAGATCATAAATAAGTTTGCTTACGTTTTCTTTCCTTTTCGAGAACAAATTTTTTTTAAGTAGGGGAGATTGTAACGACTCGTATTTTTAGTTAATCTAAAATATGAATTTTAAATTGATTTTTAGCGGATTTTAAAGGGTCAAATATTGGATCTGGATGTGAAAAACTATTGACATTGAATTTTAACTTTGTTTTATATTTTACTAAAGATAAAATAAGGTTAGTGAACTTTTAAAATTATTTAAAAGTAAATGTATTGAAATTGGATAATTTAATATTATTTTAATCGCCTTGAAATAGACCGTTTTTCAATAAGTCTTAGAATTCGATGGAACTAGGTTCATTGGATCCGTATTAGTGAAATATAATAGGATTTCAAATTTCATAATGATTGGACTTATGGTTTGATCATTAAACTCAAAGGTTTGTGTGTATATATATATATATATATATATATATATGAAACTGAACTCGTTTATAATTTTTCTAGTTAAATTTTATCCATAAAAAAAATGTTAATTCATTTACACTGGTTTTCAATCGGAAATTTAAATCATTTAGAGATTTATATTTGTAAAAGGCTATTTGGAAACCTTTTTTATTTTGTTTTAAATGGCTAATGACAACCTTATTTACTATTAACATGCACTAATGGTTTCATAAGGTTTAAATAATAAAGTGGAGATGATACCTTCCTTATATAAACCTTAAGGGTTAATTTAAAATTTTAATAACGAAAAGCCTTAACACTTAAGTTCCTTAAACCCTCCACCATTAGACAACTCATGTCCTCTCCATAACACTTGTCATCCTCTTCCATTCCACCATATTTCAAAGGAACTTTGGCATATGAGAGAGAGAAGGTTTCATATGATGCCACTATATGGTAATTGGATGTTAATAGTCATTAATGACTATTATTGGATGTTAATGAATGTGTGAAACCTATATAAATTAGATTATATGGTGAATAATTGAGCTTGATTCCAAATTGGAAATTAATTTAATATTTTATTAATAAAATATTACATGAAAATTGAAAATTTGAAATAATTTGGGAAGACAGTTTAAGTAATTATGAATGGTTTTTGTAAAAACAAGAATTTGATTTGAACTAATTTTAAATTAATAAAAGCATATTTTCAAATTTAAATTGAAAATGAATAGTAACTTTAAAAAGTTTGGTTTGGGTATCTAGAAAATGTTTTAACAAGATTTTATTTATTTTTATAATGCAACTCGAGAGAAATTGGACTTCAAAAAATAAGTTTTGAAAAATATTATTATTCTAATGATTTAAATAATATTAAAATGATTAAATAATGAAATATTTGATTTTAAAGAGAAATAATTGAAATATACGTTCCAAAAGTAATTATATATGTTTATATATTTGATAATTTATTTTAGAAGCAATTCGATTCAATTTTAAACATAAATCGAAATTTGGTCTGAATAGGGCTAGTTGCGCAGCGGTAGTTCACGAATTTCGTCCATTGACGTACTGGAAGATCCGATCATCGGATTTTCCTAAAACGAAAAATGTTAGATTCAAAATGAAAAGTGTTTTCCAGAAAAACTGACAATTTGCAGTTAACGGCCTGAAATTGGATTTTCAATGAAATGAGCTATTTTTAAAATAGGAATAAATTATGATAAATCATAATAAATGGTTTGAAAGTGATTCAAATTAATCGAATGAAGTTTTAGATATTACAAAAGTCATTTTGACCAAACTAGCTAATATAGGCCGATTGTAGTGCTTTTGGTGACGCTATTACATAATTTTCTTAAATGGTTTGTTTAAAGGTTTTAAACTCATTTGTTTTCATCTATGACTTGAGTAATCATTTTTGAATGATAAATTTTTTTTTTTTGGAATTGAATGGAAATTGATTTGGTGTTAATTGGTATTATAAGTATTTATAGATGAAGACAAATACCATTTGAGGAATTTAAAAGGCTTTGCCCTTATTCCGCTCATAGTGTTAGTTTGATATAGAAATTTATATTGATTATGAGTTGATATGATTTCTATGAATATTTCATTTATAATAAAAGTATGATTTTGGGTTTGTTGTGATCAATGTCTTTAATAACATTGTTCTTGAACCACTTAAAGAAAGAATGACTTTGAATATTTTAAAATAAGTTAGAGTTTTGAATAAATCTTTAAATAAAGATTTGAATGAATGAAATGAAATGAGATTGATGAAGGAAATAAGAACTTACTAAAATTTATGTAGATATGGATTAGGGGTAAGGAGCTAGTCGCATTGTATCATAGGTAGAAATTGTCTTAGACCAATAGAGTGGGAATTGTGTCTTCCTGTGGATGGGAATGAGATTTTGATTTAAGTTATAACCTTTGTGTTAAGCGTTAACTGAAATCAAGGAATAATCTAAAATAGAATGAAATTTATGATATCCCTGTATATTCTCCACTATGTAATTAATGCCCTGCCATATCCCTGCTATATCATGTAGCGATACGCTATTTCCAAATAGCCTCTGAAATAACATTTCCGCTTAAAGCCCGCTAGATTATAATATTCCTGATATATCCAATAATTTCAACTATATTCCACTATTTCCGCAATATCAAAAGAAATGAATTTATAAATGACATTTACACATTATAAATTTATAAAATTAGTTTTTAATACAATATTTTAACATATATTATCTAGAATACAAAACATTATAATACTCTATTAAGTTTAATCATGCTAAATAAAATTTTACTTGTATTTACATATATTTAATTATGCTTTAATTTAAAATTAAGAATGTACTAACTATAATTAAGTTGAACGTTAATTTTCCACTTACTTACCGTTTATATATTTGTAAAAGCAATAAATATGAGTTAATATGCTATTTATACTCATCCGCTATATCCCGCTTTTTCCTCGCTACAAATTATGCACCTTTGCCGCAATGGATTTGCTGAGCGCTTTAACTGCACATATTCTCGACACATTTTAAAAATGCGCTAGTTATTCAGAAAGATTGGGTTTTCAACCCATTTTGAATAACTATACAATGTGATAAGAGCAACAGAGAATGGCGATGATTGAAGACCGGAGATCTTCACATCGAACGAATTGCTCGTTGATGCCTCGGGAGGATCCCTTATTATGATATGTTGTGACAAGTGATCTGGTCGTACTTGGAGTGATTCAAATTACAAGGGATTTCACACCTAGGTAGGGTCATGGAATAAAGTGTCTTCAATTTCATTCAGTCCCAAAATGAACTTGTAAATGGATGTGTGTCTGACATTGTAAGTTATGACATAACAAATTGGTGTCTATTGATGTTATATCAGTTGGTGGTAGAGAATTTATTCTCTTAGCTTAACACCCTCCTCGGAGACTTATGTACTCAAAGGGTTATATATTAATAGACATCGATCATATGTTGTGAATTAACAACGTGGAATGCTAAGTGATGAGCTATTGATAATCAAAGCATGGCTTGGTTAAGCGTAGCACTGTGTAACGAGACTTCGCCAAGCCTCACATCCCGGAAATGACTGAAACAAGAAAGGATGAAGCAAGGTTATGCGGCTCGCGACCCTTAGGGGATGACCATTTTATTCTAGATTTTTGAAGAAACACTACAGTATGGAGCCTAGGTGTTTTCTACGTGGTTTTGATGATGTAGTGCTATTGTATGGAGCCCTGACATTCTACTGATGTGATTTTGCTCAAAATTTGAATGCCCATAGGAAGGTTCGGTAACGACCGGGAAATGGCATACTCGTGCGGTATGGCTTGGATAGAACAGACAACATTGTGTTGCAGAGAAGGGTTTACTTCTCGGGGAGTTTTCTAGAGGCATACCATTCGGTAAGGAAGTTCCTTAGCCTTGGTCATTTGTTTGAAAACCCAAACTTATCGGCTACATGCCCATATGGTTTCTATTGTAGATCATGCGTAAAACACAAAGGGGGTCAGTACAATATTATGGTATCTATACTAGCTATGATTGATACGTTTATTTGCGGAAGCGATTTTTACACTATGCAATAATAATAATATAAGAGGATTTTCATGTATTAAGCATATTTGGTTATCATAAGGGAAACCTCTCCCAAGTATGCATTTCCATTGTTTGTGTGTGGGGCGCGGGACCTTATGGTAGCTTCATTTTCTAAAGAACATTACGAGTTTTAATGCATTGGTATTCATATGGGTAAAACTCGTTCCGTGTTATATGGCGTGGTCCTATGATTTACCCTACTTTAAAATGAAAGTAACTGTTTTAGTTCTCACACAATTCCTATGACTGAGGAGTTTATTGTTTCCCATCTAACTATAGGTGCCCATATTTTTCAACACGGGAAGCCTGGTAGCTTTGGTTTTGCAAATTTAGCATCAGATTCACTTTTAGAGCAGGATTCTGGATTATGGCTCGAGCTATGCTCTGGAGCATTTTCTTAGTCTTCCGCTAAGAGTTTTATTTTTCAATGGTATAGGTATTTTCTTTATGCTCTGATATCTGCTATACTCTAATTTATTCTTGTACTCTGATGTAATATTATGATGATATTAATGAAAAAGTTCTTTTGTTTTGTGCTAATGTGTAAGTACCATGACAATCCACCACTGAGAACAGTTTAAATCGATTTAATTACCGAGTTGGACCAAATCCAAAAGCGGACTATTACATTTTCAAAAGATCTTAATCCATTTTTAAATTTCAAAACATACCCGATCTTAGATTAAAGAATAATATCATTTCAAAACATCATTCACAAAAAAAACCAAAAATCAATTGATATTAAATATAAGATTTGAATAAAATTTGTAACAGCTTATATTCAATATCAGTTCTCATAATCAGCTAATACTATAAGTGGAATAATGGTATTAATACCTTTTAAATTCCCTGAATAGTATAATTTGAACTACGAGTTCTACTATTGAATATATGAAAATTATTTCCATTTATTTTTGAAATCCAAAACTAATTTATATCGAGTATAAGAATTAAACAGAAATTGTATCAGCCTAAATTCCATATAAATTTCTATATTCATCACATACTTTAGGAGGAATAAGAATATAATTACCTTTTAAATTCCATGAATAATATAGATTTCATCTATGGAATTCAGTATCAACTATCCGAAGATTATTCCCATCTAAGTCAAAATAAAATCTTTATTTGAAAACTCTTTAAATCTCTAAATAAACTTAATCTTCGCATGAACAATTTTGTTTAAATGTCTAAAAATTCCAAAAACATTTTATCAATCATTTATAAATGATTACTTAAGTCATAGATGAAAATAAACGAGTTTAAATTCTTTAAATAAACCCTTGTCAGAAAATGTTGTAAAAACGTTACAAAAAAGGTTAACAAACAGGCTTATGTTAGCCAGTTTATTCAAAACGACTTTTATTTTATTCAAACTTCTTATTATCAATTCAAATAACTTTTATTACAAAATAATTCCATAATTTTCTCTCTTTAAAAGTAGTCGTTTACCATCATAGTCAACGAACTACACTTATAACGACCTTTTCAAAAGTAGTTTTACACATAACTTGAAATTTACATATTGAATTTTGAAAATTCCTTTTACATTTGAAAAATATTATCTTTAAGAAGCAAACGCTTTTTGTTTCGAAGAAATCCGATTTAAATTGCTCCTATTATAAGCATTCAAATTTTATATTCAAAATTCGTGAACTACCACAGCGCGACTAGTCTTATTCGGATCATATTTTAATTTAAGTTCAAAACGCATCTCGCACTATTTTCTCTCTATATACATATATATAATATATATTCACATCTTTTCTTCTTCTTCCATTTTTATTTTTGACGTGGCCAAACTAGGAGGAGGAGGAGGAGAAGAAAGTGGAGGGGCACAAGGAGGAGGGGGTAGGGTGGTGCGCAAGGGGGAGGGGGAGGAGGAGGTGACTAATGGAAATCAAGAAGGAGAAAGAAGGCGGGGATCTAGGCTATGGAAGCCATGACCGCTAAACTTAGGAAGAAGGAGAAAGTGAGAAAATTGAGAGGAATGAAGGAAAACTAGGAATTAGCCCTCCTTATATAGGAAAACGGAGTAAAGGTGGTAATGGCACATTGTTGGACATGTGTCTTCTTTCCATTAAAACCGCCAAAAACCATGGGCATTACACATGGTTTTGTCAAAATCATGGATGGTGAAACCAAATTCATATGCTAAGAGAACATGGTTTCTACCTAACCATTTGTCACACTTTTATAGAAGTATTTCAAGTGTTATGTTACTATATTTTAACTTCTACCCAACCAATCAACGATCCTTACAACCGACAGCTAATGTTACCAAAACCGAGTGATGTTATCAACTTATTTAACATTTCAAAAATTATTATCATATTATATTATCTATATCTAGAAAACATTTGTATTTGACAAAATATCATATTAACAAAACAGTTTTATAAATACATATCTAGAAAATTCATTGCGATAAAATTGATAGATTCTTACGAAAATTATATTGTTATATTTTAACAAAATTAAACTTCCTTTTTGTCGATATTTCTTACAGTAGTATTTTGTAGTTCTAATCAATATTTATTTAAACCAAATCTAAAATTCAAATTAAAAATTTTCAAATGATTTAAATGAACTTAAATATGTTAAGTTATAAAATCTTGTTTTTGAATTTTTTATCAAAACTGGTTTTGACAAAAGTTAACATATTTTGTCAATGTATTTTATAGTTAAATTCCATCATTTTAAACAAGTAATATTATTGTTCACTCCTCATTTAAAATTCAATTTAGAGTCAATTTAATCTATATTCCCAAATGACTAAATCAAATGAATTAGACAAATTACAAAATTCTTATTTTGACAAAAGTCCTTCTTTTGAAAATTTGTTAATCACTATAAATTTTTCAAAACTTAATCTTAATATAATATTTTACTTTATCATATCTTTGAAATCATATTTATAATTCAAAAATCTTTTGAATTAATTTAAATTAGGCTAAAAAATATGGGTTGTTGCACCAAGTGTGTGGTTTCAACATCACCATTGACTATTAGTAGGATGTCCTCCCTTGTGCCACTATGGGGGATACCGCTTGGTCCAAAATCAATTGTTTTGTACCTAACCAAGTTGGTTGGAGCACTAGCCGATTAGTTGCATGGAAGTTCGCATATCCACGTTACTTTCCTACATTACCTACTTCTTGACATCCTTTTCTGGTAGGTTGCTAATTAAATTCCCAATTCAACCTCATTGGACAGACGTTAGCGTCGATTACTTCATATGTCCAAGGAATGCATTCATTATTCTCTCGCTTCTTAGCCAAGAAATAAGCTTCCATATTTGTCATTATTGTTTGCACCTCCCCTTTGATAATGTAATTAACCTATTGAATCAGATTGGATATTAATTCGTGACAACCCTATGTAAAAACTGCTCTTCATCTAATAGTGTCCCATCATTCCTTGCTTTCTGCCTGATGGCTAAATAATATTTATCGAGTTATTTGTGAAATTTTTATGTTGAAATGACTATTGCCAAGAATAGAGACCCTACGGAGTCTAGAAACACGAGTGTGATCTTAGTGCTAGTTTCTAGAAGGTAGGATCTCTTATCGTTAAATATGTTAAGTTTTTATTCTAATCCAAATCATAAATCACTTACAAAAATGCTAGAAAGTAAGATTTAAAATGCAAAAATAAAAAAAAATACGCATATAATTTTTATATCAGTTTAGCAGTTTTTGGCCCACGTCCACTTTGTTTCTTTCATTATGATTCTTTTTCTATAGGCGTTCCAGTATTTGCTTAATCTCTCTAGATCGATTACAACAATTACAGTTTGATAGAACAGTTTTATGCAAAGCTTCATTGTCGTAATATTGAGATTAATCTGCTACAACTCGATGTTGAATGGTGGGTTGGATGATTGAAAGTGGCTAGACATAGCCTAGACAATTCCTTACTATTCAAAGTGCTCCAACAATCCACTTTGGCTAATATGGTTCGTTAGTTCCAATGGTATGCCATTATTGTCCACCATGAGGAGTCTATATGTATGAAGATGTGAAGGGCTATATATGATATAGTCCGTTCAGTCTGATTGACATTGATTCAGTTCGACAAGAATTAGTTTGGTTCGGTATGATACTAACAAACTTGTTCTTCTATCGTACAACTCCTTACCAGGCTATTCTTGATGTTCCATTCCAACTTATCAACCCTATGTTCTAAGACTTTCATTTTAAGTTAGAATTAAGTAAAATTTTGATCAATTGCTTTATATCATGGAAAAGGACACTCCAAAGTCCTTAGATATTCCATTTGGATGAAGAAAATAATATCTTGTGAAGTTGAGACTTAGATGGATTAAGCAGTTGATTGATTTTAAGACGATTATATATTTCAATTTTTAGTTCTAATCGAGATGCATGTCCTTATTTTATGTCCGTTTATCAACTTATTTGGATCTGTTAGGAGTTTATGTCAAAGTTAACTAGCAACAATGGGAGATTGAGTATCGTTTTTAATTTGAGCAATATGACACATAAAGCCATCCTAAAAAATACTTTTATTAGGACCGTACTTACTCCAAATTCATTTTCTTTCCCACTCTTTCCATAGTATAATCCACCTCACTCAACAATCAGCAAGAAAACCTCATCTTGACCCATCGTCCCTCGTTCCCCTCACCACCCTCTTACTCCCTCATTCTGTCGCCCTCCTCTGATCATCACTCTCCATTTCCTCTATTAAACCCCCTATCTTCATTTTCCCCTCCATTTATGCTCCGGCTCAAGCTCTTGTTGTCTCTATCTGATCCTTTCCTCCTTTACTCCTCTCCATTCTTCTCTAGCATACTCTCCACCTCCGTTTGTTTCACCTCCCAAGCAAATCGGCGCCAAGCCTCTCACGTTCATAATTTCCATCTCAACCGGGCTGATCACTCAATTTCTAGTACTAAAGCTGGCACAAATCTTAGCCCAAGTTTGGAGCTTGCTCTAGATTTTCTAATCCACGATAGTCGGACTAGTACTCAGTCCTATCCCCATCAGTGCTTGGGCTTTCCTCGGCCTAACGGCTTCAGTCATCACCAAAACTGTAACTTTTTAGTCGACATTCTCGGTCTTCACAAATGAGGTGATTTGGTTGATTGTGATTTCCTTCTATTTTGATTGCGGGTTTGTGAAAACTGGACTTGAAGATAGAGTGGCGACTTACTTCTTGAAGTGGATGGGAAAGAGTACGTTGGGTTTAGGATATGGATTGGTTTTAAGTGACGCTATGATTGCACCTACAAGGCCTAGTACTATAGCTAGAGCTGGTGGTGTTTTCTTGCCTATTATTAAGAGCTTGGCCATTGCTGGTGAGAGCATTCTAGGAGATGCAAGTAAAAAGAAGTTTGGGTCTTTTATTGTTATGTCCCAATTTTATGTAATACTTTTTGTAAATAACTCAATTTTGGAATTATGTTATATGTAAAGCACATTAGTGTGAAGATTAAACTTCCGTCTTTATGAAAGTTGTTCGTGATTACTTCAATTTCATTTCCAAACCATTTCGAGCACAAAATTTCAAATTTTATTTTTACCCCTTTATTTAATTGAATATAATATTCAATTTTATCATCGAAAGGAAGCGAGACTTAACCAATACCCATATCCTTCCACATATGTGTGTAGTGAACACATTATCTCTTTTAACCATTAAAATAATATTTTCCACAACTAAAACAACTATACACACATAATGTATATATGTGTGTGTGTGTATATACAGAGTGTATGTGTGTGTGTATATATATGTATCACAACATATGAATATAGCGTATAAGCGATAGATAATTAACACTCATATTTCATTAATTAACTAATTAACCAAAAGTTCACATCCATCAACCAATCACAAGCATACATGATAACTATATGTGTACTTTACAACCAAATATGTATTAATAGTGTTTCTCACAAATATAGCTCCTTAATTCTTCACTGTAGTACTTTGACTGAAATGTCGGGCAACGTTACTGCATCTCACACTATATTCTCTCTCTACTAATATATATATATATATATGTATATATATGTATACATATATACATATATACACACACGTATCCTTTCTTCTTATTCTACTCCTTCTTCTTTTATTTTATTTTTGAGGTGGACGAACTTGGAGGAGGAGGGGGCGGTGGAGGGACGCAAGGAGAAGGGGAGGGTAGGGTGGTGAGTAAGGGGGATGGGGGAGGGTGGTGCACAAGGGGAAGGGGGAGATGGTTAATGGAAGCTAAACGAAGGAGGAGAGGAAGGAGGGGCTCTAGGCTATGGAAGCCATGGATATCAAGCTTGTGAAGAAGGAGAAAGTGAGAAAATGGAGAGGAATGAATGGAAAAGGAGGAAATAGCTTCCTTATATAGATAAAGGGAGAAAAGGAGGTAATGACACATCATTGGACATGTGTCCTCTTTCCATTAAAACCACCAAAAACCATGGGCTTAGCACATGGTTTTGTCAAAACCAAGGATGGTGAAACCGAATTCATATGCTAAGAGGACATGTTTTCTACCTATCCATTTGTCACACTTTTGTTACACTTTTAGAAGTGCTTCAGGTATTATGTTGCTATATTTTAACTTCTACCTAACCGATCAACGATCTTGACAACTGACAACTGATTTTACCAAAATCGAGTGAAACCATTATCTATATTTAGAATACATTTATATATGATAGAAAATCATATGAACAAAACAATTTTATAAATACATATTTGGAAAATTGTTGCGATAAAGCTGATAAATTCTTACCAAATTATATCGTTATATTTTGACAAAATTAAACATATATTTTGTCGATATTTCTTACTGTTGTATTTTATAGTTCTAAGCAACATTTATTTAAACCAAATATAATTATCTCTTTTTTTCACAACATAAATCAAAATTTATTATTTATCCAAAATTGTCAATAACTCTGATTCTTTATCTCAACTCGAAATGTCTTAATGGTTTAACGTAAGTTCTTCCCAACTTGAGAAGTTTCAATAGAATATCCTACAAACATACTTAGATTATTTATTCTTATTAGTTAATAAACACTAAATACAACTCCATATGATCATCTTAAGTCAAATTGTGAAATTCTAATCACAAGACGTCCATATCCAAACTTAACAATCTAATTAATCAATTGTTCTATCTATATGTATATATTCAATGGTATATATTACAAAATATGTTCCTGTAATTATCTTAAATTCAGAAGTTTTGAACTTATTCCCCCCGAAAAAGAATTATTAGGAAAAAGTTATACTTTCGTATGATTTAGCTTATCTAAGTATCCTAGTTTAGATAGCTTCTGACTTCTTATTGTCTTCAATTACCAAATACCTTCTACTTAAATTGTGAAACTTAATTCATAAGATATTCGTAACTATTCGCACATTTTATTTTCTTACCTAACAGGTTTCAGAACTTATCGACAATCCAAAATTGTCGAATATTTCAATTTCTAATCCAAATTCTTTATAATTACCAGAAACAATCTTTTTCTACATAAATATAACTGTTCAAAACCCATTTTTATATCGTAATTACACTCTCTTATGTTAGTACTCTGAACTCATTATAGGTCATTACTAACCCAATCTTTATGAGCCTCTCTTCTAGTATATCACTAATCATAGCTCTATTGAGTCCTTTCCTCATGTTCTAAAGAGTTGTACCCCAAAGCTTTGAGTAAATCAATGCTATTATACCACTTCTGTAACGACCCACCTTTTTGTTTGGTTCTAACTGGTAATCGACTCCCGTTCATAAACACAAATGGTTATGTGTACTTACACATTGGAATTGAACATTTTTTTTTCATTATCATAAAAATAATTTTTACATCAGAGTACAACAAACATCATAGCACAATGGAAAATACATACATAATGGAAAATACACAGCGGAAACAACTAAACTTAGCGGAAGAAATAAAATGCTTTATACATAGCTCCAGCTTTAATCCAGAATCTGCTCTAAAATGACTTTAAGACTAAATCTGCAAAATCTAAACTACCAGGCTGCCCATGTGGAAAATATGGCCACCCATAGTTTAGGTGGAAGAACAATAAACTCTAGGTTAGTCATGGGACTGATGTGAGAAACCAAAATAGTTATAATTTACAAAGTAGGGTAATTCATAAGACCACGTCATATAAACACGGAACAAGTGTTTCCCTTATGAAAACCAATGCATAAAATCTCGCAATGCTTTTTGGAAAATGAAGCTACCATAAGGTCTTGCGGCATACACATCCCATGCAAACGCAGACTAGGGTGAAGTTTCTCCTTATGATAACCAAACAAGCTTGATACGCGAAAACATTTGATATTATTATTGGTATCTAATGTGGAAATCACTTTCTTACGTAAATGTATTAATTTTATCCAACATAATGCCCTATCCCATTTTGTTGACAGATAGGTTTACAACTAAAATCGGACAAACTCGTAGTGAAGAATGGATTTTCAACAAATGACCAGGCTAAGAAAATTCATTACCGATAGGTACATTCCTAGAGGATTCTCTCGAGAACAACTCAAGTTTTCTACCAACACAAGATCGGGATCTCTCTTAACTAGATCACACCTGGATATATCATCTCTCGATCATTACAAACCTTAAACTGGGCCCCCGCAACATCAACAACCACCAAAGGTAGAAGTTGCCACATAAGTAATACCTTAGCCCCATACCATGGTACGCTTTTTTACCTAGAAGGAGATGATAATCCATAACCTTGCTGTATCTTTCCCATTTTAGCCATTTTCTAGGTGTGAGGCTTCTCGAAGTCTTGTTACACAATGCTATGCTTTAATCATTAATAACACAATCACTCAGTATGCCGCACCGTCATTCCATAACATACAACTAATAATTGCTAACCATATCACCTTTGAGCTCATATGTCTCAAAGAAGGATGTTAAGCTAAGAGATAACCTTTTTGTCACTAACAGAAATATGTTTAGTAAAGACCAACCAATCAATATATTATATAATACAATGTCAAACAAACACATCCATATAAGTTTGTTTCGGGATTGAATGAAATCGAAGGTGCTTCATTCCTCATTCAATAAAGGAGAGAAGCCCTTGCAAATGTGAAATTCTTCCAAATACGTCAGGACCACTACTACAATACTGATAGATCCATCTCAAGTAAGGATCTATTCCTTTCGATGTGAAATTTTCTGGTCTTCATTACTGGCTTTAATATCTTCAATTGTTCTATCGCGTCGTACTATTATTTGAAACGGTTTTGTTGGATCCAGATTCTAAATTCTGGCCTTTCCAAATAACAATCGCTATTTTAAAAAATATATGAAAATAAAAGATTCATCAAGTCTCTCTTCCATTTCGATTGGTTAATTAAAACCTTATCATGGAAATTATTCATTTCATAAACCCCTCTTCAAAACATTACTTTTTAAATCAAGATAGTTAAAATCTTTAATTAAGATTTATTAGTTCTCCAATTCCTTTTCATTTCTAAAACGAAATTATTAAGCATTTCCCCATTACATTTTTAAAAGATCTTAACCCATTTTTAAATTACAAATCATAATCAATCTTAGGTTAAAGAATAATATCATTTGAAAACATCATTTCCAACAGACCCATACACAAATTGATGTTAAATATAATATTTGAATAAGATTTATATAAGCCTATATTCAATATCAATCCTGATAAAAATACTATAAGTGGAATTACATTATGAATACCTTTCAAATTCCCCAAATAGTATAATATGAGCTATGAGTTCTAACATCGAATATCTAAAAATTATCTCCATTTAATTTTCAAAATCCAAAACTAATTTATATTGAGTATGAGAATTAAACAGAAACTGTATCAGTCTATATTCAATATAAATTTTTGTATTCAACACATACTATAGTGGAATAACTATATAATTACCTTTCAAATTCCATGAATAGTATAATTTTCATCTATGGAATTTAGTATCAAATATTTAAAGGTTATTTCCATCCAAGTCCAAATAAAACCAATATTTGAAAACTCTTTAAATCTTTAAGTAAAGTTAATCTACTCATGACCAGTTTTGTTTAAATGTCTAAAACTTCCAAAAGCATTTTATCAATCATTTTTAAATGATTACTTAAGTCATAGATGAAAATAAATGAGTTTAAAATCTTTAAATAAACCATTGTTGGAAAATGTTGTAAAAGCGTTATAAAAAGCGTTACAAAAAGGCTTATATTAGCTAGTTTAAGCAAAACGACTTTTATGTTATCCAAAAATTCACATTATCAATTAAAATCACTTTTAAATGATTTTAAATATTTTTCTCTATTAAAAAATAGTTATTTACCGTTATGGTCAATGAACTACACTATCAGTGACATTTTCAAAAGTAGTTTTACACATAACTTGAAATCTGCATATTGAATTTTTAAAATTCCTTTTCCATGAAAAATATTATCTTTAAGAAGCTATTTTTTTGTTTTGAAGAAATATGATTTAAATTGCTTTTGTTATAAGCGTTCGAAGTTTATAGTCGAAATTCGCGAACTATCACAGCGCCACTAGACCTATTCAAACCATATTTTAATTTAAATTCAAAACTCATCCGATTTACTTCGAATATGATTATATTCTTTATAAAACTATTTAAATTTATTTGAAAACAATATTTCAAAATTTAACTTCAAAATTCAAATATTCATATTAAATGAATATTACATTATTTTTATTATTAAAATAATATTATTTTTCAAAATTAATCCTTTTAAAAAAAAATTTTCTAGAAATCAATTTAAATATAATATAAGATAGTTGTAACAACCAATTTGAATTTTCAACATCATTTATATATCAAACTCAACTTCAAAATTTTAATTTACTATTCACAATTGATTTCAAACTTAAACATGCCATTTATACCTGAAATCTTTTTCAATTAAACTTCTGTCTTTATGAATGTTATTCGCAATCAATTCAATTTCATTTCCAAACCATTTCGAGTACAAAATTTCAACTTTTATTTTTACCTCTTTATTTAATTAAATATACTATTCAATTTAATTATCGAAATGAACCGAGACTTAATCAATACCCATATTCCACATATGTGTGTGTATTGAACACGTTATCACTATTAACCATTAAAATTACATTTTCCACAACTAAAACAACCATTCACACATAACATATATATTTATTTATATATGTGACAACCCAAATTCCGACATGAAGATTTTTTTTCAAAATTCCAATCTATAGAAACTCGGATTGGTTTGCTCTGGTATCCTGCAGAAAAGACAGAGACATAAAACATGTCAGAGCTTAGAAAATATCTCACAGCGGAATGGATAAAATATAGTATAATCAAAACATAGCCTTACCGTATTATTGATAGTGCCTAGCCAGAATCCGAAGCTATCATGTCTCTGCCACAAATTAACCTACGAGTATGGTATGAGGAGGGGGTCAGAACACAAGTTCTGGTGACTGGATTTAAACTATACACTTTGGATAATCCTACATATACCGTTCAATCATATTTTTCTTATTTGTTAGGTTATTTGGTTTAACAACACTCAAGGCTTACACATACGTCGCACCCATACACTTCCCAGTGGATTAACCTAATACCATATATACAAAGCTACTCCTAATATTGAGGTACACCCCATGGTTCCCCACTCACACGGTCTCCAACTTAACACCATCGAAATATACGCAGTCCCTCATCCTACGTCGTAGTGACGTATGGATAAAAATATTACGTTCCATATATATCTATAATTACTATGCTACGTAAACATACCGACTGCCACCTTTGTTCGAATCAGACTCCATACCGGATTAATGCCCTCAAGTCTATGATACACCACCCAGAGCCGACATGCATGTATCTAGACTGTCCACCATACGTATCTTCAATTGTAGCTCAATGCCTCAATCGCATGTCCTCTAATGTGCACCGAGTTCCGTGGTAGGGCGATACAAGAAGCACGGAACTCGGTTGGGAGCTTTTCCATATCTATACAGGCCTGTCTTTAAAGAGCCTCTATATACAGATATACCTAGGGTCTATTTTCGTGGTGGCTATGGCCCCACCTCAGCCCCTCCCTCAACTAGTAAAGACTAACAAAGCTAAGCGACTGCCCCTACGCAAACAATCTAAACATCCATGTGGAATCTCCCCCCAACCCCTTACCCCGATAGTGAAGGGTGAAATGGTATCTTGGGTTTAGCTCGAGTCTTTCCGCATCCCACTGGCTGCCGATTATAGGGGTCCGACGGTCTACTATCCTTGTTGCTTGTGACCCTCTTCCTCCTCGTGAGGCAACCGCCGAACCACCGTGGTGTCACCTCGTCACAACATTCTAACTGCATAGTTAGATCTGCAGTCAAGGCCCACCCACCTAGTAGTTACGCGCAGACCCAACCTCTGCGAGCACAGCCTAAGACATATGTCACCACATAAAGGACTACTAAGAGCACCTTACGTACTCAGGAAGCCACGTGCTTCCCCTTCCAGTCCTTTGGAGCCGCCAGAACAATCAGATGAATGCGCACTCCCCTCGTACCTTTATAACACCTCGATGATCTACCCTGTTGGGTTATTCACCCTCAACTGTACAAACTAGTCTAAGTGCCTTACTTTAGCATGTTGTTAGGCCCTATGTATAAACATTCTTTTACGCGCTTGTCTCACCTCATCAGGTTTCCAGTTACTTGGTTATTCCCATTCATATTGAATTCTTATTCAAATTGCCAAGTTTCTCTTGCTTATTAATTTCAGTCGTATAACTTACCCATTTAAGTTTATTAATAAGCCCACCACATGTTCTTCTCTAGATTGTGGCCCAAGGTCTGTAATCCACAATCCCTTTTTATATTCTTGTTGATTTCATCATTACAATAACATGTTTTACTTAATATGTAATTAAGTATATCCAATTCACATGTTTAATAATCGACATGTCATTTACCATTTATGATTAAATATAACTTATTTTATTTCATAAGTTTTCCTTATCCCTTCTCATTTAATCATAATTCCATTTTACATTGTCAATACGATTTAACATTGTTTACTTATTAACTTAGTTCTACTAACGAAGGCCCATTAATAAGTTTCTCTACCCGTTTATTATAACCTATGTTATAGTTTTCTCTTGTCCCTAGGACAAGCCTAAACATTCTTATCAATGGGTTTCAGACTCCCAAGCTTACAGATTACTTAATTTATAATTAAGTACAATATATTTTCCCGCTTTTCTTAACTGGTTTCAAGTTTTCCCCTTTACTGATTACTTAATTTATAATTAAGTGTCCCCTAACTCAATTCACCAGTTATCCCATTCCCTTACTAGTTTATATAACCTAAGTTATAATACTCACTTGTCCCTAGGACAATTCTACCTATTATACATCATGTTATTTATTTATAATAGGTGATTATCATTCCTACAAGTTATGCTTAACCTAAAAGGTGTCTAAAATTACATAACTTTATTATTTCTACCGATTATGTGTACCACTAGGCGTCTTTAATTACATAACCTCATTGGGCTAAGTTTGTAGACCTATATGTAAATATTATCCACCCCCTTAGATTTGCTTAGCCACCCACTGTCCAACCAATTTTTACTTAACCCTCACTTTTGTTCATAATCATACAATCCCTATGGATTAGATTTTGTTCAGTAGTCCAATTTATTACCATATCCATCGATGGTTTACAATGGGCTAGACCTCCCACATTAGGCCTACAACTTGTGGATGCTGGATATGCCGGTCAGGTCCGCACAGACTTCTTCCACAAATTAGGCTTAACCTCGTGTCATAGCCCGTCTCGTATTTGCGCACTTAGACCTCTCACATTAGGTTCAACATTAGTGGCTGCTGGATATGTCGGTCGGGTCCGGGCTGTAATAACCCAGAAATCTGAGTCAATTTAAAATTTTTATTTTGGCAATTTTGATGAATTTTGAATATTTTAAATAATAGCGACGAGAAATTTATTTTGAATAGACATAGAACACATATATTTATTTGAATCGACATTAGAATATAAATATTTATTTTTAATTATAAAAGGAATTGAAAATGGCGCGGTAGTTCAAAAATTCGATTTCAAAATTAAAATGAATGTACAAGATTCAAAATAAACTAGATTTTAGCGAAACCAAAAATATTAGAACCTAATTGTAAATATATTTCCAACAAATTTGAAAATTTAAATTTCATAGCGGGGATAAAAAGTTATGCCCAGTTGAAAATTCAGAGTCGCTATGGAATTCTGGCACTTAAAAATGGAAATTTTGCAAAAGACCCCGGTTTTCGACGAAACCACTTTTGTTGGATCCGGGATGTAGAATTATTGCTTGATTCCAATTTGCTTAATTTTCTGAATCTGCATGTGAGCGTGGCGAAAGAAAACGTTTTTAGACAGTTTCAGTCAATTTCGATTGACCAGAAAATGGCCATTTTTCAAACGGCCTCAGAATTCGACAAAATTAGTTTCGTTGGGACCGTATCGTCAATACGAAGCTAGAAATAATTTTTTTAAGAATTTTTAGAGTCAGTATCTAGCCCCGGTAAATTAAAATGTGCATTCAAATTGAATATATACAGAATTATATTTTAAATTTAAACGAGAACTTGTTGAAATGATAGAATTGGGTTACAAAACATATCCCATTGTGTTCGAAATGGGGGTAATTAGCTAGGGCGATAGTCGTTGGGTTCGATTTGGGGTTCAAATGTAAACGTGACTATTTGGAAATTGATTAATATAATATAATCTTAAATAACACCCCCTTTTTACTCTCTCCTTCCCTTCCATTACATTATACGGTCAACGCTCAAAATCGAATAGGAAAAAAAATCGTGATCTAGAATCTCGTCGCGCCCGCCTCCTGCCGACCTGCCACCGTCGGTGCAGCCTCCGCCTTCTCCATGACCGCGCCGCCATCGCCTGACCGCCCTCCTTGTAACACCCCGGATTTTTGAATAATCGTATTAACTAAATTAAAGAATAAATTTTTAGCATTGTTCTAAGGTTTGTAAGCAAAAGAGTAAGTAGCTCATTTGGTTGGAATATGTGACTTGCATACAAGAGGTACAGAGTTCGATCCCCGCCAACACCATATTTTTGTTTTAGGGGAATGGCTAAAAAGCGGCTTAGTGTGAATGCGATTCAAAAAGTAGTTTAGTAAGAAAATGGTTAATTAGGAAGATAGAAATATATATATATATATAGATATATATATATATATAAATAAACAAATAAAATAAAATTCAACCTAAAATTTAAGAAAAAAATTCAAAACAGCGGAAGTGGGAACACAAAACACCAAACCGACCTATTTTATGGGTCGACCCGAGACTCGATGGGTCGACCCCAGGGTCGACTCAGGAGGTTTGGAATTGGTCCTGTCGACCCTAAATGGTCTATAACGAAATTTTATGTTTTAGGGCTTAGGTGGCGATTTCTGGTTGGTCTGTTGACATCATTTCTTGGTTTCTAAGGCCTAGATGGATCCTAGAGTGATCCGACGGCTTAAATTAATTCAAAGCTCTATAAAAAGACCCATAGACTCAAACCCTATATCAGAATTAAAACTGAAACTATGGCCGTCATGCTGTCGTCTTGAACCCTAGAGTAGCCGCCACCAATTAGAAGAAGATTAAAGCAACTCAATTCAATCCGTTAGCAAATTCAACTACAACAAAGGGACGCTAATAAATTCCAGAACATCGTTGAATGGTGAGTTCGATCACTTTAACAAAATAATTGCTAAGTTAATTATGATGTGATATACGTTGGATTATAAGTTGGGGTTGTGAATCTAATTCATATGTTTAATCATGTATGTTAACTTGATTCATATTATATGATGTTATGCAAGTTTTATATATGATGTTATGCAAGTTTCATATATGATGTTATGCAAGATTAATATGATTATGCAAGTTTCATATATGATGTTATGCAAGTTAATATGATTATGCAAGTTTCATATATGATGTTATGCAAGTTAATATGATTAAGCAAGTTGTACATATGATGTTATGCAAGTTAATAGGATCACACAAGCTGTATGCGAGTTATATGATGTTATGTAAGTTTGGATCTAAAATATAAGCTAGTAGTTCATGATGTTAACTTATGTCAATGAATCCCTTTTTATAATCCAATCACCTAGGTTTATAACATCAGTTTTTATGCGAATATGGATGTGGAACATATGCTAGTTCGTATAAGTATTGTGTTCATATGCAAGTTTAAGTGATAATTGGATTCACATATATACAAATTCACACCTTTAAAGTTTAGATCCGTATTCAAGTTGACATTTTTATATTGAAACTATGACATACATAGTTATGCAAGTTTACACCTATATGTGGATCCATAGTTTACTCAGGTTAACACCTTTTATTGGATCCATAGTTATGCAAGATGACACCTTTATGTTTAGGTTGACGACATACATAGTTTATGTAAGTTTGTGATAATTACCTAGGCTAGTTGGGTGTAAAACTATGATCATACATGCAAGTTCACACCTTTTAGATCTATGATTTTTGGATCCTTGATAATACAAAGATTATGCATGTTGTAATTCTTAATTACAGGTTAGATGCAAATTTGATCTATTATTGTGTGTATGTGACTTTGTGACGTCTATTCCCTTTTTTTAGTACTAGACTATTTGCTAGTCTAATATGTATATGTCATGTTAAGTGAACGAATGACGGGGGTACGATGGGAATAATAGTGGATACACACATATTGTGAATTTGGCATGTAATGGCCTAAAAAGGCATGTAATTAATTTTAAGGAATAAAATTAATTAGTTATGAAATTGGTATAATTTATATATCATAAATAGATGAGCATAATTTAGGTGATAAATTATGGACATAAATAAATATGGAAATTTGAATATGGAAAGTAATTCAAATTTGGGAAAAATTAATTATGTATAATTAATTGCCTAAGACATGAGGTTGGACTCATTTGTGGTGTAAGACTGCCCGGGCCCGCCCGACAAATCCAGCAGCCACAAATGGTAGCCCAATGTGAGAGGTCAAATGCCCAAACTAAATGCGTAACAAATGTATGGACACGAGGTGAGGCTTGTTTGTGGCGTAAGACTTCCCGGACCCGCCCAACAAATCCAGCAGCTACAAATGCCAGTCTAATGTGAGAGGTCCTACAGGGGTTACGGTAGTAATAAATTAAGAAACACTTAACCAAAGTAAAACATGCGGTGGGACATGGGGGTTAAGTGGGTGCCTTGGGTGGCATGAGGAAATACGATTAGTAACACTTAACCAAGGTAAAACATGTAAGTGGGACATAGGGGCTAAGTGGGTGCCTTGGGTGGCATGTGGAATTATTAATAGAAACCCTTAACCAAATTTAAAACATGTAAGTGGACATGAAGGGGGTTAAGTGGGATGTACTAGAGGGGACCAAGCCTAGGTGGAAAGCTTGTGTCAAGCATGGGGGGCCTTTTCATTCAAGTAGGCCATTAAGTATCTTTGTGAGCTCAACCCAAGTCGAGGACGGGACACGCTTACTGGGTCTGATTGTTAGAGGCCAAAACGGGTTAGCGTTGGCAACGCAAGTCCAACAGGGTCAAGTGCGTGCATGGGTCCGGGCTGGTAGGTAAGACGTTGTTGCATCGTGTAGTCATAAGCCATGCATTCCTTGCGTGGTATAAGGTTGCCATATTGGGGAGTGATACACCTCACCGTGGGACCTGCACGGGTATCTACGAGTTAGGGAGCCGATCGAATGGGGCAGGGTAGTGGGTACACCTAGTGGAGATAGGAGCAGATGGCACCTATGTAGTCAGCTAGGGGTACACGAAGCTACCACTATTATTAATAATTATTAAGGGGGGTACACCTAGTGGAGATAGGAGCAGGCGGCACCTATGACGTCAGCTAGGAGTACATGGAATTACCATTATTACTTATTGAAAGGGTACATCTAGTGGGGATAGGTACACGCTGGGTACCTATGATAGCAATTAGAGATATACAGTCAAACATGGAGGATATTGGGTACATCTAGTAGTACACGAAGCTATCATCGTTCTATTTAGCGAAAAGGGATCAAATTTCTAGAGTGACTAGTTGGGGTGCAATTAGTGTTTGTACAGTACAGTACGGTACAGTAGAGTATAGTAATTATCCTATATTGATTAGGAAGCGCCATTAACGTTATCTCTGTTTCTCTTGATTGCTTTACCATACCCATGTGGTTCACACAGTCATTACCTTATTCTCCAGCTTATATCTTATCATATTGCTTTAATAATTATGTTGTTAGAGTTATCAGACTCGCCAGACTTTATGTCTGACCCCCTTTGTTTCCACCTCTTTTCTTCCTTTCCCCCCCCCCTCCCCCCAGGTTCTAAGGGTGGGACTAGTACTAGTGGAGCTTGATTGGGATCTCTTTGGGAGCACTTGGATTTGGATTGCTGAAGTAATGTTCAGCCTATCATTTTCTTTATGGCTATTTGTAGTAGTGGGATTATGTACTTTGTTTTATCAAGATGGATATTATGTACTTGACTTTGGTTTATGGTTTTTGATGATGTAACCAAACATATTTACCTTCTACTGCAATAAATAAAGTTTTAAATTTTCAAGTACTGCTTTATATCTGTCTTGTTGTGATTTTCTGTTCTATATTCACTTAAAATGCTCCATGGAAGTTAATGCATTCCCTTTGCGAGTGACATTAATGGACGTGGGGTGTTACACGTGGTATCAGAGCTGAAGGTTACCAGAGAAGATAAGATATTTTGAAAAACTATTTTTCAAAAGCATTTTTATAAAGAATACTTTCAAAAATATGTTTGTAGAAGAGTATTTTTGAAAGAAAGGTTTATTTTAAGAACATAATCCCCAAGAGCCGTATATCCTTCCTTCGATTCTCCGTTTTGAATCTCTTCCTCTTTCTCCTTATGAGTCCCCCCCCCCCCCTCCGCATATAGATGCTTTTTCTAAGATAAATAAGGACTTTCGTACGAAGGACGGAAAACCACTTCAAGGGACTTAGACGTTTGTCGGGCTAGAATTTAGTCCAAGGAAGTGGAGGGCTTGTTGGTACTTTTAAGATAAACGATGGGAGGAAGGTTCAATTAGCTGTTTGGTTAACAAAGGACGAAACCACATCTTGGTAGGATGTCACGAATGAAGAATGTAAAGAAGAAGGCTAGTTGTTTTGGAGAAATAGGACACCTTAGGATTGTCCAAAGAGGCAAGGACAAAGTACGGGATATTCTGGAGGGTAGTTGTATTCCCTCACGGCTGGTATACCTGATGGGGGTAGGGCCGTCTAGGTTGAAATTTGGTTTTCTTTATCATCCTGTTTGAACTTTGTTTGATTCTGGCGCTTCATACTCATTAGTATCTGCTTCGTTAGTTGAAACACTGCACCTAAACACTAGTCTAGTTAATGATCCCATCCTAGTTTCAAATCCTGTTGGTGGTTCGGCTCATCCTTCAATGGTTTTTCAGTATTTGAGAGTGTCTATCTTGGGCGTTGGATTTGAATGCAACACCTTCGTCCTTGGTTTCACGGGCTATAGTTTGTTTCTAGGGGTGGATTGTCTAGCCAGGCGGGGTGCCATCCTAGATTGTGAAAGGAGGGTAGTTAGACTATTGATTCGTTATGGAAAGACCCTCATATTTCTTGTGACCCTAGGGGTTCAGTGATGCTTAGCTGCCTAGAATCTTCTGACGCATCCAACGATGATAGGGAGTCTGTTTGTGTGGTACGTGAGTATGGAGACGTCTTTGATAAAGTGCGGGGTTTACCCAGAGGTGCGAAATAATTTTCATATGTGCTTAATAGATTAAGCAAAGCCAGTTATGTGATCAGCGGTGGTTTTGGAGCAAGACTGGCAAGGACAGCCAGACTCGGTCAAGTGCTCAATTGGTTGGCCATCTTACTAGTATCATCTCACGTAGGTCGTCTGAATTCGAAGGAGGTATCCCTTGGGTGTTTGTCTGATATTGGTTTAGGCCTTTGGGGCTTGCACTTAGGGGATGTAGAGTTCGACTAGGATCGTCTGTGTGAGATATGGATAGTTGTGACGATTTTGCATGGGATAATATCCTGGTTTTCTCTAAAAGCAGAGAAGAGCATGCCCTACATCTTAGGGAAATCTTAGGGACCCTACAAGCACACCAGCTTAAAGCTAAGTTCTCCAAAATACCATTTTTGGAGGAAAGAAGTGAGGATTTTAGGGCATGTGGTCTCTAGGGAAGGGTGATATGTTATGGTGGAAGACAGTCGAAAGTCCATGAGAAGAATTACCCTACCCACGACTTTGAATTGGATGCCATAGTTTTTGCACTCAATTCTTGGTGTCATTATTTGCTTGGTGAGAAGTTTGAGTTGCTTGCAGACCATAAGTCGCTAAAGTACTTGTTCTCTCGGAAAGATCTAAACCTGAGGCAACAAAGGTGGATGGAGTTCTTGGCGTCCTACGATTTCGAGATAGCATATACCCCTGACAAGGGTAACGTTGTGGCGGATGCCTTGAGTAGGAAAAAGTTGACATTGAGTCCTTTGTTTGTCGAGCGACGTAGCTTAGAGTTTATCTCTACCTTTGACTTCAGACCATCCATTGATTTTGTACCCAGTTTGCTAGCGTCCTTGAGGTCAGACCTACGCTTTTGGGACGGGTTGGAGAGGCACAGCGTGATGACCCACAGTTGATGGAGTTAGTAGAGAAGCTCATAAGAGGGGAGTCATCAAGCCTCCTAAGTAGGTATACCCTAGACGATAAGGGTTGGTTGCGTAGGGACGGTAGGCTTTGTGTACCAAAAGACGAGGACCTAAGGAAGACCATTCTTGATGATGCACATCGTTCGAAGATGACCATCCATCCCGACGGGGACAAGATGTACATGGACATGAGACGAGTTTACTTTTGGGTCGGCATGAAGAAGGACGTGGCAGAGTTTGTCGCTAGATGCTTGGTGTACCAACAAGTAAAAGCAGAGCAAAAGAAGCCCGGTGGATTATTACACCCATTGGAGATCCTACAATGGAAGTGGGAAAGCGTCTCGATGGATTACCGAGATCGAGGAAGGGTAACATGGGGATTTGGGTCGTGGTAGACAGACTTACTAAGAGCGCCCATTTCATTCCCGTGAAGAGTAAGAGGACTGCTCCATGGTTAGCCTCCGTATACATTCGAAAAATAGTTCGTTTGCACGGTGTTCCTTCTAGCATAGAGAGCGACCGCGATCCTATCTTTACTAGCGAATTTTGGAAGAGCTTGCAAGAGGCGGTAGGGACTCGGTTATGTTTGAGCACTGCATATCATCCTCATACGGACAGACAGACCGAGAGGGTGAATCGTATTCTAGAGGACCTTTTGAGGCTATGTGTCTTAGACTTTGGAGGTACATGGGAAGAACATCTTCCATTGGTGGAGTTCGCGTATAATAACAGCTTTCAGTCTAGCATTAGCATGGCACCGTTCGAGGCTCTTTATGGACGGCCGTGCCGT
The DNA here is from genome assembly GCA_030737875.1 of Allium sativum. Classification (NCBI taxonomy): domain Eukaryota; kingdom Viridiplantae; phylum Streptophyta; class Magnoliopsida; order Asparagales; family Amaryllidaceae; genus Allium; species Allium sativum. The sequence goes on from CM060926.1 coordinate 524,439,353, forward strand.
TCGCCTACATGTTGGTGGGAGTCTACAGATAAGATCTTACTTGGGCCCGATATGATTAGAGAGACTTCGGAAAAGATCGATTTGATTCGAAGGAGGATGAAGACGGCAAAAGATAGGCATAAATCTTATGCGGACAAGAGGAGGACAGATCTTGAGTTTGATATTGGGGACATGGTCTTTGTCAAGGTACGGAACGTCTTTCACTTTGGGTCCATTGGGAAGTTAGCACCAAGGTTCGTAGGGCCGTTTCCTATTAAGGAGAGGATTGGGCAGATGGCGTATAGAGTGGAATTTCCCGGGAGACTTAGTGGCGTACATGATGTATTCCATGTGTCACATATGAGGAATTGCTTGCACGAGACCGCGGAAGTGGTAGAGCCGAGCTTGCTTAGAGAGGTGGAGATAGAGCGTGATGTGACGATTCGACGAGCTCCTACGTGCATTCTTGGGTCGGAGGTTAAGAAGTTGAGGAATCGAGAGGTCAAGCTAGTCAAAGTGCAATGGGGAGATGATGAAAGCAACGCTACTTAGGAGACAGAAGAGAAGATGTGTTCATTATACCCTTTCCTTTTTGAGGGTATGTCTTTTAGTTTCTCCTTTATCACTTACCTTATACTTATCTTATCTTTAGTATGTCCTCTCGTTAGTACCTTTGACCTTTAGATAGGGTAGTCCTATGATTGAAACATGTGTTTGAGACATGTTATGTATGATGGATGCATGTGGATGCAAGTGTTTGCTAATGGTTGCTCGTGTATGCATATACACACACTTTAGGCACTAGATCGGCTCAGTCACTTCATATTGCATATTGCATATAAATGTGTGTGCATATTTAAGCTAATGGATGTATAATGGTTGTGCTATCATATGGATGTTGCATTTTGGTGAATGGTTGTGCACACATGTAGAAATAATATGTATCGATAGGGTTCTTTCGTAAACATAATGGACGCATGGCACTATCATGGTTTGCATTAAGGAGGTCAACTGAATCAGTAGACCACCTGATTTTGCATTAGATAAGGAACATATACACGCACTTTTTGCATATGTTCATACAACATTAGAAATTCTATAAGGACAATGGATGCCTGTGTTTGATGGTTGAGTAGATGGTTGTTTGTATGTTAGGATAGGCATTCTCCTTAACTTGGAGATTTCGGGGGCGAAATCCTTTAAGGAGGGGAGAATGTAACACCCCGGATTTTTGAATAATCAAATTAACTAAATTAAAGAATAAATGTTTAGCATTGTTCTAAGGTTTGTAAGCAAAAGACTAAGTTGCTCATTTGGTTGGAACATGTGACTTGCATACATGAGGTACAAAATTTGATCCCCGCCAACGCCATATTTTTGTTCAAGGGGAAGGCAAAACACCAATCCGTCCTATTTTATGGGTCGACCCGAGACCCGCTGGGTCGAACCCAGGGTCAACTCAGAAGGTTTGGAATTGGTCCCATCGGCCCTAAATGGTCTATGACAAAATTTTATGTTTTAGGGCTTAGATGGCGATTTCTGGTTGGTCTGTTGACATCATTTCTTGGTTTCTAAGGCCAAGATGGATCCTAAAGTGATCTGACGGCTTAAATTAATTCAAAGCTCTATAAAAATACCCATAGGCTCAAACCCTAAATCAGAAATAAAACTAAAACTATGGCCGTCATGCTGTCGTCTTGAACCCTAGAGTAGCCGCCACCAATTAGAAGAAGATTAAAGCAACTCAATTCAATCCGTTAGCAAATTCAACTACAACAAAGGGACGCTAATAAATTCCAGAACATCGTTGAATGGTGAGTTCGATCACTTTAACAAAATAATTGCTAAGTTAATTATGATGTGATATACGTTGGATTATAAGTTGGGGTTGTGAATCTAATTCATATGTTTAATCATGTATGTTAACTTGATTCATATTATATGATGTTATGCGAGTTTTATATATGATGTTATGCAAGTTTCATGTATGATGTTATGCAAGATTAGTATGATTACGCAAGTTAATATGATTATGCAAGTTTCATATATGATGTTATGCAAGTTAATATGATTATGCAAATTTCATATATGATGTTATGCAAGTTAATATGATTATGCAAGTTTCATATATGATGTTATGCAAGTTAATATGATTATGCAAGTTGTACATATGATGTTATGCAAGTTAATAGGATCACGCAAGTTGTATGCGAGTTATATGATGTTATGTAAGTTTGGATCTAAAATATATGCTAGTACTTCATGATGTTAACTTGTGTCAATGAATCCCTTTTTATAATCCAATCACCTAGGTTTATAACATCAGTTTTTATGCGAATATGGATGTGGAACATATGTTAGTTCATATAAGTATTATGTTCATATGCAAGTTTAAGTGATAATTGGAATCACATATATACAAGTTCACACCTTTAAAGTTTAGATCCATATTCAAGTTGACATTTTTATGTTGAAACTATGACATGCATAGTTATGCAAGTTTACACCTTTATGTGGATCCATAGTTTACTCAGGTTAACACCTTTTATTGGATCCATAGTTATGCAAGATGACACATTTATGTTTAGGTTGACGACATACATAGTTTATGTAAGTTTGTGATAATTACCTAGGCTAGTTGGGTGTAAAACTATGTTCATACATGCAAGTTCACACCTTTTAGATCTATGATTTTTGGATCATTGATAATACAAAGACTATGCAAGTATGTTGTAATTCTTAATTGCAAGTTAGATGCAAATTAGATCTATTATTGTGTGTATGTGACTTTGTGACGTTTATTCCATTTTTTTAGTATTAGACTATTTGCTAGTCTAGTATGTATATGTCATGTTAAGAGAACGAATGACGGGGGTACGATGGGGATAATAGTGGATACACACATATTGTGAATTTGGCATGTAATGGCCTAAAAAGGCATGTAATTAATTTTAAGGAATAAAATTAATTAGTGATGAAATTGGTATAATTTATATACCATAAATAGTTAAGCATAATTTAGGTGATAAATTATGGACATAAATAAATATGGAAATTTGAATAGGGAAAGAAATTCAAATTTGGGGAAAATTAATTATGTATAATTAATTGCCTAAGACACGAGGTTGGACTCATTTGTGGTGTAAGACTACCCGGACCCGCCCGGCAAATCCAGCAGCCACAAATGGTAGCCCAATGTGAGAGGTCAAACGCCCAAACTAAATGCGTAACAATTGTATGGACACGAGGTTAGGCTCGTTTGTGGTGTAAGACTGCCCGGACCCGCCCGACAAATCCAGCAGCCACAAATGCCAGTCTAATGTGAGAGGTCCTACAGGGGTTATGGTAGTAATAAATTAAGTAACACTTAACCAAAGTAAAACATGTGGCGGGACATGGGGGTTAAGTGGGTGCCTTGGGTGGCATGAGGAAATACGATTAGCAACACTTAACCAAGGTAAAACATGTAAGTGGGACATAGGGGTTAAGTGGGTGCCTTGGGTGGCATGTTGAATTACTAATAGAAAACCTTAACCAAATTTAAAACATGTAAGTGGACATGAAGGGGTTAAGTGGGATGTATTAGAGGGAACCAAGCCTGGGTGGAAAGTTTGTGTCAAGCATGGGGACGCCCTTTTCAGTCTAGTAGCCCATTAAGTATCTTTGTGAGCTCGACCCAAGTCGAGGACGGGACACGCCTACTGGGTCTGATTGTTAGAGGCCAAAACAGGTTAGCGGTGGCAACGCAAGTCCAACGGGGTCACGTGCGTGCGTGAGTCCGGGCTGGTAGGTAAGACGTTGTTGCAGCGTGTAGTTATAAGTCGTGCATTCCTTGCGTGGTATAAGGTTGCCATATTGGGGAGTGATACACCTCACTATGGGACCTGCACGGGTATCTACGAGTTAGGGAGCCGATCGAATGGGGCAGGGTAGTGGGTACACCTAGTGGAGATAGGAGCAGACGGCACCTATGTAGTCAGCTAGGGGTACACGAAGCTACCACTATTATTAATAATTGTTAAGGGGGTACACCTAGTAGAGATAGGAGCAAGCGGCACCTATGACGTCCGCTAGGAGTACATGGAATTACCATTATTACTTATTGAAGGGGTACATCTAGTGGGGATAGGTACACGCTAGGTACTTACGATAGTAACTAGAGATATACAGTCAAACATGGAGGATAATGGGTACATCTAGTAGTACACGAAGCTATCATCGTTCTATTTAACCAAGAGGGATCAAATTTCTAGAGTGACTAGTAGGGGTGCAGTTAGTGTTAGTACAGTACAGTACGGTACAGTACGGTAAAGTACAGTAATTATCCTATATTGATTAGGAAGCGCCATTAACGTTATCTCTGTTTCTCTTGATTGCCTTGCCATACCCATGTGGTTCACACAGTCATTACCTTATTCTCCAGCTTATATCTTATCATATTGCTTTAATAATTATGTTGTTAGAGTTATCGGACTCGCCAGACTTTATGTCTGACCCCCTTTGTTTCCACCTCTTTTCTTCCTCCCCCCCCCCCAGGTTCTAAGGGTGGGACTAGTACAAGTGGAGCTTGATTGGGATCTCTTTGGGAGCACTTGGATTTGGATTGCTGAAGTAAAGTTCAGCCTATCATTTTCTTTATGGCTATTTGTAGTAGTGGGATTATGTACTTTGTTTTATCAAGATGGATATTATGTACTTGACTTTGGTTTATGGTTTTTGATGATGTAACCAAACATATTTACCTTCTGCTGCAATAAATAAAGTTTTAAATTTTCAAGTACTGCTTTATATCTGTCTTGTTGTGATTTTCTCTTCTATATTCACTTAAAATGCTCCATGGAAGTTAATGCATTCCCTTTGCGAGTGACATTAATGGACGTGGGGTGTTACACTCCTCCCTCCACTGATCGGAAAACCGTCACCCCCCGAAAACCTAGCCCCTTTTCCCACCTAATCCGCCGCCGCCAATAAGTGGGGCCACCGCCATCCGCCAATGGGCCCCACTCCACCTCCGCCGCCAAGCCCAGACCCCCCTGGTCACCCGCGAGCAACTGGAAGCCCCCACTTTGCTGAATATTTTAAGTTTTTATTTCCTTTATTTAATAAAAATCAGTTTTAAAAAGAGGTATTTTTTTATTTTTCTTTTATATTATAGTAAGATAGGTATTTTAAAATATAAAAGCTAGGATTTTTAAACATTAAAAAGGGATAACTTTTGATGATAGAAAAGATTGATTTTTATCATAGACAAGACTTGATTTTTATCATAGAAAGGATTTGATTTTTGAAATAAAAGATTAGATTTTTATTAAATGATTAGCGATATAAAAAAAATTAGATTTTTACATATATGAAGTAGCGATAAAAATTCAATTTATACATATATGAAGTGTCATTATACAATTGTGATTTTTATATATGTAGCGAATTAAAAATATGATTTTTATATAATATAGAATATAAAAAGGTGATTATATATATATATATATATATATATGTAGCAAATACGGACGACGAAAGTGACAAAAGGCGAGCATGATGAAGATTTCCTACATATGAAGAGTCGCGGTGAATTGGTTTAGCTTCTAGGTGAGAACTTCTCACTTTAAATCTTGTTTTCTAGTTAAAAATATATACTAGGATGCAGACGGTGCTTAGTAGCACCTGACACCCGTCGTCCACAGACCATGTATGGCTTGTTTGTTTGATTGATGTGTTGTGAAATCGATTGTGTGTAGTGGAATGGTTAGAAGATATTTTATAGTTAAAAATATAATTTTTAACGTGTATATAAAATAAATATTTATAAACAAATCGGACGATTTGTTTATGTACACCTATTTGACTAATATTGATTGGGACGATAAATTTTACACATCGCCCAACTGCACAAATAAAAATATGTGTTTGGTTATTTGAACCCCATACGGGTATTGGGATGATATTTGACGTACACTAATTCCGATTGTTTAGTTGTATGTCAATCGATGGGTTGATAGACTGTGTAAGCGTTAATTATCTATATTTAATGCTTATGTAGTTGTGTGGTGCACTCTGGATGATGGTTGATGATTTATCGTTGCTATTATATACATGTGTTATGGAATCCATATAATTAACATTATATGGTAATTGATTGGGCCTCATTCCAATTTGGAAAATAAGGAATATTATAAAATAAAATTCATGTGTTGAATAGAATAAAAATTCATGTGTTGAATAGAATAAAAATTCATGTGTTGAATAGAATAAAAATTCATGTGTTGAATAGAAAGAAAATTTATGTGTAACATTCATGTGTCGAATAAAAATATAAATTCATGTGTTGAATAGAATAAATATTCATGTGTTAAATAAAATAAAATATTCATGTGTTGAAAAAAAAAAATCATGTGTTGAAGAAAATATTCATTTGTTGAACAGAATAATGAAGTTATTGAAATATATAAAGCCGTGTTGGTTAGATATGCGCCATTTTGATGTGAACGGTATTTATATCGATTTTATTCATTTTTATAATGAATATAAAAAGGAAGTGATTTCAAAATATAACGTTTTGAAAATATTATCATTTATAGATTAATGATATGGAATATTCCATTTTGATTTGAAATTGAATATGAAGTGGAAATCGTTTTGAAAATGAATTTAAAACGATTTATAAAATACGTTTTGAATAGAAATCGGCGAAATATATATAATATATATATATATATATTATATATAGAATGTCCTGAATAGAATACGCCGAGCTGTGGCAGGTCGCGAATTTCGACCATTGATTTCGAATGGATATTACGGGAGATCCGACCGTCAGATTCTCCTAAAACCAGAACCATTGGATTCGTATCGAAAAGAGCTTTCTAACGAATATTAGTGATTTGAAATCTAACAGATGGATTTGGAATTATGTCCAAATCAAAATTGGAAAAGGTCATTGTAAGTGCAGTTCGATGGCCGTTTGTGGAAATCGACTGTACGGGCCTTGATAAAATTATTAAAAAACAGTAATAATTGGTGTAAAATCATAAGAAATGATTTGTGAAGAATTGGGATGAAAAATTCCAAATTTGAAAAGATAAAAATAGATTTTTATCGAAATGAACTAGTTTTGAACTAGAATTAAAATCCATTTATTTTTGAAATAAATAAATTGGATTTGAAAGGGTTTTAAAAAGTATTCAGAGATTCCAATAATTGAAGTGGAAATGGATTTGAATCAAAATTGTTTTTGGAAAAATTCGATGTTGGATTTCGTGATTATACAGATATTGTTATGGAGATTTGAAAGATATATTTATATCGTTATTTCCAAAACAATATTTGTTGGTCGTAGAATTTGATATTGAATATATGCCGATATATTTTCTACTCAGAGCCTTGTATTTAATATCAAATGGAATTTGGGTTGTCGTGAACGGTATCTTCAATAATACTGTTATTAGACCCAACGGAGTTAAGAAAATCAGAAACTAACTGGAGATTAGTTAAGTTGAATGGTTTCTTGGGTATTGATCTGATGTTGGTTTCGGCCTTCAGGGTTATTACTTAGGGAATTGTTCACTTGCTAATTTACGGTTAAAGGCAGATGGAATAGAATGTGATTTTGGGTTATGAATCGTGTTTTAAATGACATTAGTTCTTTAACCCAGTTAAAGATAGGATATGATTTCCCATGTTAAACAATCATTAATATTGATTTTTGGGAAGATAAAAACCAAGTGGAGTTTTAATGAACCTTTAATTAGATTGAAAAGATCGAGAATGGAGTATCACCAGTTTTGCTCCAGGCGAGTTAAATCATTAATTAGATTTGAACGTGAAATGGTAATTGAATTTACCGATAACACCGTGGACTTAGATATGAAGTATTACCAGTTTTACTTCATGGGATGAATAGGTTAGGATTGGGAAATAAAATAAATGGTTACTTCGGTGTGGTTCGCTAATCCCAACTAATTTGAATTGATATTCAAAGGAAGATTAAAGAATAAATTTAAAGAATTTATCTTTGATAAAATTAATGGGAACTTTTCCCAAAGTGTAAGAATATTTGAATAAAAGAATATTCTGAATTGGAATGAGGCGTATGTTGTGTTTGTGTAACACTTGTTTATTATATACGCGAGTTATTCAGAAAGACAGGGTTTATCCCATTCTGAATAACTGATTCGACGATGTGTCAAGGATGAAGGCAGTGGTCGAAGACCGGAGGTCTTCACATCGTTTGGATAATTACTGATGATCTTGATTGGGCTGTACACCCAAGAGGAGGGAATCAGTTGGTGATCATCCAGACGTACTTGGAGATCGATGGATATGCGAGGTACAAGGTGCCTCCAGTTTCGTTCAGACCCATAACAAACTTGTAAATGGACTGTGTGTCTGACATTAGATTTTATTCTGTGTGATTGATTTCTATTAAATATATATCTGTTTGGCGGTGGATAATTTATTCTCTTGCTTAACGCCCTTCTTTGAGACGTACGAGCTCAGAGGTTGTATATTGATGGATATCAATCGCATGGAGTGAGTTGCCTGTGTGGCATGCCTAAGTGGAAAATGATCAAGGCTGTTGTTGAAAAGCAAAGTCTTGTGGTTGATGATCAAAGCACGGCCTGTGTGGCATAGCTTTGTGTAGCATGGATTCGCGAGCCTCACACCCCGGTTGTGAACCAGAAACGGGAGAGGACCTCAGGAAGGGCATGCGTTTCATTCTAGCTAGAAGTGGCGTCAGTGGTTTGGCATGCCATGACGAGTTTGACTTATGTGGTTGTTGGGTTGCGAGGCGCCTCGAGTATATCAGTGACTATGTGGAGCCGATGGAGTCATTTGGCTCATTTACGCCTCCAAAGGGTAGGGAAACGCAGTGTTCAGGCATTTTAATCCACATCGGTGGACCGGCCCTGATGATCCAAGGTGCAGTTGCGGCTGTTCCTGAGATATGGTAGGCTAGATTGTCTCGAAATGGTGAGGACGATCCCTGGCCTCGGTTCACAGAAGGTAATCCAACTTCCAATGCGTGACTTTGCGGTTTTGATGGTATACCTATATATGGAGACATAGTGCTATGGGGCACTTATGCCATCTATGATTAATACTTATGATTGAAATTGTTTTGACACTATACACTTATAGTAATAATAAAACATGAAATTTAGCGTATCAAGCATTCTTTGGCTATTATAAGGTAAAACTCTATCCTCCGGCTTGTGTTGCATTATGTGATGGGACCTGGGTCTTATAATAGCTTCATTGTTCTTTATTTAGCATTGCGCCGTTGTTTTATGCATTGGTATTCTTAGAAGTAAACCCGTTCTGTATTATAAGGCATGGTCCCTTAATTTACCTAACTTTAAAATAAAGATTAATAACTGTTTTAGTTCTCGCACCAGTCACATGACTGACTTGGAGTTTATTGTTTTAACCTAAACTCTGGGTGGCCCTATTTTCCACACGGGCAGCTAGTAGTTTTGGTTTTGCAGATTCATATTCACAGGAACCTGGTTTACAGCTGGAATGATATCCGGAAAGCTCTGTATCCCTATATCTCCTTCAGTTGTGTTTTGTATTATTTTCCGCTGCTATGTAATGTAATTTAAACCTCTGACATTTATTGAATGTATTTTAATCATTCATACTCTATATATTCTCGTATTCTAATGGAATTGTTGTAATAACAATGAAATGTTCTTCTGTTTGTGTTCTGATTTGTCTTGTCCTTAAAGTATCCGCTCTTTCCTTCACGGGGAAGTTACGGGTTCTTACATTTGGTATCAGAACTTTGGTTTACAGAGCTCAGAGAACAAGACACGTTAGAACCAAATGAAAGAATTCATCAGAGATTGGATTAGCGATATCCAATGGGAATGACTCGTTAGAAATAGGATCAGTAGTATCCTAGAACGAGTGTAAAGAGTGTTGTTTTGAAAAATAAAATTGAAAACAAGTTTTGTTTTGAAAATTTAATTCAATTATTCGTATTTGAATATTTATTTATATTGATTTGGACTATCAGGTATATAGAGATTTTAGTATACATCTGATCCATGTGTATTGGAAGCCTCCAATATACTGGATAGATATAGAATCACACTGTAGTCGCCCGGGCATGATTCTACATATCACGTACGACATCAGTAGTTTGTGTTCGAGTTTCGAAAGTGGGATTTTTATATATTTCCATTAGACTGGTGCGAGAACCAAAATATAGTTAGAATATATTGTTGTGACTTGGCATCAAAAATGTGATTTTTGGCTATATATCAAAATTATGAATTTGAAATGATAATCAACTAATTGACTGTTGATTGAGTTGTTTGATTATTGGTTGATTAATTAAAATTTGAACCATATAAGCCAAATTGAACCAAATAGTGAGTTGTATTGAAAATTTTTCGCATTTGCATGCATATACATGTACTTACATTGAACAGGTCATAGCAAGGAGGCTAGAACGGAAGAAAAAAAAATGTTTGCCCGACAAATTGGTACATGTTTACTAATTTATTGGGTTTGGATGATTTTATGAGCCGACTGGATAGCTGCTTGGCTGTTTCTTTTTCTTTTTGGATTGGTGAGGGCCATGGGAGGCTATTTGAAATATCCCGAAGCTCCCGGTGTAGGGGAGGTTATGTCGAAATGTTTCGAAAATTTAGGCGTTAGCCAAATTTTTGAAAAATTTGAAAAGTTCTTAGAAACTGAAAAGTTGAATAACTTAAGCCATAAAGAAAATAATGGAAGTTGAGTTGATTTGTAAAACAACTTTCAGCTTCGTTCCTTTTCGGAGACGAAAAGTTTTAAGTGGGGGAGATTGTAATAACCCGGAAATCTGAGCCAATTTAAAAATTTTATTTTGGCAATTTTGATGAATTTTGAATATTTAAAATGAATTATTTTAAATAATAGCGACGAGAAATTTATTTTAAATAGAAATAGAACGTATATATATATATATATTTGAATCGACGTTAGAATATAAATATTTATTTTTAATTATAAAAGGAATTGAAAATGGCGCGGTAGTTCGAAAATTCGATTTCAAAATTCAAATGAATGTACAGGATTCAAAATAAACCGATTTTAGCGAAACCAAAATATTAGAACCTATTTGAAAATATCTTTCCAACGAATCAAAAAAATTGGAATTTCATAGCGGGAATAAAAAATTATGCCCAGTTGAAAATTCAAAATAGTCGCTATAAAATTCTGGACCTTAGAAATGGATATTTTGCAAACGACCTCGGTTTTCAACGAAACCACTTTTGTTGGATCCGGGATGTAGAATTATTGCTAGATTCCAATTTTCATAATTTTCTGAATCAGTATATGAGCATGACGAAAGAAAACGTGTTTAGATAGTTTTAGTCAATTTCGATCGACCAGAATATGGTCATTTTTCAAAAGGTCTCAGAATTCGACGAAATTAGTTTCGTTGGGACCGTATCATCAATACGAAGCTAGAAATAATTTTTTTAGAATTTTTTGAGTTATTATGTGGCCCCGGTAAATTAAAATGTGCGTTCAAATTGAATATATACAGAATTATATTTTAAATTTCAACGAGAACTTGTCGAATCGATAGAATTGGGTTACGAAACATATCCCATTGTGTTCGGAATGGGGGTAATTAGTTAGGGGCGATAGTCGTTGGGTTCGATTTGGGGTTCAAATGTAAACGTGACTATTTGGAAATTGATTAATATAATATAATCTTATATAACACCCCCTTTTTACTCTCTCCTTCCCTTCCTTCACATTATACGGTCAACGCTCAAAATTGAATAGAAAAAAAAACCGCGATCTTAAATTTCGTTGCGCCTGCCTCCGGCCGACCCGCCACAGTCGGTGCAGCCTCCGCCTCCTCTATGACCGCCCCGCTATCGCCTGACCGCCCTCCTCCCTCCACTGACCGAAAAACCGTCGCCCCCCTGAAACTCTAGCCCCTTTTCCAACCTAATCCGCCGCCGCCAATAAGAAGGGCCACTGCCGTCCATCAGCGGGCCCCACTCCACCTCCGCCGCCAAGCCCAGACCCCCCTGGCCACCCGCGAGCAACTAGAAGCCCCCCATTCGCTAAATACTGTAAGTTTTTATTTCCTTTATTTATTTATTTAATAAAAATCAGTTTTAAAAAGAGGAAAAAGTTCATTTTTCTTTTATATTATAGTAAGATAGGTATTTTAAAATATAAAAGCTAGGATTTTTAAACATTAAAAAGGGATAATTTTTAATGATAGAAAATATTGATTTTTATCATAGATAAGACTTGATTTTTATCATAGAAAGGATTTGATTTTTGAAATAAAAGATTAGATTTTTATTAAATGATTAGCGATATAAAAAAATTAGATTTTTACATATAAGAAGTAGCGATAAAAATTCGATTTTTACATATATGAAGTGTCATTATAAAATTGTGATTTTTATATATGTATCGAATTAAAAATATGATTTTTATATAATATAGAATATAAAAAGGTGATTTTATATATATATATATATATATAGCAAATACGGACGATGAAAGTGACAAAAGGCGAGCATGATGAAGATTTCCTACATATGAAGAGTCGCGGTGAATTGGCTTAGCTTCTAGGTGAGAACTTCTCACTTTAAATCTTGTTTTCTAGTTAAAAATATATACAAGGATGCAGACGGTGCTTAGTAGCACCTGACACCCATCGTCCATAGACCATGTATGGCTTGTTTGTTTGATTGATGTGTTGTGAAATCGATTGTGTGTAGTGGAATGGTTAGAAGATATTTTATAGTTAAAAATATATTTTTTAACGTGTATATAAAATAAATATTTATAAACAAATCGGATGATTTGTTTATGTACACCCATTTGACTGATATTGATTGGGACGATAAATTTTACACATCGCCCAACTGCACAAATAAAAATTTGTGTTTGGTTATTTGAACCCCACACGGGTATTGGGATGATATTTGACGTACACTAATCCCGATTTTTTAGTTGTATGTCAATCGATGGGTTGACAGACTTTGTAAGCGTTAATTATTTATATTTAATGCTTTTGCAGTTGTGTGGTGCACTCTGGATGATGGTTGATGATTTATCGTTGCTATTATATACATGTGTTAGGGAATCCATATAATTAACATTATATGGTAATTGATTGGGCCTCATTCCAGTTTGGAAAATAAGGAATATTATAAAAGAAAATTCATGTGTTGAATAGAATAAAAATTCATGTGTTGAATAGAATAAAAATTCATGTGTTGAATAGAAAGAAAATTCATGTGTTGAATAGAATAAAATATTCATGTGTCGAATAAAAATATAAATTCATTTGTTGAATAGAATAAATATTCATGTGTTGAATAAAATAAAATATTCATGTGTTGAAAATTATATATTCATGTGTTGAAGAAAATATTCATTTGTTGAACAGAATAACGAAGTTATTGAAATGTATAAAGCCGTGTTGGTTAGATATGCGCCATTTTGACGTAAACGATATTTATATCGATTTTATTCATTTTTATAATGAATATAAAAAGGAAGTGATTTCAAAATATAACGTTTTGAAAATATTATCATTTATAGATTAATGATATGGAATATTCCATTTTAATTTGAAATTGAATATGAAGTGGAAATCGTTTTGAAAACGAATTTAAAACGATTTAAAAAATACGTTTTGAATAGAAATCGACGAAATATATATAATATATATATTATATATATAGAATGGCTTGAATAGAACGCGTCGCACTGCGGCAGTTCGCGAATTTCGACCATTGACTACAAATGGATATTACAAGAGATCCGACCGTTGGACTCTCCTAAAACTAGAATCGTTGGGTTCGTATACTAGAATCGTTGGGTTCGTATCGAAAAGAGCTTTCTAACAAATGTTAGAGATTTGAAATCTAACTGTTGGATTTGGAATTATGTCCTAATCAAAATTGTAAAAGGTCGTTGTAAGTGCAGTTCAATGGCCGTTTGTGGAAATCGACTGTACGGGACTTGATAAAATTATAAAAAATAGTACTAATTGGTGTATAATCATAAGAAATGATTTGTGAAGAATTGGGATGAAAAACTACAAATTTGAAAAGATAAAAATAGATTTTTATCGAAATGAACTAGTTTTGAACTAGAATTAAAATCCATTTATTTTTGAAATAAATAAATTGGATTTGAAACAGTTTTAAAAAGTAACCAGAGATTCCAATAATTGAAGTGGAAATGGATTTGAATCGAAATTGTTTTTGGAATATTTCGATGTTGGATTTCGTGATTATACAAATACTGTTACGGAGATTTGAAAGATATATTTATGTCGTTATTTCCAATACGATATTTGTTGGTCGTAGAATTTGATATTGAATATATGCCAATATATTTTCTATTCAGAGCCTTGTATTTAATATCAAATGGGATTTGGGTTATCATGAACGGTATCTTCAATAATATTGTTCTTAGACCCAACGGAGTTAAGAAATCAGAAACTAACTGGAGATTAGTTAAGTTGAATGGTTTCTTGGGTATTGTTCACTTGCTAATTTATGGTTAAAGACTAATGGAATAGAATGTGATTTTGGGTTTATAGTGAACCGTGTTTTAAATCACATTGGTTCTTTAACCCAGTTAAAGACAGGATATGATTTCCCAATTTAAACAATCATTAATATTGATTTTTGGGAAGATTAAAACCAAGTGGAGTTTTAATGAATCTTTAATTAGATTGAAATGATCGAGAATGGAGTATCACCAGTTTCGCTCCAGGAAATAGTTAAATCATTAATTAGTTTTGAACATGAAATGGTAATTGAAATTTCTGATAACACCGTGGTGTTAAATGTGAAGTATTACCAGTTTTACTTCATGGGTTGAATAGGTTGGTATTGGGAAATAAAATAAATGATTACTTCGGTGTGGTTCGCTAATCCCAACTAATTTGAATTGATATTCAAAGGAAGATTAAAGAATAAATTTAAAGAATTTATCTTTGATAAAATTAATGGGAACTTTTCCCAAAGTGTAAGAATATTTGAATAAAAGAATATTCTGAAGTGGAATGAGGCGTATGTTGTGTTTGTGTGACACTTGTTTATTATATACGCGAGTTATTCAGAAAGACCGGGTTTATCCCATTCTGAATGACTGATTCGACGATGTGTTAAGGATGAAGACGGTGGTCGAAGACCAGAGGTCTTCACATCATTTGGGTAATTACTGATGATCTTGATTGGGTTGTACACCCAAGAGGAGGGAATCAGTTGGTGATCGTCCAGACATACTTGGAGATTGATGGATAGGCAAGGTACATGGTGCCTCCGGTTTCGTTCAGACCCAGAACGAACTTGTAAATGGACTGTGTGTCTAACATTGGATTTTATTCTGTGTGATTGATTTCTATTAAATATATATCTGTTTGGCGGTGGAGAATTTATTTTCTTGCTTAACGCCCTTCTCTGAGACGTACGAGCTCAGAGGTTGTATATTGATAGATATCAATCGCATGGAGTGAATTGCCTGTGTGGCATGCCTAAGTGGAAAATGATCAAGTCTTTTGTTGAAAAGCAAAGTCTTGTGGTTGATGATCAAAGCACGACCTGTGTGGCATAACTTTGTGTAGCGTTGATTCGCGAGCCTCACACCCCGGTTGTGAACCGAAAATGGGAGAGGACCTCAGGGAGGGCATGCGTTTCTTTCTAGCTAGAAGTGGCGTCAGTGGTTTGACATGCCCTGACGAGTTTGACTTATGTGGTTGTTTGGTTGCGAGGCGCCTCGGATATATCAGTGACTGTATGGAGCCGATGGAGTCATTTGGCTCACTTATGCTCCAAAGGGTGGGGAAACGCAGTGTTCAGGCATTTTAATCCACATCGGTGAACCGGCCCTGACAATCCAAGGTGCAGTTGCGACTATTCCTGAGACATGGTAGGCTAGATTGTCTCGAAACGGTGAGGACGATCCCTGGCCTCGGTTCACCGATGGGAATCCAACTTCCAATACGTGACTTTGCGGTTTTGATTGTATACCTATATATAGCGACATAGTGGTATGGGGCAATTTCGCCGTCTATGATTGATACTTATGATTGAAATTGTTTTGACACAATACACTTATATTAAAAATAAAACATGAAATTTAGCGTATCAAGCATTCTTTCGCTATTATAAGGTATAACCCTATCCTCCGGCTTGTGTTGCATTGTGTGATGGGACCTAGGTCTTATAATAGCTTCATTGTTCTTTATTTAGCATTGTGTTGTTTTTTTGTGCACTGATATTCTTGGGAGGAAACCCGTTCCGTGTTATATGGCGTGGTCCCTTGATTTACCTAACTTTAAAATAAAGATTAATAACTGTTTTAGTTCTCACACCAGTCACATGACTGACCTGGAGTTTATTGTTTTAATCTAAACTCTGGGTGGCCCTATTTTCCACACGGGCAACTAGTAGTTTTGGTTTTGCAGATTTATATTCATAGGAACCTGGTTTACAGTTGGAATGATATCCGGAAAGCTCTGTATCCATATATCTCCTTCAGTTGTGTTTTGTTTTATTTTCCGCTGCTATGTAATGTAATTTAAACCTCTGATATTTATTGAATGTATTTTATTCATTCATACTCTGTATATTCTCGTATTCTGATGGAATTGTTGTAATAACAATGAAATGTTCTTCTGTTTGTGTTCCGGTTTGTCTTGTCCTCAAAGTATTCGCTCTTTCCTTCACGGGGAAGTTACGGGTTCTTACACAGGCAGACTTCCACCACTAATGCAACCTAACCTCATGTCATAAGTGCAATTACAATTTCTAATTATGCTCCTAAGGATTCATTATTAATCAATTATTTAAACCTATGCCTTTATAGGTGTTAGTGCCCATTTACCCAATTATATTCATGATGGGCTATATGTCTAAATTCATATTATTCGAATTATGCTAATTCATACTTTACATATGATCCCATATGCGCCCAAATCATTTTTCTATACTTATGATCCAATTTAAGATCTTTAAACATAATTTGGTCGATGCCACAAACCCATATTTATTCGATTCTATGTTAACATGAATCCATATAATCATATACTTACTCCAATTATTCTCTGTATATAATTGGGACAAATTTACATGTAAACTTTTTAGCACTCCAACAAATCCATTATATGAATTTTTCCCACATGTTCAAATTAATATTATAACATGTAAACATTCCAACATTTCAACTGATTCAATATATGAATTCTTCATATTAACATTTTGACATTATATCATGCTAATCTTCCCACAGTTTATTAGATTCAACATATGAATTTCCTGATCTATTCATATTAACGTCTCAACTTGGATAACATCAATTTATAATTAAACTGGCAATTTCACAATTTATTAAAAAGGGAATGCTAGACGATAGTCATAATACTATCTAAATGATATAGTTTAAACCCACTCACCTTTCATGCTTTCCCCAAATTTTGGATCCGATCCGTTCTACCATGGATGGTTTCCCTTTTTCTCTTAATTTGATTCACAACTAACGACCATGGATCTATTATTTCATGAAAAGAGAAGGGAAAGAGGAATAATTTAAATAGATTAGTACTTCGAAGTTTACCTTGCTTTCATGATTCAATAATCTTTTTATTAATGTTGATTCCCTCTTCCAGATCTGAATTCATAATTCTCCTAGGCTAACATTTTAATTTCAGAATAGATTTGAGAAGAGAGAGAGAGAGAGCCATGACAGAGATCCAGCATAACCGCCGAATTATGATGTTTAGGTTTAGGTCTAGGGTCTTATTTATAGGAGTAGCGGAGGAACCAGGACCCTCAGATCAAAATTTAAGATATCAGAACCGAACACGTCAGAAGAACTTTCTGGATCCTCGGGTGGGTCAACCCCTGGGTCGACACCCCTGTTAGTGGGTCGACCACTGGATCGACACCCCTGTTAGTGGGTCGACCTCCAACGGTCCATTTTCCCTCCGAACTTTCCCGCCCGCCATTTTGATTTTTGGACTGATTTTCGAATTTTTGGGATATTTTTTTAATTATATATACATATACACTCCTTATATGTATACAAACTTCTAATGCTCATAACTTCTTCATACGATGACCGATTTATGCAAACCAGGTGTCGATTTTGACCAGAATTTTGAGACGGGCGCAATGGCGTGGTCTGTTTTACTTAATTTTGAATATTTAATTAAGTTATCCTTATTTTATTATCTTACACTAAAAATATGGGGTGTTACATTCTCCCACCCTTAGGAAATTTCATCCCCAAAATTTGATAAAGGTAAAATAAATTAACCACTCGCATAATATACATCCATCATGTGTGCATCCAAATTTTGCAAACATTGTGCACTTGTGCAAAGTGAAGTACAACATAATAATGCATGCATGCTTACGCGGTACCTCCTATGTGTATGCAAGCTTTTCAAAATCCTTTTAAAATATGATGCTCACATCCTAAATATACTTGCAGTTCTACATGAATGCATTATTTTGAAAATCAAAAATGCTTTTTCATCCAAATTTTCCCACACTCTTACTGAGTAGGACGTAATTCATCCAATTGTTGCATCGATAATCCTACCAACCAACTTTATTTTTTGAATTTCAGAAAAATCTAATTTTCTAAATTCGATCTCTTTTGTTACAAAAAGGTGGAAAACGGAAAACTTCGCATCTCCCGCTTTCCTTTCTCAACCTTTTTCTAACCGTACTTGGATTTTTATGTAACTATTTATAAAGATTCCTTATTTTCCTATCCAAGCACAGTCCACATAAGAAAATTTTCTTTGTTACTGATTATCTTATCTTGGAAATTTTTATTCTTATCCATCTTTTCTCATAATTTTCTATTTTTGTTGCTTTACTAAATTTTCTGTTTCCGTTTCAGTTGTACCTTTTCTCTTTTCTTATCTTATTTAATTATCTGATCTTAGTTTAAATTTAAATAAGCCTCTAGTCTTCCAACTAAAACAGGAGAACAGACACCCTACATAGCTACTACTAAGGGCTAAGAATCTTGGGACTATGTCCTCCACTCAGACAGAAAAGTCCAAACTATGGGACCTATGGCAGGTTTAGGTGTTACCCTAACTACCTAACAAAATAACGGGATGATCCGAACAGAAATGCGATAACGGGTTTTACTCCTAACATGAAAATTAGCAACGGGATCTAGACACTTACTTGCCCCTTTTTTTCTATTTAGTAGCCGCTACTAGTCCTAGCTGTGTTCCAACAATTATTTGAAGCAACATCCTAGGCTTTCCAACGTTTACGCATTCTACGGGAACTCACTATTATTCCAAGATAATTCTCGCCATTTACTTTATAGCCTCAAAAATTTTTCCGTCTTTCCTAGGCACTAATCCTTACCTACTCCATAATTTTAAAACATGGTTTGGCCCTTTTTAATTTAAATTTCCTTCCAAAAATTTAAAAATGTCAAAACTTTATTTTCCTCATAAAAACTTCCTTTTGCCAAACCATAAAAACATGTCATCTTAAAAGAAAATGTAAATCATCATTTTTTCAAATCACAAAAACTGGAGTAGATACGGACAACTATTTTCTCAATCGGGTTTATGACTTGTTCTTACCTGTAAGGTCGGTTTAGTCTCTTACTATAAGGTGCCAACATCCACACTATTCTTATTTTCTACAACTTATTTTGTTCACCCACAAAATTATCTTAAAATAATTTATCAGAAAGGGTTGTCATAAGAATAGAGACTTAAAATCTTTCTTTCTTAAAAGTTCTTGTATGAAATATAACAAGAAAAAATAGTGTGCTATATAACGTATACCTTTTACTAAGAGAATTTTTCTTTAGATAAAATTTTGGCAAGAAATCACTATTTGCAAAATGTACCCCATTTTACTTCAAAACCTAATATGTACTTCTTTACATATTTTAAGACTATAACTTTTAAGATTAAAACTTGGAAACACCATAAACCATTTTCCCAAAACTTTTATAAT
The DNA here is from genome assembly GCA_030737875.1 of Allium sativum. Lineage (NCBI taxonomy): Eukaryota > Viridiplantae > Streptophyta > Magnoliopsida > Asparagales > Amaryllidaceae > Allium > Allium sativum. The sequence continues at coordinate 524,459,323 of CM060926.1, forward strand.
TTCAAGTTCTTAAAACTTAACAATGGGTTTAGACTCAAAGCAGGTTTCAAATTTTCTTCTAGGCTTTCCTAGACACTCGCCAAGGTTAATTCTCTCAATTATATATATATATATATATATATTCCTAATACACTTTTTTTCCTTTTTAACCTTTTCCAATTTATAAGGTTTTCAAGTGCACTAACCCAAAATACTAATCATATGGGATTCACTTTCCTTCCATATAAAGTACATTATACACTCTCCACCCAAATTACCTAAGGGTCTCAGATTTCCATATTCATTCCTTTAGTGTACAAAAAGAACTTTCCATTTCTTACCATATTATACTCTTTCTATTTAGTGGGTTCCTCGATGGATCTAGGTATATATATATATAATATTTTTAAAAAAAAATACAAATATGTTCACTCACTATTTGTAACACCCCGCATTTTTAATGAAATTAAAAATGTGGAAATATGTATATATATTACATACATAGATATATTTAAGAGAAAAATTAAATAATGACAATAAAATTGCATGTAATAAGTTCATGCAGTGAAATGAAGGAAAAAGATTAATAAAAGAAATTAAATGCAATACATGAAATGCGAAGAAATGCATGCGAACAATTAAATATAAATAAAAAGGAAAATTTGAGAAGCTTCAGGAATTTGGTCATGAAATTAGCGTCATTGCGTTCGTGGCAATTTTCTAGTCAATTTAGACCTATAGTTTGTAGAAAACTGATTTAAAATGAAGAAGATATCTTTAAATTAAATATTACAGCAAAATATGAAAAAGAGGAATGAGAGAATAATGTGTAGCTTTGTGCTAAGTATTTTTAGCAAAGGACTTAGTAGCTCATTTAATTAGTACATGTGACTTGTATGCAGGAGGTTCTGAGTTTAAGCCCCGCCAGTGCCATATTTTTTTTGGGGAATGGTGGCCTAGTGTGAACACAGTTCAATTAAAAAAAAGCTGTTCAGTGTGAAAAGGGTTAATTGGAAAGATAGTTAAAAAGAATATATATATATATATATATATATATATATATATATATATATATATGACATATGGGTGTCAACACCCCTGCTGCTGCGCATCATGTTGAACACATGGCGCATTTTTATTTGTTAATGACAATTTTTGAGTTTTAGGGCTGATGTGGCCTCTCTTGATTGGCTGGATGAGTCTTTGAGCTGTGTGGTTCTGATGATCTACTAGTTAATATAAAGGCTCTAACTAAGCTAATACATCTATATAAGCACATCTAATCTAACCCTAATCTAAACTAAATTCATAAGCCTCCATGCTGCTGCATCCAAAACTAAACTAGTTTCTCTTCTTCAACGAATCAAAGCATAGGAATTGTGAAAAAGGGAAACGATTCTAGAACAACAACAAACGCTTAATTCAGATCTATATTCTTTTTTCTTCTGCCACTGTGAGTACAGTTACTTTCACAAGATAATTAATTAAAAATAATGGTGATAAGTGTGAATTGGACTGTATGACTATGCTTGTATCATATGCTATTAGATCTATTATGTTGAGATATGCCAGTTCTGTTATCATATGTTATTGGATCTATTTTGTAGATTCATATGTGAAATTAAATCTAATCTATTCTATTCTATGCAAGTTTATGTTGATTAGATTTATGCAAGTTTATGCTAATTAGATCTATGCAAGTTTATGTTAATTAGATCTATGTAAGTTTATCTTGATTAGATCTATTCTATTTTATGCAAGTTTATGTTAATTAAATCTATGCAAGTTTATGTTGATTAGATCTATTATATTCTATGCAAGTTTATGTAAATTAGATTTATGCAAGATTATGTTAATTAGATCTATGCAAGTTTATCTATTCTATGCAAGTTTATGTTAATTAGATCTATGCAAGTTTATGTTAATTAGATCTATGCAAGTTTATGTTGATTAGATCTATGCAAGTTTAAGGTGATTAGATCTATCCTATTCTATACAAGTTTATGTTAATTAGATCTATGCAAGTTTATGTTAGTTAGATCTATGCAAGTTTATGTTGATTAGATCTATTCTATTCTATCCACGTTTATGTTAACTAGATCTATGCAAGTTTATGTTAATTAGATCTATGCAAGTTTATGTTAATTAGATCCATGTAAGTTTATGTTGATTAGATCTATCCTATTTTATCCAAGTTTATGTTAATTAGATCTATGCAATTTTATGTTGATTAGATCTATCATATTCTATGCAAGTTTATGTTAATTAGATCTATGCAAGTTTATGTTAATTAGATCTATGTAAGTTTAAGTTGAGTAGATCTATCCTATTCTATGAAAGTTCATATTCCATATGATTATTGGTTCTATATTATTTGTGGATGATGCCTCTTTCCCTCTTCTTTTCCTTTTTCTTATGAGTTAGGCTAACGACGAGCATAACGTATTATGTGAATTATACGTACGAATGACACAGAAACGTTAGGGAAAAGTTTGGGAAAAACATTGAAAATTATGTAATTGGCATAAATTGGTTTGTAATCATGTAATTAACTTGGGGCATAAATTGGTATAATTTATGTACATGGAATTATGGACATAATTAGAATGAGAATTATGAACATAGCCTAAATTGGGAATTATGGACAAATTGAAATATGGATATTAATTCAAATTGGGTGTGGAATAATAGAATGAGATAAGGAACGCCTAAGAGACGAGATTAGACTTGGTTTGCGATATAAGCCTGCCTGGAGCCGCCCGGCACATCCAGCAACCGCAAATGACTGTCTAATGTGAGAGGTCAAAGGCATAAACTAGATGCGTAATAAGGCAAAGACACGAGGTTAGATTTGGATTGCGGTATAAGCCTGCCCGGACCCGCCCGACAAATCCAGCAACCGCAAAACGGAATCTAATGTGGGAGGTCTTGCAAGATTACGGTTATAATGAATTAAATAACACTTAACCAAGATAAGACATGTAGTGGGACATAGGGTTAAGTGGATGACATGTGAAATAAAATTAGTAACACTTAACTAAGTTGAAACATGTAAGAAGACATGAATAAGAAGGGGTTAAGTGGTAAATCCTAGTGGGGACCAAGCATAGACGGGAAGCTTGTGTCAAGTGTGGTGACACTTTTCAACCAGTAACCCATTTAGTATCTATGTGAGCTCGAACTAGGTCGAGGACGGGACCCGCTTACTAGGATTGATTGTAAGAGGTCAAACGGGTTAGCGGTGGCAACGCAAGTTCAACGGAGTCATGTGCGTGTATGGGTCCGGGCTGGTAGGTATGACGTTGTTGCACCGTGTAGATATAAGTCGTGCCTTTTTAGTAGTATCGGGTTGCCACTTTAGGGAGTGATACACCCTACTGTGGGGCCAGCTTGGGTATCTATGAGTTAGGGAGTCAATCGAATGAGGAGGGTAGTGGGTACAAATAGTGGAGATAGGAGAAGGCGGCACCTATGATGGCAGCTAGAAGTACACAAAACTACCATTATCATTATTATTATTATGATTAGTAGGGAGGGAAGTGGGTACAACTAGTGGGGATTATGAGCAAGGGGGCACCTACGAGAGCAGCTAGGAGTACACGAAGCTACCATTATTATGATTAGTAAGAGGGATCAACTTTCAGTATGGGACTAGTAAGGGTGCGTTGTAATTAGCATTGGTGCGGTGTAGGAATTATCTTATAGTGATTAGAAGTGCAATCAACATTTATCTTGTCCATCTTGCTTACCTTGTCATACCTGTTTATGTTAGAGTCATTTCTTATATCCCGTTTATGTTCTTATCATGTTACTTTAATGATTATATTGTTAAAGTCACTGGATCACCAGACTTTATGTCTGACCTCGTTTATTTCGCCTCTTTTCTTTCCTTTCCCCCCTTCAGGTTCTCGGGATGGGACTAATGGAGCTTAACATGGATCTATTTCTCTCTCTTTTGGAAGTGCCTGGAGTTGCTGAATGTAATGTTCAGATTTATCTTCTTTTTTATTATAGCTATTTGTAACGGGATTATGCTTTTGGTTTCCATGTAATAATTTGACCAAGATGGATATTTGTGTACTTGGTTTTACAACTTGGTTATGATGTTGTAACCAAACTATGTTCCATTTTCGCTGCAATGAAGTAATTTTAAATTTTGAAGTACCATTTTTATATATCTGTCTCGTGATGTTCCGTTCTATACACTTATAATGCTCCATGAAAGTTGATGCACTCCCTTTGTGAGTGACATTAATGGACGTGGGGTATTACACGTGGTATCAGAGCGAGGTTACTGGAATAGATAAAAGATTTTGAAAGCCGTTTTCAAATGCATTTTTTAAGAAGTATTTTCAAAGACATGTTTTAAAGAAGGTGTTTTCAAGAGATAAATTTATTATGCTTTCTTCCGATTCTCCGTTTTGAATCTCTTCCTTTTTCCTTTCTGAATCTCTTCCTGCGCGTTTAGATGCTTTTCTTAAGATATGTAAGGACTTCCGTGCGATGGTCGGAAAACCGCTTCATGGGACTGAGATGTTTGTCGAGGCTAGAAATTGGCTCAAGGAAGTAGAGGACTTGTTTGGTATTTTTGAAATAGACGATGGAAGGAAGGTTCAACTAGCTGCTTGGTTAATGAAAGATGAAGCTCCATCTTGGTGGGAGGTCACGAATGGAGAAAGTGCAGTGGAGCATGGATATGACATAGGATAAGAAAGTATAACCTAAGAAGGGTGGAAAGAATAATAAACTCCGTGACAAGAGGAAGACAGGTGGTTGTTTCCAGTATAGTGCAGCAAGGACAAGGATAGAGGGCAGGATCTTCTGGAGGGCAGGTTGTTTTCTCATGGTCAGTATACTGGAAAGAGATGGGAAGTTTCTGTTGAAGATTTGATTTCTTTTTTCCTAGAACTCTTTTCGACTCTTGCACTTCACATTCGTTTATATCTGCTTCGTTAGTTGAAACATTGCACCTAAATACTAGTTTAGTTATGGATCAAACTGTAGTCTTAAATCCTATTGGTGGTTCGGCTCATTTATCTATGATTTGTCTGGATTTGAGAGTGTCTATCTTAGGCGTTGGCTTTGAATGCAACGCATACATTCTTGGTTTCACGGGCTATGGGTTGATTCTAGGAATGGATTGGCTAGGGGCTTACCTCCAAAACGCGAGATAGATTTTCGTATCTACTTGGTGGACAATGTAAAGCCAGTTGCATATCCTGTGCACCACATGGCTCCAAGAAAAAGGAGGGAGCTTAGTAAACAAGTGAAAGAGCTAGTTGAGAAAGGGTTCATAAGAAGAAGTATTTCGGGGCAGGGTGGTCCAGTTGTTTTTGCTACAAAAGCTGATGGTTCACTTAGATTGTGTGTAGACTATAGGGAGCTAAATAAACTCACAAAGAAAAATAGACACCCATTACCGAGGATAGATGATTTGTTCGATCAGTTGGTTGGCGCATTGGTTTTCTCACAGTGGGACTTAGCTATAGGATTTCATCAGTTGAGGGTAGCTGAGGAGAGTATAGATAAGAATGCTTTTAGGACTCCCGATGGTTTCTTCGAATGGCTCGTCATGCCTTTTTGTTTGACGAATGCACCCGCATATTTCGTAGACCTGATGAGTAGGGTGTTTAGGGAGTTTCTAAACAAGTTCGTAGTAGTCTTTATGGATGACATTTTGATATTCTCTAGAAGCGAGGAAGAACATGCCCTACATCTTTGGGAAGTCTTAGAGACCCTTCGAGCACATCAACTCAAGGCTAAGTTCTCCAAATGCCATTTTTGGAGGAAGGAAGTGAGGTTCTTAGGATTCGTGGTCTCTAAGGAGGGGATAGCAGTGGATCCCACGCAAGTGGTCGCAATCGAAGATTGGAAGGTTCCTAGAAACGCAACGGAAGTAAGAAGTTTTCTAAGGTTGGTAGGCTATTATAGGAAGTTTATTAAAGACTTTGCGTTTCACGAGACGAGAGCTTGAGAAAGACAATTCTTGAAGATGGCACAGGACCGGCAAAAGTCATGTGCTGATAAGAGATGGACCGATCTTGAGTTCGGTGTTGGGACATGGTTTTTATTCATTTTGGATCTGTAGAGAAGTTGGCCCCGAGGTTCATAGGGCCATTCCCCATTTCAGAGAGGATTGGACAAAGGGCGAACAGAGTGAAGTTTCCGGAGAAGCTTAGTGGTGTTCATGACATATTTCACGTGTCGCATTTGCGGAAGTGTTTACATGATACCACGGAAGTAGTGGAGCCAAGCATTCTTAGAGAGGTGGAAGTAGAGCGAGATGCCATGATTAGACAAGCTCCTACATGCATCCTTTGATAGGAGGCCAAGAAGTTACGCAACCGAGAGGTCAAGTTGGTTAAAGTCCAATGGGGAGATGATCAAGGGAATGCGACTTGGGAGACGTAAGACAAGATACGTGCGTCGTACCCTTTCCTTTTTGAGGGTATGTTCTTAACTTATCATTTTCCTACCGCTTTGTTTATACATGTTTTATCATTTAGTATATCCTCTCGATTACATCTTCAATCTTTAGATAGGAAAATCCTATGGTTGTAAACATGTGTTTGAGACATGTAATGTTTGGTGAATGCAAGTGTTTGCTAGTGGTTGCTCGTGGATGCATTTACACACACATTAGGCACTAGATCGACTCAATCACTTCCATATTGCATATGAATGAGTGTGCATATTTAAATTAATGGATGTATATTGAATGCGTTATCATATGGATGTTGCATTTGAATGAATGGTTGTGCACTCATATAGAAATGATATGTATCATTAGGATTCCTTTGCATACATGTTGAACTCATGGCGCTGACATAATTTGCATTGAGGAGGCCAACTGAATGGGTAGACCTCCTGATCTTTGCATTGGATAAGGAACATATACACACACCTTTGCATATGTTCATATAGCATTAGAAATATTTTAAGGACAATGGATGCTTTTGGATGATGGATGAGTAGATGGATGATGGATGGTAGGGTACATTCTTCTTAACGTGAAGATTACGGGGACGAAATCCTTTGAGTAGGGGAGAATGTAACACCCTGCATTTTTAATGAAATTAAAAATGTAGAAAAATGTATATATTTATATTATATATATAGATATATTTAAGAGAAAAATTAAATAATGACAATAAAATTGCATGTAATAAGTTCACGTAAAGAAATGAAGGAAAAAGATTAATAAAAGAAATTAAATGGAATACATGAAATGCGAAGAAATTCATGCGAACAATTAAATAGAAATAAAAGGGAAAATTTGAGAAGCTTCAGGAATTTGGTCATGAAATTAGCGTTATTGCGTTCATGGCGATTTTCTAGTCAATTTAGACCTATAGTTTGTAGAAAACTGATTTAAAATGAAGATATCTTTAAATTAAATATTGCAGCAAAACATGAAAAAGTGGAATGAGAGAATAATGTGTAGTTTTGTCCAAAGTCTTTTTAGCAAAAGACTTAGTAGCTCATTTTGTTAGTACATGTGACTTGTACGCAGGAGGTTCTGAGTTCAATCCCCACCAGTACCATATTTTTGTTTTAGGGGAATGGCTAAAAAGTGGCCTAGTGTGAACGTAGTTCAATTAAAAAAACGGTTTAGTGTGAAAAGGGTTAATTGGAAAGATAGTATATATATATATATATATATATATATATATATATATGACTAACTGGAAGGATCGGTAAGAAGCTACTTACCAGTGCAACGGAACGAGAATGATTGCTATTGGGGAGGCGGAGCTGGAAGGAAGCGACTGGAGAAAGGTCACGAGCGAATTTACGTCCGCCATGATTGCGAACCTGATTTTACTTTTGTGCTTTTCCAGAGAATGTTAGGGGACGCGAAAAGTATCTCATTGGAAGTTTATGTAATATACCCGTAGCTATAAATGGTACTTTGGGCTGAGCCGGCTTTTGGGCTGCAATAAAATTTTTAACCCACTTTCAAAATAAAAATTATATATATATATATATATATATATATGACATGTGGATGTCAACACCCCTGCTGCTGCGCATCATGTTGCACACATGGCGCATTTTTATTTCTTAATGACGATTTTTGAGTTTTAGAGCTGACGTGGCCTCTCCTGATTGGCTGGATGACGTGTCTTTGAGCTGTGTGGTTTTGATGATCTCCTAGTTAATCTAAAGGCTCTAACTAAGCTAATACATCTATATAAGCACATCTAATCTAACCCTAATCTAAACTAAATTCATTCATAAGCCTCCATGCTGTTGCATTCAAAACTAAACTAGTTTCTCTTCTTTAATGAATCAAAGCATAGGAATTGTGAATAAGGGGAATGATTCTAGAACAACAACAAATGCTTAATTTAGATCTATATTCTTTCTTCTTCTACCACTGTGAGTACAGTTACTTTCACAAGATAATTAATCAAAAATAATGGTGATAAGTGTGAATTGGACTGTATGACTATGCCCATATCATATGCTATTAGATCTATTATGTTGAGATATGTCAGTTCTGTTATCATATGTTATTGGATCTATTTTGTAGATTCATATGCGTAATTAAATCTACTCTATTTCTATTCTATGCAAGTTTATGTTAATTAGATCTATGCAAGTTTATGTTAATTAGATCTATGCAAGTTTATGTTGATTAGATCTATGCAAGTTTACGTTGATTAGATCTATTCTATTCTATGCAAGTTTATGTTAATTAAATCTATGCAAGTTTATGTTGATTAGATCTATTCTATTCTATGCAAGTTTATGTTAATTAGATCTATGCAAGTTTATGCTGATTAGATCTATTCTATTCTATGCAAGTTTATGTTAATTAGATATATGCAAATTTATGTTAATAAGATATATGCAATTTTATGTTAATTAGATCTATTCAAGTTTATGTTGATTTGATCTATTATATTCTATGCAAGTTTATGTTAATTAGATCTATGCAAGTTTATGTTAATTAGATCTATGCAAGTTTATGTTGATTAGATCTATACTATTCTATGCAAGTTTATGTTAATTAGATCTATGCAATTTTATGTTAATTAGATATATGCAAGTTTACGTTGATTAGATCTATTCTATTCTATGCAAGTTTATGTTAATTAGATCTATGCAAGTTTATGTTAATTAGATCTATGCAAGTTTAAGTTAATTAGATCTATGCAAGTTTACATTGATTAGATCTATCCTGTTCTATGCAAGTTTATGTTAATTAAATCTATTTAAGTTTATGTTAATTAGATCTATGCAAGTTTATGTTGATTAGATCTATCCTATTCTATGCAAGTTTATGTTAATTAGATCTATGCAAGTTTATGTTGATTAGATCTATCTTATTCTACGCAAGTTCATATTCCATATGATTATTGGATCTATATTATGTGTGGATGATGCCTCTTTTCCTCTTCTTTTACTTTTTCTTATGAGTTAGGCTAACGACGAGCCTAACATATCATGTGAATTATACGTACGAATGATGTAGGAACGTTGGGAAAAAGTTTGGAAAAAACATTGAATATTATGTAATTGGCATAAATTGGTTTGTAATCATGTAATTAACTTGGGGCATAAATTGGTATAATTTATGTACATGGAATTATGGACATAATTAGAATGAGAATTATGAACATAGCCTAAATTGGGAATTATGGACAAATTGGAATATGGATATTAATTCAAATTGGGTTTTGAATAAAAGAATGAGATAATGAACACCTAAGACACGAGGTTAGACTTGGTTTGCGGTACAAGCCTGCCCGGACCCGCCCGACACATCCAGCAACCGCAAACGGCAGTCTAATGTGAGAGGTCAAAGGCATAAACTAGATGCGTAATCAGGCAAAGACATGAGGTTAGATTCAGATTACGGTATAAGCCTGCCCGGACCAGCCCGACAAATCCAGCAACCTCACAACGTAATCTGATGTGGGAGGTCTTGCAATATTATGGTTGTAATGAATTAAATAGCACTTAACAAAGATAAGACATGTAGTGGGACATGGGGTTAAGTGGGTGACATGGGTGATATGTGAAATATAATTAGAAACACTTAACCAAGTTGAAACATGTAAGAAGACATGAATAAGAAGGGGTTAAGTGGGGAATCCTAGTGGGGACCAAGCATAGACGGGAAGCTTATGTCAAATGTGGGAACCCTTTTCAACCAGTAACCCATTTAGTATCTATGTGAGCTCGAACTAGGTAGAGGATGGAACACGCTTACTGGGATTGATTGTAAGTGGTCAAACGGGTTAGCGATGGCAATGCAAGTCCAACGCAGTCATGTGCGTACATGGGTCTGGGCTGGTAGGTAAGACGTTGTTGCATCGTGTAGATATAAGTCATGCCTTTTAGTAGTATCGGTTTGCCACTTTAGGGAGTGATACACCCTACTGTGGGGCCATCATTGGTATCTATGAGTTAGGGAGCCGATCGAATAGGGAGGGTAGTGGGTACAATTTGTGGAGATAGGAGCAGGCGGCACCTATGATAGCAGCTAGAAGTACACGAAACTACCATTATCATTATTATTATTATGATTAATAGGGAGGGTATTGGGTACAACTAGTGGGGGTAGGAGCAAGGGCGCACCTACGAGAGCAGCTAGGAGTACACAAAGCTACCATTATTACGATTAGTAAGAGGAATCAACTTTCAGTATGGGGCTAGTAAGGGTGCGGTGTAATTAGCATTGGTGTGGTATAGGAATTATCTTACAGTGATTAGAAGCGCAATCAACGTTTATCTTGTCCATCTTGCTTACCTTGTCATACCTGTTTATGTTACAGTCATTTCTTATATCCAATTTATGTTCTTATCCTGTTACTTTAATGATTATATTGTTAAAGTCACTGGACTCGTTAGACTTTATGTCTGATTCATTTTTTTCGCCTCTTTTCTTTCCTTCCCCCCCTCCAGGTTCTTAGGGTGGGACTATTGGAGCTTGACTTGGGTCTCTTTCTCCCTCTTTTGGAAGTGCTTGGAGTTGCTGAAAGTAATATTCCACTTTATCTTCTTTTTTATTGTGGATATTTGTTATGGGATTATACTTTTGGTTTTCATGTAATAATTTGACCAAGATGGATATTTGTGTACTTGGTTTTACAAGTTAGTTTTGATGTTGTAACCAAACTATGTTCCATTTTTGCTGCAATGAAGTTATTTTAAATTTTGAAGTACCATTTTTATATATCTGTCTTGTGATGTTCAGTTCTATACACTTATATTGCTCCATGAAAGTTGATGCATTCCCTTTGTGAGTGACATTAATGGACTTGGGGTGTTACACTATTTATACAGGAATCCTAAACTCAAGCTCTGATACCATATGTGACAACCCAAATTCTGATAGATTGAATTTTTTTCCAAAACTCCAATCTAGAGAAACTCAGATTGGTTTGCTCTGGTATCCTTCAGAAAAGGCAGAGACATAAAACATGTCAGAGCTCAGAAAATATCTCACAACGGAACGGATAAAATATAGTATAATCAAAACATAGCCTTACCGTATTATTAATACTGCCTAAATAATATCCGAAGCTATCATGTCCCTGCCACAAACCTAACCTGCGAGCATGGTATGAGGAGGGTGACAGAACACAAGTTCTGGTTACTAGATTTAAACTATACACTTTGGATAATCCTACATATACCATTCAATTATATTTTCTTATTTGTTAGGTTATTTGGGTTAACAACACTCAAGGATTACACATACGTCGCACCCATTTACTTCCCAGTGGATTAACCTAATACCATATATACGTAGCTACCCCTATATTGAGGTACACCCCATGGTACCCTACTCGCACGGCCTCCAACATAACACCATCGGAATATACGCACTACCTCATCCTACGTCGTAGTGACGTACAAATAACAATACTACATTCCACATATATCTATCATTACTATGCTGCATAAACGTACTGACTGCCACATTTGTTCGAATCAGACGCCATATCAGAGTAATGCCCTCAAGTCTACGATACACCACCCAGAGCCGACATGCATGTATATAGACTGTCCACTATACGTATCTTCAATTGTAGCTCGATGCCTCAATCACACGTCCTCTAATGTGCACCAAATTCTGTGGCTGGGCAATACAAGAAGCACGGAACTCGGTCAGGACTTTTTCCATATCTGTACAGGACCATCTTTAAAGAGCCTATATATACAAATATATATATAGGGTCTGTTTTTGTAGTGGCTATGGCCCCACCTCGGCTCCTCCCTTAACTAGTAAAGACTACCGGAGCTAACGACTGCCCTACGCAAACTATCTAAACATCCATGTGGTGTTTCCCCTCAACCCCTTACCCAGATAGTGAAGGGTGAAATGGTATCTTGGGTTTATCTTGAGACTTTTCGCATCCCACTGGCTGCTGATGACGGGTGTCCGACGGTCTACTATCCTTGTTGGTCGTGACCCTCTACCTACTTGTGAGGCAACCACCGAACAAGCCTGGTGTCACCTCGTCACAACATTATGACTGCATAGCTACATCTACAGTCAAGGCCCACCCACCTAGTAGTAACACGCAGACCCAACCTATGCGAGCACAACCTAAGACATTTGTCACCACACAGCGGACTACTAAGAGCACCTTACGTACCTCAGGAAGCCATGTGCTTCCCCTTCCAGTCCTTTGGATCCATCAAAACAATGAGATGAATGTGCGCCCCCCTCGTTCCTTATAACACCTCGATGATCTACCCCATTAGGTTATTCACCCTCAAATGTACGCACTGGTCTAAGCGCCTTACTATAGCATGTTGTTAGACCATATGTCTAAACATTCTTTTACGCACTTGTCTCGCCTCATCAGGTTTCCAGTTACTTGGTTATACCCATTCATATTGAATTCTTATTAAAATTACCAAGTTTCTCTTGCTTATTAATTTCAGTCATATAACTTAACCCATTTAAGTTTATTAATAAGCCCACCACATGTTATTCACTAGATTATGGCCCAAGGTCTGTAATCCACAATCCCTTTTTATATTCTTGTTGATTTCATCATTACAATAACATGTTTTACTTAATATGTAATTAAGTATATCCAATTCACATGTTTTCTAATTAACATGTCACTTACAATTTTATGATTAAATATAACTTATTTCATTTCATAAGTTTTCATCATCCTTTCTCATTTAATCATAATTCCATTTTACATTTTCAATACAACTTATCGCTGTTTAGTTATTAACTTAGTTCTATTAACTAAGGTCCATTAATAAGTTTCTCTACCCGTTTATTATAACCTATGTTATAATTTCCTCTTATCCATAGGACAAGCCTAAACATTCTTATCAATGGGTTTCAGACTCCCAAGCTTACAAATTACTTAATTTATAACTAAGTACAATATATTTTCCCCTTTTCTTAACTGGTTTCAAGTTTCCCCTTTACTGACTACTTAATTTATAATCAAGTGTCCCTTAACTCAATTTACCAGTTATCCCATTCCCGTACTAGTTTATTGTAACCTAACTTATAATATTCGCTTGTCCCTAGGACAAGTCTACCAATTATACAACATGTTATTTATTTATAATTGGTGATTATCATTCCTACAAATTATGCTTAACCTAGAAGGTGTCTTTAATTACATAACTTTATTATTTCTACCAGTTACGTGTACCATTAGGTGTCTTCAATTACATAACCTTATCGAGCTAAGTTTGCGGGCCTATATGTAAATATTACCCACCCCCCTTAGATTTGCCTAGCCTACCCACTGTCCAATCAATTTTTACTTAGCCCTTACTTTAGTTCATAATCATACAATCCCTATGGATTAGATTTGGTTAAGTAGTCTAATTTATTACCATGTCCATTTATGGTTTATAATGAGCTAGACCTCCCAAATTAGGCCTACAACTTGTGGATGTCGGATATGCCGGTCGGGTCTGGGCAGACTTCTTCCACAAGTTGGGCTTAACCTCGTGTCATAGCCCATCTCGTATTTGCGCACTTAGACCTCTCACATTAGGTTCAACATTAGTGGCTACTGGATATGTCGGTCGGGTCCAGGCAGACTTCCACCACTAATGCAACCTAACCTCGTGTCATAAGTGCAATTACAATTTCTAATTATAATCCTAGGCATTCATTATTAATCAATTATTTAAACATATGCCTTTATCGGTGTTAATCTCCATTGACCCTATTATATTCATGATGGGTTATATGTTTAAATTCATATTATTCGAATTATGCCAATTCATAATTTACATATGATCCCATTTCCGCCCAAAACATTTTTGTATACTTATGATCCAATTTAAGATCTTTAAACATAATTTAGTCGATGCCCCAAACCCATATTTATTCGGTTCTATGTTAACATGAATCCATATAATCATATACTTACTCCAATTATTCCCTGTATATAATTGGGACAAATTTGCATGTAAACTTTTTAACACTCCAACAACTCCAATATATGAATTTTTCCCACATGTTCAAATTAATATTATAACATGTAAACATTCCAACATTTCAACTGATTCAATATATGAATTCTTCATATTAACAATTTGATGTTATATCATGCTAATCATTCCCCCAATTTATTAGATTCAACATATGAATTTCCTGATCTATTCATATTAACGACTCAACTTGTTATAACAGAAATTTATAATTAAACTAGCAATTTCACAATTTATTAATAGGGGAATGCTAAACGATAGTCATAACATTATCTAAAGGCTATAGTTTAAACCCACTCACCATTCATGCTTTCCCCAAATTTTGGATTCGATCTGTTCTAACATCCATGGTTTCCCTTTTTCCCTTTAATTTGATTCACAACCTAATGACCATGGATCTATTGTTTCATGAAAAGTGAAGGGGAAGAGAAATAATTTAAATAGATTAGTCCTTCGAAGTTTACCTTGCTTTCATGATTCAATAATTTTTTTGTTAACATTGATTCCCTCTTCCAGATCTGAATCCATAAATCTCCTACCCTAACATTTTAATTTCAGAATAGATTTGAGAAGAGAGAGAGAGAGAG
Source organism: Allium sativum (assembly GCA_030737875.1). NCBI lineage: Eukaryota > Viridiplantae > Streptophyta > Magnoliopsida > Asparagales > Amaryllidaceae > Allium > Allium sativum. Next base: position 524,474,331 of record CM060926.1, read on the forward strand.
CCATGGCAGAGCTCCATCGTAGCCACCGAATTATGATATTTAGGGCTAGGTCTAGGGTCTTATTTATAGGAGTAGTGGAGGAACCAGGACCCTTAGATCATAATTTAAGATATCAGAACCGAACACGTCAGAACTTTCTGGATCCTCGGGTGGGTCGACCCCCAATGGTCCGTTTTTCCTCCGAACTTTCCCACCCACCATTTTAATTTTTGGAATGATTTTCGAATTTTCTAGATATATTTATTTAATATATATACATATAAGTTCCTTATAGGTATACCAACTTCTAATTCTCATAACTTCTTCATACGATGTCCGATTTACGCAAACTAGGTGTCGATTTTGACCAGAATTTTGAGACAGACGTAATCGCGCAGTCCATTTTACTTGATTCTGAATATTTAATTAAGTTGTCCTTATTTTATTATCTTACACTAAAAATATGGGGTGTTACAATACACATGTTATGTATGTATATATATTTTGGAAGGCAATTTATTCTATATTCAAAATACAAACAATTACAAGTGTTCAACAATACAACAAACAAACAAAATGACTGTACAACATATACTTGACACTCGAGAGTAATGAGAAAAAAATTATAACATATTAACACTAAAACTCAAAACAAACTCAAAACTGCAAAAAGCCAAACAACAAAAAGCAAATCCCTCATCAACAAAACCATTGAATTACTATACACTCGGCAGTGTCACACAACTGGTTCACAAGAGATTGATCTTAGAGATTAATAGCAAATCCACCTCACTACTATCATATTATCAAAAACTCCAGCTGTGTTTCAAGCATACCATCTTGAGCTGAAAAGAGGCAGGCCTAAATAAGTTGAATCAGACGGGAGTTCATTTTGTCCAGATTGCTTAATAATCTCACTCTTTTGATGAAAAGGTAATCCAACAATTTTAATGTGTGATTTACTCACATTAATATGCAGGCCTGTTATTTCATAGAATGTTTGCAATGTAGAAAAAATGCACTGAATATAACTTAGCATAGGCTTATTGAAAATGATTAAATCATCTGCAAATAACAAGTGAGTTATAAGAGGATTTTTACATCGAGGATGTAGCTTTAACTTTTTCTTCTTCACTTGATCAACAAGGAATGAGTTGAGCAGCTCCATAACAACGATAAAAAGTTGCGAAGAGATGGGATCCCCTTGCCTTACTCCTCGCTTACCATTGAGATAACCATGGAGGCCACCATGTCTTGATATAGAAAACTTTGGAGTAGAGATGCAAGTATAAATCGAAGCAAGGAATGGATGTGGAAAATTCATTCTTGACATGATAGCTAATATAGATTCCCAAGAAGCAGTATCAAAAGCCTTCTTAATATCGAGTTTCAGCATGCATCCAAGGGAGATATACTTCCTATCATATCCATGAAGAAGCTCACGAGTGATCAAAATATTGTCACTTATAGATCTACCACAAACAAAGGCTGATTGATTACTCGAGATAACTGAAGGCAATACCAACTGAAGCCTATTAGCTAAAAATTTTGATATAATTTTGTAAAATACACTACAGAAGGATATTGGCCTAAAGTCAAAGACATTGAAGGGTTCTCAACTTTTGGTGTCAATGCAATAGCAGTTGCAGTCAAAATGGAAGGCATAGTGTTATTAAAAAAGAAATACTGAATAGCTTCCACAACATCACCACTAATAATTGGCTAATATTTTTGCAAGAAATACGCATTATATCCATCAGGTCCTCCATGACCATTAGAATCTAAACTAAATACAACAAATTTACTTTCATCCCTAGAAATCACTGTAATCATCTCCAATGATTTTTATGTAGATAAAAGGCAACATTATATGAAAAAGAGGATTAATGCATGAGGAAGGCAAGGTGATGGGAGGGAGCTAAAACTGAAGTAAAGTACTTAATAAAAGCATCATCAATTTTAGCTTAAGTGTAACAGATATTACCCTCAAAATCCTTGATAGTAAAAAATGCTTCTCTATATTCCTTTATCTTTAAAGAATTATGGAAATACTTAGTATTCCTATCACCATCCAGCCCCTTTCTTAAATATGAACATTGTTTTGTAGCTTGCAATTCCGAATCCAAAAAATATTTTAATCTATGTTGCATCTCTGCCTCTAGATGTTGAAGCTGAATATCGAAAGGCTTTCCATTTAATTCTTCCTACACCTTAAAAAGTTCAGCTCTCACCATAGTTGAATTCTTAGATCCTTTACCAAATTGACAAAAGGACCAAGCTCTTAAATGAAATTTGAGCTTCTTTAATTTATATAACAACTTGTCCATAGGGCTAATACCATAGCAATTAGACCAAACCTGCAAAAGAATATTAGAAAAATCTTTGTGAAAAATCCAAAAATTTAAAATTTTAAAAGAGGGCTTCCCTTTGTTAATGGCTTCACTAACTCCCCAATTTAAAAGAAGAGGGTTATGATCAGAGATGGATGGAGGCGGAATTTGATAGAAAGAATTTGGCCAAAGATTTAAGAAAGATGAATTAATAAGAATGTGATCAAGTTTGCACAAAGTAGGCTGATCAGAGTGGCTTCTTTTAGACCAGGTAAAATCAAAGCCAAGGCTATTTAAAGGAATAAGATTGGATTTTACCATAGCCTGATTTAGAGGAGAAATGTCATTATTGGATAGAGAACAACCACCCGTTTTTTGAAGAGATGAAAACATGCAGTTAAATTCACCTCCAATTAACCAAGGCTCAGATTATGGATTTAGGAGGCTTGAATTGTTAAGAAAAGTCTTCCTCAAAGAAACAACGTTTTGAGCATATAGCGAAGTCAAGAAAAAAAGGGATTTAGATGGCAAATGATAACATTTTTAATGAATATATTGATCAGAGGAAGATAATTTAGATAAGCTAAAAAAAAGAAGGATTCCAAATAGTTAACAATCAACCAATACTTGCCAGGTAAGATTATGATCAAGTTGCCAATCATGTGAAATAAATGATGCAACTTTAGTGGTATATAGGATACTAAGCTTAGTTTCTGATAAACAAAGTAAATGACTGTTTCTTTCTTTCGTAAAAGTCTTTATCTCACTTTGCTTAGAGGTTAAATTCATACGTCTAACATTCCAAAAAGAAATATTGTGCATCATCATTTAGAGTTTAAAGGATCTATTAAAGGTGCAGGATGCTTCCTTGTGTGCCTTTTAGATTGATATTTTTGACTTCCAGAAGGCATTACATCATCTGGTTTGAACTCTACTCCATCATCTAAATCATCAACATCCGATGGAACTTTTTTGATCTTTTTTTCCTTCTTTTTTTGATTTTGATGCAGGCTTTGACAAAGAATCTGGCATATCCTTATCAGGGGTTTTAGATGGAGAAGCCTAAATATTTGAATTTTCACTAAGCAAGGCGGACTTAGCTAAGATAGGAGGATCAGTAGCTACATTAGGAGGTGGTGGAAGAGTGATTTTAGAAGGGGGAGCAAGATGACAGTATGGTGAGTTTATCTTATAGCTAAAAAATGAATTAGTAGGAATTTGAAAGTTGAAATAGGAATCACAAAAGATAGATTGATGATAAGAAAGATTATGTGAAGAGGTTGAAGCAATAAAAGAGCTTGAAATACAATCAGAAGTGCTGTTAAATGAGGAGCCATTTGAGATGTCATTCAAAATTGAGAAAGGATCATTAACATGAAATTTTTGTTCCACTGCCTCCTTGAGCAAATTATCAAATGCAAGCTTTCCTTTTTGCTTAATATCCTTTTTTGTGTTACTAATTGTCTTTGCATCACCAATGCTGTGCACCACACTATTTCCATTCTCATCCACTATAATAACTTTTTTATTGTCTCTACCCAAAATTGTTTCCCTTAAGTTCATTTCCTCTGTATTGTTAACTTCCTTTGCAAGACTAGAGAGGTCATGTCCAACTATTTATTCTACTTATCCATTGCCTCCTCAACATCTTTAGCAACATTAGTTCCATTCGTACTATCCTTCTTCTTCTGCCAGACTTGCTTCTTCTTATTTATGACTTTTTCCATCCCTAATTTTCCTCCAGAGGTGCTTTATCTTTGATAATTTTTGCATTTGCATATTGAACTGCATGATTTTCCAAATTTAGATTTTCTACTCGAACAATCTGCCTCATAGAATTTTTTGTAAACTGATCACATTCCATAGTACCATGACCAAAGACCTTACAATGTGTACATATGCGTGGTCTCCAATCATAGCTTATCATTACTGGAGGACATTTATCTCCTAGACCACCCAATTCTATGCAGTCTGGTAACTCTGTGTCTGAAGATATTTCAACCAATACTTTTGCATATATTATTCTCTTTATCTTTTCTGCATTTGAGTCAAAACAAATCAGCTTGCCAACATGACAAACTGACCAATTAATGCCCACCAAAGTCCAGAGGAGCAGGGGAATGCGATGCATATGTACCAGATAGGAACCTTTCTAATTTGTGATTGTGCACTACCAATGGAAGGATCCCATCTACTAATTATGAACATTCAACCTCTAATGAAAATAGGATTAGCTTTCAAAACTTTATCCTTATCCATATCATTTGAAAATTTGAAACAGAAGTTGACTCCATCAGATTTGATATCAACTTCACCATGTAATTGCCAATAACCACGCATAAAATTAACAACAGAGAGGTATAAGAGAGTACCATCCAGAAAAAAACCAACCAAGTAATTCTGCGAAAACTTCACTCCTGCTGCCTTCACAAACTCATGAGGAAATTTCTTTTTCCCATCTTTTACAATATCAAAGTCCACAGGTTTATAAGTACCAGCATTTGTTGGCAATGAATTGAAAAGAGAGAGATAATCTGATTTGATTTTTGGGAGAATTGTCGACGAATTGATAGTGCTGGGATTAGTAGGATTGAATTCAAGATTTACAATGGGAGGAGTAGAGGCATTAACACTTACATTTGCCACAGATCCAGTACCAACTGCAGTGTTAATAGCTTATGGAATTGGATTTTTCAAGGTATTTGATGAAATGCTAGAGTCAGATTTCCTAGAAACAGATGATATGATGGATTGATCACCTACAAACAAAGGATCATGAGAATTGTGGCTAGGGTTAGAGGTTGCAATAGCTACAACTTCATTGCTATTTGAATTAGCAATCATAACATTTTCAAGATTAGCATAATCAAGAAGAGAAGAATTCAACAATGGATTTACTAGATTGGTATTATCAAGGATAGAGATATCATAAGGAGGGATAGATTCAGAAGAAGGAAATATCAAGGCAAAAGTGGACTTTTCATGATCCGCAACTCTATGAATAGGAGAAACAGAAGAAAGATCAATATCATGGCCAGAGAGCTTGGGAGGACGGTCAGGTGGATCAGAAGGGAGAGGATGAACTGGAAGAGGAGGAAGGTAAGACGAAACAAGAGGAGAGGAAGATGAAGATAGCGAGACAAGGGAGGGTGTTGATGTTGCCATTAACAAGAGGAGACATACCTAACGAAACTTTCCAGTATATATATATGTGTGTGTGTGTGTGTGTGTGTGTATCACAAAAGATGAGCATAGGGTATAAGTGTGGGATAATTAATACTTATATTTCGTTAATTAACTAATTAACCACAATTTTACATCCATCAACCAATCACAATCATACATGATAACTATATAAATTTTACAACCAAATATACATAAAAAGTGTTTCTTACCAACAAAGCTCCTTAATACTTCACTGTTGGACTTTGATTGAACCTTTGGGCAGGGTTACCGTGTCTAGTGTTGTTTTCTCTCTCGGCCCATATATATGTATAATATATATATTATATATACATATATTTTATTCTTCTTCCATTTTTATTTTTTACGTGGTCAAACTTGGAGGAGGAGGAGAAGGTGGAGGGGGCAAGGAGGAGGGGGAGGGTGGGGTGGTGTGCAAGGGAGAGGGAAAGGGTGGTGAGTAATAGGGAGGGGAAGGGGGAGGAAGAAGTGGCTAATGGAAATCAAAAGAAGGAGGATGGGAATGACACGACCCAAACCCCCGACCCACAGTGGTAAGGACTGTCTTTGGAATACAACACATTAAGTACATCAGCAGATCGCATAACATAGCATAATACAAATTATCAGAGAATAATATACATCGTTTTACATTAGCGGAAATAAACATCATCATTAAAGCTACACAGTTTTACATGATCCTACTTAGTACATGACAAGTTTCATCAAATAGATAATAAGTTTGCAGCGGTATCAAATATAAGTGTACATAAGATAGTGTTTTAAAGTTCAAAAGGGATGATAAAAGATCCATCTTCTTCTTTAACCAAAATAGAATCCACAACTCTGGTGCATATCCAAAAGAAAATAAATAACCCGATCACTTGGCTGCTCATGTAAAAATATGGGTACCCAAGTTGGCAAGGGAAAAACAAACTACGAGTCCGTCATGAGACTCATATGAGAAATCTTATAGTTAACTTAACTTATTCAAAGTAAGCATATCGTGGGACCACGCCGTACACCATGGAATAGGTTTACTCCATATGAATGTAGTGCATAAGAATAACCGAAATAATAAATAGAATAACGCAGTGCTTTTCAAAAAAAAATCAAGCCATTATAATACTCAGGCCCAATCACATAATGCAAACACAAACCAGATGATAGAACTTTACCTTGTAATGGCCAAACATACTTGATATGTGAAATAAAATCATTTAGTGTTATTATTAGTGTCTAAGTGTTTTAAAAACCATTTCAAAGTAAATGTATCGATCCTAGACGGCATAGTAACCCATCCTACTATGTCGCCGATAGTATACAACTAAAATTGTAAAGTCACGTATTGTGTAACGACCTGGCATTTTGCCCGCTTCACGTCGGTAATTAAACCAACCAGAAACGTTCAAGACGCCAGATTGTTATTGGCTTACATGGTTTAAAACAGAACTAATACATAATCACAGAGTACAAATATTTGCAGCGGAATGAAAATTTTATTAAAAAAATTATCAGTGTTTTACAATAATATTTTGCATAGCAGAAGAAAATGTAAATCTTATACATAAATTTTACTGAACACATTTTACACCTTTGTCGAGTGTAGCGCGAGCGTAGCGCGGCATGCATATTTGCGTGTCATCTTCATGTTCCTCTCCTCTTTTGCGAGTTGAACTATAAGCCTGAAACACTTAGGACCTGACCCGAGTGTCCCATGCAAAATACACAAAACATTCGAGTTAGGATTAAACTTATTTTAAGTTAGCAAACTTCGATAACACTATATAAAATTAGTTTAATCCAAACTACATTTTTTTTCCGAGTAAGACCATTAGTGAACTGCCGAAAATCATAGCAAAGAAACATACGATGTGGCTCCATGCGTGAGCAACACACAATATCAAAGAGAAGCGTATAAAGGAAAATTTCTACACAAATTACAAATGGCAAAATGGTGGTATGTCTTCTCCTATATACACCGTTCCATTGAACTTAGTCAGCCCAAATTCAGGTTTATAATGCATGCAGCAAATATTTGTTCGAGATATAGTAAGATGTAGCTGACATGCAATCAAGAACAATTGAATTTATGCATGCATGATCTCTTTTATTCCAAGGCAACCATAAATAAGCTAGATGCAAATAAAACGAATGTTCATAAATCTAGTTGGACCAGTACATGCAATTAAAATGAATCGAATCAATGCATGCAAATGAAATAAATTGAAATTTATTGCATGCAAATGAATGGAATTGAATCACTGCATGCGTACCATTTTCCTAAGGCAACTATAGGTTGGCCAAATGAAGACAAAAGAATGGAATTAATTTCATGCAAAGCATGCATGACATTTACTAAAATAACAGTAGTATGGCCAAATGAAAACAAAAGAACGGAATTAAATTTCAGGCATGACATCTTTCTAAAATAACAGTAGTACGGCCAAGCGAAATAGAAATACTGGTATGCATTAGAAATAGCATGTATGGCAGTACAAAAGTATGGTCATGTAAAACTTAAAGGGAAATCAATCATTTTAACAGCATAATAAATCACACTAAAACATAAACATAGGTGAATCTCAACTAAAATGAATTTTAATAAGTAAAACTGCCTGTATCGAGAATACCAAATGTAGGTATAGTATGTACAATGCTAAGATTACTTAGATAAGCAACTTTAGTGTGCCCAAAACCAATCTAATGCAAGTATATTTAGCATGGAAATAGTGGGATATCAAAACTGTAACATATGCATGCATGGGTCCTTAAGGCAACAAATAGAGTATGTTGTACAACATAAATTCCAAGAACTCTAAGTGTGCTTAATTTAACATAACTGCAGTGGACTTCGGAGGCCTAAACAAAAACAATGCATGTATTGTATAAATAAGCTAGAAAAGGCTTCAATATAAAGAACAGGTAGTCCATATAAACCATATTCCATGCGGGTATATATTTGCTCAGACATATATCAGTAAGTCAACTACACAACAAGAGGTATGCTCAAGCATATGCCACCATGTCCATAAGACTACGAGGTGAACTAGTCATATATTTGGATCCGTTAGTGCCGATGGGAACATAGAATAATTTCTACAGCAAACATCAAATATGAGTGTTCATGCAAAAGAGGAAACCGTAAGCAAGCATAGGCCAGTCCAGGTACTATAAATTTATCAGCATGCATGCAATAAAATACAATAATCCACGAAGGGATCAGCATGTACTTAAAACAAAAGGGTGAAGTCTGATCAGGTCAGGATGGTTATGTAATGACAAAACTTGTAAACAAATAAAACATGACTTCTTGTAAATCCAAAGGGTAGGGACGCAAAAATACCAGGCAGAACAACAGCTAAAACTTTTTTTTTTACCTAAACAGCCAACCCGAATGACACAAACAGTAACGAAATGAACCCAAACAGTTATACTTAGTGGAAGCGAAGTCTGACAACTTGAAAACAGTTTAATCTGTAAGAAAACTTACATTTAATTGCGGGTGACAACGCTGCGACGACCGATGGCGGAGAGGAAAGGAGCTGAACGCAGCGGTAACCGAGTCTGGATTGCAAGCCACGGTATCCAGATTTCCTCTTGAGAAGGAAGTTACAAAAGGATTCGTTGCTGCGAAAGGGGGATCATGGCTTTAAGACGATGGGTGGCTTTTGGCTTGCGACGCGCGCCTCTGGCGATGGCAAAATCAGGGAGGGCGGAGCCACTCTCGAATTGGGGAAAGGAAAAATCAATCGGTTGCCATGATTTTAGATTTGGGGAAAACGATCTTTGCTGAGGATGAAAAATGAAAATAAAGAAGGACGGTGGAAGATAAAGGGAAACAAGGAGGCGGTGAATAGGGACACGTGGTGACAAATACAGAAGAAAGTTTACAAGTGGCAACCGATACGCTTAAGTACGAACAAGTGTAAGAAGCTAATAAACAACTACTTAAATAGTCTAAATTCCAAAATTACAACAATATAAATTTGTTTACATTCAATTTTTTTTTAAAGTATTACCAATGTTTATTTATATTTCAAAGTTAGATTTCTTTTCTAACATTACGTTCAAATGTTCAAACAGCTCAAAAAGTCCCATTTCTAAGTTGAAAACCCAATATAAATATTCATTTTAAATTAAATCTTACTTCTATTTTATATTTTAAACGTCAAAATTCCTGGAACGTTACATATTGGAAATTGGATTCCATCTACGAACGAGGCAAGGGATCCTCCTCATCCAGTTTGGGCCATCTCTAGTGGGATGCCCAGGAGAAAGTACGTGACCCTTGGGAGAGGCAGGGCCGATCCACACTTACTTTTGTGGACTTTTTATTCCTAAATGATATGTTTATCTATCCTATCAGACCTATAAATGTTACTCCCTAAAATCCTCCAATCTCCGAAGAGACAAAAGAGCCGAATTGTATGAGAACACGATGCGTCGGAACATAGAATGACAGAACATTTCATTGCTTTTACAACAATTTACATCAAAGTACAAGAATATCAGAGTGTGGAAAATAAATATACATCGGAATTACAAATATTAGAGAATAAATAGATTACATAGTTTTGGAAAATATAATACATAAATATACAATGCAGTGGAAAACATTAACTAACACAGCTGGAAGCAATACACGGATATAGATATTTCCGAATATAGCTCCAGTCGTAATCCAGGATTATGTGAAAATAAAGAATCTGCAAGACCAAAACTACCGATTACCCATGTGGAAAATATGGGCATCCAGAGTTTAGGTTGAAACAATGTGAAGACCCGCAACTTCCCCGTAAAGGAAAGTGTCGGATAGTTCGAGAACAAACCACAACAGAACACAAACAGAAGAACGTTTCATTGTATATAACAACAATGCATCAGATTACAAGAATATACAGAGTATAAATGAATATTACACAGAAATATCAGAGATTTAAATTACATTTAAATACATAGCAGCGGAAAATAATACAATACACAACTAGAAGTAGATATGCGGATACAAAGCTTTCCGGATATCATTCCAGCTGTAAACCAGGATCCTGTGAATAAAAATCTGCAAAACCAAAACTACTAGCTGCCCGTGTCGAAAATAGGGGCACCCAGAGTTTAGGTTAAAACAATAAACTCCAGGTCAGTCATGGGACTGGTGTGAGAACTAAAACAGTTACTAATCTTTATTTTAAATCATTAGGTAAATCAAGGGACCACGCCGTATAACACGGAACGGGTTTCCTCCCAAGAATACCAGTGCATAAAACAAACAGCGCAATGCTAAATAAAGAAAAATGAAGCTGTTATAAGACCCAGGTCCCATCACACAATGCAACGCAGTCGAGGATAGGGTTTTCCCTTATAACAGCCAAAGAATGCTTGATACGTTTTAAAACAAATCATTCGATACTATTATAAGTGCATAGTGTGTAAAGCAACTTCAAATCATAAGTATCAATCATAGGCGGCATGGGTACCATATATCATGTCGCCATATATAGGTTTACAAATAAAACCGCAAATGTCACGTATTTGGAAATTGGCTTTCCGTCTATGAACCGAGGCAAAAGATAGTCCTCAACCGATTCGAGACGCTCTAGTCCGTGTCTCAGGACCCAGACACAGGTGGGCCCTTGGATCGTCAGGGCCGGTCCACCGATGTGGATTAAAATGCCTGAACACTACGTTTCCCCACCCTATGGGGTGTAAGTCTGGTCCGTCAGCCGACCAGAATGCATCGGCCGAAACCGATATAACCGAGGCGCCTCGCAACAGCAACAACCACATAAGTCAAACTCGTCAGGGCGTGTAAAACCACTGACGCCACTTCTAACTAGAAAGAAACGCAAGTCCTCCCTGAGGTCCGTCTCCCGTTTTTGGTTCATACCTGGTGTGAAACACGCGAGGTAAACGTTACACAAAGCTACGCCACAAAGGCCGTGCTTTGATCATCACCACCAGACTTTGCTTTTCAACAGAAGCCTTGATGATTTGCATCTTAGCATGCCACACAGGCAAACCATCCTATGCAACCGATATCAGTCACACAGAATGAAATCCGATGTCAGACACACAGTCCATTTACAAGTCCGTTCTGGGTCTGAACGAAACCGGAGGCACCTAGTACCCCGCATATCCATCGATCTCCAAGTACGTCTGGACGATCACCAACTGTTTCCATCTTCTTGGGTGTACAGCCCAATCAAGATCATCAGTTACCACCCAAACTACGTGAAGACTTCCGGTCTTCGACCATCGTCTTCATCTTCGACTTATCGTCGTATCAGTTATTCAGAATGGGATAAACCCGGTCTTTCCGAATAACTCGCGTATATATTATAAAAGTGTTACACAAACACAACATACGCCTCATTCCAACTCATTAGTCATTAACCGTAAATTAATCAAGAGAATAATTCCCCAAATATTAACCCCGAAGGCCGAAACCAACATCAGATCAATATCCAGAAAACCATTCTACTTAGCTAACCGACAGTTAGTTTCTAAATTTCACGTTCAAATCTAATTAAAGATTTAACTATCGCCTGGAGCAAAACTGGTGATACTCCATTCTCGATCTTTTCAATCTAATTAAAGATTCATTAAAACTCCACTTAGTTTTAATCTGTGACTGGGTTAAAGAATCAGTGTCATTTAAAACACGGTTCACGATAAACCCAAAGTCACATCCCATTAATTATCGGGTTAAAGAACAAGTGTTATTTAAAACACTGTTCACGATAAACCCAAAAATCAATATCCATTCAATTCCAATTAAATATTATTTAATTGGTACACTTCATTAAATCTAAATAAAAAGATTTAATCTTTTCTCAACTGGGTTCAAGAACAGTGTTAGTGAAGACACCATTCACGACAAACCCAAATCACATTCATTAATTATCGGGTTAAAGAACAAGTGTTATTTAAAACACTGTTCACGATAAACCCAAAAATCAATATCAATTCAATTCCAATTAAATATTATTTAATTGGTACACTTCATTAAATCTAAATAAAAAGATTTAATCTTTTCTCAACTGGGTTCAAGAACAGTGTTAGTGAAGACACCATTCACGACAAACCCAAATCACATTTGATATTCAATACAAGGCTCTGAATAGAAAATATATCGGCTTATATTCAATATCAAATTCTACGATTAACAAATGTCGTATTGGAAATAACGATATAAATATATATCTTTCAAATTTCCGTAACAACATCCGTATAATCACAAATTCCAACATCGAAATATTCCGAAGACAATTTCGATTCAAATCCACTCCAATGCAATCATTGGAAATTTTGGTTATTTTCAAAACCCTTTTCAAACTCAATTTATTTATTTAAAAATAAATAGAATTATAATTCTAGTTCAAAACTAGTTCATTTCGATAAAAATCTATTTTTATCTTTTCAAATATGGAGTTTTTCATCCCAAATCTTCACAAATCATTTCTTATGATTTTACACAAATTATTACTATTTTTAATAATTTTATCAAGGCCCGTACAGTCGATTTCCATCAATGGCCATCGAACTGCACTTACAGCGACCTTTTTCGAATTTGATTTGGACGTATCTCCAAATCCAACCGTTAGATTTCAAATTTCTAACATTCATTAGAAAGCTCTTTTCGATGCGAACCCAACGGTTCCGGTTTTAGGAGAATCCGACGGTCGGATCTCCCGTAATGTCCGTTTGAAATAAATGGTCGAAATTCACGAACTGCCGCGGCGCGGCGCGTTCTATTCAGGCCATTATATTATATATATAATATATATAATATATATTTCGTCGATTTCTATTTAAAACGAATTATATAAATAGTTTTAAATTCGTTTCCAATTCTATTTCAACTTCTATTTCAATTCAAAGCAAAATTGAATTCTTCTTTATAAATTCGTTTTAAAATTCATTTCTATTCAATTCGAATTTCAATTCAATTTGAATTCATTTCAATTCGCTTTCGATTCCATTTGAATTCGTTTTCAATTCAATTCATTTCGAAATCGTTTTCAATTCAATTCATTTCGAAATCGTTTTCAATTCAATTCATTTCGAAATCGTTTTCAATTCATTTTGAATTCGTTTTCAATTCAATTCATTTTGAAATCGTTTTCAATTCATTTTGAATTCGTTTTCAATTCAATTCATTTCGAAATCGTTTTCAATCGATATAAATATCGTTCACGTCAAAATGGCGTCAATCTAATCAACACGGCTTCATAAATTTCTATTTTCAAAATAGTTGTTATTATCAAAATATTTCGTTCAACACATGACCAATCTCAATGAATGAGTACTGTCAACACATGAACTTTTATTTTATAATATTCTTTATTTTTCAAATTGGAATGAGGCCCAATCAATTACCATATAAAGTTAATTATATGGATTTTTCATACAACACATGTATATCATAGCATTGAAAAATAATCAACCATCAACCAAAGTGCACTACACTGTATAAGCATCAAATATAGATATTCAACGCTTATAACAGCCTGTCAATCGATCGATCGACATATTAATCAATCAGGATGAGTGAACTTCAAATTTCATCCCAACACCCGTGTGGGGTTTCAAACAATCAAACACCTATTTTATTTGTGCTGTTGGGCGATGTGTAAAATTTATCGTCCCAATCCATATCAGTCAAATGGGTGTACATCAACAAATCGTTTTGATTTGTAAATGAATATGTTATTTTATTCATTTCTAATAAAAATGATATTTTTATTTTTCTAACATATTTTAGAAAATTTCGGCGGCATAACGGCACGATACTAGAAACGGGACGAGGCCTAGCCTTATCCCCGGTCTAGTGAAGGCCCACGCCATTCACACATCAATCAAATCAATTCGCTATGCAAACCACAAAATTTGGAGTAAGAGTCTAACCTAGCCTTACTCCTTCGCCTTATAACGGCGCACGTCTAATCCTAACCAATTTATCGATTCGATTATTCACACCACAAACCACATTCAAACCAATATCGCAATCAATAACCAAACAGCCAAACAAACAAGTCCATGGTCTGTGGACGATTGTGTCGGGTGCTACTAAGCACCGTCTGCATCCTAGTATATATATATAACTAGAAAAGAAATCGAAAGGTGAGGAATTCTCACCTTATAGCTATCCTAGCTCCACGGCTCTTCATTTGCAGAAGTCTTCGTCGTTTCGCCTTTTTGTCACCTTCGTTGTCCGCTTTCACTACATACGTAAAAATCACATTTTTAGTTCGCTATTCAATATATAAAAATCGAATTTTTAGTTCGCTATTCAATATATAAAAATCGAATTTTTAGTTCGCTATTCAATATATAAAAATCGAATTTTTAGTTCGCTATTCAATATATAAAAATCGAATTTTTAGTTCGCTATTCAATATATAAAAATCGAATTTTTAGTTCGCTATTCAATATATAAAAATCGAATTTTTAGTTCGCTATTCAATATATAAAAATCCTATTTTTCTATCGAAGTTCAATATATAAAAATTCCATTTTTCTATCGAAGTTCAATATATAAAAATTCTATTTTTCTATCTTAAAGTTCAAACCATTTTCTTTTTAAAGTTAAAACCTTTTTCAATTTAAAGTTAAAACCTTTTTCAATTTAAAGTTAAAACCTTTTTCAATTTAAAGTTAAAACCTTTTTCAATTTAAAGTTAAAACCTTTAGAAATCAGTTTTAAGAACTTAAATAAAAATCAGTTTTAAGAACTTAAATAAAAATCAGTTTTAAGAACTTAAATAAAAATCAGTTTTAAGAACTTAAATAAAAATCAGTTTTAACTCCTAAAACCAAAATCAGTTTTTATTTTTTTTCTTTTAAACATTTTCTGTTTTAAATTCTGTTTTATAAAAATAAAAAAAAATAAAAAAAATAAATTAAAAATAACTTACAGGGGGGGCGCTGAGGCGGCGCTGTGGCCATCGGGGGGGGGGGGGGGGTTCTCCGTTCATCGCGATAGGAAGGGGGGGTGTGCGGTCTTTGGCCAGAGGAGGGGAGGGGCAGGCGGGGAAGAAGGAGCGGGAGGAGAAGATGGAGGGGGCGCGGTCTTCGAACGGTGGGTGCGCCGCCTTGGCGGCGGTGGGGCTCCAATCGCGCTAGGGCGCGCGCCCTCGATTCTTTTTTTTTTTTTTTCTCTGTAATAAATTAGAACGGGGGGGGGGGCAGAGGGTAATGAAGGGGAAGAGAAAAATGTTTTTTTTTTATTTAATTTAATTATTTAATTTCTAAAAAGGGACTTTTACATACGACCTCTAAACGAGGTCCACCGCCTGTCGTCCATAGCGTTTCACCCCCATTCCGAACACAATGGGATATGTATCGCAAGCTGATTCGACTGTTTGAATCAGTTTCCGTTTAATTTACATTTAAATTGCTATATTGAATTTTAAACGTACATTTCAAATTACCGGGGTCACATACTAACTAGAAAAATTCCATAAAAATATTTTCTAGCTTCGTATTGACGATACGGTCCTAACAAAACTAGTTTCATCGAATTCTGAGACCGTTAGAAAAATGGCCAATTTCCAGTCGATTAAAATCAACTGAAACTGGTCAAACGCGTTTTCTTTTGCCACGCTCACATATTGATTCTAAAAATTATGAAATTTGGAATCTAGCAATAACTTTACATCACGGACCCAACAAAACTGGTTTCGTCGAAATCCGAGGTTATTTGCAAAATGTCCATTTTTAAGGGCCTGAATTCCATAGCGACTATTCAGAATTTTCAACTGGACATATCTTTTGATACCCGATATGAAATCTTGATTATTCGGATTCGTTGGAAAGATATTATCAATTAGATCCTATTATTTTTGGTTTCACTAAAATCCGGATTGTTTTGCACCCGGTACATTCAATTGAAGTTTGAAATCGAATTATCGAACTACCGCGTCATTTTCAATTCTATTTATAATTATATATAAATATTTATATTCCAACGACGGCGTATATAATATATACGTTCGAATTATATTCAAAATAAATTTCTCGTCGATATTATTTAAAATAATTCATTTTAAATAATCAAAATTTGCTAAAATGGCCAAAATAAAAATTTCAAACTGGCTCGCATTTTACGGGTTGTTACAAACAATAAACTCCAAGTCATTCACAGACTGGTGTAGGAGCTAAAATAGATATTAAAACTTTTCTTTAAAATAAGGTAAATCACGGGACCACGTCGTATGTCATGGAATGGGTTTACCCCATGAATACTAAAGACTAAAATAAAATGATTAACAAACAATGCAATGCTTTTTGGAAAAATGAAGCAATTATAAGACTCAGGTCACATCACACAATGCAACGCAAGCCGGAGGATAGAGTTTTACCTTATAATAGCCAAACATGCTTGGTATGTTTAAAACAAATCTTTTGATATTACTATAATACATAGTGTAGGAAACAATTTCGAATATAAATGTATCAATCATAGACGGCACAGGTATCATATATTATGTCGCAATATAGGTTTACAACTAAAACCATAAAATGTCGTATTGGAAATTGGATTCCATCTATGAGTCAAGGCAAGGGATCAACCTCACCGTTTTCAAGACATTCTAGCACATGTCCCAGGATCACGCCTTTAGTAACCCTTAGGAGCGCCAGGGACGGTCCACTCTTACTTTTGTGGATTGGTTATTCTTGAACAATATGTTTTCCGGTCCTATCGGACCACTAAAATGGTCTGTATGTCGACCAATCATATCCGAGGCGCCTCGTTTTCCATTATCCACATAAGTAAAATGTCTGGGCTCCATACCATGACATCACTCATAGCTAGAAAGAAACGCATGTCCTCTCTACTACCCCTCATCCTGTTTTTGACTCATATTGGGGGTGTGAAGCTCATGAATTAACGCTATACACAAAGCTTTTCTAATTAAGGCCATGCTTTGATCATCATCCACAAGGTTCTACTTTTCAAAAAAAGCCTTGATCTTTGCATCTCAACATGCCACATTGTCAATCCATACCATACCATTGATTTTCACCAATATATAACCTCTGGGCTCATATGTCTTAGAGAAGGGTGTTAAGTAAGATAATAAATTCTCCGCCACTAAACATACATACATATATATATATATATATAGCAGAGATCAAGGAATATAGCACAAAGTACAACGTTAGACACACAATCCATTTACAAGTCCGTTCTGTGTCTGAATGAAACCGGAGACACCTTATTACTCATCCCATATGTCTAATACAGGAGAGAGATCCTCGTATATCCGGTCGATCTCCAAGTACGTCTAGATGACCACCACTTATTACCTCATCTTGGGTTGTACACCCCAATCGAGACATCAACAACAATCCCAACGATGTGAAGATCTCCGATCTTTGACCACCGTCTTCATATCTTCGACATTTAATTGTAGTAACAATTCTTCGGAATGGGCTAAACCCGGTTCTTCTGCACATCTTTATAATCATGTGATAAATACACAAAGATAGCACACATCTCATTCCAATATAAAATATTCTTTTATTCAAATATTCATTCCCATGGGTAAAGGTTCCCATTAATTTTATCAATGATAAATTCTTTTAAACTTACTGCTTAATCTTTCTTGGAAATCATTTTCAAAAGATTTCATTATATCTTTTCATAGCTTAAACCAAATTAAGGTTTATATAACTAGTCGGGATTATCGAGCCTTACCAAATAATCATTTATTTTATTATTCCCAATCCCAACCCATTCATCCCATGGAGCAAAACTAGTGGTACTTCATATTCAACACCTACAGTGTTATCGATAAATTAAATTACCATTTAATGCTCAAATCGAATTAAAGATTTAACTATCACATGGAGTAAAGCAGGCGTTACTCCATTCTCAAACACTTCTTGTATTTGATAAATTTAATTATTCCATTCACCTTTCAATCTATTTAAAGATTCATTAAGACTCTGACTTTGTTTTTAATCTTCAAAATCATTATTTAATGATTATTCAATTTAGGAAATTAATCTGGTCTTTAATTAGGTTAAAGAACAATTGTCACTTGAAAACACCATTCATGATAAACGAAAAATCCAATTTGATATTAAATATAAGATCTTAAATGGAAATCATATCGACTTACATTCAATACCAAATTCTTAAACTAACAGATATCGTATTGGAATAACGATATCAATATCTTCCAAATTCCCATAACAATATCTATATAATCACGGAATCTAATATTTAAATATCCAAAGATAATTTCCTTTCAAATACATTCCAATTTATTCATGGGAAAACTTTGGTTATGTTAAAAACCATACTCAATCCAATTTATTAATTTTAAAATCATTGCATTTCTAATCTAGTTGTTAACTAGTTCATTTAGATAAAAATATCTTTTATCTTTCCAAAACTTGGAATTTATCATCCAAAATCTTTCCAAACCATTTACTATGGTTTAGCATAATTTATTCATATTTTTAATAATTTTATTAAGGCCCTTACAGTCGGTTTCCAATAGCGGCCACCAAACTGCATCCATAAGGACCTTTTTTTGAAATCGATTTGGACATATTTTGAAATTTAACCATTCAAATTTAAATCTCATATAGTCATTTGAAAGATATTTTTGATACGAACCCAACGGTTCCAATTTTAGGAGAATCTGACGATCGGATCTCCTGTTACGTCCATTCAAAGTTAATGGTCGGAATTCGCGAATGATCACTACGCGACATGTTCTATTCAAGCCATTTAAATAATATGTAAAATAATTCGTCAATTCCCATTCAAAACATATTTTTAAAACGTTTGTAAATTCATTTTAAAAACGATTTCAACTTCCATTTCAATTTGAATAAAAATTGAACATTGCATTTTATTATGATCTCATAACGATAATATTTTCAAAATGTCATAGAAATTCAGTCTTCTCGATATTCATTATAAAATGAATAAAATCGATATAAAACCTGCTCGAGTTAAAATAGCAGTTGTATACTTAACTTGTCTTCATATTTCTATATTTTCATGTCCATCCCAAAATCGGACATCAAAATCAACTTCCAATTTTCATTAAATATCATACTATAAACATATTCATATTTATTTCGGATTGGAATAAAATTTCAACCAATATCCATATAAATAAATTTATATGGATTACATTCATCATATACGTCCAACAAAAGTTGCAGACAACTATCAACATCCAAAATGACATCAAGTTTGCATTTTATTTTCATATAAACTTCAATCGAATAATTGACGCTTATATAAATTTGTCGATCAACCAATTAACGCTTATATAATTCATCTATGGGTTTGCAAGCAATTATGGTGTGAGCTACCAGACACCGTATAACAATTTGTGATAATTAAATTGGTAAAAATAAACACAGGCAATTTATATATTTTTAAATATGAATATAATAAGATAACATAATATTTGAGTCAGAAAAAACTCTCACATTGATCAGATAGAAATCGTTAAAGAACGATTATTTTAATCAAATTAAACTACACGTTCAATTTGACTAAAAATCCCAACTACCTCTGTTTCTATTTTAGTCAGTTCCATGGTGTAGAGCTTGACTCCACAATTCCAACGCTTCTAAAATCATCGAATTCTGTTTTGATTTGAGCAAGATATGAACGTTTGAGTGCTAATTACGTTATTAAAATTAATTAACATAATTAATTAAACTTAATTAACCAATTATACTTCTTCCTCTTCATTAACATCAGGCTCATGGTCGTTTTCATGGTTGCCTCCAAAGGCTCGAGTTCGCATGCCACACGAGATGTTAGTGTTCGATCGGCTGTAATCAGGAGGAAGGTCGGAGCCTCCTCTCCCCACGTCTGAGGTGGCACGTTACTCAATAGCGTCAGCGCCTCGGGATTCGCTCTCAAATGCACGTGCTCCAAGGGAGGGTTTCTCCTGATTCACACAATGAAATTTATTCATTTCCTTATGAATTTGAAGCTCATGAAGAGCTAGTTAATCTTTGTTCTGGGAGTTTCGTGGATCGACTCATGGATGTAGAAATTTTAATGCATTAAAATCTAAAAAGTCGGGGCCATTAAATGTATGTGGCGGCGACAATATTTATGTGGGGCTAGGGTTTTAGAATTTAGGATATATATATATAATTCAAAATTAACTTTTTTACTGTTCCAAACTCCAAACGAATCCCAATGACTGTTGCCTCTAATCAAATACCCCCATTCTGGACACAATGGACATGTTTCGTAAGCTGATTCGATTGTTTTGATTATTTTTTATCAAAACTAAAATATAAACCAATATAACGTTCAAAATTGAATTTCAGTCTACATTTTAATTTGCTATAACTACTTACTGACTCCAAAAATTATGAAATTTGAAATCTTGCTGTATTTTACAAATACGGTCTTAACAAAACTAATTTCATCGAATTTGAAGACCATTTGAAAAATGGCCTTTTAACTAGCTTATTAAGTTTACAATTAAAGTTGAACACGCGTTTAAATTTACCACGCTTATATACTAATTGCAGCTGACTTGAAATTTTAAACCTGACAATGATTAGATGTTCAAGATCCAACAAAATTAATTTCATCGAAAACGGAGGTCGTTTGCAAAATGACCATTTCTAAGGGCTATATATAATATTAAAATATTAACAAAATCCATAGCGATTATTTTAAATTTTAATTTGGACATAACTTACAATTTATAAAACGAAATCTCAGTTTCTTACAGTAGTTAGAAAGATATAATTAATTTGATCCTAATGTTTCTTGCTTCATCAAATTCTTATTTATATTGAATTCTATATACTCATTTGAAATTTAAAAATCGAATTTTCAAACTACTGCGCCATTACGAGTTCATTTTATAATTAATATAAATATATACGTTCAAACTTTGTATTAAATAAATTTTCATTGTTTATTCTCAAAATAAATTGTTTAAAATATTTATTTTCTATTAAAATCCATCAAAAATAAATTTAAATTGGTTCTGAATTACCGTGTTGTTACAATAACCTGGTCAGTTTGTCGACCATATGAGCCTTTTACGGCCCTATATCTAAGGCGCCTCACTATCCATCATCCACATAAGTAAATGTTTGGGCTTTATACCATGACATCACTCCTAGCTACAAAGAAATGCACATCCTCCCTGCTGTTCCTCATCCCATTTTTTGTTCATAGCGGGGTGTGAAGCTTGCGAATTAACGCTATACACAAAGCTATGCTATATTAAAGTCATGCTTTGATCATCATCCACAAAGCTCTGCTTTTCAACAAAAGACTTGATCACTGCATCTCAGCATGCCATATTATCAATCCATGTCATACAACTGATGTCTACCAATATATGACCTCTAAGCTCGTACGTCTCAGAGAAGGGTGTTAAGCTAGAAGAATAAATTCTCCACCACCAAGCAGATATATATATATATATATATATATTTAATAGAAATCAATCAATATAAGCCGAAATACAATGTCAAACACACAATCTATTTACAAGTCCATTATGGGTCTGAACGAAACCGGAGGCACCTTATTCCTTGTCCCATATGTCCAATACAGGAGAGAGGTCCTTGTATATCCGGACAATCAATAAGTACGTCCGGACAACTACCACTATAACCCCTTCACAGGAGCTACCCAAATCCAAGGCATCAGTAATAATCCATTCTTGTGGAGACTGCCGATCTTACACCGTGTTCAATATATTTGACTTCTAATCGTTTTGTAATTACTTGAAATGAGATTTAACCCAATCTTTTAAAATAATTCTCGCATAAAAAAATTAAATCCAATTCTTATCCAAATTATTGATTCTCCAATTAAATCTCTTTTTAATTGGTTTATTATTATTCCAAATCGTTTACAATATTTTAAAACGAATTTTCACTATTTAATTGGTTTACTATTTTCAGTCAAACGACGTTTTAGGTTATTCAACTACACTGGCACTGTTTTCGTTCAATTTTAAATTAATTATTTTTAAAAATCTAACCATTGGATTTTAACATATTTATTATCGTTGGAAAGATCTTTTCGAAACAAACCTGACGGTTCTAATTTTGGGAAAATCCGGCGGTTGGATCTTCCAATATACTCGTTTAAAATTACGAGTTGAAAAGTCGAACTACCGTTGCGTGATACGTTTATTTTAATTTGTGTTTGGCATATATAAATATTATACAATGAATGACTTCTAAACTATTTTATTTATTAAATATTTGGCTAACGCCTTATATTTTTGGAAAAATTCGCCGCTACCTCCTTTGTATGGAGTGCTCGGAAAATTCACAACTAACCTAAAAAGGCTCACATAAATCAATATATATATATATATAACCAATTAAATTGGGAGATGTGTAAAATTACATCATCCCAACACCCGTGAGTGGGATTTAAATCATGTGAATAACCATTGTGACTTACATACAGAGACGTGTATGTTTCTATCATCTCAAGACCCGTGTGGGGTTTATTATTAAATCTTGCCATTTCAATTATATATTTATTTAGTCCATGTCATGTAAACATCCACAATTCCATGCTATATGATTATTGTCCAGTCCACATCTGATAATCATTATGTCATTACCTATCCTTCGGTCCTTTTGTTCTTGTCGTATAAGCATCAAATAGATGTATGTTATACGGTTTACACCATATAAGCATCAAGTAGACACATGCTTACATGGATATGTTATGCTACGCAGTGTGGTCCATATTTGTTTACTATCCAATGGTGTATGTTTAATAACATCCAAGAAACCATCACACACATCCAATTCACGCACAATCCATAATAATAATAAATCACGCAACCAATGCCATTGAAGGCGCAGTTAATTCCAAATGAACTTAGTGAATAATTTAAGTGATGAACTAAAAGGTGAATCATATATATCTGATAAAAATGATATTTTTATCCAGCTAATCAATGTCTAACATAGGATTAAACTTAGGTTCCCTATGATAAACATAATTAAATAATTATAATCAACAATCCATAATAGATCAAATTCATTCCCTTTTCTATGCGGCTTTTTAAATTCTCTCAAGCGCTTACAGCTATGCAAATATTGATAAAATGATATTTTTATCTTTTTAATTTCCAATTCACTTCTACGGATGTATATCGGATAGGATAGTCCATTGTTCGGCTCGGTCCGAAGCTATAAGGTGTCCGGTTAGTGTCCGTCTGATTCTCTTATAGGACAGAGCTTGGACACACTAGTGTTCGGTCCGATCTAAAATGTTCGATGTTTTTCTATTATCCAGGGCTATATAGGACACGACAGTCCGTTGTCCGGCTCGGTCCGAGGCTATATAATGTCCGGTCCAAGCCTGTCCGAATTCTTATAGGACAGAGCTTGGACACACCTTCGTCCGGTCCGCTCCGACCCGTTTACACCCCTGTTCACTTCTTAATAAATTATTATTATTAATCTAGTATTCATTGAATAACTTCGTATTTAATTTTATCTTTGACTACTATAAATTAATGTTTACCTGTTAATTTTATTTAACTATTTTCAAGCTACAATTTCCTGTCATCGATGCGGTTTTATGCGTATATAACACATATCCGAACTACTTTGTATACAATAGTTAACAATCATATTTTTAACATTCTAAACATCATTTAACATCGTAATAAATTTTATTTACAAACTGATACTCGTCATTTAATTTTATAATTAACTTGCAAGTGATTTACTTCTATTCTAGCACTTTTATAAATGCGTTTAAAATTTCTCATCGAGATTCCCACTCCACCAAACTTTTGTGCAAAGGAATGCGACACTTTTCGGGCCTCCACGCGGCTTTTCAAAGGTCCACGGAGCTCGAATAACTCGCTACACTCACTAACTTGCTAATATTGGTAGATCCAGGAGTTTGGAGCTTAATGGAGGGTGAAATAGGCACGAACGGAGCTGTCGAAGGCACAGGGTACGTTGTTCTGACTTGGCCAAGTGAGGGGAGAGGGTATTTGGGTGATTAGAGGGTGAAGGAGAAGGTGTAAAGGAGGTAGGAGGAGGCTTCAGGGGGGGGAATGTAGTGATTTTGGCTTGAGGGGGAAAGGGGGCTCGGATGTGGGCTAAGGGGCGGCGCCTAGGAATGTAGACGACGTGAGGTGGTGGAGCGACGGCTCAAGTGATAGGGAGGCGATGGCAGGGAGTAGGGGGAGGTGGCTCACCATTTTTGTGAAGGAACGAGGAGAGAAAGGAGGAAAAGGGAAGAAAGGGAGAAAGGGAGAAAGAAAGGAAAAGAAAAGGATGGGCTAAATGCAAGAAAACCACCCCTCACACGGATCGTTGACGTGGCGCGGTCCCGTGAGTCCAAACAAAACCATCTTGGTAGATGACCTTCATTTTAAAACAAGTTCTATAACTTAACATTTTCTTCTCGCACACCCACACGCTAACTCCAGAAATTATGAAACTCGGGATTCTACCATTATTAGACACTACAGATTCAATAAAACAAATTCGTTGAATTCTGAGGTCATCTCAATAATGTCCTTTTGCAAACTGATCGTTACTATTCCATCAAATGATATTATCGCGCACGGTCACGTGCTAACTCCGTATGGAAAATTTGAAATCTAACAATGATTTAATATTCCGCGCCCAACAAAATTAGTCTCGTCGAAAATGAGGGTTGCTAGCAAAATATCCATTTTTAAGGGCTATGTAATGCTATAAAAACTGATTTTTGAAATTTAGTCGTATTTTCTTATAGAATTATATTAAGAATAATTTTTAACTTGGTTGTGAAATTCCGATTGTTACATGGAAGTAGGGGCTCTAGGCTATGGAAGCCATGGCCACTAGCTTAGGAAGAAGGAGAAAGTGAGAAAATGTAGAGGAATGAATGGAAAAGGAGGAAGTAGCCTCCTTATATAGGAAAAAGGAGGTAATGACACATTGTTGGACATGTGTCCTCTTTCCATTAAAACCACCAAAAACCATGGGATTGGTACATGGTTTTGTCAATACCTTTGATGGTGAAACCAAATCCATGTGCTAAGAGAACATGGTTTCTATCTAACCATTTGTCACACTTTTGTCTACTTTTAGAAGTGCTTCAAGTGTTATATTGCTATATTTTAACTTCTATCCAATCGATCAACGATCCTAACAACCGACAACCGATGTTACCAAAACCGAGTGATGTTATCAACTTATTTAAAATTTCTAAAATAATTATCTTATTATATTTTCTATATTTAGGACACATTTATATTTGAAAAAAGATCATATTAACAAAATAGTTTTATAATACATATTTGGAAAATTCGTTGCGACAAAACTAATAAATTCTTACCAAAATTATATCATAATATTTTAACAAAATTAAACAACTATTTTTTCAATATTTCTTACAGTTGTATTTTATAGTTCTAAACAATATTTATTTAAACCAAATCAAAAATTCAAATTACAATTTTTCAAATGATTAAATCAACATAAATTTATCAAGTTATAATATCTTGTTTTTGATAGAATTTTAATATTTGATCAAACCCGATTTTGACAAAAGTTGATATATTTTGTCAGTGTATCTTATCGCTGAATTCCATCATTTTAAAAAAGTTATTTCATTATTCACACCTTATTTAAAATTCAATTTAAAATCAATTAAATCTATATTCCCAAATGATTAAATCAAATGAATTTGACAAACTACAAAATTCTTACTTTGACAAAAATCCTTTTTTGCCAAATTTGTTACTCGCTTTAAATTTTACAAAACTCAATCTTAATATCAAATTTATCTTATCATATCTTTGAAATCATCTTTAAAATGCAAAATCTTTTGAATTAATTTAAATCGCATTAGGCTTAAAATCTGGGTTGTTACATTCTTCCTTAAAGAAATTTCATCCTTGAAATTTGAAAGAAAATGAGTATAGGTTTATAACTATACAATGTTGTATCAATACTTATACCTAGATTATCTGACTAGCTCAATTTAGATAACCCTTTAAATTAACTACCAAATATCCCTCAGTTAGATCATGAAACTTATTCATATGATATTTAAACTACTTTTACCTATCCAAATATACTTACCTCTTTTTTTCCAACATAAATCAAAATTTATTGATTATCCAAAATTGTCAATAACTCTGAATCTTTATCTCAACTAGAAATACTTCAATGGTTTAACATAAGTTCTATTAGGGACTGCGGAATGGATCGTTCAGGTAAAGCAAATACTAGAGGGGGTGAATAGTGTTTGTAAGAATTTAAACAAAACATAAAACTAAAGAGAATTATGGAATGAATCAAACAACACAAACACAATCATAGGCACAGATTCAAACATAGATGCACAATAAACAGAAATAAAAATGCAAAAAAGGAAAGAACATACTAGATTTTATACTGGTACAGATCACTCCTAGTCTAGTCCCGCACAACGCTGGGTTGTGCAGAGTTTTATTACTATTTCCAATAGTCAACTACAACCTCCTTGATTTCACGGCTCAACAAGGAGACACCGACCCTTATCCCTTGATTTCACGGCTCAACAAGGGTACACCGACTCCTATTCCTTGATTTCATGGCTACATGGATACACTGATTACTCTCTGACTGAAAAACAGGGTTTATTCAACCCAGTCAATTACAAAACAACCCTATAACTCTTCAATATCACTTGATTCAGAGAGTAGAGAGTAGGGAGTGTAGAGAGAAGAAGTTTGATCAAAACAGAAGTGAATTCGGTAGAGTATGAGTGCAAGAATCATAAAAATGATTAAGAATAATTATAGGATGAAAGAGTATGAAGTTAGAGTAGAAGATGTGTTAAAAAATTCGGTTTTAACCTCTCTTTATAGAGTATGAAGGGTTGCAACGGTTCTGAATGTTTCAAAAAGTGAAAAGATAATTCCCTTCAAAATTAGAAAAAATAGCAGTTATATGTACATATACACTTTTTGCTATGTCGACTTACTCATGTGTATTTTTCATTTTCAAAACATTTTTCTAGTATTTTGATGTAAAACTAATTTTGGAAATTCATGAGTAAAATTCTAGTGTTGTAAATTAATATTATATGATAGAAAATCATATGAAAACATACTTTTAAACTAAATAAATATATTTATAAAATTATAAGGTTTTAAACTATATAAAGTATAAATATAAAGTATATAAAAACTTTAAGTATGAAAAACCAAAAAGAATAAAAATAAAAACAAAATAGAAAAACAAAATAGAGAGAATTAAGGATAAATAGAAAAACAACATGGAGAGGATTGAGGATAGAATTGAAAATCATAATTTGAAAATTAGAATTTGAAAGTTAGAAGTTGAATTGGAACCTGGAGTGCTATTTAGAGTCTTACAAAATCTAGACTCTATAAATATATTAATCTTGAACTCTTGAAATCTTGATTACTCACGAGTCTTGAAATTTCTCTGATTTGTGAATCTCTATCATTTTTATAACTGTACAGTCTTCAGTAATATTTTCTGTATATAATTCCTGCATATGTATACATATATATATATTCTATACAAAAAGTATTAGCATATATTTTATAATCAATGATAATTGAAATAAGGTTGTTGTCATCAAAACTCCATTCTCCAACAATCTCCCCCTTTTTGATGATGACAACCTTAGTTTATGAAATATCATACCTGTATACCTGCTTGTTGATGTTCCTCTTATACTCCCCCTGTCTATAAGTTTCCTATAAACTTTTCCTATATTTTATAATTTATCCCCCTTTGGCATTATCAAAAAGAAATTTTAAGGATACTCCCCCTAAGTTATACAACACCAGAACCTCAGTAATATTCCTAAAAATACTCCCCCTAAATTGTATATTTCTCTGAATTGAACATAATTAACTATCCTTAACAAAAATACTCCCCCATAGTTGAAACGACCCGAAATCCCCCTTACGGGAAATCACGGATTGAGTCGAGGACAAGCCACATCAGAACGCAGACGGGAGAACATTTCATTGTATATTACAACAATTCCATCAGAATACAAGAATATACAGAGTATAAACAAATATTACACAGAAATATCAGAGATTTAAATTACATTTAAATACATAGCAGCGGAAAATAATACAATACACAACTAGAAGAGATATACAGATACAAAACTTTCCGGATATCATTCTAGCTGTAAACTAGGATCCTATGAATATAAATATGCAAAACCAAAACTACTAGCTGCCCGTGTCAAAATAAGGGCACCCAGAGTTTAGGTTAAAACAATAAACTCCAGGTCAGTCATGGGACTGGTGTGAGAACTAAAACAGTTATTAATCTTTATTTTTAAAGTTAGGCAAATCAAGGGACCACGCCGTATAACACGGAACGGGTTTCCTCCCAAGAACACTAGTGCATAAAACAAATAGCGCAATGCTAAATAAAGAACAATGAAGCTATTATAAGACCCAGGTCCCATCACACAATGCAACACAAACCAGAGGATAGAGTTTGGCCTTATAATAGCCAAAGAATGCTTGATACGTTAAAACAAATCTTTTATTATCGCTATAAGTGAAGAAATCAATTTCAAATCATAAGTATCAATCTTAGGCGGCATGAATGCCCCATACCACCACGTCGCCATATATAGGTTATACAATCAAAATCGCAAAGTCACGTATTTGGAAATTGGGTTTCCATCTGTGAACTGAGGCAAAAGATAGTCCTCTACCGAATTCGAGACTCTCTAGCCCGAGCCTCAGGCTATAGCCGCAACAGCACCTAGGTGCCACAGGGCCGGTCCACCGATGTGGATTAAAATGCCTGAACACTGCGTCTCCCCGCCCTATGGGGCGTAAATGAGCCAACGAATGACTCCATCGGTTCGAGAACGAACGATATATCTGAGGCGCCTCGCAACAATAACAACCACATAAGTCAAACTCGTCAGGGCGTGTAAAACCACTGACGCCACTTCTAGCTAGAAAGAAAGGCATGCCCTCCTTGGATCCTTCTCCCGTTTTTGGTTCACAACCGGGGTGTGAGGCTCGCGAATCAACGTTACACTAAGCTATGCCATACAGGCCGTGCTTTGAACATCACCCACAAGACTTTGCTTTTCAACAGAAGCCTCGATCAATTGCCACTTAGGCATGCCACATAGGCAATTCACTCCATGCGATTGATATCCATCAATATATAACCACTGAGCTCGTACGTCTCAGAGAAGGGCGTTAAGCAAGAGAATAAATTCTCCGCCGCCAAACAGATATATATTTAATAGAAATCAATCGCACAGACTAAAATCCAATGTCAGACACACAGTCCATTTACAAGTTCATTCTGGGTCTGAACGAAACCGAAGGCACCTAGTACCCCGCACATCCATCGATCTCCAAGTACGTCTGGATGATCACTAACTGATTCCCTCCTCTTAGGTGTACGGCCCAATCAAGATCATCAGTAATCACCCAAACAACGTGAAGACCTCCGGTCTTCAACCACCGTCTTCATCTTCGACACCACATCGAATTTGTTATTCAGAATGGGATAAACCCGGTCTTTTTGAATAGCTCGCGTATATAATAAACAAGTGTTACACTAACACAACATACGCCTCATTCGAATCCAGAATATTATTTTATTCCAATATTCTTATACTTTGAGAAAGGTTCCCATTAATTTTATCGAAGATAAATTCTTTAAATTTATTCTTTTATCTTCTTTTGAATATCAATTCAAACTAGTCGGGATTAGCGAACCACACCGAAGTAATCATTTATTTTATTTCCCAATCCCAACCTATCTATCCCATGAAGTAAAACTGGTAATACTTCATATTTAACACCACGGTGTTATCGTTAAATTCAATTACCATTTCATGTTCAAATCTAATTAAAGATTTAACTATCGCCTGGAGTAAAACTGGTGATACTCCATTCTCGATCTTTTCAATCTAATTAAAGATTCATTAAAACCCCACTTAGTTTTAATCTTTACAGAAATCAATATCCTGTCTTTAACTGGGTTAAAGAACCAATGTCATTTATAACACGGTTCACGATAAACCCAAAATCAAATTCCATTAATTATCGGGTTAAAGAACCAGCGTTATTTAAAACACCGTTCATGATAAACCCAAAAATCAATCCCAATTCAATTCCAATCAAATATCATTTAATTGGCACACTTCATTAAATCTAAATAAAAAGATTTACTCTTTTTCTCAACTGGGTTTAAGAACAGTGTTAATAAAGACACCATTCACGACGAACCCAAATCACATTTGATATTAAATACAAGGCTCTGAATAGAAAATATATCGGCTTATATTCAATATCAAATTCTACGACCAACAAATATCGTATTGGAAATAACGATATATAAATATCTTTCAAATTTCCATAACAACATCTGTATAATCACGAAATCCAACATCAAAATATTCCGAAGACAATTTCGATTCAAATCCATTCCAATGCAATTATTGGAAATTCTGGTTATTTTCAAAACCATTTCAAATCCAATTTATTTATTTAAAAATAAATAGAATTATAATTCTAGTTCAAAACTAGTTCATTTCGATAAAAATCTATTTTTATCTTTTCAAATATGGAGTTTTTCATCCCAATTCTTCACAAATCATTTCTTATGATTTTACACAAATTATTACTATTTTTAATAATTTTAATAGTTTTATCAAGGCCCGTACAGTCGATTTCCATCAATGGCCATCGAACTGCACTTACAACGACCTTTTTCATATTTGATTTGGACATAATTCCAAATCCAACCATTAGATTTCTAATTTCTAATATTCGTTAGAAAGCCCTTTTCGATACGAACCCAACGGTTCCGGTTTTAGGAGAATCCGACGGTCGGATCTCCCGCAACGTCAATTCGAAGTCAATGGTCGAAATTCGCGAACTGTCGCAGCGCGGCGCGTTCTATTCAGGCCATTATATTATATATATAATATATATAATATATATAATATATACTTCGACGATTTCCTTTTAAAACATATTTTATAAATCGTTTTAAATTCATTTTCAAAACGATTTCAACTTCTTTTCAAATTCAAATCAAAATTGAATTTTTCCTTCTAAATTCGTTTTAAATTCATTTCCGATTGATTAAAATTCAAATTGACTCCTAATTCAATTTCCGTTCGTTTTCAATTCAATTCAATTTCAATTCGAATTCATTTCTATTCAATTTCGATTCGAATTCATTTCTATTCAATTTCAATTCGAATTCAAACCTTTTCAAAATATCAGATTTTGAAATCACTTTCGATATTCATTATAAAATGAATAAAATCGATATAAATATCGTTCACGTAAAAATGGCGTCAATCTAATCAACACGGCTTCATATATTTCTATTTTCAAATATATTATTTCAAATATTTCTTTTTCAAATATTTCTATTCAAATATTTCTATTTCTAATATTTCTATTCAAATATTTTATTTCAAATATTTCTATTTCAAAATTGGAATGAGGCCCAATCAATTTCCACAGATTTTATTTCTATGGATTTCCATACAACGCAGGTATATATCAACAATGACAAATAATCAACCATCATCCAAAGTGCATTCTACACTGTATAAGCATTACATATAAATATTCAACGCTTATAACAGTCTGTCAATCAATCGATCGACATACAACTAATTATTGGGATTAGTGTATGTCATATATAACCCCAATACCCGTGTGGGGTTTCAAACAATCAAACACGGATTTTATTTGTGCAGTTGGGCGATGTGTAAAATTTATCGTCCCAATCAATATTAGTCAAATGTGTGTATACAAACAAATCATCCGATTTGTTTATTTTTATTTCATATCATATACACATTAAAAATTCTATTTTTAACTATATAAATATTTTATTTCATTTCACATCACATCACACAATCAACTACACATCAAAATCAAACAAACAAGCATATAAGCCGTCCATGGTCTGTAGACGACGGGTGTCGGGTGCTACTAAACACCGTCTGCATCCTAGTATATATTATTAACTAGAAAACAAAATTTAAAGGTGAGAAGTTCTCACCGACTAGCTAATCCAAACGCCTCGACTGTTCTGATGTAGGGAATCATCATTGTTCTCGCCTTTTTTCACTTTCGTTGCCCGTAGCCACTACATATGTAACGTCCCGCCTTTTTGACCGCTTCAAATCGGTATTTAGGCCAATCTAAAACGTTCAAATCGACGGATCGTTATTAGCTTACAGAGTTTAAAATGGAATCAACACAGACAATACCGAATAAATAGATAATATAAAATTGAACACCGAAATAGATTTTTATTTATCATCAAAATTTTTGAGTACAGGATTATACAGCGGAATTAAAACAATTTGAACATAGGAAAATCTTTACTGTTTTTAAATATCTTCAGAGTGCGCCTCCTGGAACCCCCAGTCTTGCAAATCTTCGAACCCTAAGCCGAAATCCTTAAATCTGCATTGCTCGGATCTGACCCGAGCATCCCATGTAAAACATAAAAATACTCGAGTCAGGATTAATCATAGTTCAAGTAAATTAATTTCAATATCAACTGAATTATAATAGTTAATCCTCATATCAATCATATGCCAAACACAGTTGTGCGGCAGTCATACTATATTTTATTTTTTTCAGGGACAATGATTCACGGGAGCCTGCATATACACACAAGTACAGGAACATATGTGCACTGCCTCAGCATCCCAGAATCATATATGGGGTGACGAGAGCAACTAAGGAGCGACCCGTGAGGATCGTGCTTCAACTCAGTGCATGAGAATAAAATCGATAGCGAATCAGCATGGCCGAGTACAACAAGCATAAAACAGTTCGGGCCAAAACAACAAGTGCGTAGTATATGGAATGGCGAGGGTACATGATCCAGTGTGCACATGTTCAGGTTACAAAGTAAGGTCACGGCCAAGGGAATACCAAATATTGTGATTTACAGCAATGGCATGAAACCTATCAGTTCAAAAAATGTCATGCAGCTGGTCCACAGCACTATACATATACATTTAAATGTGTAGCTCAAACTGGGCAGTATATAATAATACTGAAATCAGACCCAACATGCCTAACCATTTTGCAAAACTCGAAGTACTCAGGCCAGGTAAAGCTTGTTCCAAGAAGTATAGCCTCTCAGTTTATAAGCAAGACAAGAATAAGCCATTTAACATAAAAATATGAAGTGCCCCTACCATTTAAATTTTCTGGTCTGAACTAATGCCAAAAAGAATCAGAAAGGAAAACATAAAAATATGAAGTGCTCATATCACTTCAGCAATCCCATTTAGTGGACAAATGTTTTCAGTAATTTCATTTAAGTAAACAATTATGGTTTCTGCAAATTTCCTTTAGCAAATCAAATGGTTTCATCAAATTCCTTTTAGTAACAAATATGGTTTCATCACAGGAAATCAAACTTGCATGGAACAACATGTAGTACCAATGATCAACGTCAATGACAGTCAGGTATAACAAGTGTAACAGTATACCCTCAAGTAAAATCAAGTGTACACAAGTTCAACCCTGCACAAACTGAATTCAGAAATGAATAACAGAATGCAGGGAGCATCATAATGCAATCATAGCATACACGTGTATATGCATACATGGGTAAACAATCATGAAGCTGAACATGTCAGGACAAGTAGGTTCCAGTGCCGACATAAGCAAAACATAGATAGGGAATGTAAGCTTATTACTACTTGCATGGTTCAGACTAGTAAAATGTAAAAGAGGTAATGTACCAATGACAATAAAAGCATATGCACTCAGATAAGTTTGCTCAACAACTTTAAATTACTTCCCTTTTTAATTAATATATGCCTGTTACAACATGACTATAAAGTGGAAAATAACCATTTGTACCTACACATATCATGCACTCATAATCAATATATATATATATATATATATATATCAAACCTCTTGATAACATGCATGGTTATTAAGTCTAAAGTCTGGTATATGACGTGATATAGACAGGTTGATACTGAATATGTTCACATATTTAAAAGTTAATTTACCTCAAAATATATCCAGATAGTCATCTACTTATATACTTTGAAATGAAATCAGCAGACTAACGCAGGTGTGTTGATTTAAACAAGGTGAACAACCAAGCCTAGGGTACTAAAAAGAGAGAGAGTTCGTGACCGTATACACAATTACAAAGCCAAGAACAGTTTCGGTTCTGCCACTTTTAGGAAATCAATCATCACCGAAGAATACCAACTCATTACAGGTGAAGAAATCAAGTGTAGCCCCAGATTATCAGTTTTATTTGTATAGATAAGATCAATTCTTATCAGTAAAACGTAGATCAAGCCAAACACTGTTTCGAATCAAACGGACAAAGCAACCTGACAGCAAATAGGAGAGGAAAGGAAAAACTACCCTATCCAGTACGAATTGAAATTAACTACTTGAATTAATCATTAATCGTGAGTGAATTCTCACCTTTGGCAGCGCGACGAATCGGAGCAGTGAAAGCTCGATCTTCGATCTGATAAAGCTGTTGACTTGAATGGTGATGCGCCTCAGGCGGTGGTCGATGTTCGAGGCCGACGTGACAGACTGAAAACGAGAAGGTGGGCCGGCAAACGATGGAAAAAGGGGAAAGGACGCGATCTGGCTTCAGATTTGGGGACGTCGATTGCGATTATTAATTCGAGGCTTCAGCAGTTAGTTTGATTTGGAGAAATTAGGGTGGCCATTAAAATGAAGGGGACTAATTTTTTTACTTTAGGGGAGGAGGCCGATTTAAGGCTTCGGCCATTAAAAGAAAAAGGGTTTCGATTGTTTGCTGAAGGAAATGAGGAAGAGGCTGTGGCTTTTATAAAAGAAGAACCGTGGCATCCAAGGCAACGTGGGGAGCACGGCATCACATGGTGTGCGCAACAAGGAATTGCTTTATTTATTTAATTTATATTTAAGGGTTCGTTTTGTACCGCTACTTATGTCTATGCTTTATTTTTGCCTTCTCACGAACGAACTCCTACCGCAACGAAATTTTGACGCGCTGCAATGCCTTTATGTTCTGATTCCAATTAAATTATCGTATTCTAATTTTATTTGCATACGCCGTTATTTATTTTCAAATCATTTAAACGTTCACCAATTTTATTTCGTTTGTCCATCCTCAACTCCGTTCATTTCACAAATTTAGAACGTTAAAATCCGATTCACCAATATACACATATGCCAATTTCCATTCAACAAATAATATTTTCTAATTTGTTGATAACGTTTATTTTAAACTTTACTATCAATACTTCTCCGTCAAATTTCAATCTAATTCAAACTTAGTTCAAATACTCAACAGTACATATTCGATTCCAATCCACCAAATTGAATTAAGTATTCAATTCAGTTCAACTCAAAACACATATATTCAATTTTCGATTAGTCATTCTGAAATCGAATTCAAATGCTTATTCGAACCAATAACTTTTATTCTCGAATCCAAATATAAAATTTATCATTTATCGTGAAATCCTTAATTAATTTCTATTTCAAATTGCCGAAATTTCTGGGTCGTTACAATCTTCCCCCCTTTAAAACTTTTCGTCCTCGAAAAGGAGTGATCTTTATAATTCTGCCAATGTACACTTCAAATTTCATATCCGTGGGTAATTTCCCCACAACTCATTTAAATATCGATATTTAAATCATCGATTTTTCGTTATTTACCATCATATCCAATTAATTCGGGGAATCACGTTTCCTTTCAAAATTTATCTCCTCTTAAATTTCAAATTCTGCAAATAATCCCAAATTTCTTTATAATCCTCTCTGTTAATATTTACTATCCATTATCTCATTTATTTCTTACAATCTCAGTTCAACGCATTCAATCCATTCAATTTTGCCCGAACTCTCACTGTAGAGTGTAAATAACATTTCCTCTTCAAGCTACATTATAAATTTGAAAATTTCCATAATTCAAAATCTTTTGTAACACAATATTCGAGCAAAATTATTTGTGTTATTATTCCAAAAATCTCTTTCTTAACTTATTTAGTTAAGTATACTTTAATTTGATTTTTTTTTTTTAAATTATTTGATAACTCGAGGTCTGACAAGTCTATTGTCGTTCTTACAGATGTTAGACATACGCTGGCCAGGCGCACGACTAAAATCTCTAAGCACTAAATATCCTTGCTTCAACTCCCAGTGAAAATATTTCAAAAATTCTTTTAAAACAGATACGGAAAGTACCAATGTAATGTTGATATGTTGATTGTTCATGAATCGCAGATACACAATGGTTCCGTCTGGATCCCCCAGAAAACATCCGTATCCGTAGAAAGTTACTTCCCTGCGAATTCCGTCATGGACAAATCAACAGAAGAAATTTATGAATCAACAGAGAAACTGAGGTCACTGAGTGTTAACTGCTCTATCTCAGAGTCACAAAACAATCATGGAATTATGAAGATACGTCAAGTCACAAGGACAAATCAAGTCACAAAGACAACTCAGGTCACGAAGACCAATCAAGTCACGAAGACTAACTGCTGCATCAAACAGGTGGCTCACAATCACTAAGATATCTAAGTGGACCGCAGGTACACAATGGTTACGCCTGGGTCCCCCAGGAAACATCCATACCCGTAAGCTTTCACAGCTCTGCGGATTACGCCCTTACATTCGACTATAGATCGCAGCAGTCACAATGGTTACACTTGGTTCCCCCAAGAAACATCCGTCCGCCGTAGGCTATCTGCAGCCCTGCGAATTTCGCTACACGGTCGAATTCCAACGACTCTAGATCGCAGCGATCACAATGGTTACGCCTGATTCCCTCAAGAAATATCCGACCGCCGTAGGCTATCTGCAGCCCTGCGAATTACGCTAGCAGTCGTGCTCAATGGTAACTCATGAGTTTTATGTCCGGACAACCTACTACCACCAGCAGCACTACAGATTGCGCTATCTGCAGTCCTTTTACATAAGCTCGAAATTCAAAGAAGAAGGATGGTACTTTCCTTATCTTTACTTTGAAAAACATACTATACTATATACATATAGTATTTTATTTCATAAACCATACTTATGTCATTTACATAAGATTTTTTTTCCAAATCATATTTCAAACATCTCGTCTTATATAAATTCCGTTATATAAGATTTTATCTAAATCGATTACCTTTCAAATCAATAGTTCTCGACTTCGCTATATTTTTATGCATTTCTCATATAAGTTCTGAAAATTCCTATATCCACTATCTCACATCGAGCATCCTCAAATCTCCATTCAATTTCAGTTTTGATCTCTTATCCAATTCAGATATCTAATATTTCCTTTAACTCGAATTTATGAATCTATTGGTTATAACCAATTCTTCTTCCAAACCTCTAATTAAAAATTCATCACTTCAGTCACAACTTTATTCAAAATTCCATATTTTTTCCACAAATTTTTTTTCTTCATGCATTATCACTCCTTCACGTCCACACCTCGACCATCAATTAGCAAGCGAACAACTCTCTAAGTATCAATCCCGAAGGCCGAAACCAACATCAGATCAACACTCAGAAAGTCATCCAACTTGACTAATCTCTAGCCAGTTCTTAATTTCTTAACTTCACTTTCTTATCAAATTATTTCTCACGTAACTCTCGAATTCAGTTTACGGATCTACTTTTATGAAAACCCTTTATTATAACAATATTATTATAATTTCTACTCCGAAATATTTCACTTTCAAGATTTCAAATAACCTTATAAAAATAAGATTAAACCATTAATAACAACTTCATAGAGTTCAAAATCTTTCATAACCATTCCATTCAAATAATTATACATAGTCTTTTTGATCTATTCAAAATACCTACATAGGAGTTTTAGAATTACAACGATAGTATTACGAAACAGAGCTGACTTAACTAGGATTCACAGTCTTCAATGATTTTCTGCTTTTCGATCGATGATCCACGTCTTTGCGTAATCTACTTTCACGATATGCATGGTTCTGGAGTCTCCACAAAAAGATTTGTGCATTCCTCATCCACATGACCCCACTCCTTGCAGTTCTTACAATAATACGAGATGGAGCCGTCTTTATCTACATACTTCACAGTTTTCTCTCTAGCGGAGCGCAATATTGTCTGTTTTCCTTGTTGTCTCTCGAAACAATTTCGAGCTATATGTCCAACTTGCTTACAATGATAGCAAGTGATTGGTTCATCAGACTTCTCAGCAATGGCAGGCTTCTTCTTCCTCACTTGGAGACACCGACTGGGAAAATGTCTCTTCTCTCTACATTTAAAACAGAAAATATTGGGTCGATAAATTTTCCCTTTTTTCTCCTTTCCCTTGTCTCTCTCTCCGCACGTAGCCGCGTAATGTCCTTTTTCCTAACATCTGTAACAAACGATATTGTCATAGGGGTCGGCTGTCTGTTTTTCCTTAATTCTCTTCTCGTATTCCATCATCACTTCTTCCTTTCTTTTACGTTCTGCCGCTCTTCGTTCTCGACGTGCGGCTTTTTGCTCTTTAGTCCTCACCATTCTGATTTTTCAAAACTCGTTAGTCCCTCACGGTTTTCTGGAAAACATTTCCAATTATCATATTCATATTTTTACAATTTTACGAAATCTCTTATTATTATTGGGAAAACATTTCAATATATTGGCAAATCTTCATTTTCTGACGAAAATGTACTTTATCCTCTTGAAAACATTTCTAAATTCGTAATTTGGATTCAACAGATGTTAAATACAACATCGTTATTCCCACATGCTTGTTGACACTTATTAGCTCTCTTCACTTAACCCCTTTTTATTTTATTTCATCAACTTATATTCTTAATAAAATAAACTTCATTGTTTCTCCTTTGAAATGATTTCAAATTTTTCCTTTTCTATTCAAACTGAACTCTTATTTACAATCAACTTCAGTTATCTTTGATTTCTAAAATTCACGCTTAACGAAATTAATTCGTTGATTCTCTCCTATCTATACTAGATACCATCCGATGATGGATTCTAGATTCAAATCTTAAGGGAACTTATTGAAGAATAATTCCCGCAAACCTGGATTCGAAGACTTCTGAAGACTGGGGATTCCGAACAAAATTTTCAAATCTCAAAGTAAATTTTTATTTCCGCTGTACTATTTTCAAATACTAGTTTCAAAATATGTAATATTTTCAAAATATTTTCCCCTTTAAAAATTATTTTTCAAAAATAAATTTGAAATCTTTTTATTTTCAAAATCTGCTTTTCCAGTGTCGATTCTATTTCAAACTTGATAAGCTATGCTTTGAATAAACCTGGCTCTGATACCACTTGTAACGTCCCGCCTTTTTGACCGCTTCAAATCGGTATTTAGGCCAATCTAAAACGTTCAAATCGACGGATCGTTATTAGCTTACAGAGTTTAAAATGGAATCAACACAGACAATACCGAATAAATAGATAATATAAAATTGAACACCGAAATAGATTTTTATTTATCATCAAAATTTTTGAGTACAGGATTATACAGCGGAATTAAAACAATTTGAACATAGGAAAATCTTTACTGTTTTTAAATATCTTCAGAGTGCGCCTCCTGGAACCCCCAGTCTTGCAAATCTTCGAACCCTAAGCCGAAATCCTTAAATCTGCATTGCTCGGATCTGACCCGAGCATCCCATGTAAAACATAAAAATACTCGAGTCAGGATTAATCATAGTTCAAGTAAATTAATTTCAATATCAACTGAATTATAATAGTTAATCCTCATATCAATCATATGCCAAACACAGTTGTGCGGCAGTCATACTATATTTTATTTTTTTCAGGGACAATGATTCACGGGAGCCTGCATATACACACAAGTACAGGAACATATGTGCA
The DNA here is from genome assembly GCA_030737875.1 of Allium sativum. NCBI lineage: Eukaryota > Viridiplantae > Streptophyta > Magnoliopsida > Asparagales > Amaryllidaceae > Allium > Allium sativum. The sequence goes on from CM060926.1 coordinate 524,514,679, forward strand.
CTGCCTCAGCATCCCAGAATCATATATGGGGTGACGAGAGCAACTAAGGAGCGACCCGTGAGGATCGTGCTTCAACTCAGTGCATGAGAATAAAATCGATAGCGAATCAGCATGGCCGAGTACAACAAGCATAAAACAGTTCGGGCCAAAACAACAAGTGCGTAGTATATGGAATGGCGAGGGTACATGATCCAGTGTGCACATGTTCAGGTTACAAAGTAAGGTCACGGCCAAGGGAATACCAAATATTGTGATTTACAGCAATGGCATGAAACCTATCAGTTCAAAAAATGTCATGCAGCTGGTCCACAGCACTATACATATACATTTAAATGTGTAGCTCAAACTGGGCAGTATATAATAATACTGAAATCAGACCCAACATGCCTAACCATTTTGCAAAACTCGAAGTACTCAGGCCAGGTAAAGCTTGTTCCAAGAAGTATAGCCTCTCAGTTTATAAGCAAGACAAGAATAAGCCATTTAACATAAAAATATGAAGTGCCCCTACCATTTAAATTTTCTGGTCTGAACTAATGCCAAAAAGAATCAGAAAGGAAAACATAAAAATATGAAGTGCTCATATCACTTCAGCAATCCCATTTAGTGGACAAATGTTTTCAGTAATTTCATTTAAGTAAACAATTATGGTTTCTGCAAATTTCCTTTAGCAAATCAAATGGTTTCATCAAATTCCTTTTAGTAACAAATATGGTTTCATCACAGGAAATCAAACTTGCATGGAACAACATGTAGTACCAATGATCAACGTCAATGACAGTCAGGTATAACAAGTGTAACAGTATACCCTCAAGTAAAATCAAGTGTACACAAGTTCAACCCTGCACAAACTGAATTCAGAAATGAATAACAGAATGCAGGGAGCATCATAATGCAATCATAGCATACACGTGTATATGCATACATGGGTAAACAATCATGAAGCTGAACATGTCAGGACAAGTAGGTTCCAGTGCCGACATAAGCAAAACATAGATAGCGAATGTAAGCTTATTACTACTTGCATGGTTCAGACTAGTAAAATGTAAAAGAGGTAATGTACCAATGACAATAAAAGCATATGCACTCAGATAAGTTTGCTCAACAACTTTAAATTACTTCCCTTTTTAATTAATATATGCCTGTTACAACATGACTATAAAGTGGAAAATAACCATTTGTACCTACACATATCATGCACTCATAATCAATATATATATATATATATATATCAAACCTCTTGATAACATGCATGGTTATTAAGTCTAAAGTCTGGTATATGACGTGATATAGACAGGTTGATACTGAATATGTTCACATATTTAAAAGTTAATTTACCTCAAAATATATCCAGATAGTCATCTACTTATATACTTTGAAATGAAATCAGCAGACTAACGCAGGTGTGTTGATTTAAACAAGGTGAACAACCAAGCCTAGGGTACTAAAAAGAGAGAGAGTTCGTGACCGTATACACAATTACAAAGCCAAGAACAGTTTCAGTTCTGCCACTTTTAGGAAATCAATCATCACCGAAGAATACCAACTCATTACAGGTGAAGAAATCAAGTGTAGCCCCAGATTATCAGTTTTATTTGTATAGATAAGATCAATTCTTATCAGTAAAACGTAGATCAAGCCAAACACTGTTTCGAATCAAACGGACAAAGCAACCTGACAGCAAATAGGAGAGGAAAGGAAAAATTACCCTATCCAGTACGAATTGAAATTAACTACTTGAATTAATCATTAATCGTGAGTGAATTCTCACCTTTGGCAGCGCGACGAATCGGAGCAGTGAAAGCTCGATCTTCGATCTGATAAAGCTGTTGACTTGAATGGTGATGCGCCTCAGGCGGTGGTCGATGTTCGAGGCCGACGTGACAGACTGAAAACGAGAAGGTGGGCCGGCAAACGATGGAAAAAGGGGAAAGGACGCGATCTGGCTTCAGATTTGGGGACGTCGATTGCGATTATTAATTCGAGGCTTCAGCAGTTAGTTTGATTTGGAGAAATTAGGGTGGCCATTAAAATGAAGGGGACTAATTTTTTTACTTTAGGGGAGGAGGCCGATTTAAGGCTTCGGCCATTAAAAGAAAAAGGGTTTCGATTGTTTGCTGAAGGAAATGAGGAAGAGGCTGTGGCTTTTATAAAAGAAGAACCGTGGCATCCAAGGCAACGTGGGGAGCACGGCATCACATGGTGTGCGCAACAAGGAATTGCTTTATTTATTTAATTTATATTTAAGGGTTCGTTTTGTACCGCTACTTATGTCTATGCTTTATTTTTGCCTTCTCACGAACGAACTCCTAACGCAACGAAATTTTGACGCGCTGCAATGCCTTTATGTTCTGATTCCAATTAAATTATCGTATTCTAATTTTATTTGCATACGCCGTTATTTATTTTCAAATCATTTAAACGTTCACCAATTTTATTTCGTTTGTCCATCCTCAGCTCCGTTCATTTCACAAATTTAGAACGTTAAAATCCGATTCACCAATATACACATATGCCAATTTCCATTCAACAAATAATATTTTCTAATTTGTTGATAACGTTTATTTTAAACTTTACTATCAATACTTCTCCGTCAAATTTCAATCTAATTCAAACTTAGTTCAAATACTCAACAGTACATATTCGATTCCAATCCACCAAATTGAATTAAGTATTCAATTCAGTTCAACTCAAAACACATATATTCAATTTTCGATTAGTCATTCTGAAATCGAATTCAAATGCTTATTCGAACCAATAACTTTTATTCTCGAATCCAAATATAAAATTTATCATTTATCGTGAAATCCTTAATTAATTTCTATTTCAAATTGCCGAAATTTCTGGGTCGTTACAACATATATAAAAATCACATTTTTATATTGTTGCTATGTATATAAAAATCATATTTTTATACTACTACTACATAGATAAAAATTCTATTTTTACATCGAGGTTCGTATAATAAAGATTATATTTTTATCATGTTATTCTCTATATAAAGATTTCGTCTTTTCAAATATAAAGATTTCGCCTTTTCTATTATAAAGATTTCGCCCTTTCATTACATCGCTATAAAAATCACATTTTTATACTTCTACTGAATATATATAAAAATATAATCTTTTCATATTTTAAAAAAATATCATCTTTCCTACTTTAAAAATATCGCCTTTCCTACTTTAAAAATATCGTCTTTCCTACTTTAAAAATCATGCCTTTTCCAATCGAAAAATATAATCTCTTCTAACAAAAATCAAAACTTTAAACAAATTAAAATCCTAGCTTTCTTGAAGTAAAAATCATTACTTTGTATGCTAAAAATCGTATACTTCTTATGTTAAAAGTTATATTTTTACATGAGTACAAATCATATATTTTCAAACAATGCTTTATAGAAAAAAAATCAGATTTTTACTGAATAAATAACATAATAAAAATAATAATAATATATAAACAAAGGGACTCACGTTGCTTGCCTGAGGTGGGGTTTTGTAGCGCAATCGATTGAAGGGAGGGGGAGTTCTTCGCGGAAATCGAGGAGGGGCGGGGGTTTCACGTCGGGTGGCGGTTCGTCAAAGGTGGAGGGGGGTTTAGGGATGTGGCGGGTCCGCCTGAGGGGGTCGGCGATGCTAGGGTTTCGGTTTGGGGGGAGGGGGCGGTCGGTTGCGTTCCAGGCGGAGGAGGGAGCGAAGGGAGGAGAAGGACGAGGTGGAGCAGAAGTGGGGGAAGGGGGTGCGGAGGTCGGCGCCTCCTCGAGCGGCGGCGGCGCTGGATAGAGGGGGGCGCGATTCATTTGTTTTTTTTCTTTCTCTGACCTAATTCGATTTCGAACGGGGGGGCGGGGGGCTGAATGAATAAAGGAGATGGAAGGGGGGATTATTTTAATTATTTTATTTAATTATCTCCCAAAAAACAACTTTTATTTTCGACCTCTAAACGAGGCCCACCGCCTGTTGTCCATAGCTAATTACCCCCATTCCAAACACAATGGGATATGCCACGCAGGCTGATTCAATTGTTTCGATCTGTTTTCGTCAAGATCAACATATAACTCTATATATTGAATTTGAACGCGCATTTCAATTTATTGGGGTCACATACTAACTCGTAAAATTCCAGAAAAATATTTTCTAGCTTCGTATTGATGATATGGTCCTAACAAAACTAATTTCATCGAATTCTGAGACCGTTGGAAAAATGGCCATTTCCCAGTCGATTAAAATCAACTAAAATTGGTCAAACGCGTTTTCCTTTGCCACACTCACATATTGATTCGAAAAATTATGAAATTTGAAACCTAGCAATAATTTGACATCGCGGATCCAGAAAAAGTGGTTTCGTCGAAATCCGAGGTCGTTTGCAAAATTCCCATTTTTAAGGGCCTGAATTCCATAGCGACTATTCAGAATTTTCAACTGGACGTAACTTTTGTTTCCCGCTATGAAATTTCAATTTTTTGGGTTCGTTGGAAAGATATTCACAAATAGATTCTAATATTTTTGGTTTCGTTAAAATTCGGTTTATTTTGAATCCTGCACATCCATTTGAAGTTTGAAATCGAATTATCGAAGTACCGCACCATTTTCAATTCCTTTTATAAATATAAATAAATATTTATATCCTATCGTCGATTCAAACGAATATATACGTTCGAATTATATTCAAAATAAAATTCTCGTCAATATTAATTAAAATAATTCATTTTAAATAATCCAAATTCGCTAAAATTGCCAAAATAGAAATTTTAAATTGGCCCAGATTTCCGGGTTATTACAATAATCTATTAACTAATTTTGAGTAGAACACTCCCCTTAATCTATAGTAATACATAGCATTATGATGATTAAATACAAACCAATCTAAGTATTATTTACATATGTTTGTCTGATTTTTATATATATATATATACACACACACACACACAAATCAAACCAAACTAAATCACACCATATGTCTTAATATATACAAGTTTCAATATAATCTAAATCACACCACACCATACGTTTTTAGAATAATTAAACAAATCAATTAAATCGTACCAAGCAACTAAACGTTTCTTGGAACTTCAACCCACTCATATTGTCCAGTAATTGGATTCTTCTGGATATCTTCCCACTCTTCTTCAATGTTATGTGATGTTTGGTTGTTTTCATTTCTGAAATGAGAAGAAATATCCCAATGAATTACATCGAAATGTTTTTCTTGATGTTTAACCATCCTCATTTGGACTAACTCTAGTTTGCGTTGATTACATAGTACTGAGAGAGTTTTCTTGAAAGAATTCAAAGAATCATTAAGATTCTCACTAATATTATGAATAGGATTTGCCATAGAATTTGATGAGAAATTACTAAGGAAGAAGAAGTAATAAAATAATGAAGTTTTCTTGGAGAAATGGACTTAAATAGTGTTTAGAATTCGTTGAATTTTGAATGGACATGAGTAGTTATTTCAATTTTAAAATTTGAAAAATTTGAAAATATGTTTGTTATATGTCGACATACATGTTTTTGCATACTATAGTATGTTTATTGAAAATTTTGAATTCTTTTTGAACTCTTGTAATATTATAATATGTTTTATGGTTTTTCCAGAAACATAAAGATTATTTAATCAGAAATAAAATTCCATTCATTACTTAATAGAAAGTAAATACATCCAACTAAACAAGACACGGTTTAAATATGAGGTTCGAAAGCAAATACAAGGAAATATATAAAGATAGATTAAAATAGATGGCCTAGTTTTCAGATGATGATGAGGAAGATAAAATTCCAAGCTTTCTTCCTATCTTGACTATGAATTTGGATATTTTGGAAAGCTTTTTGTTAAGCTTCTTTTGATTTTTGATGATTTTCACTTGATTTTGAACAATCTTGTCTTTAAGATTACGCTTTGAGGTTGGATACTCAATGCTTTTTGTAGAAGTCTCTTCTTCTTCAACTTCCATTGGGTCTTGTTCTTGTTGCAATTGAGCTTGTTTGGCCTCATATGTCTCATAAGGTTTGAAAGTGAGAGGAATTTGCATGAGATGAATGTTTGATGCATCAAACACTTTTCTAGGGACAAATTCTTCTCTGTGAAGATCAACTCCAAAGTATTTTAATATGTGAGTGAGATAAGCACCATAATAGAGAGTGTTTTCCCTTGAAGATACATCTATAGGCTTAAATTCATTAAGAATCATTTCGGTCCAATTGATATTATATCCACCAATTATGGAAAAAGAGCCTTTTGGACTTTAAGAGTTGGATTGTTGAAATATCCAGAACTAGGAGTGATGGTTTGTTGAAGGAGGAGGTTGACAATCCTTGTTTTTGGACAAAAGAAATGATTTTTGAAATCCACTGGAACACTATCTTCGAAGATATCGTGATAAGTTTCCATATCGGTTTCATCGATAGCGAAAGTTGAGAAATTTGTGCCCTCGCTTCTACAATCTAGAATTTCGCCTAAAAGATTGGTAAAGAGAACTATTTGAATTCCCTTGACACTACTCCAAATTTAGTTTTCGTCGCCTTGATAAAATTCGCGGTTAAGATTTGCATAGAACATCTTCACAAGTTTGGGATAACATACTTCATCATTATCACGAGAGTTAATTAGACTCAAGATTTCGTTGTGTTGGAAAAGAGAGGTGAGATCTTAAGATGGAAAGTCGATAAAGACGGCGAAAGCACCCGTGTTAACTTTAGCATTTGCTAAATAGTTACCATAGGTTTTGATGGCCTCTTTGTCATTGTAAAGATAACCTTTTATGGTTTTGGTTATCTTCAATTTCTGAGATGAACTTGAGGAAGCCATTGAAATGACAATTTTGAAGAGAATAGATATGAAGAATATTGTTTTGAGTTGTGAATGAAAAGTAAAAAAGATGGATATATATAGAAAATGAATAGATATGAGTTGAATGAATATGAATTGAATGGGCACAACTATTCAGATTGAAAGGGCACATTTTCAGACCTTGGGAGTTGGTGAAAAGATTGGAGGGAAGTTTGAAAGTTAAACTTTTGAAATTCAAAATTTAAATTTCAAAACTGTTGGATATGTCAATATGTACATTTCTGTATGTTGACATACAAGGCTTATTTCAAAAGGAAATTGGATTTTCAAGTTTTGAATTAAATTATTGATTTATATTTCATTTTTAATGATTTCCTGAAATACGTCTAATCTTAATAAACATACAAGTAATTTATTTTTATTAATTTATTTGTTATTTAATATTATATTATTATTTTGAATTTCAAATTTCAAAAAATTTATTAAATTTTAAAATTTAAATTCAAATCAAAGAAAACAAACAAAGCAACCATTCAACCAAATAAAATTAAAATTTAGTTAATGCGTACCTGGTTTTTTATCCTTTTCTTCATGATCTTCTGAACTCTGAATTGCCGTAAAGCATATATTTGTATTTCTAGTTTCTAGTTCTTCATCACTTGATGATGAATCTGAATCATCTAATGTTGCTGTGTATGCTTTCTTTCTTTTCCTTGATGAATTGGTGTTGTCCGTTCGTTGAGTAGATCTGTCTGGAAATGGACACATTTTCTTTACATGACCTGATTTGTTGCAATTAAAACATCGTCCATCATTCAATTTTGAATTTACTTGATTATAACCCTTCCTACTATATTTTAGAAATTTTCTAGAATGATTCGTCATGAGTACTGTTTCTTCATCGTCTTCACTACTCGAGTCAGAATCCTTTATAGTTGCTTTCAGTGCAATAGATTTCTTTTCAGTTGATCTATTTTCTTTTCTTTTCTGTAATTGAACTTCATATGACATCAAATTCCCAATTAACTCTTCAATCTTCATTTCGTTGACATCATTAGCTTCTTCTATAGCCAAAGTCTTCTGATCCCATTCTTCAGTTAATGAATTTAATATTTTTCTGACTTGATCTACTTCGGAATATGTTTTTCCAAGTGCAGTAGTGAATGCACTATCTCTTGAAATTTGTAATACATATTTGAAATAGACTCATTCCTGTTCATTTTGAATAATTCAAATTGATTAACTAGCATGCCTATCTTAGTCTGTTTAACTTTACTAGTTCTTTCTCGAGTAACTTGTAAAGTTCTCCAGATTTCATAAGCAGTCTTACATACGGATACTCTGTTAAACTCATTTCTATCTAATAAACAAAATAACATATTCATGGATTTAGAATTGCTCTGAGCAGCAGCCTTTTGTTCATTTGTCCATTGTGCAAATGTAGTTGTGGGTCCAACATATTCATTTTGTGTATTATTCCATATGTCTAATCCTACAGACTGTAAATAAATTTCCATTCTACATGCCCAATATGAATAATTACTACCATTAAACAATGTCGGTCTAATAGTTGATTGACCCTCTATAAAAGAACTATTATTGGTACCAGTGTTTGTTGCCATTAACACTATTTTCAAAAATCAGATTATGAACTTTTTGAAAGACCTTACTCTGATACCAATTGTTAGGGACTGCGGAATGGATTGTTCAGGCAAAGCAAACATTGGAGGGGGGGTGAATAGTATTTGTAAGAATTTAAACAAAACTTAAAACGAAAGAGAATTATGGAATGAATCAAACACCACAAACACAATCATAGACACAGATTCAAACATATATGCAAAATAAACAAAATAAAAATGCAGAAAAAGGATAGAACACACCGAATTTTATACTGGTTCGGATCACTCCTACGGCCAGTCCCGCATAACACTGGATTGTGTAGAGTTTTATTACTATTTCCAATAGTCAAATACAACCTCCTTGATTTCATGGCTCAACAAGGAGACACCGACTCCTATCCTTAATTTCATGGCTCAACAAGGGCACACTGTAATGTCCCGGAATTTTAGCGATTTAATAATTAATTAATTTAATTATTTTTATATACTGGTTTGATAAGTCAGAAATAGTTGAATTCGCAGTAGTGGGCGAATTGGATAATATAAAAGATTTAATTCAGTTTAGAACTGAATATTTATAACGAATATTTTATTTAAATGACAGTTTATCGAACTTAATTATAATATAAATATTGGTTTCATATTTGGACAAGATTTTTGAGACGTAGTTATAATTAAATTTTTATAATTTTATGTAATTTTTTTTATTTTGAAAAATAAGAAATTTTTTATTTGAAGTATTTTGTACCCTATATCAGCCATTTCAAATTTCATAGAATATGTTTACCTGTCTATGTTATTATATTTTTGTGATTGTAGCACACTGCTTAGCACAACGGTATTTTTATAGTTAGCAATATGTTCGTGAACAAAGTCTTATATACCAAATACCAAAACCGATTAAAACTTGAACAAGAGAAAGGGAAAATTTAGCAGAGCGTGTGGTGTATTCCCTAAATAACTATAGTAACCAATTACTGGTAACCATTACAAGTAACAATTATGTCCAAACCGGATACAGGTTACAATTACAAGTTCCCGTGAGTAGCTGCAACTTTTGCTCTCCTTCCAAGCTACAACACAAGTGGATTCTATTAATGCATCCAAACCTCTCAACGCCCCTGTTTTACATACACGGTATGCAAGTGTCCTTATACTTTTACCATCAAGTACGCTCTGATAGTAACCATTAGAAGTTGGTGAAATAAACTATGGCCAACCCAAATTCTTGAGTACGATTAGTGTAAAGTAAAATATATAGATGTGTTTTCCATTTCTTAGCGGGTAAGGGTCGTACCATCCTCGTTTCAAATACAGTAAGACACAACAGCACCCTATGAACTATCCTACCTAAATATTCATGTAATCCAATATTCACTGCAAACCAATGGTTTTAAACCTTCATGCCGAAGAAAGATCAAGCCTGCAGACCTACCATCTAAGCTTACGAAAAATCAAGAACTGCTGTGTAATTTCAAATCAAAATCCTATCCTAAGCTACCCTATGACAATTCAGGGCACAGCTATGATCGTCCGCGTCCACAGCTATGTCATAATGAAAACAACTGGTAAGAATGGAAACTTCATCAAAGTCTGCAACATTTTTAGGTGAGTGACATAACAACTACTTGAATCAGTTTTCACATGGCTGCAGTACTTTAAGCCTTGGCACCCATGGCTTTGTGAGGCTATAAATACATGCAAGTATCCAGTTTTCCGGATACAAAAACCAATGAAAGAAAAATATAAATAATCTTCTCGTTCATTTGTGTAAAACCGTGGTCTCTAAGTAATTATTCTATATATGCGAGTGAAGCAGCTCCATCCATTATTCGCTCCAAGGAAACAAATCCACACTATTCGTTCCCCCTCCTCTTTCTGATATTACATCCGATAAAATAATAATACAATAATAGTAATTAAATATTGGGAAAGTTAAACATTCCCCTTTTCCTACTATTGAAGATGTCGTCACCTGGTTGTGTAATTCAATGGAACTTTGACCGAAGATGAATGCTCCAGGAGTTTCTCTTTGGATGCTTACGTGTTTTGGATGTTGTTGGGTCTACAGAGCGCTGCACAGTTCCCATGAGACAGAGGAGGTGGGGCCTGTTTTTCTAAATCAATAAAGGTAGTGTTTCCAGATGGCCGCGGAGCTGGTGTTGTGATGTAGGAGTATGGACATGCGAAGGCAATGGCATGGTGTAGGCATGAAGATATGGACAGGGATGCTCGGATCTCGTTTGTTCTGGGTTTGTAAAGCCAAATGGAAGAAACACGCTTTAAATTTCCGAACCAAGAAGGGAGTAAGGGAAAAGAGGGCTTAAGGAATAATCAGTATTTGCATGTTGGATTGCAGACTTGTGAAAAATAGCGAAGTGTTATTAGGAATAAAACTGGAACAAAATATAGTGTTGAATTTAGATCCTCAATCCGAACTATGGATGGTATCCGTTTGTGAAGTGGAAATGGTGAAGTGATAATGGCTTGTAAGGAGGAGTATGTATTCATAAATTGGTGAGTAAGTAAACAACATGCAGGTATTCGTTTTTTACACAGCAATGGGCAGGACACTTGTAAGCAGAAGGGAGGCAGATGAATCCCTGTTGACGTGAAGCATGGAAGCTTTATATTGTGGGTACTTGGTTTCAAGAGATACTGGAGGCTAATATTGGGAGTTGGGAATAAACATGGTGGTTTTGTTTTGAATTCAACAAAGTGGGATGCAGTGCACGTTCTGGTACATGAGTATGTATGTAAGTGGTGTTTGCAACTGAGGGTCTGAGGAAGTATGGAGTTGGAGATGTTGGCTATTTCCATTTGTAGGGAAGCAAACGCAAGTATTTATATAAAAGAAAATATAAAATAAAGAGAAGTAGAAACTGCAGATAGCAGAGGACAGAAAATGATGGTGTCCGTGATGACATGTAGTGGCTGAGGGTATCGGTCACTACCAATGCAGTGGAGCACAGATCAAAGGGATATTGGAGGAGTGGTTATATTATATGATGGGTTTGAAAGCGGGTAGATTTCGGCAATGATTTGTTATGACAAGCTAAGGACGGATCGCATGAACGCGAGCTACGCACTGGCACCAACGAAGAGTGATTTGTAGCACGTTACGGTTTTAAGCAATTAAAGCGTCGGGTACAATCAACCGACGCAAATCGTTATTTAACGGTTAACGCACAATGTGAGTAAATTTACTAACTCTGATCTATTTTAAAAATATTATAATTATATTTTAATATTGGTTGAATGCTGTGTGATGGTCGTTTAGGTAAATTACAATTAAATTGGTTGAAATATATACATATCGTTACATATACACACATCACGGATTGGATACTTATTCCATCGGTTATAAGATTCCCTAGTTTGAAATTAGTGTAAATTGTATGGACTAACATCTGCGGATGCAGGAAACCGGTTGGAGAATTCCAACCGGGTTCCTCAATATTTATATGTACTGTTTGTTTTATATATGCATTGTTTGAACCATGTTGAATGAAAATTCAACGTTATGTTAATTTAATAAATAGACGATATCGATTAAGAAAATAGCAACAGTCGACCATAAACCCATTTTTGTTAAGAAGCTGATTGACTGTCGGGCAAATCAACGAAGATAATTATAAAAATCATATTTTTATAATTTAAGCAAAGTTTAAAGTAAAGTTCGTTTTATAAAGTAAATATAAACGATTATTTAGTTAAATAAGTATGAAGCTGTGATTATCCGACAAGTAAATAATTTGGATAATTATTTTAAAGCAAACAATTAAGAAATAAAATTAGATTAGTTATATTAATCTAATGGTAAGAAGTAATTAAAATCAGTTAACGAATTAATTGATGGTTTGATGTTGATTTGAAAATTGATTATTTGATAAATTGATTTTCAATTAATCTAAGGCTAATGACTTAGCAAGAAAATAGATCAAAATTAATAAGATTTCTTATTAATTACTTTTCAATTAATGAAGTCTAAATGATTATGGAACTGAGTACAAATAGTTATTATTTATTTAAGCAACCAATCTGTATGAAGTAAACTGTTTATTTCAGTAATGCTGAAGTTAATTACTATTTAATTATTTTAATAAAATCAATTATTTTTTAAATGGAATTCATTTAAGATGGTATTAAGTTGGTAATGAGATATTTTACTTGAATTAAGTAATTTGAATGAAAGAGAATTAACAGAAGACAAAGAGTGTTAAAGAGTTTTGGGAAAGGAGTTATAAATGGAGTTGTATAACAAGATTGAAGTGAAGGGTTAATATTTAATAAAAATAGCTATAAATAACAGAGATTTGATTAGAAATAATAAGGGTTTAGAGTTACGTACTATATCTATTCTAAGATAAGAATGTTGTCGATCAAGGTCTGAGAGGTAAATAAAATACCCCAACTTGAACAGCTTCACTATTATTGAGGAATGGTATCAGTTTGTTACAAAAAGAGATGTCAAGATTAGTTATAAAAGGGATATTGCAGCGTATAGTAAGTCTTTGAACCATAACGATAAAATAACGTTGTTGACTAGGCTTAAGCGTGACAGTTATGTCGAGATTAGTTATAAAGGGGATATCGCAGTGCATTGCGAGTTTTGAACTGTAACGATAAATCAACGTTGTTGACCAAGCTTAAGCGTGATTTTTATATATTACACTATTAGGAATTGGAAGTATAATCCGACGATGTCTAATGTATTAAAATAACTTATTTTTAGGAATAATAATCTGATAGGATAAGTTAATATTTAGTCTTGAGCCAATAGATTAGAATAAGGATATGTAATCAATATTTAGTTATAAGCTTGATATTGATTTAGCAAGAAGTGGACTTAGAAACAAAGTTTTTAAAGTGTAATGGGAATATAAGATTATGAAAAAGTTTTCGATAAACAAGATAAGGGTATTTATTACTTGAATAAAGAGATATTTGATAAAGGTGTTCTGATTTCTATAATAGGTATGATATGCACATTGTAAAGTGAATAATGTTTTGAAAGTGAACGTTTGGCAGATTAAAATGTTTATAATGAAATTGGAAATATTTCTCCATTATAGATAGGGTAAATTATCCTAGTGTAGAAAATAAAGAATGTGAAAAGAATGGAAATGTTTCGAATGTTAATAACGTATATTTTCTTAAACATGAAAGAATAAGAGTGTATACTAACTGGGAATGTTTTTTTCCAAAAAATGTGAAGGGCTAAACGGGTTTTGGGAAATATCTGGGAAGATATGGAAAATTGGGAAAGTAATGTTAAATAAAAGGGCCAGTGATTTGGTTGATGCTTAGTGTAAATTTAAATGGATGTTTGTTTTACTTCGATAGTTAAATAACCAACTATCGAAGTGTTTTGACCATCGTTGTCGATACGGAGAGACCGGTTGGATATATTATCCGAAAACAACTCCGTATAGGCATAGGCACTGCAAATTTGATTATGCTGAAGACAATTGAAGACGGAGTGAAATGCAATGGTCGTTCTGTTCCAGAATGGTGCTTTATGTTTGTCCAGTCCCAAGACAACTTGTATGGACGAATGTCTAACAGAGTATTCCTAATAGATCACATAAGACGATCTTTCCGAGGTATTACATCTGGTGGAGGAGAAATTCGTTTCTCTTAGCTTTTTATACCTATAATATTTTGGGAAGATCAACTAGTGATTGATGGGTTTGACAATGTGGCTTTTAAAGGGAATGGTGATCAGATGTTCTGAAGATAGATGTAGCCTCTAGCCTCACAACCGAGAAATGACAGAAATCGGGCGGGCAGCATGGCTAGTTGGGTCATACCCAAGCAGGGTGTATTGTCACCGATCTAGAGAAAATTCATATTTTGTTCTTCTTTTCGTTTCTGTATCTTCAGATGACGATTGGATAGCCGACAACCATGGATGACAATATATTTGATACACTCAAGCAAAATGAGTGGTCGGTCATGTGTGGGATGGGTTGCAAGATGTTCTTGTTGAATCCCAGTGTATCCCCTCTAGAGTACACTAATCGGGAGGTGATCCCATACCCTATCATAGTTGGGATCCAATCTCCAATAAGCGCCCTGCGATTTTGATTTTATACTATGTATGTAGAGCGTGAGATGCAAGCGTTCTACTATTTGATTATTTATTTGAATAGACATTATTATAATATAACTGGATTTTGATATCAAAATGTTTTGGTTATAGTAAGGTAAAAACCGACCGTGTTTATGTGTGGGTTGTCTTACTATTACCTTTTATTTCAAAGGATTTTTCAAAGTTAAGCATTATGATTGGAGTTTACTCGCATCAGTCCCATGACTGACCCAGAGTTTATTTGTTTGTGTTTTCCCTAAACTCTTGGGTGCCCAAATTTGTACGGGCAGTCAAGTGTTTTAGGTTTTGCAGATTCACTTAAAGGAGCGGGACACAGAAGGCTTCACCATTAGTTATTTAGAGATTATTTCTGCTGTAATATATATGAGTTGTACTCTGATATGATATGTAAGTACAAATTCAGATTGTATCTCAAAGTTATGTTATAATATATTTTATTCGTTCCGTTGTGAGTTTCGTGTTTACTCTGATTCTGTTCAGTGTGTTCTTATTCTTCTTCTTCTTCTATTCTATTAGTTCTATCTTTCCTATCTCATCCTCTAATTTCTTTCCATTAAAGATCTATATTCTCGTGCACTTTAGGTTGAATGTGTAGGATATTAGTCAGCTCAAATCGATACGGATTTCCGGGCCTTTATTGTTGGTATCAGAGCTAAAGGTTAAGTGATTACCTTGGCTTTGTGCCGTAACTCAATAGAGATGGGGTTAGTAATACCCTAGATTGAGTATGAGTGTATATATATATGAGCGCGTATTTGTAAATTAATATAAAAACTGTTTTATATTGTGTTGACTGGCCAGTCGAGTGGTTTATGAATTCTGGTCGATACTGGATTGCAAACTGTATCGATAGGTGTTTCTAAACTCTTGAACAGAGTAATTCGACACAATATGTTTTGAAAAGAGGGTATGTAAAATAATTTTACCCAAAAATATATTTGATATAAAGAAAGCATATATATATTGAAATTATCTAATATATATTGAATGTGTTGGTTGAAATTATGACCGAATAAGATTTATAATTGAGTTGGTTATAACCAATCGGAATATTATATAAGTATAATATGCAAAATCAGATGAACTGAATTTGAATTTAAAACCAGAATTGAAATAAAACTCTAGAAACTTGGAAAAGAGTTGGAAATAATGTTTGGATTAAATATATGGGAATTTTAAATTCCTGGGTGATTTGAAATTGTTTTCCAAGTACTGTGAAAGATATTTTGAAGTGAAATTCAAAATGGAAGTGTTTTAAAACGAATTTTGAAAGTGATATAGTATTAAACTCACTTCGGTCGTTGGAAGATAATTCTGATATTGACTGCGCAGCATCATCGGTGTTCATTTTCGAGTTTCTAAGTGACGGATTACTACCATGGATTTTGTCTGAATTGTTTTGAGGAAATAAGTTGTCATAAATTCAAATGTTTTGAATTGCTACTATTATATAGAACTGTATATGATTTCAAATTGATTCAAAATTAAACCCAGGGGATTGAATTATGGAATAAAATTTAACTTATGAAGTTAAAGTGATTGAAATAGTAAAAGTGAATAATTAATTTAATTTAATTTAATTTAATTTAAACAAGCTAGATAAAGATTGTGAAAGCAAATTGGAATTGAATTGAAGCCAACCAAGTGAGAATTGAATTGGAATAGAATTAAACTGGGTTAAATAAAATTAGATTGGATTGGAGATAATCTGGAATTGAAATGGATTTTGGTTGGTATTTGCGGACAATTGGATTTGATGATAAGCTAATTGGCAAATAACTGGGAATGCATTGGCATATGCTGGGATGGGTAACAAATGGAAGAGATAGTTGAATGGCCGATAAATAGGTACGAGTTCATATATTATATGGATATGAGATTTATGAACCTATTTGGCAAGCCACTTGGCTATTTGATTTCCTTTAGGATTGGCAAGCAACTTGGCTACTTAGAGCCTTACAAAATCTAGACTCTATAAATATATTAATCTTGAACTCTTGAAATCTTGATTACTCATGAGTCTTGTAATTTCTCTGATCTTTGAATCTCTATCGTCTTTATAACTGTACAGTCTTAGTAATATTTCCTGTATATAATTCTTGCACACAGACAAATATATATATACATACATATATTCTATACAAAAAGTGTTAGCATATATTTTATAATCAGTGATAATTGAAATAAGGTTGTGTCATCAAAACTCCATTCTCCAACAAGTTTTTCCCAACTTCTCAAGTTTCAACAGAATATCCTACAATCATACTTAGATTATTAATTCTTGTTAGTTAATAAACACTTATTATAAACCCATATGAACATTTAAATCAAATTGTGAAAATCTAATCACAAGACGTCCATATCCAAACGTAGCAATTTTAGTTAGCCAATTGTTCTCTCTCTCTCTCTCTCTCTCTCTCTCTATATATATATATATATATATATATATATATATATATATATATACTCGGTCATATATACTCCAAAATATGTTCTTCTAATTTTCTTAAATTCATAAGTTATGAACTTATTTCCCCCAAAAAGAGTTTTGTAACAAAAAGTTATATATTGATCTAGCTTATCTATGTATCTTAGTTTAGATAGCTTCTAACTTGATATTATCTTCAATTACCAAATACCTTCTTGTTAAATTGTGAAACTTAATTCACAAGGTATTCGCAACAACTCACACATTTTATTATCATGCCTAATAGGTTTTAGAACTTATTAACTATCCAAAATTGTCGATAAATTTAATTTCTAGTTCAATTTCTTTATAATTACCAAACAATCCTTTTTCTATTCAAATATAACTTTTCAAAACCCATTTTTATATCGTAATTATGCTATTTTTTATTAATACTCTGGACTCATTCTGGAGTATTGTGGACCCCATCTTTATGAGTTTCACTTCTAGCATATTACTAATCCTAACTTTGATGATTCCTTTCCTCCTGTTCTAATGATTCGTACCCTGAAGCTTTGAATAAACCAAAGCTCTAATACCACTTCTGTAATGACCCAATTTTGTCTGGTTCTAATCGGCAATTAAACCGACTCAAAACATTCGTAAAGACGGATGGTTAGGGGTACTTGTACACATTGGAACTAAACAAAAGAAATTTATCATAACAATAATTCTACATCAGAGTACAACGGAAAATACATACACAACGGAAACAAATAAACACAATGGAAGAAATAAAATGCTTTGGACATGGTCTAGCTTTAATCCTGATACTGCTCTAAAATGACTCCTAGACTAAATCTATAAAATCTAAACTATTAAGTTGCCCGTGTAGAAAATATGGTGAAATGACCCAGACACACCCTAACGGGAAAGCCCGGATTGAGTTGAGAACACGACAAATCAGAACACAAACAGAAGACATCAGAGTATAGGAATATGACAATATGAATAAATAATATATACCAAAAAAATCTCAGAGGTTTTAATTATATTTAAATACATAGCAGCGGAAAAGTAGCACATAACACAACTGAAGGAAATACACGGATACAGAGCGTTCCGAATATAGCTCCAGCTGTAAACCAGGATCTTATGAATATAATATTTGCAAAACCAAAACTACTAGCTGTCCAGAGTTTAGGTTAAAACAATAAACTCCAGGTCAGTCATGTGACTGGTGTGAGGACTAAAACAGTTATTAAATCTTTACTTCAAAAATAAAGTAAATCAAGGGACCACGCCATATAACACGGAATGGGTTTCCTCCCAAGAATACCAGTGCATAGAATAAACAACGCAATGCTTTTTGGAAAAATGAAGATATTATAAGACCTAGGTCCCATCACATAATGCAACGCAAGCCGGAAGATATGGTTTTCCCTTATAATAGTCAAACATGCTTGGTACGTTTAAAACAAATCATTTGATACTATTATAAGTTTAGTATATAAAACAACTTCAAATATAAATGTATCAATCATAGACAGCATGAGTACCAAATATCATGTCGCCATACTAGGCTCTACAATCAAAACCGAAATGTCACGTATTGGAAATTGGATTTCCGTCATGAGTCTAGGCAAGGGATGTACTCCTAACCACTTCGAGACACTCTAGCAAACACCTCAGGACTGCATACTCTGGGCAACCCCTGGATCCTCCAAGGCTGGTCCTCCCTTACATTTGAGGATTAGTTATTCCTAAACACAAGTTTCCCGGTCCTATCGGACCTATCCGTCGGCTTCGTAGTAACCGATATATCTGAGGCGCCTCGCAATCCAACAACCATATAGATTAAAATAATAAATGTCTGGTCTCCATACCATGACACCACCCATAGCTAGAAAGAAACGTCATGTCCTCCTTGGGTCCCTTATCCCCTTTTTGACTCATACCGAGGTGTGAGGCTCGCGAATTAACGCTATACACAAAGCTATGCTATATTAAAGCCGTGCTTTGATCATCAACCACAAGACTCTGCTTTTCAACAGAAGCCTTGATCATTTGCATCTCAGCATGCCACATAGGCAATTCACCCCATACAACTGATGTCTATCGATATATAATCTTTGAGCTCGTACGTCTCAGAGAAAGGCATTAAGGAAGAGAATAAATTCTCCGCTGCCAAACAAATATATATTTAATACAGATCAATCAACACTGAATAAAATCCAATGTCAGACACACATCTATTTAATAGTTCGTTCTGGGTCTGAACGAAACCGGAGGTACCTTATTCCTTGTCCCATATGTCCAATACATGAGAGAGGTCCTCGCATATCCGATCGATCTCCAAGTACGTCTGGACGATCACCACTTATTACATCGTCTTAGGTGTATAGCCTAATCAAGACATCAGTAATCATCCAAATGATGTGATGACCTCCGGTCTTCAATGTTACAACCTGAGAATTCGGGCAACAAATATTTAAATATCAAGGTTATTTAAATATTTAATCTTGGATTTAATGGTTTTATAACCTTGACTAAATCCCTTTGTAAATAATAATTAGAGAGAAGAAAACATGTTGTTGAGTTTTTTTTTACAAAGATAAGTGATTAAAAGAAAAAGCGATAATGTGACTAAAAACAATTTTATCAATAAATGAGGTTTTCTTATTAAAAGTTGTTGGAATATAATGTGCATGTAGTAACGTTAGAAGAATACATATATGTATATGTACATATTATAGAAGTAACATACAAATGATATATGTGTACATGTTCTAGAAAATGAAAAATGGCATAACATGATAGGGACACGTGTCACCAAAAGAATGGAACACATGTCTTGTAAGTAAATAATGTAATGACACATAACCATATTAGGTGTCCATGTGTAGAAAAATCTAAAGACACCTAAGTAGACATGTGTCTACATCCTAAAGCATGGTTTTTAAACATGAATATATGTATTCATGTAAGGGAAAATAAATTTAAAATGAGAAGCTTATCATGTAAGCTAAAAGATATAAATAAAAAAAAGTTTACCATGTAAGCTAAATGATATAAATTTATAAAGAGAAGCTTATCATGTAAGATAAATGATATAAATTCAAAAAGAGAAGCTAACCATGTAAGCTAAATAATATAAAAATGAGAAGCTTATCATATAAGCTAAAAGATATAAATTTAAAATAAGAAGCTTATCAAGTAAGCTAAAAGAAAAAGAAAAGAAAAAAAAGAGATAAGGACACATAACCCACTTAGGTGTCCATGTGTAGAAACATCTTAGGACACCTAAGTAGGCATGTGTCATCATCTTATGGTTTGCATGAATATGAAAGACAAGTGTCCAAAACTAAATTACCAAACTAGCCTTGATATTTTCTATATAAAGGGTGGAAGGGTTCATTTCATTTTATGGATTCACAAACATAAAACCATGATAAGAAAAAGAGGAGAGGTTTGGGAAAGCCTAGAGAATAAATACAAGATCAAGGCACAAGTACAAGGTGAGAAAAATTATTTAAGTTCAAGTATTCATTTCATATTTTGAAGAAAAGTTGAGAAATTTATGATTGAAAATTGGACTTGAAGCCCTGAAAATGACGTTCGGTATTTTGGGCATAACTTTTGCAATTCTTTATGAAATAAAGACTTCTCTATCAATTTGGAAAGCTAATTCAAAGGACTACAACTTTTACCCAGGGTACTTTTCTCTAATTCGGTCGTTTGCATACCTGAAAACTGGATGCAAAATGAGATAAAAATCAGCCCGAAATTGACATGTTAAAAATGACTCATGATGTTTGATATTATTTATCAAATTGATAAATGATTTTGAGCTTTTCTTTTGATGATAATTAAGTAGACTAAGAGAGCTTCTTACTATAGAAAAATTGGAGTCAAAATCTATTTTTATCATAGAGAAACAGCGTGAAACATTTTTCCCAAAAACAGGCTAAAATCTGGTTTTCGGAACTTTTTAGTAGCACTCCGAAATGTTATCTTTTCTATTAATGAAGCACGAAACCAAGCCAGAACCTTTCTATAGCACCTAGAAACGATGTAGTAGCTGATTTTTAGTCTAGAATCATTATAAACCATCCAAAACTTGTCATAGCACTTCTAAAAGCGTTGTCTTTTCTCTGAGTTGACAACGAAGTATTTTAAACGAGTAGAACTTTTCATAGCATGACTAAAATGTTGTTATAGATGTTTTGAGTATAAAATCATGGTACACGAGTGTAAACGAGTATGAAGAGTATTTAAAAGAGGTATAGAGAATGTTTAAATGAGATATGATTAGTGATTCAACGAGGTATGAATAGTGTGTAAATGAGGTATGAATATTGTTCAATCGAGGAATGAATAGTATGTGATTAAACGAGGCATGATTA
Organism: Allium sativum; assembly: GCA_030737875.1. Lineage (NCBI taxonomy): Eukaryota > Viridiplantae > Streptophyta > Magnoliopsida > Asparagales > Amaryllidaceae > Allium > Allium sativum. The sequence goes on from CM060926.1 coordinate 524,536,018, forward strand.
TTGTTTTTGAGGTAATGAATGGTATTGAACTTAACTATTTCAGTTCAATCTTTATCTTTCCAAACATATATTAGAGAGATATAAAGGTGTCTTGAGATTGTTTATAAAGGAGTTTGTTTTGCATAAAGAAATGGATTAGTATTTAAAATAAAAGATGTTATCATTTGAAAGAAAGTTCGATAAGAGATATGTAGATATTTTTCAAAATAAAAGACTGGAACGTTCTAGGGTGACAGAGAGGATAGTGTCTAGGATTGGGTTTGGAAAATATAGTTTCCTACTCTCCCTGGCTATCCCTAAGTGATCCAACGAACGAGATGGTTAATTCAGAATTTAGTTTGAAACTTAATTTGAAATTAATTGAAAAGTAATTTAAGATTACTTTTGAGAATCTCTAACTGATACAAAGAGTATTTTGGAAGTAAACATTGAATTTAAATATTTGAGTAAAGTAGAACTACATCGGCTTGATCCTGTATCTAGTTGCTTACCCAATTAGATAAAGGTACGTAGGCAGTCACAAGGGGTAGTGATGCAGCTGCTTTATTAATAAAATATTTTTTGTTTATTATTTGATGTTCCTTTTTATGTTGGTGCATTTTTCATGTTTATTATTTAAGTCATGCTAATGTGTTTATCAAGTGTGCAGAAATGAATATCGATGTCCATCCCATTAGAGTTTCACAATGGTAGATTTACGGTAATTGTGTTTAATTCATATTTAACCACGAATGATTAATTAAATAAGTGATATTTATTAAAAATATATCCAGAGCATTGAGTGATATCGTATACTTCCAAAATAAAATGCTAACTGTCATTGTTGGTTTTTGGAACGCATGGGTTTTCGGCAATTTTGACTGGTCGGAAATCCCGGGGCGTAAATTCAACCGCCGTCTTCATCGTTGACTTAATCGTCGAATCAGTTATTCAGAATGGTTATAAACCCGACCTTTCCGAATAACTCGCGCATATAATAAACAAGTGCTACACAAACACAACATATGCCTCATTCCAATCCAGAATATTCTTTTATTTATATATTTATATCATTTGAGAAAGGTTCCCATTAATTTTATCAAAGACAAATTCTTTGACTTTATTCTTTAATCTTCCTTTGGATATCAATTCAAACCAAATTAAGGTTTATCCAAAATAGTCGGGATTAGCGCACCTTACCAAAGCAATCATTTATTTTGTTTCCCAATCCCAGTCTATTCACCCCATGAAGCAAAACTGGTAATACTTTATATCTAACACCATGATATTATTGGTCAAATTAATTACCATTTCCCGTTCAAATCTAATTAAAGATTTAACTATCGCTTGAAGCAAAACTGGTAATACTCCACCCTCGATCATTTCCCAAATTGATAGTTTAAATTATCACATTTTCATTTCAATCTAATTAAACATTCATTAAAACTCCACTTAGTTTTAATCTTCCTAAAAATCAATATTAATGATTATTTAACTTTGGAAAATCAAACATGTCGCATCGACAATCTACACCGTACTATTGATTTCTGCCTATATATAATCTCTAAGCTCGTACGTCTTAGAGAAGGGTGTTAAGCAAGAGAATAAATTCTCCGCCACCAAACAGATATATATTTAGCATAGATCTACCATATAGTACAATGTTAGACATGTAATCCTGTCTTTAACTGGGTTAAAGAACTAATGTCATTCAAAACACAATTCACGATAAACCTAAATCACATTCCATTAATTATGGAATCTTCACGGAAAAGATCAATATATAATCTATATCAATTTCCGTATCCGACTAATAATATAAATGGAATAATGATAAAGCCTTCTAAATTCCATATATGTTAACAGTCTTCCACCACAGAAGATCACTTCGATTATTACCAAACCGAATTCCATTCAATTCCAATTTAATATATTAAATTGGAAAATTTACTTTGGAAAATTTCCATTATATCTTAATAAAATATTTTATAAATTCCAAAACATATTTCATGTAAATCGTGTTAAAAAGGGAATGTCATTAAAAACATAGTTCATAATAAACCCAATTCACATCCCATTTTATTCCAGTTATTAAGTGGAAACTCTAATAATCTATATTAAAAGATTTATTCTTTTCACACAGGGTTTAAGAACAGTGTTATTTAAGACACCATTCACGACAAACCCAAAATCCAATTCTTTTATTTAATTCCAATTTAATATTAATTAATTGGAAAAACTTCATTAAATCTTAATTAAAGATTTATTCTTTTCTCAACTGGGTTTAAGAACAGTGTTGATGAAGACATCATTCATGACAACTCCAAAAACCAATTCAACATTAAATACAAGGCTCTGAATAGAAATTATATCAGCTTATATTCAATATCAAATTCTGAAATCAACAAATATCGTATTGGGAATATCGATATATATATCTTCCAAATTCCTCCACAATATCCGTATAATCATGTGGAATCGAATATCGAAATATTCCGACGATAATTTCGATTCAAATCCATTCCAATTCATATATCGGAAATTCTAGTTATTTTTAAAACCATTTCAAATCCAATTTATTTATTTAAAAATATTGGATTATTATTCTAGTTCATAACTAGTTCATTCTGGTAAAAAGTATATTTTTATCTTTATAAACATGGAATATTTCTTCCAAATTCTTTCCAAATCATTTATTATGATTTTACACAAATCATCAATATTTTTAATAATTTTATTAAGGCCCTTTCAGTCGATTTCCATAAACAGTCATCGGACTGCAGTTACAGCTACCTTTTCCAAATTTGATTTGGACATATTTCCAAATCCAATTATTAGATTTCAAATCTCTTATATTCATTTGAAAGATCTTTTCGATACGAACCCAGCGGTTCTGGTTTTAGGAGAATCCGACTATCGGATCTCCCGTAATCTCAATTCGAAGTCAATGGTCGAAATTCGCGAACTACCATGGCGCGGCGCGTTCTATTTAGGCCATTAAATATATATATTATATATTTCGTCGATTTCCATTTGAAACATATTTTCTAAATTCATTTTAAAGCGATTCTAACTTCATTTTCAATTTTAAATCAAAATTGAATATTCCTTATCATTATATTATATAAATGATAATATTTTCGAAATATCAGATTTTTAAATCATTTCCTTTTCGATATTCATTATAAAAATGGATAAAATCGATATAAATATCGTTTACGTCAAAATGGTGTTAATCAATCAACACGGCTTTATATATTTAAATATATTCGTGTCCATCCTAAATCAGAAATTAAAATCATATTTTGATCCATTACTGAATATTATTTTAAAATATTAGTTATTTTAAAATATTCATTATTCGTCATTTTAAAATATTCGTTAATTTAAAATATTCGTTCTTTCTGAATTGGAATCAGAGACAGTCAATTACCACCATGTAATTTTATTTATATGGATTTCATACAACACATGTATATAACAACAATGATAAACAATCAACCATCATCCAGAGCGCACTACACAATTATGTAAGCATTAATTATGAATAATTAACGCTTACAACAGTCTGTCAACCAATCGATCGACATATAATTAAACAATTGGGATTAGTGTACATCGAATCTCATCCCAATACCCGTGTGGGGTTTCAATTAACACACACACGGATTTTATTTGTGCAGTCGGGCGATGTGTAAAATATATCGTCCCAATCCATATCAGTCAAATGTGTGTACATAAACAAATCATCTGATTTGTAAATGAATATTTATTTTATTCATATCCTCGTTAAAAATTATATTTTTAACCATAAAATATTTATTTCAACACATGAATTTTTTATACAGTTCATTTATACAATAAAAATGATATTTTTATTATTCTAACATTTTTAGAAAATTTCGGCAGCATAACGGCGCGATACTAGAACCGGAATAAGGTCTAGCATTATCTCTCACCTAATACTGGCTTGCGCCATACACACCCCTATTCAAATCAATTCAATTTACATCCCAAATCAAATTCAACCAATTTATCAATCAAAACAAACAACCAAACATCCATAGTTTCAAACAAAGGTGTCGAGTGCTGCTAAGCACCGTCTGCATCCTAGTATATATATTTAATTAGAAAATAAATTTGAGTGAGAAGTTCTCACCTTTGGGATCCACTCCCCCAGTTTTACTTCTGAATTTCTGAACAGTTTGGATTTTTCCGAAGTTCCAACGCAATCCTTTTTCCCGTTGTTCATAGTAAAAATCACATTTTAATATGATGTTTATACATTAAAACTCATATTTTTGATCCATGATATTTATATTTAAAAATCACATTTTTATTTCAATGTCATATATATATAAGTCACCTCTTTATAACAATGTTTACATTACAAAGATCAGATTATTAAAATGCTATATATATTATAAAATTCATATTTTTATTTCTAATCTACATTATAAAAATAAGACTTTTACAACGCTACTTTCTATATAAAAATCACATTTTTTTCTTCGCTACTTCATATATAAAATTTATATTTTTATAATGCTACTCCATATATAAAAATTATATTTTTATAATGCTACTCCGTATATAAAAATTATATTTTTATAGTGCTACTCAAACAATAAAAATCCTATTTTTATTCTATGATAATATATATAAAAGTCAAATTTTTACAGCGTTATCCTATATATAAAAATCGAATTTTTATCTTGCTATTCTAATAATAAAAATCATATTTTTATTATGTTATTCAAATAATAAAAATCATATTTTTAATCAATGATATTTATATAAATAAAAATCACAATTTTTTCCATTCATATAAATAAAAATCCAATTTTTAGATTAATAAAAATCTAATTTTTTTTCTAAATTAAAAATCTCATCTTTTTTAAATTAAAAATCTCATCTTTTCTAAATTAAAAATCTCATTCATATTTTTCTAACTTCTCTTTCAGCATAAAAATCATATTTTTCATATATAGAAAAATCATATCTTTATGATTAAAAATTGTATTTTTATATTATTAAAAATAGCATCATTATATATATATATATTAAAATCAAAATAAAAAACTAATTACGTCATAATAAATAAATAAAGGAGAAAAATTCACATTTATCGGTTTTCGGAGGAGGGGGGTTCACCTCAGAGGGGTGGCCGGAGGAGAGGCTGAGGGCACGGGGTGGGGGGCAGAGGCATTGGAGGTGGGGCGACTGGCCTCTGGCGCCGGCTCCGGGTTGATTTGGGTTGGGGGGTGAGGGTTTTCATTGGTGGACGAGGAGAGGGAGAGACCAGGGAGGTGGAGTGGAGGGGGTTGAGGAGGCGGAGCGGCGGTCGTGGGGGTAGTTGGCGGCGCTATGGTTGGATCGGCAACGGCGGCAATTTTTTTAATTTTATTTTGTCCGATTGAACAAAAGAGAGAGGGGGGTTATGGAAAGAAGTTATATAAATATTTATTTTATTTAATTCTCCAAAAAGTTGACTTTTCTTTTGAACTCCAAACGAAACCCAACGAATGTCACTCCTAGCTAATTACCCACATTCCAAACATAATAGGATATGTCCGATAAGCTGATTCGACTGTATCGATCAGTTTTCATCTAATCTAAAATTTAAATCATTATATATTCAATTTAAACGTATATTTTAATTTACCGGGGCCACATACTGACTCCGAAAATTCCAGAGAAATAATTCTAGCTATGTTTTGACGACATTGTCCTAACAAAACTAATTTTGTCGAATTTGGAGACAGTATGAAAATCGGTCATTTTCCAGTAGATTAAATTCAAACTAAATTGAACAAACATGTTTAAATCCACCACGCTCACATTTTACTTCCAAAAATTATGAAAATTGGAATCTAGCAATAATTTGACATTCCGAATCCAACAAAAGTGGTTTCCTTAAAAACGGAGGTCGTTTGCAAAATCGCTATTTTTAAGGGCTACGTATTACATAAAATTCTATAGCGACTCTTCCGAATTTTCAACTGCACATAACTTTTTAATCCAGTTATGAAATTTGGATTTTTCACATCCGTTGGAAAGATATTTTCAAACAAATTCAAATATTTCTGTTTTTACTGAAATTCAGTTCATTTCGAATCCTGTACATTCATTTGAAATTTGAAATCGAATTTTCAAACTGCCGCGCCATTTCTGGCTCGTTATATAATTAAAATAAATACAACTTCGATTTAAATAAATTTATACGTTCTAATTCTATTCAAAATAAATTTCTAGTCATAATTATTTAAAATAAATCATTTTAAATATTCAAAATCCATTAAATTGGCCAAAATACAAATTTTAAATTGGTTCCGATTTTCCGGGTTGTTACAATCTCCTCCACTCAAAATCTTTTCGTCCTCGAAAAGGAGCGGAGCTAAAAGTTGTTTAACTAATCAACTCAACTTTCATTCTGGCTTTCATTCTTCAACTTTTCAGTTTCTAAGAATTTCTAATTTTTCAAAAATTTGGCTAACACCCTAAATTTTCGAAAAATTTCGCCATAACCTCCTTTGTACAGGGAGACATTTAAAACCACAACTAACCACGCAAGGCCCTCATCATCCAAAAATAAAAAGCCAAGCGGCTATCCAATCGGCTCATAAAATCATCAAAACCCAATAAATTAGTAAACATGTACCTATTCGTCGGGCATACAATTTTATTCCTCTTCTCTAGCCTCCTTGATATGACCTGTCCAATATATATGCATGTACGTATATGCAATTTCTACAAATTTCCAATTTAGTTCAAACTTTTGATTCGATTTGGCTAAATTTACTATTCTTTTTCTTATTGGTTCCAACATTTTAATTAGTCAAACTAATTATCATACAACACAAACATCAATCAGTTAGTTGATTATCTTTCCAAATATATAACTTTTTACATATACTAAAAAAATCATGTTTTTGATGCCAAATCACAAACAATAAATCCTATCTAGTTTTGGTTCTCACACCAATAAATTGGAAATATATAGATATCCCACTTTCATCACTCGAACATAAGCACTGGTAATGTGATCACAATTACCAGGATCATCTCCGGGCGACTAGATTGTGATTCTATATCTATCCAATATATTTGAGGCTTCGAATACACGTTAATTACATGTATATTCAAAATCTTCATACTCGATTATCCAAATTCAATATAAAATAAAATAGTCAAATACGTATTATTGGATTTAAATTTTCAAAACAAAATTTGTTTTTCATTTTATTTTAAAAACACTACTCTTCACATTCGTTCTAGGACAATACTGATCCTATCTCTAACGAGTCATTCTCATTGGATATTACTAATCCAATCTCTGATGAACTCTTTTGTTTGGTTCTAACGTGTCTTGTTCTCGAGCTATGTAAACCAAAGCTCTGATACCACGATGAAACGACCCAAACTCGCCCTTACGGGAAAGCCCGGATTGAGTTGAGAATATGACAAATCAGAACATAAACAAAAGAATATTTCATTGCTATTACAACAATTTCATCAAAGTACAGGAATATGAAAGTATGAATAAATAATATATATCAGAGGTTTAAATTACATTTAAATACATAGCAGCGGAAAAATAATACATAACACAACTGAAAGAAATAAACGGTACAGAGCGTTCTGAATATCGCTCCAGCTATAAACCAGGATCCTATGAATATAATGTCTGCAAAACCAAAACTACTAGCTGCCCATGTGGAAAATAGGGGTACCCACAGTTTAGGTTAAAACAATAAACTTCGGGTCGGTCATGTGACTGGTGTGAGAACTAAAACAGTTATTAAATCTTTACTTTAAAAATAGAGTAAATCAAGGGACCATGCCATATAACACAGAACAGGTTTCCTCCCAAGAATATCAGTGAACAGAATAAACAACACAATGCTTTTTGGAAACATGAAGCTATTATAAGACCCAGGTCCCATCACACAATGCAACGCAAGCCGGAGGATAGGGTTTTCCCTTATAATAGCCAAATATGCTTGGTACATTTAAAACAAATCTTTTGATACTACTATAAGTGTATAGTGTATAAACCAACTTCAAATATAAATGTATCAATCATAGACGACATGGGTACTATATATCATGGCGCCATACCAGGCTCTATAATCAAAACCGAAATGTCACGTATTGGAAATTGGATTTCCGTCATGAGTCTAGGCAAGGGATGTACTCCTAACCGCTTTGAGACACTCTAGAAAACGCCTCAGGATTGCACACTCTGGACAACCACTGGATCTTCCAAGGCCGGTCCTCCCTTACGTTTGAGGATTAGTTATTCCTGAACGCACGTTTCCCGATCCTATCGGACCTATCCATCGACTCCGTAGTAACCGATATATCCGAGGTGCCTCACAATCCAACAACCACATAGGTAAAAATAATAAATGTCTGGGCTCCATACCATGACACCGCCCATAGCTAGAAAGAAACGTCATGTCCTCATTGGTTCCCTTATCCCGTTTTTGACTCATATCGAGGTGTGAGGCTCGCGAATTAACGCTATACACAAAGCTATGCTATATTAAAGTCGTGCTTTGATCATCAACCACAAGACTCTGCTTTTCAACAGAAGCCTTGATCATTTGCATCTCAGCATGCCACATAGGCAATTCACGCCATGCGACTGATGTCTATCGATATATAATCTCTGAGCTCGTACGTCTCAGAGTAGGGCGTTAAGCAAGAGAATAAATTCTCCTCTGCCAAACAGATATATATATTTAATAGAGATTAATCAACACAGAATAAAATCCAATGCCAGACACACATCCATTTAATAGTTCGTTCTGGGTCTGAACGAAACCGGAGGCACCTTATTCCTCGTCCCATATGTCCAATACAGGAGAGAGGTCCTCGCATATCCGGTCGATCTCCAACTACATGGACGATCACCCCTTATTATCTCGTCTCGGGTGTACAGCCCAATCAAGACATCAGCAATCATCCAAATGATGTGAAGACCTCCAGTCTTCAACCACCGTCTTCATCATCGACTTATCGTCGAATCAGTTACTCATAATGGGTATAAACCCGGCCTTTCCGAATAACTCACGTATATAATAAACAAGTGCTACACAAACACAACATACACCTCATTCCAATCCAGAATATTATTTTATTCAAATATTCATATCATTTAGGAAAGGTTCCCTTTAATTTTATCAAAGATAAATTCTTTGATTTTATTCTTTTTTCTTCCTTTGGATATCAATTCAAACCAAATTAAGGTTTATCCAAACTAGTCAGGATTAGCGCACCTTACCGAAGTAATCATTTATCTTATTTCCCAATCCCAACTTATTCACCCCATGAAGCAAAACTGGTAATACTTCATATCTAACACCCCGGTGTTATCGGTAAAATTAATTACCATTTCCCGTTTAAATCTAATCAAAGATTTAACTATCGCTTGGAGCAAAACTGGTAATACTCCACTCTCGATCATTTCCCAAATTGATAATTCAAATTATCACATTCGAATTTTAATCTAATTAAAGATTCATTAAAATTCAACTTAGTTTTAATATTCCTAAAAATCAATATTAATGATAATATAACTTTGGAAAATCAAACAAGCCGCATCGACAATCTACACAGTACTATTGATTTCTGCCTATATATAACCTCTAAGCTCGAACGTCTTAAAGAAGGGTGTAAAGCAAGAAAATAAATTCTCCGCCACCAAATAGATATATATTTAGCAGAGATCAACCATACAGTTCGAAATACAATGTTAAACATGTAATCCTGTCTTTAACTCAGTTAAATAACTAATGTCATTTAAAATACAGTTCATGATAAACCCAAATCACATTCCATTAATTATGGAATCTTCACGGAAAATAGATCAATATATAATTGATATCAATTTCCGTATTCGACTAATAATATAAATGGAATAACGACAAAGCCTTTTAAATTCCATATATATTAACAGTCTTCCTCCACAGAAGCTCACTTCGATTATTACCAAATCGAATTCCATTCAATTCTAATTTAATATATTAAATTGGAAAACTTTACTTTGGAAAATTTCCATTAAATCTTAATAAAAAGATTTATAAATTCAAAATCACATTTCACTGTAAATCGGGTTAAAGAACGAATGTCGTTAAAAACACAGTTCACAATAAACCCAATTCACATCCCATTTTATTCTAATTGAATGTTAATTAACTGGAAACTCTAATAATCTTAATTAAAAGATTTATTCTTTTTACACGGGGTTCAAGAACAGTATTATTTGAGACACCATTCACAACAAACCCAAAATCCAATTCTTTTATTCAATTCCAATTGAATATTAATTAATTGGAGAAACTTCACTAAATCTTAGTTAAAGATTCATTCTTTTCTCAACTGGGTTTAAGAACAGTGTTAATGAAGACACCATTCACAAAAAACCCAAAAAATAATTCAATATTAAACACAAGGCACTGAATAGAAATTATATCGGCTTATATTCAATATCAAATTCTGAAATCAACAAATATCGTATTGGGAATAAGGATATATATATATATATATCCTCCAAATTCCTCCACAATATCCGTATAATCACGGAATCCAATATCGAAATATTCCGAATATAATTTTGATTCAAATCCATTCTAACTCATATATTGGAAATTCTTGTTATTTTTTAAACCATTTCAATTCCAATTTATTTATTTAAAAATATTGTAGTATAATTCTAATTCATAACTAGTTCATTCTGATAAAAATATATTTTTATCTTTAAAAACGTGGAATTTTTCATCCAAATTCTTTCCAAATCATTCATTATGATTTTACACAAATTATCAATATTTTTAATAATTTTATTAAGGCCCTTTCAGTCGATTTCCATAAATGGTCATCGAACTGCACCTACAGCAACCTTTTCCAAATTTGATTTGGACATAATTCAAATTCAATCATTAGATTTCAAATCTCTTATATTCATTGGAAAACTCTTTTTGATACGAACCCAAAGATCCTGGTTTTAGGAGAATCTAACGGTCGGATCTCCCGTAATCTTAATTCGAAGTCGGTGGTTGAAATTCGCAAACTGTCGCGGCGCAGCGCGTTCTATTCAAGCCATTAAATATATATAATATATATATTATATATATTTCATCGATTTCCATTTAAAACGTATTTTATAAATTTATTTTAAAATGATTCTAACTTTATTTTCAATTTTAAATCAAAATTGAATATTTCTTATCATTATATTATATAAATGATAATATTTTTGAAATATCAGATTTTGAAATCATTTCCTTTTCGATATTCATTATAAAAATGAATAAAATCGATGTAAATATCGTTCACATCAAAATGGTGTTAATCTAATCAAACGGCTTTATATATTTAAATATTTTCGTGTCCATCACAAATCGGACATCAACATCATATTTTGATCCATTACTAAATATTATTTTAAAATATTAGTTATTTTAAAATATTCATTATTCGTCATTTTAAAATATTCATTAATTTAGAATATTCATTCTTTCCGAATTAGAATCAGACACAATCAATTGCCATATAATTTTATTTATATGGATTTCATACAACACACGTATATAACAACAATGATAAACAATCAACCATCATCCAGAGTGCCTTAAACAACCGCATAAGCATTAATTATGGATAATTAACGCTTACAACAGTCTGTCAACCAATCGATTGACATACAACTAAAAAATTGGGATTAGTGCACGTTGAATATCATCTCAATACCCGTGTGGGGTTTCAATCAACACACACAGATTTTATTTGTGTTGTTGGGCGATGTGTAAAATATATTGTCCCAATCCATATCAGTCAAATGTGTGTACATAAACAAATCGTACGATTTGTAAATGAATATTTTTTTTATTCATATACTCATTAAAAATTATATTTTTAACGATAAAGTATTTATTTCAATGCATGAATATTTTATACAGTTCATTTGTACAATAAAAATGATATTTTTATTGTTCTAACATTTTTAGAAAATTTCGGCAGCATAACGGCGCGATACTAGAACCAGAATAAGGTCTAGCCTTATCCCTCGCCTAATACTGGCTCGCGCCATACACATACCAATTCTAATCAATTCAATTTACAACCCAAATCAAATTCAACCAATTTATCAATCAAAACAAACAACCAAACATCCATGGTTTCAAACAAAGGTATCGGGTGCTGCTAAGCACCGTCTGCATCCTAGTATATATATTTAACTAGAAAATAAATTATAGTGAGAAGTTCTCACCTTTGGGAAACACTCCTCCCGTTTTACTTTTGAATTTCTGAACAGTTTGGATTTTTCCGAAGTTACAACGCAAACCTTTTTCCAGTTGTTCATAGTAAAAATCACATTTTTAATATGATGTTTATACATTAAAAGTCATATTTTAAATCCACGATAATTATATTTAAAAATCACATTTTTATTTCAATGTGATATATATATATAAAAATCATCTCTTTATAACGATGTTTACGTTATAAAGATCATATTATTAAAACGCTACATATATTATAAAAGTCATATTTTTATTTCAAATATACATTATTAAAATCAGACTTTTACAATGCTACTTTCTATATAAAAATCAGACTTTTACAATGCTACTTTCTATATAAAAATCACATTTTTTTTCTTTACCAATTCATGTATAAAAATTATATTTTTATAATGCTACTCCATATATAAAAATTATATTTTTATAATGCTACTCAAACAATAAAAATCCTATTTTTATTCTATGATAATATATATAAAAATCAAATTTTTATGTCGCTATCCTATATATAAAAATCGAATTTTTATCTTGCTATTCTAATAATAAAAATCGTATTTTTATTATGTTATTCAAATAATAAAAAACATATTTTTAGTCAAAGATATTTATATAAATAAAAATCATATTTTTTCCATTTATATAAATAAAAATCCAAATTTTAGATTAATAAAAATCTAATCTTTTCTAAATTAAAAATCTATTTTTTTTTCTAAATTAAAAATCTCATCTTTTCTAAATTGAAAATCTCATCTTTTATAAATTGAAAATCTTATCTTTTCTAAATTAAAAATCTCATCTTTTCTAAATTAAAAATCTCATTTATATTTTTCTAACTTCTCTTTCAACATAAAAATCATATTTTTCATACATAGAAAAATCATATCTTTATGATTGAAAATCGTATTTTTATATTATTAAAAGTAGCATCTTTATATATATATATGTATGTATGTATGTATGTATATATATTATTAAAATCAAAATAAAAAACCAATTACATCATAATAAATAAATAAAGGAGAAAAACTCACATTTATCGGTTTTCTGAGGAGGGAGGGTTCAGCGTCAGAGGGGTGGCCGAAGGAGAGGCTGAGGGCACATAGGGGGTCAGAGGCGTTGGAGGTGGGGGTGCCAGGCCTCTGGCGGCGGCTCCAGGCTGATTTGGATCAGGGAGGGTGTGGGTTTTCATTAGTGGACGAGGAGGGAGAGAGACCAGGGAGGTGGACGAGCAGAGGGGGCTGAGGAGGCGGAGCGACGGCCGTGGGGGTGGGTGGCGGTGCGGCGCGGTGGCCGGCGGTGGCTGGATCAAGGTAGTGACGACAATTTTTTTATTTTGTTTCGTTCGATTGAACTGAAGAGAGGGGGGTTATGAAAAGAAGTTATATAAATATTTATTTTATTTTATTCTCCAAAAAGTTGGCATTTCTTTTGAACTCCAAACGAAACCCAACGACTGTCGCCCCTAGCTAATTACCCCTATTCTGAACACAATGGGATATGTCCTGTAAGCTGATTCGACTGTATCGATCAGTTTTCATTTAATCTAAAAATTAGATCATTATATATTCAATTTAAACGTACATTTTAATTTACTGAGGCCGCATACTGACTCCGAAAATTCTAGAAAAATAATTCTAGCAATGTTTTGCCAATACGGTCCTAGCAAAACTAATTTCGTCGATTTTGGAGACCATTTGAAAAACAGTCATTTTCAAGTCGATTAAATTCAAACTAAATTGACCAAACATGTTTAAGTCCACCACGCTTACATATTAATTCCAAAAATTGGAATCTAGCAATAATTTGACATTGCAGATCCAATAAAAGTGGTTTCATTAAAAACGGAGGTTGTTTGCAAAATCTCTATTTTTAAGGGCTATATATTATATAAAATTCCATAGCGACTCTTCGGAATTTTCAACTGGACATAACTTTTTAATCCCATGAAATCTGGATTTTTCACATCCGTTGGAAAGATATTTTCAAACAAATTCATATATTTCTGGTTTTACTGAAATCCGGTTCATTTTGAATCCTGTACATTCATTTGAAATTTGAAATCGAATTTTCAAATTTGCATGCCATTTCAGGCTCGTTATATAATTAAAATAAATATTTATATTCTAATTTTGATTTAAATAAATTTATACATTCTAATTCTATTCAAAATAAATTTCTAGTTGTAATTATTTAAAATAAATCATTTTAAGTATTCAAAATCCATTAAATTGGCCAAAATAAATTTTTTAAATTGGTTCTAATTTTTCGGGTTGTTACATATAGGCACCCAGAGCTTAGGTGGAACTCATATTTAGCTTATCATATTTTGAAATCATATTTAAATTCAAAAATCTTTTGAATTTGTTTAAATTAAATTAGGCTAAAAAATCTGGCTTGTTACACCAAGTATGTGGTTTCAACATCACTATTGACTGTTAGTGGGATATCCTTCCTTGTCCCAGTATGGGCGATACTGCTTGGTCCAAAAATTTTGTACCTAACCAAGTTGGTTGGACCGTTAGATGATTAAATGCATGGAAGTTCGCATCTCTACGTTACTTTCCTGCATTGCCTACTTCTTTACATCCTTTTCTAGTAGGTTGCAATTTAAATTCCCAACTCGACCTCGTTAGACCAATGTCGGCGTTGATTGCTTCATGCGTTCAAGGAATGCATTCATTTTTCTCTGGCTTCTTATCCAAGAAGCAAGCTTACATATTTTTCATTATTGTTTGCACATCCCCTTTGATAAGGCAATTGAACCATTGAATCAAAAAAGAGACCCTGTAGAGTGTAACGACCTGCCTTTTTGACCGCTCCAAGTCGGTGATTAAACCAACTCAGACCACTCAAAACAACAGATTGTTAATTAACTTATCAAGTTTAAACAGAATAAACACAGAATCATAGTACACAATGATTGCAGCAGAATAAATTTTTATACATATATCAGAGTAGCAGAATAAATTTTTATACATATATCAGAGTTGTACAAAACATTTTTATACAGTGGAAGAAATAATAAAATACATACAAGAATTTTAAATGAATAAAAGTTTTACCATTTTGTCAAGCCTTGCGCATGCATGCATCTTCTCTTTCCTCTCTAGTTTTGCGAGTTGAAAAATATTTAAATCTAGAACACTTATGACCTGACCCGAGCGTTCCATGCAAAATCAAAACACCCGAGTCAGGATTAAACTTATTTCAAGTTAGTACATTTCGAATAACACATAAATATAATTGTATAATCCCAACCAGTTATTACGTAATTTGAGTATAAAACTCATGAGTTACCAACCATGGAGATTTGCTAATCAAACATCATGGGCAAGGCATGGCGGTAATATATGCATAAATCGAACATGATAGTACATTCACATAGGCAGTCTGACAAAAAGAAGTACGCGACTCAAGTAAGAGAAATAAAGTTCATTTCTAACAGTTACTGCTGCATACATATGTCACATGATAGGAATGCTGGCATAGGTCAGATTTCCAGATGCTTAACATACAAATTTTATAGACTACAAAGATATGTAAAAATTTAGATTAGCATTGACTAATGGATTCGAGTAGTAGGTGAATATTTTGCTAACACTTAAAACAGCGCAAATTACATGGTGCATGCCACATATATTCAAGGATCCAGGCAGCTTACTTGAATACCAACAAGTGGATCTGAGAGTTTTTTTCTTTTACTTATATAAATGGATCCAAAATGGGAAAAATGCTCTAAATCCTGTGGGTTACACTTATCATATCAGTATATCAAACTGATATGTAACAAGATAAATTAATCCTTTTTCCACAATTATGTATTCTAAAGTTAAAGTAAAATAAAATAAAGGAACGACAAAAACTGTTTTAGCAGAAGAAAAAATATGTTTACTCATTCTTAAAACTACATTGAAATGGTTTTCTTAAATTTCTTTAATAACACTATGTTTTACTCATTCCTTTAAATGCTTATGTTACCAAGAAATATTTCCAAACAAAACTGGCATTTCACATTTCACGTGTAGATAAAACAAACGAATTAAATTTAGGTATGCGTGATTTACTTTATTCCAAAGAAAGGATAGGTAAATAGTATTATATAAATGCAAATAAGACGAATTGATGCATGCATGAACTCTTTTAAGGCAAACAATCTGTAGGCTAATAGCATCAAATGCATGCAAATGAGACAAATTAAATTGATGCACTCTCTCTAACCTTCAGAGATACACTACAAAATGATACTTATATCCTAAAAAGTTAATCCCAAAATTCATGCATGTTGGCATTGATAATGCTTATATTTTCTTTTCTCTTTCTTTGTTTTAAAATAAAATAAGGAACAATCATCAATTTTGATTTAGTTTTCCTTACATACTACACTATACAAGCTGCTTATGTGAATAGGGCCAAAACATATAGAAAAACATGAGACTTCAGAACATTTAGCGCTCACTACAACAAAAAGACCATATTACATCTGTCACAAAATAACAGTTGTAATAAACGTTTTTACAACTTTGTTTCTAAAAAGTTGCCAGTTGTAATAAATGCCTATAATTATAATTTAAAAATCAATATAATATATAATTATTATTAATAATTTATTAAATAATAATAATTAATATTAATGCATAATACATAAGTAATAATAATTGAATAATAATATATAATATTTAATAACTATTATTAAATTACGTGACTTGATAATTAATTTAAAGTATGAAATAATCCTAATGATTAATCAATAATTAATAATTTAGAACTGCGTGGTAATTATTAATCAATCAATAAGTTTTTAATATTATACATTTCATTAATAATTAATAGTTTATAAAAAATTCGCTATTCTTTACTTGCTCCAAAATAAAATTTTGCACGTCCGCCTAAAATTTTCAACAGCCAATAAAACTTTGGCTCAACTTCTCAAACCTTTGCCTCCATCCCTCAATATTTTTGGCGCAATTCCACCAAATTGTGGCTCTTGTAAATTTCGCTTTTTCTGTTGATTCGCATTCCACTTCTCTCCTTTTCTCTTCGCATTATCTTCTCAAATAGTCTCAACCACTTCAGTTTAACCCTTTTCCAATTTTTATCCATACACATCCTCCCTTCCTGGTCCTCTTCTCCCCCTATCGCGAAGCACGACTACCAGATCTGATCATATCTACTCAGCGACGTGATCCGTTCACGACCTCACTTTAGCCAGTGGTGCTACTTTTGCCTCTTCGCTAGATCTTACGTCATCGGTCTTGCTTGGCGTGGATGCAGAAATGATTGTCTCTGTTAATAGATATGCATCATCATCTTCGAACTTTATGCTGGAAGTTGGCCAAGTAAGTGCGCCGCTACAACCTACTACCCCTTTAGGTGACAAACTCCCTTTTTTTTGCTACTTCGAAAAATGATTGTAGATGGGATAAGAGTCACTCTGGTTGTGAGCCAGTCGTGGTTGATAACTATGAACTTGGTATGACTTAAAACGTTTGTGATCTTGAAAACATGCAAAGTGCATCTTTTGTTAAGGCTGTTTTAACTCTTGTTGATGACACATGCCAATTTACCTTTTATATTTGAGTTAAAAAAAATCACGCTAAGTGTTTTTGACATTGCCATATTTAAACGTGTTGCAATTTTAACATCAAAATAAATGCTGCCTTTGTTGATTCTCCTAACCAGGTGCTTAAAATACAGGTGATATAATTTCAATGGCATTGGGCTAGGAGCACAGATAACAGATGTTTGGTTGGACTTTCTTAACATTAAAATAGCATTTTTTTATGTGTTTCACAGTAAACATTAGCATAAACATCATCAAATGTAAATTTTGATAGAACTCGAAAATTTCTGAACATGCGTTCTATCTATCAATAGGAAATTTCAAGTGTGAGCAATCTTCCCCAAAAAGAGTTAGGATAATACATGAAAATACATGGTGAATCCTTAGTACTCAACCAACCCATCAACAGTAATTCAATATCCGTGCACATGCCTAGATTACGCAGTCTTCTACATCTCAACAAATCTGCTCAGGTATTCATTAATATATGCCAACACCACTCATCAGACGATTTAGACTGTATTAAATAATACACGAACTCATTTTCAGAACCTCGCAGCTCATATTTGAGAAGTGGTTATAAACAAATGTTTCTGTACAAGAAGGAATCCCATTAGCATCACGGCTACAGCTATTTACTTAGCATGCCAACTAAAAGACAAGAGGAAAACAAAAGTAGAAATTTTCAAATTAACAGGTTTAACAGAGGTTACTCTTCACAAAGTTTACAAAGAATTGCTAGAAAATGGGATGATCTCTTGCCACCTAATTATACACCAGCTTATGTGCTTTTGTTATGTTTTATCATCATTAAATGTTTATTATTGTTTGTTTTTATTACATTTGATCATCATTTGCTTAACTTACTACTTTGGATTATGCAGATTTATGAAGGTACTGTATGGCTTGCTTGATGGATCTTCCGATAACGCCAAGTACGAAAATGATTGTCGTTCAATTATTGGTACGCAGTCTTATGTGCTTTTCACTTTGGACAAATTAATCTATAAACTTGTTAAGCAGGTAAATTTTTACTGACTATTATTAGTTAAGCATGTAAGTTTTTACTAGTTATTAATTGGTATCATTTTCTGGATCTATTTGTCTCTTGAATCTTGATAGTGTGAGTTTTATATTATATGCCATTCATGGTAAATGCTAGCATATTTTTTTCTAATTATACATCTTTATGCAACTATATATATACTATTGATTTTAAATCTTATACTGCATAAAAAATGTTAATAGTCAAGCTCTGTTTTGCTTAACATACCATGTACATATATATACAATGTGTACCATGACCCTTTTCTTTGTCCACTACGCTATGTCTTTTAGAACTGTTTATATTTCACATTATCATATCTATTCATATTTATTTATATAAATAATAACATTGAATGTTGCATAGCTTATGTTACGTTTTATAGCTTAGGTTACTTCATACTTAATATACTTCATTCTTATTGCTTAATATGTTACTTCATATAGTTTAATTCAAGCACACCTGCAGCATTGCAAGAAAATCTCAAATTCATATAGTTTTATTACTCCTATTGATGTAAATTTATGAAAGATGACTTCAACTCATTTGGATTTTGGAGTCTTGGATAATGGACTTTGTAGTTGCTTTATGTACTTGAGATACTAGTATGATCTATAAAAAAATGATAAGAGTTTGGAAATTCTAATATATTGTTTTGATTCATGTTTTAAGTTTGTTTGATATCTTCAGTTTTGTAGATAACATGTTCTGAAATGAATTCTTTTATTAATAATATGTATATAATTTGTTCATATATTACAACTTTAAATAATACTTTTCTTTAAACAGTTGTAATAAGTTTTATTACAATGGTGGAAAACAGTTGTAAAATATACATTTCACAATGGTATCGTAAAGGCGCAAAACAGTTGTAAAAGATTTTAGTCTATTACAACTTCTTAATAGACGACGATAGCCCCATTGTTGTAAAAAGTCTTTTACAACTGTTTTCCACTGCTGTAATATGGTCAATTTGTTGTAGTGGTTGTATGTAGTATATGACACCAACATATCTAACAAAACACGCAGTATGTAACAAAAGCATACCACAACTTCTGGACCATTTGTGCCCATAATTTGTCGAATAAAAGGTACAAATTTCGGCACTAACACTAACAGTACCCAGTTTCAGTCACAAATGAAAATATATATGCTCCAGTTCCTAACTTCGTAAATTCAGATGCAAACATATAAGTTCAGCATAACATATATATGGTCAGGCTAAGAAACAAGGCAAATTTATCAAATGAAGCAACATGCAAACTAGGTTCGTACATAAATCATAACAACCAGTGCACAAGTGTTAGCGACAATGTATTAACAGTGATGAAATACGCATGTGAAAGGATAACAAAAGTAGCAGTGCAAGCAACAATTCAGTAGAAATATTTACCCAAACAATCAACCAAACGTAGCAAAGAAACCCCAAACATTCATATTTTGTGACAGCGAAATGGCAACTTGAAACCCATTTAATCGTAAGAAAACTTAATTTTAGTTGGTGATGTAGGCAACAGAGAGGAGCTGTTGACCAGGAGGAGGCACGACAGTAGACGGTTTAGGCTGACAAACGGAGAGGAGGGCGCCGATCTCGAGCAGGAGAGGGTTCGCAGGTGGTGGCACACCATTGGAACAGGGGAGAGAGGTCAGCGATCGGAGAACAGGGTGCAATTTGGGGAAAAGAAGAAATTCAGAGGCCATTAACTAATTTGGGGAAAGCTAATCAGATTTTCAGGGATAATGAATTGGGGTCGGCTATTAAAAGTATGAGAAGAGTTAGAGATAAAGGGTAGGGCAGAAACATAGCAGTATATTTATATTAACATATGTGCAGTCAAGTTTTATTTATTCAGGAAGGAACGTTAAATTTTGAACATTTACGGAAACATGCTTAGTGAAGAATAGAAAGAATTTATGTCATATATGAAATCATTAAAACATTTTATATTTTCAGTAGGCATTTCAGAAAAAAGAGGGAGGAAGGCAAAAAGGGCAGGTAACCAAGCATTTATGTTATACTATATATTGTAAGTAATATAAAAGAAATGGAAGGGTGTCATAACGCATGACTTGGAAATGAATTAACAAACGTTTTGTTTTGTTTTGCATTCAAGCCAAATTGATAAGTAAGCATTAAAATTTACCTTTCCAAAATTATGCTTTACTTTAAATGCAACGTATTAATTATTCCATTTTTTTACATGAGTAGTTTGGGAAAGTAGGAAGGCATTTATGGGAAACATGAATAGTTATAAATGGGAATTGACATACATTTTGTATTTCCATTCTTTTTTAAATACTTGAAAACAAATAATTTCCCAAATATATACATACCATATATAGTACTAAGTACATACAAACAAATGTATTTTTTTAAATACCCATTTCAAAATAAATTTAATATTTTAAAATGTAAGAATCTTGGTTCATTCCAATCTACCTTCCTTAAAGCTTTTCGTCCTCGAAAAGGAGATTGTTAAAATAATACATATACAACAAAATATCTACCAATACTAGATTTAGTTTAAAACAAAATAACAATAAAATCAAAAAAAAAAAATCAAAGCATGGTATCATTTCTTGGACTTAAAATCCCGGTTTTATTTTCAAATCACTTGAAATACGATCGTTTTCTTTCCATATCACAATATACTTGCTTCGAGATTTTTAAAACCAAAAATCATTTTGAAAATTTTAAACATTTTACGATAAACGACATAAAATATCTATGTCCCAAGTCGAGAGGTTTCTCCCACTGACAAGGCCACTAGGTACGGCCTACGCATGTATCGATATACCACTAAGTATCTCCCGGCTGACATCCAGACTTGGACACCTAATACAGAGCGCAAAGTATATATTCTGGTTTTCATCCAAACATCAGACACCATATATACTTTTATTCACAAAAACAAACCAAGTATCTCCCAGTTAGCATCCAGACTCGGACACCGAATATAGAGCACGAAGTATATACCTTTCTTTAGTCATGAGTTACTTGAATCTCAATAACAAATCATTTCATTTCATATCCCGAAGTTATAAATCATTTCGAAGTATTAATTTGCAAATCAAC
This sequence comes from Allium sativum, assembly GCA_030737875.1. Taxonomy (NCBI): domain Eukaryota; kingdom Viridiplantae; phylum Streptophyta; class Magnoliopsida; order Asparagales; family Amaryllidaceae; genus Allium; species Allium sativum. Next base: position 524,557,989 of record CM060926.1, read on the forward strand.
TATTACTTTGTTTTTCAAACATTTCAAAATCTCAGGATTCAAGTGGTCGAACTTTCTATATTTATAAATAATTTTATAAACCATTTGAATTTTCAACTCGTATCGAATTTCCATAAATAATTTCAAATCATTTTCGAAACATTCTCAACATAAGATTTCCAACAATTTCACACAAGATAATATTTTTTAAGAGATTCATACAATCATAAAATTTTCCTTTTCAAATCTCATTTCCAAAATCATTTCACCAAATATAGGATTTTATTCATTCCGGTTTCAAATCTTTAAGTCTCATTTGAAAAGTTACATTATTCTAATAGTCGGAAATCTCTTGAAACAAATTTTGAAAATATCTTCACGCTTTCACTATGCTACTCTAATTTAGCATACACATATTTAAATAGGTTTAGTTTTCGAAATATCAATTTTAAAAATATTAGAATCGATTTCAAAATATTAGGAACCAACTTCTCAAATAAACATTTTTCCAAAATCCAACTTGTCCATATATTCGTTAAAGCAAAGGATCGGGATAAGATTCAGATGGTTCATAAATTTAAGCACGAACGGCACAAATCGATAAGCGAAGGATGACGGCAAGTCAAGGGAAAACGAAGCAACAAAACTATTTTTTAAAACTTTCTTTATTCAAATTTTATTCAAATTCTTCCCATTTTCATCTTAATTCATTAGCAAATTTCAATTTTCTCTACAAACAATGAATACATCACTGATTAAATTTTTCTCATCTATTCCAATTTATATTAATTTATCAGCACATTTTATTAAAATTTATACAAATATTTTCAATCACTTATCTAGATGGTTTTAAGTGTTCCTTGACGTTTAAAATGGAATCATAAAGTCATCCCACTTTCTAAACTCGAAAATAAATATTTGATGATGATGCAGCAATCATCTGAATCATCCTCGGGCGACTAGAGTGTCATTCTATATATGTCTAGTACGCATAAGACTTTGTACAAACGTCGATCAGACGTATATTGAAAATCCGTACATACTTGATAGTCCAATCTTAACATCAATAAATTACTCAAAACTCTTATTAAATTTTGTATTTCAAAACATTTACACTTTGCAAAATGATTTATTAAATTTTAAAATAATTTATACCTCCAAAATTTGCTCTCTCTATGGTGATTCTTGTGTTAATTCCACTCATTCTAGAGTATTGCCACTCTATCTCTAATGAGCTTTTAAACCCGATAAGCTAAGCTTTGTAAAACCAAAGCTCTGACACCACATGTAACGACTTGCCTTTTTGATCGCTCCAGGTCGGTGATTAAACCAACTCAGAATGTTCAAAACGACAGATTGTTATTTAGCTTATCAAGTATAAACAGAATAAACACAGAATCATAATATATAATGATTGTAGCGGAATAAATTTTTATACATATATCAGAATTTTACAAAAAAAATTTATACAGTGGAAGAAATAATAAAATACATAAAAGAATTTTAAATGAATAAAGGTTTTATGGTTTTGTCGAGCCTTGCGCACGCATGCGTCTTCTCATTCCTCTCCAGTTTTGCGAGCTGAAAATCTTTAATTCTGGAACACTTAGGACCTGACCTGAGCATTACATAGAAAAACACAAAACACCCGAGTCAGGATTAAACTTATTTCTAGTCAGTACATTTCGAATAACATATAAATATAATTGTATAATCCCAACCAGCTATTAAATAATTTGAGTATAACAATCATGAACTGCTAACTACAAAGATTTGCTAATCAAACATCATGGGCAAGGTATGGCGGCAATATATGCATAAATCGAACAAGATAGTAAGTTCACTTAGGCAGCCTGACAAAAAGCAGTATGTGTGCAGTTCACGTCAAAGTGCACACGTGTACTCAAGTTAGAAAAATAAAGTGCATTTCTATCAATTACTGCGGTACATATATGACACATGAGAGGAATGCAGGCATGGGATGGATTTCCTAATGTTTGACATGCAAATTTTATAGACTACAAAGATATGTAAAAAATTAGATTAGCATTGACTAATGGATTCGTGTAGTAGGTGAATATTTTGCCAACACTTAAAACAACGCAGACTACATGGTGCATACTACATATATTCAAGGATCCGGACAGCTTACTTGAATACCAACAAGTGGATCTGATAGTTTTTTTTTCTTTTACTTATATAAATGCATCTGAAACGAGAAACATGCTCTAAATCCTGATGGATTACACTTATCATACAGTATATCAAATTGATATGTAACAAGATTAATTAAGGTAATTTTTATTCTTATCTACAGTTTTAATACGTTAATCAACAATTTTACTTTAAAAAGTTAATCCACAACTTTTTTGTAAGTTAATCCACAAGTGGATTAACTTAAAGATTTTACCCTATTATATATCTAATAATCGATTTTGTGCTTCTTGTTTCACAATTCTGCGTTATTTCACAATTCGCATATCGGATTAATAATAATAATCCAACTAGCCTAAAATCGAGATCTCATACTAGATTAATTATGTGAAGAAAAAATAAACATTATATCGTAATGTGACATAGATAACATATAAATCTACCGTTGCAACATGTTTCTTATATAAATTAAACCGACCTATCAATTTATAAGATTTTCATTTGGTAATCAAGTTCTCCTGCTGTATATGTTAACTTGTGCAACCACTCATACTAGTCATTCATATATGCTAGTCTTGAATAAAACCCTTGATTTCCTACAATTTCCTTAGTACTGTAACAACCGTCTCCTTCATCAAGATGTAAATGACTTCTCTTCTCAGACATATTTCTATCTATTTTTCAAGATTTCAGAAAATAACTAACTACAATTATATGTGATAATGGTGATATTAAAAAAAAAACAATTTTGTATACAATTAATCAACTTAAAAAAAAAAACTACTTACTATTATGTTGAATTACTCCGCTTAACGCTTAAGCTTGGATTTAGATGCTAGGATTCCAGAACCGAGAAGACGACGGAAAACGCATGGAAGAAGATTGGAAAGAAGAGAATACGTATGGTTATTTTTTTTGGTGGATATACTGGTTAAAATTTAAATTTTAGTAAAAGTCAAAGATCCTATAAATTAGGGTGGATGAACTTACAAATGTTGTGGATTAGAATAAAAATTACCATAAATTAATCCTTTTTCCACAACCACGCATTCTAAAAATAAACTAAAATAAAATAAAGGAATGACTTAAATTGTTTTAGCAAAACAACAAATATGTTTACTCATTCTTAAATCTACATTGAAAATGGTTTTCTTAAGTTTCTTTAATAACACTATGTTTTACTCATTCCTTTAAAGGCATATGTTACCAAGAAATATTTCCAAACAAAACCGGCATTTCACCTTTCACGTGTAGATAAAACAAACGAATAAATGCAAACAAGACAAATTAATGCATGCATGAACTCTTTTAAGGCATACAATCTGTAGGCTAATATCATTAAATGCATGCACATGAGACAAATTAAACTGATGCAATCTCTCTAACCTTTGGAGATACACTACAAAATGGGACTTATATCCTAAACAGTTAATCCCAAGTTCCATGCATGTTTGCATTGATAATACTTATATTTTCTTTTCTCTTTCTTTCTTTTAAAAAAAACATAAGGAACAATCACCAATTCTGATTTAATTTTCCCTGCATGCTACACTATACAAGTTGCTTATGTGAATAGGGTCAGAACGTATTGAAAAACATGAGACTTCGAAACATTCAGTGCTGAATGTAGTATATGACACCAACATATATAACAAAACATGTAGTATGTGACAAAAGCATACCACAACTTCTGGACCATTTATGTCCATAAATTTTGAAGTAAAAGGTACAAATTCCGAGACTAACACTACCCAGTTTAACTTACAAATGAAAATATATATGCTTCAATTTCTAACTATGTAAATTTAGATGCAAACATATAAGTTCAGCATATTATATATATGGTTAGGCTAAGAAACAAGACAAATTTATCAAACGGAAGCAACATGCAAACTAGGTTCGTACGAAAATCATAGCAACCAGTGCACAAGTGTTAGCAGCAATGTATTAACAGTGATGAAATACGCATGTGAAAGGGTAACAAAAGTAGTAGTGCAAGCAATAATTCGTCAGAAATATTCACCCAAACAATCAACCTAACGTAGCAAAGAAACCCCAAACAATCATATTTTTTGATAGCGAAATGGCCACTTGAAAACCATTTAATCGTAAGAAAACTTACTTTTATCGGTGACGTAGGAAACAGAGAGGATCTGCTGACTGGTAGGAGGCACGACAACCGACGGTTTAGAATGACGAACAGAGAGGAAGGCGCTTATGACACCCTACGTCCGTTAATGTCACTTATTAAGAGAATGCATTAAGTTTCATAATGCATTATAGGTAAACAGAAACAGAAACATTACAAGACAGATATAAAATAACAATGGAATTTAATATTTTATTAAGCAGAAAACAACGTAGTTTAAAACGTGGTTACATCGATCATATGTCTAAAATGCATAAAACCCAGTACATCATTAAAATTTATGTCTTATACTTAAAACATCAGAGTACAGTAATAAAAGAAGCATAATCCCCAAAACATAGCCATAATAGAGAGATATGAAATCAAGCAGTACATCTAAGAAGCTCCATGTAGGATGAAAGCAGAATCCAGATCAAGCTTGAGTATTCCCACCCTGAGAACCTAGAGGGGGAAGGAGGGACAGAAGAGAAAGAAGAGGAAACAAAATGGGTCAGACATAAAGTCTGGAGAGTCCAGTTACGTTTAGCATATAAATAAGTAAAAGTATCATGATAGACATATAAAGTGGATAAGAGAGATAACATCATAAAAGACAGGTATGACAAGGTAAACATGATAGAATATATCGCGCTTCTCTAGTACTTTCTCTTTCCATGCACCAATACTAGAATAACCAAAATGAGATGATCCCAACAAGTATAAGATGGTAGACTTAGGCGTACTTCTAGTGAGAGGTTTAACCCCATACAATCAATAGGCAACCCAACATATCGGAGTTACCCCAAAGGATAATAACGGGCTCCTAAACATACCAGAGTCCAGATGTACCCTAATTACTACCCTAATCGATTGACACCCTACTCCGTAGATACCCTGTGCTGGCCCCACAATAGGACGTATCACTTCATAAAGCGGCAACCCTTCATTTCCAGGATGTGCACAAGCATATCTACTGATGCTACAACATCTTAATTCCCTTAGCAAGCCGGACCCATGCACACACATGACTTCATTGGTTTCCTGTGCTGTCGACATCCTCACCCAAGTGGCCTCTTATAATCAGCTCAGTAAGCGTGCCCCGACTTCGACCTAGTTCGAAGTACTCGTTTCATACCTATATGGGTTACTGACTAAAACGGATCCCACACACAAGATGATACAAGCTCCCCCTAGGCTTGCATCTCCACTACTAGGATTTCAACAGGTTATGCCTAACAGTCCAACATGTAAAACAAGTTAAGTTGTCGGGCCTATATATGTAAAAATTACATCCCCTCCCGCCACAAGATTTACTTAACCCCCACTGATCCAAGCAAGTTTATTTAACAAGTTTGCATAACCTAACGTATAAAATAGGTTAAGTTTGTGGGCCTATATATATAAATATTACCCACCGCCACAAGATTTACTTAACCCTCCCACTGATTCAAACAAGTTTACTTAACCCCTACTCAAGTTAACAGGTTCATAAAATCCTTATGGATCCAAATAGGTTTAGAATTACTAATTCCTTACCACTCATTCATTTATGGTTACAATGCGCTAGACCTCCCACATTAAGCCTACAACTTGTGGATGCTGGATATGCCGGTTGGGTCCGAGCAGATTTCTTCCACAAGTCGGGCTTAACCTCGTGTCTTAGCACATTTCATGTTTATGCACTTAGATCCCTCACATTAGATTCACCACTTGCGGTCGCTGGATATGTCGGTTGGGTCCGAGCAGACTTCTAACATAAGTGTAATCTAAACTCGTGTCTAAGCGCGGTTATAGTTTCTAATTACTGTAAATCTAGGCATTTTCACTATTTAACAATTATCCCTATTTCATTATAGGTTTTCATGCCGCTTTTCCAAGTCATATTCATCATTAACCATATGCCCCAAATTAAGATCTAAATCACAATTTGATTTATGCCCCAAATCCATATTTATGTGTTTAATCCAAGTTATGCCCGATTTCTCAATACAAGTTATGCCCCAATTCTAGCGTTTTCACCTCGTTTCAATTTCGCACGTTCGCATATTTCAGTGGTATGCCTAGGCTCGAAGGTAGTCTGACTATAAAATAAAAAGGTAAAAAGAAGGGAAGAGAACAGAAACAAACATAACAACAAGATGGACATACGGTGGCAGAAATAGGCATAACAACAGAATAAGCATATAGTGATTGGGCATAATTACAAGACATGCATAAAAGAACAGATCTGATGAACATGTGATAATAGAACTGATTAGGCATAGTGTCATGATCATAAACAGACATGATGAGATCTAATCAGTGAATTAGATATACAAATAATGGCAGGCCTGACATGATAAATAAGCATATGCTTAGATCCAATTCATAGTTATGTCAAAATAACTTAGATACATAGGTTATGACATATCTGATACGATTCAAATAGTCCTAGTCTTATATCCAATTTATAGTCATGTAAAAATAACTTTTAAGAATTTAGATCTAAAAATAATGTAGACTCACTGTGATTGGATCTAAAAAATAGAAGAAAGATTGCAGATGTTGAATCACATATCTCTAAACTTGAATAACTCTAGTTGATTGTTAAAAAAGAAAAGACTTGATTTAATCTGGGCAGAGGCAGCATCTAGTTCTCTATTGTTTTAGGTGTGGAGAAATAAGAGAAATGGGGCGTTATTTATAGCCTAAAGCCAACAAACCAAGTCAAGAAAGGAGTCTACATTCAGCTAGAAGAATTTTGCCCATATCTGTTGTGAGGGGGTCGAACCCCCTGGTATGCCGACCCAGGGGTCGACACCCCTGGGCGGAAATTTTCCCGCTCCCTTTTTCGGTGTGAATTTTGAACTATTTTGAATTCTGGGCTTATTTTATTCATATATATTCTTCTTATGCGTATACAAACTTTAAACCTTAATAACTTCTTCATACGGTGTTCGTTTTACGCAAACCATATATCTATTTAGGCCAGAATTCCGAGACAAATGCAATGGCGCAGTCCGTTTCACTTAACTATGAACATTTAATTAAGTATTCTTTAATTTATCATATTTAGTGCTGTTAAAATTACGGGGTGTTACAACGTCGGTCTCGAGCAGGAGAGCGTTCGCAGGTGGTGGCGCACCATTGGAACAAGGAGAGAGGTCGGCGATCATAGAACAGGGTACGATTTGGGGAAAAGAAGAAATTCGGATGCCGTTAACTAATTTGGGGAAAGCTAATCAGATTTTTGGGGAAAGTGAATTGGGGTCGGCTGTTAAAAATATGAGAATAGTTGGAGATAGGGAAGAAACATAGCAGTGTATTTACATTAACATATGTGCAATCAAGTTTTATCTATTTAGGAAGAAACGTTAAATTTTGAACGACATGCTTAGGGAAGAATAGTAAGCATTTATGTTATAAATGTAGTCATTAAAACATTTTATATTTTCAGTAGGCATTAAAAAAAAGGAAGGAAGGTAAAAGGGGCAGGTAACCAAGCATTTATGTTATACTATATATATATATATATATATATATATATATATTGTAAGTAATATAAAAGAAATGGAAGGGTGTCATAACGCATGGTTTGGAAATGAATTAACAAACGTTTTGTTTTGTTTTGCATTCGAGTCAAACTGATAACTAAGGATTAAAATTTACCTTTTCAAAATTACGTTTTTTTTAAATGCAACGTATTAATTATTCCATTTTTTTTATATGAATAGTTTGGGAAGATGGGAAGATATTTATGTGAAACATGAATACTTATAAATGGGAATTGATGTACGTTTTGTATTTCCATTTTTTTTAAACAAGCGACAAAATTATAATCAAATAATTTCCCTAATATATACATACCATATATAGTACTAAGTACATATAAACAAATGTATTTATAATTTTTTAAATACCCATTTCAAAATAAATTTCATATTTTAAAACGTAAAAATCTTGATTCGTTACAAAAAGTCTAAAACCATGAGTGTGATCTTAGCTCCAATTTCTAGAAGGTAGGATATGTTATCGTTAAATACGTTAAATTTTTACTCTAATCCAAATCATGAATCACCTACAGTTATGCCAAAAAGTAAGATTTACAATGCAGAAAAATAAAACACGCACAAAAGTTTTATGTCGATTTACTAGTTTTTGGCTCATGTCCAATTTGTTTCTTTTATTATGATTCTTTGTTTTACAAGTGTTACGATACTTGCTAGATCTTTCTGGATCTATTAAAACAATTATAATTTGTTAGAACGACTTTTGGCAAAGCCTCATTGTCGTAAATATTGAGATTGATCTGCTACAACTCGACGCTGGATGGTGGGTTGGATGACTGAAAGTGACTGGACATAGCCTAGATGATTCCTTACAGTTCAAAGTGCTCCAATAATCCCTTTGGCTAATAGGTTTGTTAGTTCTAGTGATACATCGTCGTTGTCCACCCTTGAGGTGTCTATATGTATGAAGGTGTGGAGGACTATATATGACCTTGCCTGTTTTGTCTGGTATGCATTGGTTCAGTTTGATGGGAGTTGGTTCAGTTCAGTATGATACTTTCAAACCCTTTCTTCTATCGTACAGCTCCTTATCAAACTATTCTTGATGTTCCATTTGAAGCTATCTTCTTTATGTTCTAACACTTTCCTTTTAAGTTAGAATTAAATGAAAATTTGATCAGTCGCTTCATATCGTGGAATAGAACACTCGAAAGCCCTTACATATTCCATTTGAATGAAGAAGATAAAGACCTAGATGGATTAAGTAGTTGATTGATTTTAAGATGATCGTACATTTCAAAGAGATGCATATCCTCATTTTATGTCTGTTTATCAACTGGTTTGGATCTGTTTGGAGTCCATATCAAAATTAACTAATAACAACTGATGAACAGAACATTGGGAGATTGATGTATGGTTTTTAGTTTGAGCCACATGATACATAAAGCCGCCCTTAAAAGATACTTTTGTTGGGACCTTACTCCCACTCCAAATTCCTTTTCTTTCCCACTCTTCTCATAGCATAATCCGCCTCACTCAAAAAACAGCATGGAAAGCCTCACCTTAACCCATCGTCCCTCGTTCCCCTCACCTCCCTCCTGCTCTCCCCGTTCTCTCGCCCTCCGATCGTCACTCTCCATTTCCGCTTTTAAACCCCCTATCTCCATCTCCACCCTCCATTTCCGCTCCAGCTCTAGCTCCCGCCGTCTATCTCCGATCCTTTCTTCCTCCACTCCTCCCCCTCCTTCTCCAGCAGATTCCCCACCTCCGGTTGTTTCACCTCCCAAGCAAATCGGCGCCAAGCCTCTCCCGTTCATAATTTCCATCTCAATCGGGCTGATCACTCAATTCCTAGTACCAAAGCCAGCGCAAATCTCAGCCCAAGCTTGGAGCTTGCTCTCGATTTTCTTATCTACGATAGCCGGATTAGTACTCAGCCCTCTCCCCGTCGGCGCTTGGGCTTTCCTCGGCCTGACGGCTTCAGTCATCACCAAAACCCTAACTTTTCAGTCGGCATTCTCGGCCTTCACGAACGAGGTGATTTGGTTGATTGTGATTTCCTTCTTTTTTGCACGGGGGTTTGTGAAAACTGGACTGGGAGATAGAGTGGCGACTTACTTCGTGAAGTGGATGGGAAAGAGTACGTTGGGTTTGGGATATGGATTGGTTTTAAGTGAGGCTATGATTGCACCTGCCATGCCGAGTACTACAGCTAGAGCTGGTGGTGTTTTCTTGCCCATTATTAAGAGCTTGGCCATTGCTGGTGGGAGCTTGCCAGGAGATGCAAGTAAAAAGAAGTTTGGGTCTTTTCTTGTTATGTCCCAGTTTCAGGTAATATTTTTTGTAAATAGCTCAATTTTGGAATTATGTTATCTGTAAAGCACATTAGTGTTAAGCTTAAAATGCGGTTGGATTGGAAAGAGTTTTGTGTTATTGTGTTGCATATTGAGTATTTGGATTACACTTTCCCTTAAATCTGATTATTGCCTGTCTATGTTTATCATAGTAGCTCGACATTGAGAGCTTTAACTCAGATACTGAGCCTAAAGAACATCCCAACATATGATGGCAAAATTCAAGTATCAATTCTACATAACATAACATCATACCACTTTCCTTCGGATCACAACAGCAAAGAAAAGAGCAAAAGTGGACCCCTTATTCAAGAGTGATTACAAGTTAGACATATACAACGATATTACTGGTTAAGAACGAGCCCTTATAATCAATGCACTTGTTTAATGTTTTGAATATCATTTTGGTGATAACGGCCAACTGTTTGCTTATACTGGATAGCAAACACTATCTCTGTTGTGGTAGCATCCGAGTAATATACCCATGTTGAAACTCCGCTGGGATGCTTTAAACGAGTAGCTGAGAACTAATTGTTTAAAAGAAAAAATAATAATCAAATACTATTTTTTGGTGTTAGCTAGCTGCACAAGCATTCTCTCCATTGAGTCTGTGAGACCACATGTACTCTAATGCAGTATTTTTGGTAATTGTTTGCTTGTAGGAATTCCTTTATTACCAACAATATCCTTTAACAAGTTTGTATTCTGTTACATTGCATTTAATGACTTTTATTTATTCTCTTTAACATAGGCAGCGGCTAACTCAAGTGCTTTATTCTTAACTGCTGCTGCTCAAAACCTTTTATGTCTAAAACTAGCAGAAGAACTGGGAGTTGTAATTGCAAGTCCATGGGTGTCTTGGTTTAAGGTTGCAAGTTTACCTGCAATAATTTCACTTCTTGTGACTCCATATCTATTATATAAGATATTTCCCCCAGAAGTAAAAGATACACCAGATGCTCCTGCTTTGGCTGCAAAAAAGCTTGAAAAAATGGGTCCTGTCACAAGGAACGAGTGGGTAATGATTGGCACTATGCTTCTTGCTGTTTCACTTTGGGTGTTTGGGTGAGCATATGTTACAGAGTTCCACTTAAACACATTTGCAGTTGTTCTTTCTTTCTTTTTTCCTTTTCTTAAGACAGACATTTCTCCTTTGAGTTTGTCACAAATGGCATGTTCATTGTAATAAACTGCTTTGAGATACTTATATCTGAGTCATATTTCATATCAAATCTTGCCAACTACAAATTTGATTCTCAAATTTCAATTCAGGACTCAGTTAAGTTCATAGTGAAATATGACAGAAAATTAAGTTTTAGGTTAAATGTAGAAGCTCAAGCATCAAAGTCATTTTTGAAAATATGAACTCTTACTAGAGAAAAAAGAGAGTGCTTTTTATACTCAATGTTTTTTGATAAACAGCGCACAATAAAACATCGATGTCATTTTCAAAAATATAAACTCTTACTGTCTTATTATGGAAAAAAAAAAGGGGGGTGCTTTCTTGTGCCTCAATGCTTTTATGGTAAACGGCATGAAATAAAACAGTGTACAAGCATGTGAAATTTTCAGATCTACAATTCATGATAAAAAATCTGTTTTGATTTAAAGTTTAAACTTCAAAATTTTGGGTCCTATTATTTAAACCTCAGTCATGTTGGCTTAACCATTGAGTTTAATTGGTAGCATAAATGTCAATATATGCAAATTAAACACGTCCTCAATTTTGTTTTCACGTTTTGTCTACAGAGAAACTCTTGGCATTGCTAGTGTAGTGGCAGCTATGCTTGGCCTATCGATCCTCCTACTACTAGGTGTTCTAGATTGGGATGATTGCTTAAGCGAAAAGTCTGCATGGGACACCTTAGCTTGGTTTGCAGTTCTAGTTGGGATGGCGAGTCAACTTACCAGCCTAGGAATTGTCACATGGATGTCTGGTTCTGTTGCAAAATTTCTACAGTCTTTTTCTTTGAGTTGGCCTGCTGCATTTGGCGTTCTTCAAGCATCGTATTTTTTCATTCATTATTTATTCGCAAGTCAAACAGGGCATGTTGGGGCATTGTATTCTGCATTTCTTGCCATGCATTTAGCAGCTGGTGTTCCTGGCGTGTTGGCTGCCTTAGCATTAGCCTATAATACTAATCTTTTTGGGTCTATTACGCATTATAGCAGTGGTCAGGCTGCTGTTTATTATGGAGGTAACCTTGTTGCCTATTTTTGAGTATCTTGGTTAAATTTTATAAAATTGAAAGATCCCTTCACTTTTATCTACCACGATAGCACTAATAAACTTCTGTTTTGCTTCGTTGCATTGTTATTGTATATAGGTAGCAGAATTTCACTTCCCTCGCCTTTTACTTTTCATATTCTACACGTACACACTTTACTTTGTATGTAAACCAAGGGTGGTTCAATATTTCAGTTACAATTTTTGGTTTTAGTTTTTTAACATCTCATTAATTTTGGCCAATATCTAAGACTTCAGCTATTTCGGTTTCAGATTTTGTTTTGGGTTGTGACATTTTTACAAAATCATATCTGACCTATGTCATGTTTACTAAAATAAATTATTATTGTATTATTAAATAAATAAAAAATTTGAACAATGTCGATTAGTTGTAAATATCTATAATGTAATACTGATAAAACATAAACATTTATTTTTAGATGGATTTCGTTCATGAAGCAAGTTTCTAGGATACCACAAATTTTTGTTGATAAGTGATGGTTCGAAGTTTGAAAAGGAGGCATGAAATTGGCGAAAAAGGATTTACACTTCTTTTCACCTTTTTTATTTACTGTTTACATTCTTTGAAAATTTCTTTGCTTCCAAAGGCAATTTTGTTTTATTACTGATTCTTTTTGTAAAGAAATAAACCTTCATTTTTCTTTTCCTTTTGTTATTACATTATTACGTAAATAGATACATCATTCCAGAATCAGAATCAGGTTATAAATATCATCCTCGACCATCCTTTTGGACGTAAAATAAGTGATGTCTTTGGAACTGAAATTGATTGCTTTATTTTTTTTCTACTGTTGCTGACTTTTGATTTACCCTAGAGTCACACCAGAAGCACTTTTCTCCTTGTCCCTTACTTTTTTTGTAAAAATAAATAAAACTAACGTGTATTGTATAAAATCACACCAAAAGCAATTGGATGGTTTACATTTTTGGATAGCAAAATCTATGTATAACGTATCTTAGTCATCATATTACGCCAAAGGTGAATAATATATACATCAAATTGAAATCAAATGGGTCATCTGAATAGTTGAATTAAGGACAATCGAATTGATCTAATCAACTTCTGTTTCAAAGATGAGTTACCGTTACAGTAGAATCATCGATTGCGGTTTATCCACCAAATATTGATTTCTCTAAAAATTTACAAATTAGATCGAAATCTAAAATCATAAAATATAGATTTCTATATGTTTTACAAGTTATGATTATCGGAACTTTATATACATTGAGATTTAATGGAATTTAGATCAATTTTTTTTTTAAAGTACGCACTTTATAAAGCATAGTCGTCATGGCAATGTGGCATAAAATCTGGCTTGAGTAAAGATTTTGCATATTCATGATTTCATGTCATGATCTAAATTCAGTTTTCTACATCAACACTTTGTACCTGACCCTATCATCGTCTTTTTTACCCTTGCAGCTGGTTACTTGGACCTTCCTGATGTGTTCAAGCTTGGGTTCTTGACTGCAATGATTAATGCGTTGATCTGGGGAGTCGTTGGTGCTTTTTGGTGGAAATTTCTAGGTCTTTACTGATTCCTCGTACAAAATTTGTAATTGTGCTGTCGATCTCCTTGATTTGTTGTATTTCTCGTCCTCCTTAACAGATGCTCCAAAATTTTGTTATTGGAATGTATTGTTTCCAATTTTATATCAAACTGTTATATGCACAGTTGGTCACTGAATGTTATTAAATTGAAATTTGATTTCCAAACATATTTCTTCTGTCTTCCACGCATTTTCTTGTGTGCCCAACAAGTTTATGTTATGTATGTTTTGGTGCAAAGGCATAACCGAAATGGAATGAAGTAAACATCCACTAGAGTGGTGCATGGTAGGGCTGAATAATTTTACCATATTATCACTTATTGTCATTACCAACCGCTATATATTAAAATAGTATATAAAAAATTGATAATCAATTTGTTTGATACGATTTGTCGAACCGCATTAAATTATGTCTATGGTAATGGTATTAACTATTAAATGTGGTAATTACAATATATATGTACATGATGAGCATTCAATGACACTCCAAAAATTGAGCATTCCTTTTATTTACCATTTTGTTTTCCACCTTTCATTTATATTAGTTAATGTTAGTAGAAGGTGAGGGAATGAGTGGAAGGAGAGAAAGAGGAAATGTGCGGTGGAAAAATGTTATATTATTGGGGTGCTAATTGAGGTGTCATTGAACCCCCCCCCCCCCCCCCCTCCTCTCTCTCTCTCTCTCTCTATATATATATATATATATATATATATATATATATATATATATATATATATATATCACCCAAATAGTATAGCACTTCTTTAGCCCTCCTAATTTCCATCACACACTCTCATTTCTCTCTCCTCTCACTAACTCTCTCTCCCCCACTATCTATTTAATAATAAATGAGTGGTTCTCATTAAGGGGCTTTAGGGGTGCTACAAATTTGGGGTGCCATGGAACCCTTCTCATATATATATATATATATATATATATATATATATATATATATATATATATATGAGGAGCGTTCAATGGCACCCCAAATAGTGAGCACCCCAAATGCCCCTCAACCACAGCCACTCATTTATATTAAACAATCCTTCCACTCATTCTCTCACTCCTTCCACTAATTCTCTCCCCTCCCACTCACTTTCTTTAATATAAATGATTGGTCATAATTCAGGTGCATTTAGGGGGTGCAGAATAAGGGGTGTCATTGAACACACACACACACATATATATGTATATATATATACATATACATATACATATATATATATATATATATATATATATATATATATATATATATATATATATATATATATCACGCACGCACGCACACATACATACATGTATGTGTGTGCACACACACACGCACGCACACATGATATTTCTATCATGCAACACCGCATTAGGTATAATGATTTGATATAAAACATAACAAAATACTATTATGTTATCAAATTGAATGCAATTCTTATTGTATATTTTTTAAAGATGATATGATTTTGTGCAATATTTTAGCTTTTTGCCTACAAAAAATAGAAGTGATAAATAAATATATAATAAAAAATAACAATTCTTAATATTTACTCTTTTAGCATGAAAAAGTGTAAAAAAATAGATATCAAACTTGCAAATATTAAAAAGTAATTACCGATCTCTTTCAGCTATAACCAACCAAAAACCGAATTATCATTTTACCGATTACTTTGGTTGATAATGGTGTGATTTTTCTATTATCATGCATAATGGTACGGTAATGGTTTTGGGTATGAATTTTCAGTACCGAACTGAATCCAGCTCTAGCGCATAGAGTTTATCAAATGAGTTTTCCACACACACACACACACACACACACACACACACACACACACACACACACACACACACATATATATATATTTGTGTGTGCACGCGCGCGTCCTGTGCGTGTGTGTGCGCGCACGCGTGTCCTGTGCATGTGCGTTCGCGCGCATGTGCGTGTGTGTGCGCTCTCGCATGTATGTGTTTGTATATGTATATATAACCTAACATCTAAGATATAACTAGAAATAAATTTTAGATACAACTCATCCATCACAGTGTAGACGAGAATTGTAAGTTCAAATAATTGAATAAGAAAACACGGAAAATTATGCACACATCCTTAAAACAAAACATTATTCAATATCAATACACATCCATTTGTAGATGAGTATTGTAAAGCACTGTCGCGAATTTGTTTCATGATTTTTTTGTTCTATTGCTAAAATCCATATAAAATTATAAATATTAAAAATAGACAACTAGATAAAAACAAGTAGTAACTGCAGAAAGGTCCGCACTTATTGAGAAAATTGCAGAGATATATCATATAGTCACTTAATAATTGTAGACATATTTATAAATAGTCATGCAGCAAGTCAATACTTGTAGACATTAAAAACTGTAGAAATGTTTGCAGTTGTTATATAAAATTGCAAATTTGCCTGGAGCATTCCACTAAGAGTGGTCTGTTTTGTTTGTGTCTGTTTTGAATTATTTTTATTTTTTGCTTTTTCTGCAATAAATATGATGTTAATTTTTTTTTTTTGGGAAATTGCGTAAAATTATGTAATTGTTAGCTATGGTTGATTGTATATTAGCAACACTTTGAATGGTTGCATACGTTTCTACAAGTTTTCTATAGCTTCCCGTTTTTCTTTATTTAGTTTTCCGTCCACTTTAATTTTATTTGTTTGGCATAAATATGAAGATAAATATAAATTGAAATAAATTTTGAAATTTGAAAGTTTGTTATGTTGATTTTTATGATTTTCGAAAAAGATAAACCCAATTTACGTACGTTTTTGATAAAGATGTTTTATGTGTTTTAAAAATTAATTGAGCTCTTATCCAAACTGTATCAAAAAATATTCTTGTAAACCTTTGTTTGGTGTTCAATAATTTCGACATGTAATCACACAATTTAAATAAAATATCTTATGTTATTTCATTGTAAAATCTAACTAAAATGAACAAATTATTCATTAAGGTTAAAAATCTTAAGAGCGTAATTGTCATTGTACTAATGAGTGAGTAGATATGACATTAAATTTTGTTGAATGATCGAATTAAAAAAATGCTTATGTGCAAGTTTGAAATATCAAATCAAATTAACCTTCTCACTTGTCTCATGAATTCAAGCACGACTTTCAAAATTATTTTTTATCTTTTACAGACTTCTCGATGAAATCAAAATTGATTATGTATTCAGATCTACTATTCCAATTTTAGTTGCAAAATTTATAAAATTCTAATAACTGTTGATTTCATTGAGAATTCTTGTTATTTGTTAACTTTCTTTCAATTATATTTCCATAAAGATTTACTTTTGATTTGAAATATTAAATTGTAAGGATATTCTACTTCTAATTTTTTTTTCTATTTACGAAGGATATTCTTTTTTTAAAAGTAACATTATTTCTTTCTATTTATGTGTTCAAATTCAGAGACCTAAGGTTTATGAAATCTCTATATTGTTTATAGAATGTCTAGGTTCATTTGTATAAATATAATTCTTCGTAATTCGTTTGTTGTTTGCAATTATTTTTCAAATGCTCTACATAGCTCTTTATACATTTATCGATTTGAATACTTTCTGTAAATTTGATTGTAGATCATTTGGATATTTTGACAGGGGTTTGTTTATCATATCATTATAATAGACACACACACATACATATGTGTGTGTGTGTGTGTGTGTGTGTGTGTGTATATATATATATATATATATATATATATATATATGTGTGTGTGTGTGTGTGCTTGTGATGTTATTGTTTAGTCTGGTTTATTTCTCTTTTAAAGAAATATTAGATTTTTGTAGATCTAATTATTTGATGGTGTTTATATTTAGTTAAATCACTTTCTGGCTGACTACATATAATTGTAGGACAATTATATTCGGGTTAGATCTACTCAACGACAAAGGCAAAAAATTCTATTATTGTTTCTGTGTAAGTAATTTCGAATGTGAGAAATGTTAGAGTGTTTTAGTTATTGAAATAATAATGACAATTAACTATTCAGAAGCAAAGATTATTTTATAAGGTTTTGATTTCCTATAGAGATATTGATTCTGATCTGAGATATAGTTGGATTATCTAATTGATATGGGCAATTCAAGTTACATCTAGAACATAAATTTGCTCATTAAATATTAATTGGAAACTTAGTGTTTGGAGGAGTAAGGCAAGGAATTATGAAATAAGGTATGAATTATGAAATAATACAAATTAATACATGTAAAGGTAGTCAAATCTATCAAATATTAATTTAAAAATGTGGTTTTTATGTTATGTGCATAATTTAGATTATTTATAAATTCTCAAAATTATCAAATTTAATTCAATGATAATCTTATGTAACACCTTGCGAAATTAATCAAAACTATGGAAAGAAATTAACTGATTTAAAATAAAGTGAAAAAGGAATTTGAAATTACGTTGGAATTTGGCTATGAAACTCGCACTGTTGTACTCATGGCGATATTCTGGACAACTTTCATATATAAAGTTATCTGATTGGGGTTCAATCGGAAAATAATTAATATTTACTGTAACAACCCGAATTTCGATAGACCCGATTTTTAAGTCCAAATCTATTGAAGCTCGAGTTAGTTTGTTTGGTATCCTGCAGAAAGTCAAAGATAAATATACCAATGCTCATAATAGAAACCTCACAACGGAAAGAAATAAAATATAATAGTAGGTAATCACTTACTAATATAATGACACTATCTAACAAGTGTCTTTAAGATGCAGAATCTCAACCATCTGTCTAACCCGTGGGTTTGTTATGAGGAGGGGGTCAGAACAAAAGTTCTGGTGAATGGACAAATTATACTTTCTACAAGTAACACCGCACATACCGCTCTATCACTGGTTCATATTTATTAAGTTACTCAGTTTTATCTCACAATATACTTTCAATTTTTCCGCATAAATCGTGCTCATCTACTCCTTGTAAATTAACCTAATAAATAATAAATAATATATATAGCTATATGCCTGTAATATTGAGGTACTCCCCATAGTACCCTCCTCGAGTAGTCCACATCGTCGTACTATGAAAACGTACTGGACCTTCAATGCTATGCCATGAAAGCGTGCTAGGCTACGCTGCGAAAGCGAATAAACCTCTACCGCTGCGCCATAAGGGCGCCCTAATCCCTGAGTTCCTCCGCAGAACTCAGTCGGGGCTTTATACATATCTGTAAAGGACAGCCTCGTTAGGCCTACAATATAAATATCCAAAGATAGGTCTGTCTCTTTCGGTGACTCTCCAAGGCCCCACCCAGCCTACCCATACTATTGAAAGACTATTTAAAAAGCTAAATGAAACACCCCACCTCCGTTAAGGTCACTCACAAAGGGAATGTCTTAACTTCGGTGGAGCATTATAGGTAAAAGATACAGATAATTTACAAGATAGACATATAAACAACGGAAAAACTAAATTTATTTCATAAGTACGTGGTTCAAATAAAACATTACAACAACTGTCTCAAATCAACTTCCACATTTTTACAACAAAAACTCTGTCTTGAATTAAAACATAAAGAAGCATTAAAACAACAGTAAGGCAGCATAAATCCCCAATAAGAGATTATCCAAAGCCATAGCCCAAGGAAAAAGATTCCAAGCAATACATCTACTCTCTTCAAGCTGGAAATGATCCGATCTAAGCTAAAGTATTCCCTCCCTGCGGACCTGGGGGGGAAACAGAAGAAAAGAAGACGAAAGAAAATGGGTCAGACATGAGTCTGGCAAGTCCAGTGATTATTTAGCATGTAAACAAGAAAAGGATTATGACTTGAATAAACTGAATGTAGGACAACATCCTAGGAATAAGATAACAAGACTGAATATGCTATCGCATTCATTTCTACTTCTCTACACCCCCTTACAAGTGTTTCAACTAGCATCATGTGTTCAAGATAAATGATCACTCGTTTTATCAATCGGCTCCAACTCGCATACATTTACCACTTGTGTCATTCGGCCCCGCATGATTGTAGATACCCATGTTGGTCCCACTATGGGGTGTATCAAGTCCTATGGTGGCAACCCGACACAATTCAAGATGCACAGAGTATAACTACTGATGCCCAGTGCCTGCTTTTTCCACTTCGGAGTACGTGCACGACCGCACTCCGTCGGAACCTATACTGACCACCCGTCGTTGTTTTGACCGCTTATAATCAGCCCTGTAATCGTGCCCCACCCTGCCTAGTTCAGGGTACCATGATACATCTATGTGGGTTACTGCTGAAATGGGTCCACGTTACTAGGGTTTCATAATCAATAGGTTAAAATGGTTAAGTGTTCTCAAATTAACCTAACCCCACCAATCAGTTTAGTTAACATGTTGCATTGGTTAAGTGTTGCCTTAGTTAACTTAACCCTACCATTCTTGTCTTAGCTTTAATTCATTCATTAAAGCACCAACCACTCACATTAGATATGTATTGTTGCGGTTGCTGGATGTGCCGGTCGGTTCCGGGCAGTCTTACACCGCAACTCAATCTAACCTCGGGTTCTTTTGGGCTTGATGCACTAACCTCTCACATTAGATATATATTGTTACGGTTGTTGGATGTGCCGGGCGGTTCCGGGCAGTCTTACACCGTAACTCAATCTAACCTTGGGTTAGGCATACTCGTCTTTTACTTAATTTACATATTTATCTTTCAAATTTATATGTAAATTATCCACAATTATTGCCATTCAATTCATGCCCCATTTACCCTCTAAATCATATTTTTCAATTTTTGGTATATAAATTATACCATTTTTATGCCACTAACCATTCATTTATTTATGGGCCAAATTATGCCAATAATAATAATTTCTAAGGTTTTCCCAACGTTACCCCCCGTCATATGTTCGCAAAATTCACATAGAATGTTAGGCTCGTAACTTAGCCTAACTTATATACAAATGGGGAAAGAAGGGAGCATGTACCATTCACACAACATAAAATAATAAGGATCTAACTAAACATGTGTCATGTAAATGTGGCATAAAATATGAACTTGCATTTTTGGATCTAACTAACATGAGTCTTTAAGCATATGAAATTACCCAAATCCAACTAGGCATGTAAATGTAAACTTTTATTTTGTGTCCAATGAACATAAACCTTAAGCATATAGAATTACACAAGTTCAACTAGACATGTGAATGTGAACTTTTAATTTGGATCCAATAATCATGAATCTTAAACATATGGAATTACACAAGTGTAATAAGGCATGTAAATATGAACTTTTATTTTGGATCCAACAAACATGAATCCTAAGCATATGGTTTTACACAAGTTCAACTAGGCATGTGAGTGTGAACTTTAATCTTGGATCCAATTTTCATAGAATCAAATGTAAATCTAAACATAATACATGTCTTGGCCTAATAACTTGCATGTAACATAACATGAATGAATCATCAATTTTACATGATTGGTTTACATCAACATAATAACCACATAGCCTAACAACTTGCATGTAACATAACATGAATAAGTCACCAAACTTTACATAATACATGATTGGTTTAACACCAACATAATAACCACAAAAATCTCATAAGCATATACGATAGAATCGTTACAAGAATAGGCATGAATCAGCATCATCATTATCTTACAACTAGGAATAACACTAGTTTTCATTTTATTACAAATCATAAGTTTTTATCATTCACATCTAAATAATAACAGGACTTACAAATAAAAGAAAGTCTTGTTTTCTGGGATCTGTTTTCCGAATTTGAAAAGAAATCCCTTGAAGAAGAATACCAATTCTCTAAGTTAGTTTTGATTCGTAGTTTTTGACTTGTTTTCTAATTGAAGAAGAAATGGTGGCTAGGCTAGAACGATTATGGACTGTATGGTGTCTCCTTGGAATGAATTTGTGTGATTTAGGGTTTGAGGATTAGGGTTGCTTTTATAGAAGTTTAATCTTATGTGAGCCGTTAGATCATTCTAGGAGCAATCACAACCGTCCAGACTAGATAGAGTTATCCAGAATTGCCACCTATGCCCTAGTGACTCAGCAACAGGTCATAAAAGACTCAGCAACTAGTCAGAATCGTCACTGTTTTGGATCTGGGCGCGGGGGGTAGTTCGACCCCCAAGTCGACCCCCTGGTCGACTTGTATAGGGGAGGCCGACCCCCCTGGTCGACTTGTATAGGGGAGGTCGACCCCCTGGTCGACCTGGCCTGCGGCGGGGGAAATCCTGCCCAGCCCGCTTCTTTGCTTTTCATTTGAATTTTTAACTGAACTGTTTTTAATTTATATAAATTTCAGAAACTTCTGAGGGCATAACTTCCTCATACGAAGTCCGATTTACGAAAACTTGGACTCTATTCCAAGCAGAATTTCGAGACGAACGCAATGGCGTAACCCGTTTCCCTTTATTCTCACTTTAAAAATTAAGTATTCTTTAACTCGTTCTTTTAATAGACACAGAAAATTCAGGGTGTTACACTAAATGACTGCCCTACCATCCAATTTAAACAAATATGTGGACCCTCATCCAATGACCCGATAGTAAATCATCATTATCCTCTTGGCTTTACTCCAATCTTTCCCGCACATGCTCCAACTAACGACGACAGCTATCCGACAACCCATTATTCTTGTTGGTCCCGAATACAAAGCCTCCCCCTTGAAGCAGCCACCAAATCATCCCAATCAGTCTTTAGGCTGCTGTAACACCCCGAGAATTCTATAACTGTGAAATTCATGAATTAAAGTATAATCAAATTCAAATCAAAGAACTAAGGGAAACGGGATACGCCATTGCGTTCGTCTCGGAAAAATACGCGAAATAGAGTCCGAGTTTTCGAAAAACGGAGTCCGTATGAAGAAGATATGGCCTTCGGAAGTTTTGAATCAAATTTAAAATTCAAACAGAATAAAATAATTAAAAATCGGGCCCAGTGGGCCAGGGCGGATAAACACCCGCCTAGGCCACCCAGGTCGACTGGGCTGTCGACCTGGGCTACCCATGTCGACAGGGCTGTCGACAGCCCTGTCGACAGGGGTATCGACCTGGTCGAGCCCAGTCAACCTGGCTGGCCAGGTCGGTGTGTGGTCGAATTTCTGTGGTCTGCTTTGTCATTAGGGTTAGGTGGCGGGTTTTTATTGGTCTCTCTTCCTAATGAATGGCTATGATCTAACCTAGCAACATCAAGGGTCCTAATCAATTCCTAACCTCTATATAAACAACCCTAGACTAAACCCTAATCTATTCATTCAAATTAAGAACATAGCCGCCATGTTGCTGAGGAACGACAAAAAGTAGCCGCCAACTAGAGAGAGAATTAGGAAGAAAGTTCTAAAGCCTAAAGCAATTCAAGCAACCTAAAGCCAATCAATTCAACAAAGGAATCACATCTCTTAATTTGAGAATTCGCCGCAACCATTGTAAGTAGAGTATTACTTTGGTATAAATAAACAACTGTGTTGATGTGTATGCTTGAATTGTGGCAATGGAAGTAATTCATATTTGTGCGTTCTTATCAATTTATATACGTTTGGATTATGTTATTCATGTTATAAAGAACTACATGCGGTAGTTCTATGCAAGTAAACATTTGGAATATTTCGCAAATTACGTAATCTATGTTGAAGCTACATGTATGTAGTTGAGTGAAATTATGCAAGTTTGGGCTTTGGTATTATGCCATCATGATGTATATTTTTGTGCATAAATCATTTTGCAAGTAATTGAGACAAGTTTGGTTGTTATAGTTCATATGAAACTATGTTGGAATTTTGACACTATAATCCATGTATTAAGTCATGCTTTTGCAAAACTTATGAATATGGCTAGGCTATGAATTATATTTGGCATAATTGAAATCTATGATCAAGTCTATCTTGTTTAAAAGAATAATATGATGACATATGTGAGACATGGCTAGGTTAGACTCAAAAATCCCTTTTTGCAAGTTTAAAGCAAACACCATGATTAGGAATATTTATGCATAAGTATATTTATATCATCGTTATATGATTAGACTTAAACCATGATTAAGTTGAACTATGCTTTTGTGTTAGTAACAAAGTATCCCCTTTGTAAACATGTAGAAACCTTATGAACATGACTTGTTTATGTTTATGCCATGAACAAAGTTAACTTTACTTATGCCATGCTTATGTTTGACATTATGCCATGTTTATGCTAGAAGTATTTATGCCATGCTTATGTTTGACATTATGCTATGCTTATGCTAGGAATATTTATGACATGCTTATATTTGACATTATGCCTAAATAAGAATATAGGTTCATATTGTAGTTAAACCTATGCAAGTTCACATGCTTTTATTCATGTCACCTATGTTAACACTATGCAAGTACACCAATTTCCATTTTGTATTTCCAACGTCGTATTGCAAGTTCATGCGCTCACCTTCCCCTCTTTGTGTATACGCCATAAGCCTCCCCTTTTCGCATGGCTAAATTGGGCTTTAAAAGGCTAAGCCCAATATATATGAACGGACGTGTAAAACGGGGGGAAAATAACGTTGGGTTAAAATTAATTAATGAATGAAATAGAAGAGCCCAAATTCAAGTATGGGTTGGGCCCATGATTGGTGTAACCTTTACACCATTAACTTAACAATGGGCCGCAAATATTTACATATAATTAAAGAAGAATGACAAGATATGTAAATGTAGAAAATACGATGTGTTTAACCCGAGGTTGGCTTGAGTTGTGATGTAAACCTGCCCGGAACCGCCCGGCTGTCCAGTAGTCACAACAATACCTATCCAATGTGGAAGGTTAAACATGGAGCCCAGCAAGGACCCGAGGTTAGACTGAGTTGTGGCGTAAGACTGCCCGGAACCAACCGGCAACAGGCAGCCACAACAATACCTGTCTAATGTGAGAGGTCAGGGCCTTAATAAGACAATTAAGGCTGAGTCAGGATAGATAGGATTAAGTGAACTGAAGACTTAATCAAAATGGAACATGCTAAACTAAACGGACTGGTGGGGGTTAGGTTAGAAACACTTAACCAACTTAGCATGTTGGCTAGAGATAGAAAACCTAGTAACGGGGGACCCTTTTCAGCAGTAACCCTAAAAGGTGTATCAGGATACCCTGAAACTAGGCAGGGTGGGGCACGATTACTGGGCTGATTGTAAGAGGTCAAAGCGACGGCGGTGGTGTAGCAGTGTAGGTTCTAACGGAGTGCGGGCGTGCACACACTCCGGAGCAGAAAAATAAGGCACTGGACACCAGTAGCATACCTGTGCACTCTAAGGTTGTGTCGGGTTGCCACTATGGGACTTGATACACCCCATGGTGGGACCAGCATAGGTAACTACAGACATCGGGGGCCGTAAGACACATGTAACTATGCGAGTAGGAGCCGATCATCATTGAATGGATCACGTCACCCTGATTATGGGGTGCAAATTGGAAACTAGTTTATATGGGTTCAGAGATTAACATGGGGTACGATAGTATATTCGACCCTAGACAACTTAACCAAGTTTATTGTGCTTGCCCACTTCTTGTTTATACTTATCATACCCAGTTCTTTATTCATAGACAAAGTAGTACTAGACTTACTCAGGCTTTATGTCTGACTCTATTTTTCTTTCGTCTTCTTTCTTCCGTTTCCCCCCTAGGTCCTCAGGGAGGGAACACAGCAGCTTGATCAGCCTCAACATCCAGCTTGAAGAAGAAAAATGTATTGCTTGGACTTTCCTGTTTTGAACTATGGCCTTGGACAATCCACTATGGGGACTTTTGCAGTTTATCTATGTTTTATTTATGCTTCTTTAAATCATGTACTCAAGACAGATTATGAAAATGTTATGCTATGTTTTTTTTGGAAAGGATGTTGTTGTAACACGTATTTGACTTTATGAAATAAAAGTTTGTTGTTCTTCCGCTGTTTACAAATATGTGTTCTTATATCTGTCTTGTATATCTGTGACTTGTACTTATAAACCTCCACCAAAATTAGGGCATTCCCTTTGAGAGTGACCCTAACGGAGGTGGGGTGTTTCACTTGGTATCAGAGCATAGGTTTACCGGATAAGATAAAAAGTTTTGAAAAATTATTTTCAAAAAGGAAATTTAAAGAAGCATTTTTAAAAGAAAAATATTATTTTATTTTAAAAAGGCAAAAAGTCCACTCCCCAAAGCCATAGGAACTATCTCTTATCCTTCGTTTTGAATCTATCCTTTTTGTTTCAGCATGTCCCAAGAACTTAACTTGCCTGAAGGGGTGCCAATACCTGGTTGGTTTAGACGGTTCTTAGAAGCAAGGGCCACTCAGCCAGGTCCTACCATTCCTCCTCCCCCAGCGGAAGGAAATCATCCAGCTGCAGCAGCACCTTTTCCTCCACCTCCTCCTCGGGGAAACACGTTTGCTAAGGTATGTAAAGATTTTAAAGCTATGGGAGGAAGGGATTTCCATGGAACTGAGTCCTTCGTAGCAGCTAGGAATTGGCTGAAAGAAACGGAGGACCTATTCATCATCTTTGAGGTAGAAGATAGACAAAAAGTACAGTTGGCAGTGTGGCTATTGAAGGGCGAGGCTTCCTACTGGTGGGAGGTCACTAATGCTGAAAGACCAGTGGAGACATGGGAGGACTTTAGGGCAAGGTTTGAGACCAAATTTCTCTCAGATGCAGAAAGGAGTTTGCAGTTGGAAAAATTCTTATTTCTTAAGCAAGGAGACAAGACTGTCAGAGAATATGTGAATCAGTTCGATGAGCTGGCTAGGTTTGGGCTTGACCTAGTCAACACCCCGCACAAGAAGGCTCTCCGTTTCGTCAAAGGGTTGAATGAGCCATTACACAGTTTGGCCATGACCCATATACCCATGGGAGCCACGTATGAAAGATTGGTGCAAATGGCATTGCTGAATGAAGAGGATAAGGGCAAGAAGAAAGAGGTTTTGCAGCCCAAGAAGACTGACTTTAAGAAGGGCGGGAAAGGCAACAAAGAGAAGAGGAAGTGCAATTTCTGTGGCAAAGTGGGGCACTTAGTAAAGGACTGCCGGAAAAAGAAGGCCAAGGAGAATGGTGGGTGCTTTTCATGCGGTCAGACAGGCCACAGGGCTAAGGACTGCCCAAAGAAACGAGGACAGGGGCAGGGCGCTGGATCCACCCCAGGGGCACAGGTTCATGTGCTAGAAGCGCCACCTCTACAACAGCGAGGTATAAATACTTCTGTAGAAAGTGTAGTTTATCTTTATGATCACCCCGTTCGCACTTTATTTGATTCTGGCGCATCACACTCCTTTGTCTCGTCTGCTTTAGTAGAATCTCTGCACCTAAAAACTAGTATGGTAGAGGACCCCTTAATTGTTTCAAACCCAATTGGGGGCCCAGCTCATTTGTCTATGATCTGTTTGGAATTGAAAATTTCTATCCTAAGTGTAGAATTTCAATGTAGTGCCTTTGTTTTGGGCTTTTCGGGGTATGGTTTGATTTTGGGTATGGATTGGCTATCCAGTAATGGGGCCATCCTTGATTGCGAGAAAAGGGTTGTTAGGCTCCTAACCCAGCTCGGTAATACTTTGGAAATTTCTTGTAATCCCTCGCATGCGGTTATGCTTAGTTATCTTGAATCGCTAGATGCCTCTGTTGAAAATTTACAATCAGTTAAAGTGGTCCGGGAATATCCGGATGTCTTTGAAGAGGTGAAGGGCTTGCCTCCGAAGCGGGAAATAAACTTCCGCATATATCTTGTAGATAATGCAAAGCCCGTTGCGTTGCCCGTTAGACATATGGCTCCACGAGAAAGGAAAGAGCTCAGTAAACAGATTAAAGAGCTTCTAGAAAAGGGGTTCATTAGGAGGAGCATTTCAGAATGGGGCGCTCCAGTGGTGTTCGCTACAAAGGCGGATGGTTCACTCCGTCTATGTGTTGACTATAGGGAGCTCAACAAGCTAACGAAAAAGAATAGGCATCCTCTCCCTAGAATTGACGATTTATTTGACCAGCTTGTAGGAGCGTCTGTTTTCTCCCAACTCGATTTAGCAACCGGTTTTCATCAGCTAAGGGTGGCTGAAGATAGCATCGATAAAACGGTGTTCAGAACCCCAGACGGCTTCTTTGAATGGCTTGTCATGCCTTTCGGCTTGACAAATGCACCTGCTTACTTCGTGGACCTGATGAGTAGGGTATTTAGAGATTTCCTCAACAAATTCGTAGTGGTCTTCGTAGATGATATCCTTATCTTCTCAAAGAGTGAAGAGGAACATGCTCAGCACTTAAGGGCAATCATGGAAACTTTGCGAGTCCATCAACTAAAAGCCAAGTTCTCCAAATGCCACTTTTGGAGGGAAGAGGTGAGGTTCCTTGGGCACATAGTATCTAAACAAGGGTTAGCAGTGGACCCTGCTAAGGTAGTGGCGGTACAGGATTGGAAGACACCAAGGAATGCAACTGAGGTCCGAAGCTTTCTAGGACTAGCAGGTTTCTATCGAAAATTTATAAGGGATTTTGCGAAAATCTCAGCTCCGCTCACGAAATTGACTAAGAAGAATCTAGTGTTCAATTGGGATTTGGATTGCGAGTTTGCTTTCCAACGACTGAAAAGGGCTCTCACAACAGCCCCAGTTTTGACGCTGCCAGATGGGAGCAAGATGTTCACTGTTTATACGGATGCATGTGGGACAGGGCTAGGTGCCGTCTTAATGCAAGAAGGAAGGGTAGTAGCTTATGGCGGAAGGCAGTTGAAAGCGCACGAAAAGAACTACCCAACCCACGATCTTGAGTTAGCCGCCATCGTCTTTGCACTCAAGTCTTGGCGACACTATCTCCTAGGTGAGAAGTTCGAACTTTACACTGACCATAAATCGTTGAAATATCTTTTCTCGCAGAAAGATCTTAACTTGAGGCAACAAAGATGGATGGAGTTTCTTGCCTCGTACGATTTCGAAATCTCCTACACTCCGGGCAAAGGCAACGTAGTGGCAGACGCGTTGAGCCGAAAGAAATTGACCCTAAGCCCGTTGTTTGTTGAAAGACAAAGCCTAGAGTTTATAGCCAGCTTCGACTTTAGGCCTTCCTCCGATTTCGTACCGGGCTTGCTTGCATCTCTCGAAGTGCGCCCGACTTTAGTGGATTCAGTAGGGACAGCACAACGCGAAGACCCTCAGCTTGTGGAAATAATTGATAGGCTAATTAGGGGTGAGACTTCAAGTCACCTCAACAGATACTCCATCGACGATAAGGGTTTGCTAAGGCGAGACGGAAGACTATGCGTCCCACAGTCAAAAGATTTAGTAAAGAAGGTTCTCGAGGAAGCACATCACTCCAAGATGACGATACACCCAGGCGGAGATAAAATGTACAAAGACATAAAGAGGACTTTCTTTTGGAACGACATGAAAAAGGACGTGGCAGAATTCGTTTCTAAGTGCATGGTGTGCCAACAGGTTAAGGCGGAACAGAAAAAGCCTGGCGGACTGCTGCATCCTCTGGAGGTCCCGCAATGGAAGTGGGATAGCATCTCAATGGACTTCATCGATGGGCTGCCTAGGTCTAGGAGAGGCAACACGAGCATTTGGGTAATAGTGGATAGGCTTACTAAGAGCGCCCACTTTTTACCCGTCAAAAGTAAAAGAACTGCCTCATCCCTAGCATCACTTTATCTCAAGGAAATCGTTCGACTCCATGGAATACCATCTAGCATTGTTAGTGACCGAGACCCCATCTTCACCAGTGAGTTTTGGCGGAGTCTGCAAGAAGCAGTAGGAACGCAGCTATGCTTGAGCACAGCCTATCATCCCCAAACCGACGGCCAAACAGAGAGAGTGAATAGAGTTTTGGAAGACCTTTTAAGGCTATGCGTCCTTGACTTCGGAGGGACATGGGAAGACCACCTTCCTTTGGTGGAATTTGCCTACAACAACAGCTATCAAGCAACCATAGGAATGGCGCCCTTCGAAGCTTTATATGGAAGACCGTGCCGATCGCCCACTTGTTGGTGGGAGTCTACTGATAAGCTTATACTTGGACCAGATATGATCCGAGAGACTTCAGAGAAAGTAGACTTAATACGAAGAAGGATGAAGACGGCCCAAGACAGACAAAAGTCCTATGCCGACAAGAGGAGGACCGACCTTGAATTTGAGGTTGGAGACAAAGTTTTTCTCAAGGTATCACCGCTAAGGAACATTGTTCGCTTTGGAAACACAGGAAAGCTAGCGCCAAGATTCGTAGGGCCATTCCCTATTATCGAGAAGATTGGGAAAATGGCCTATAGATTAGAGCTACCCGAGAAGTTGGCTGGAGTCCACAACGTTTTTCACGTTTCACATCTCCGAAAATGTCTACATGAGTCTGCTGAAGTGGTAGAGCCAAATATCCTCGAAGAGGCCGAAGTGGAACGCGAAGCAACCATAAGAAGAGTTCCAACCCGCATCTTGGGAACGGAAGTGAAGAAACTACGCAACCGCGAAGTCAAGCTCGTCAAAGTCCAGTGGAGCGACGCCGAGGGAGACGCGACTTGGGAAACTGAAGCTAGAATCCGTACAGCCTACCCTTTTCTGTTCGAGGGTACATCCTTGATCTTTCTCTTTCCTTAAGTTGCGCTTTTATCTTTTTAGGTATATTTCCTCGACCATATCTTTTAGGTAGAAACCCTTTGGATGGAAACATGTAGTTGAAACATGTTATGGATGATGGTTGCAAGTGGTTGCAAGTGATTGCTAGTGGTTGCTCGTGGTTGCATATACACACACAATCTAGGTTTTAGATCGGCTCAGTCACTTCATATTGCATATGCATATATGTTTGTATTCGTATATGGTTGAACTTTAATGTGTTGTCATGTGGATGTTGCATTTGTATTGAATGATTGTGCACTCATGTAGAATCATGAATAGGAAAATTTGCATACATAATGGATTCATGGCACTTACATAATTCGCATTAAGGAGGTCAACTAAATCAGTAGACCGCCTGATTTTGCATTAGATAAGTTCATGTACACACACACTTCGCATATGATCATGAAGCATTAGGAGTCTTTTAAGGACAATGGATGCTCGTGTTTGATGTATGAGTAGATGGATGATTGGATGTTAGGATATACATTCCTCCTAGCTTGAAGATTTCGGGGACGAAATCCTTTTAAGTGGGGGAGAATGTAACACCCCGAGAATTCTATAACTGTGAAATTCATGAATTAAAGTATAATCAAATTCAAATCAAAGAACTAAGGGAAACGGGATACGCCATTGCGTTCGTCTCGGAAAAATACGCGAAATAGAGTCCGAGTTTTCGAAAAACGGAGTCCGTATGAAGAAGATATGGCCTTCGGAAGTTTTGAATCAAATTTAAAATTCAAACAGAATAAAATAATTAAAAATCGGGCCCAGTGGGCCAGGGCGGATAAACACCCGCCTAGGCCACCCAGGTCGACTGGGCTGTCGACCTGGGCTACCCATGTCGACAGGGCTGTCGACAGCCCTGTCGACAGGGGTATCGACCTGGTCGAGCCCAGTCAACCTGGCTGGCCAGGTCGGTGTGTGGTCGAATTTCTGTGGTCTGCTTTGTCATTAGGGCTAGGTGGCGGGTTTTTATTGGTCTCTCTTCCTAATGAATGGCTATGATCTAACCTAGCAACATCAAGGGTCCTAATCAATTCCTAACCTCTATATAAACAACCCTAGACTAAACCCTAATCTATTCATTCAAATTAAGAACATAGCCGCCATGTTGCTGAGGAACGACAAAGAGTAGCCGCCAACTAGAGAGAGAATTAGGAAGAAAGTTCTAAAGCCTAAAGCAATTCAAGCAACCTAAAGCCAATCAATTCAACAAAGGAATCACATCTCTTAATTTGAGAATTCGCCGCAACCATTGTAAGTAGAGTATTACTTTGGTATAAATAAACAACTGTGTTGATGTGTATGCTTGAATTGTGGCAATGGAAGTAATTCATATTTGTGCGTTCTTATCAATTTATATACGTTTGGATTATGTTATTCATGTTATAAAGAACTACATGCGGTAGTTCTATGCAAGTAAACGTTTGGAATATTTCGCAAATTACGTAATCTATGTTGAAGCTACATGTATGTAGTTGAGTGAAATTATGCAAGTTTGGGCTTTGGTATTATGCCATCATGATGTATATTTTTGTGCATAAATCATTTTGCAAGTAATTGAGACAAGTTTGGTTGTTATAGTTCATATGAAACTATGTTGGAATTTTGACACTATAATCCATGTATTAAGTCATGCTTTTGCAAAACTTATGAATATGGCTAGGCTATGAATTATATTTGGCATAATTGAAATCTATGATCAAGTCTATCTTGTTTAAAAGAATTATATGATGACATATGTGAGACATGGCTAGGTTAGACTCAAAAATCCCTTTTTGCAAGTTTAAAGCAAACACCATGATTAGGAATATTTATGCATAAGTATATTTATATCATCGTTATATGATTAGACTTAAACCATGATTAAGTTGAACTATGCTTTTGTGTTAGTAACAAAGTATCCCCTTTGTAAACATGTAGAAACCTTATGAACATGACTTGTTTATGTTTATGCCATGAACAAAGTTAACTTTACTTATGCCATGCTTATGTTTGACATTATGCCATGTTTATGCTAGAAGTATTTATGCCATGCTTATGTTTGACATTATGCTATGCTTATGCTAGGAATATTTATGACATGCTTATATTTGACATTATGCCTAAATAAGAATATAGGTTCATATTGTAGTTAAACCTATGCAAGTTCACATGCTTTTATTCATGTCACCTATGTTAACACTATGCAAGTACACCAATTTCCATTTTGTATTTCCAACGTCGTATTGCAAGTTCATGCGCTCACCTTCCCCTCTTTGTGTATACGCCATAAGCCTCCCCTTTTCGCATGGCTAAATTGGGCTTTAAAAGGATAAGCCCAATATATATGAACGGACGTGTAAAACGGGGGGAAAATAACGTTGGGTTAAAATTAATTAATGAATGAAATAGAAGGGCCCAAATTCAAGTATGGGTTGGGCCCATGATTGGTGTAACCTTTACACCATTAACTTAATAATGGGCCGCAAATATTTACATATAATTAAAGAAGAATGACAAGATATGTAAATGTAGAAAATACGATGTGTTTAACCCGAGGTTGGATTGAGTTGTGATGTAAACCTGCCCGGAACCGCCCGGCTGTCCAGTAGTCACAACAATACCTATCCAATGTGGGAGGTTAAACATGGAGCCCAGCAAGGACCCGAGGTTAGACTGAGTTGTGGCGTAAGACTGCCCGGAACCAACCGGCAACAGGCAGCCACAACAATACCTGTCTAATGTGAGAGGTCAGGGCCTTAATAAGACAATTAAGGCTGAGTCAGGATAGATAGGATTAAATGAACTGAAGACTTAATCAAAATGGAACATGCTAAACTAAACGGACTGGTGGGGGTTAGGTTAGAAACACTTAACCAACTTAGCATGTTGGCTAGAGATAGAAAACCTAGTAACGGGGGACCCTTTTCAGCAGTAACCCTAAAAGGTGTATCAGGATACCCTGAAACTAGGCAGGGTGGGGCACGATTACTGGGCTGATTGTAAGAGGTCAAAGCGACGGCGGTGGTGTAGCAGTGTAGGTTCTAACGGAGTGCGGGCGTGCACACACTCCGGAGCAGAAAAATAAGGCACTGGACACCAGTAGCATACCTGTGCACTCTAAGGTTGTGTCGGGTTGCCACTATGGGACTTGATACACCCCATGGTGGGACCAGCATAGGTAACTACAGACATCGGGGGCCGTAAGACACATGTAACTATGCGAGTAGGAGCCGATCATCATTGAATGGATCACGTCACCCTGATTATGGGGTGCAAATTGGAAACTAGTTTATATGGGTTCAGAGATTAACATGGGGTACGATAGTATATTCGACCCTAGACAACTTAACCAAGTTTATTGTGCTTGCCCACTTCTTGTTTATACTTATCATACCCAGTTCTTTATTCATAGACAAAGTAGTACTAGACTTACTCAGGCTTTATGTCTGACTCTATTTTTCTTTCGTCTTCTTTCTTCCGTTTCCCCCCCCAGGTCCTCAGGGAGGGAACACAACAGCTTGATCAGCCTCAACATCCAGCTTGAAGAAGAGAAATGTATTGCTTGGACTTTCCTGTTTTGAACTATGGCCTTGGACAATCCACTATGGGGACTTTTGCAGTTTATCTATGTTTTATTTATGCTTCTTTAAATCATGTACTCAAGACAGATTATGAAAATGTTATGCTATGTTTTTTTTGGAAAGGATGTTGTTGTAACACGTATTTGACTTTATGAAATAAAAGTTTGTTGTTCTTCCGCTGTTTACAAATATGTGTTCTTATATCTGTCTTGTATATCTGTGACTTGTACTTATAAACCTCCACCAAAATTAGGGCATTCCCTTTGAGAGTGACCCTAACGGAGGTGGGGTGTTTCAGCTGCCCACTATCGAAGATGAAACCAAGATAAACTCGTCTGATGGAACCGTATAGACTATGCCTCTATGAGTACAGCTTCATTAGGCCTACCACAAAGGACCATCTCGGAGTATCCTCACGTCACGTAGAAGTCATGTACTTCCTTCCAGTTCTGTCAAATAATAAGATGGACATGCTTCTCTCGTGTCTCCAAACACTAGCGATGATCTCCCCTGTTGAGCTCTTCATCCCAAATACGTATGGACTGGTTCAAGCACATCTCATCATTACATTATTAGACCCTATGTCTAATCTTCAACTACGCGCTGTTTTACTTAGCACATCGCTGATCAAATTAAACATTAAATTGTTTAATATGTATTCGACTTATTTGTTTATTAGCTTTAGTTAGCCGTTTATTTTCCTTAATCGGATTTCGCTGCCGAAATGGACCACTCTTATTGATATATTCATTAAACTTAATTCCTCAATTATAAGTTTACTAATAATAAGCCTACTCTTTTCCATTTGATTATAACCTCATTTTATTATATTACCACAACTATATTCGTGAATTTGCTTATTAAATTTATTTTCCCGTAGACTGTGTTCATTTACAATAAGCCTCTTACTTCTCATTTCATCTTTTAATTATAAACTGTATGTTTTATCCCACTTGTCCCTAAGACAAATATCTACCTATACTATTACAATCTTACCTTATATGATTTATTGTAATAGGTTACATTCCACGTTTATTACCTACTTCACAGATTTCTTATTCTTTTTTCTCTACATAATACCTTTCACTAATGTTACCCCTTTTTGTTTCCGTCTTTATAATTTATTATTTAGGAAATTAAACTTATTCGAAACTAATTGGTTATTAAAACTGTACAAAAATCTATTTCCATAGTTAAAGGTAACCACCGCAATGGAAACCCATAATTGCAAGATATTTTTTTCAATAATTTTTAGGCTATTGAACAGTACGCAATACTGCAAAATCCTTATTTCACACTAATACACATCTTTATTTATTTTTAAACTGCAATTATGTTTTCCACTTCTTTTAAAAATCAAACTATGGAAATATATCTCTCGTTTTCTAATCAATCAATCTAGGCTACTAATAACTTTCTAATTTAATTGATATACATTAATTCATGTCTCTAACTTATTTCTCCGTTCTTGTTTTGCATAACTACAATAAAATTGGACACAATTGGATTTATACCCTTTTTTCTTTCAGTCCCTACAATATCTGCATTATTTCCATTTTAAATCTAAAAAGTGCTTTCTTACAAATAACATGAAAATTGTTAAACTTACCCTTTTCGCTATAAATTTAGTGTATATTTTTTTATGTCATATCAATCTTTGTCATATTAATTTAGTAAGCCTTACCGTGTTTGACTACTTTTAGATTTTCCATTTATTGCAGTTTTGGCATACGTTCATTTAGTCCTAAATCACGAAGTTTTCCTCTTTCTATTACAATTCACATTAATTTTCATAGAACTACGATTAACTTAATTTGCGTCTAACCATAATTCAATTACTTTGCGTTCACAAATTGTGACACCCCACATCCGTTAATGTCACTCATAAGAGAATGCATTAAGTTTCGTGAAGCGCAATAGGTAATAGTACATAAATTTACATAGCAGATATAAAATAAGAAACAAAAAAACTTTCATCTTTATTATCAAATAAAACGTAGTCCTCAAAACAAGTTACTTCAACCACTTATAAGGACTTCAAATCTATCTTTAAAACAAAATACCATAAAACAAAACCATATCCTCGCCACGAGCCATGGTGGAATAAAGTCAAAAAGATATGTCTCGAGAAATCCAAGTCCAAGCTGCTAAGAAAGTCCTAATCACTGTTGAGTGCTTCCACTCTGAGGACCTAGGGGGAAAGGAAGAAGGAGGCGAAAGGAAACCGGGTCAAACATAAAGTCTGGCGAGTTCCAGTGATTTAAAATATGCATCAAATAGAGTTGCCAAGACAGGTAAATAAGACTGGCTGAGAAATGTATAGTGTCATAACAGATAAACTAAACAAAATAGCATGATGGACATGATTAACAAGAATAAACTTATGTTTGAGCAATGTTTCACATTTATATCCTAAACAGGTATGTCTGCACCAATACTAGTATAACAGGATTAGGTATTATCCTAATTACATAACATGAGGAACATGGTTAGTTGTTTAACCTAATTACATAACAACAGGATTAACAACATGCCATTTAATTATCGCATCAATTACTTTATACTTATGAACATATGCCTATAATTTACTGAGTGACATTTAATTACCTTACATGCAATTACATGCATTTATTTTGTAGCATTAATCTTTCCCTCCTTTTTAAACATATTAATTGATTACATCATTCATATGTTAACCTTTTTAATACAATATGCTTGCATGTAATTTATTTCCCTCGCATGCATCCTTTTTTTTTTTTCTTTGCATTAAAACTTTCTCATGCATGCATTGCGTTATTTGTTTGCATTTATCTTCTTCTTCCTTTTTTTTAAATGCATGCATCATTTTATTTCATTTTAAATTTTCTTCCTTAATTAATTAACCCATTAATTAATTATTGTTTGTTAAAAATTTGGGTTGTTACACAAATAAATTTGTGCCTAGTCATAATTAAATTATTTTGCGCATAATCTCAACTTTATTCATTTTGCGCATAACCAAAATTTTATTCGTTTTGCGCATAACCACAATTTTATTCATTTTGCACATAACTGAAATTTTACATAAGCTGTATATTCTGACGTAGAAGAGGGGTAAAGAAGAAGAATAACATATTGTAAATTCCAACAGGAATCAAACGATACAATATACCATTATCGAAAAATATAATTTAAATCGACTCACCTGAGATATACACTCTAATATTTTCGTTCTAATTTAGATCTATGCTGCTTTCTTTTCAGTTCAGATTTATAGATCTATTTTGATTGAGGATTTGGTCATCTGTAGCTTATATCTACAATCTTCACATCCAAAATTTGAATCATAAGTCATAAAACTAATATATATTTTTATTTTTGAAGAATTTGGAGGAGAAAAGAAATAACAGAGCCATGATGCCCTCTCAGAAAATATGAGTTAGAGGCTAGGTCTTGGTGGTTTATTAATAGTTGCCCAGAAAAAAGCTGTTCGTTTGATCAAAACAAATAAAATATAAACCATTCACACAAAATAGATCATGTTATGTGGCCCAAACATGGGTCCCTTCCGTGTGACTTATGTTGCAATTAAACCATTCCCTTAATGTTGTTATATTCTTTCCCATTTTCATTCATTCTACTATTATTATCTTCCTTTTTAATATACACTAAAATTTTAAATTTAAATCTACGCACATATATGTACCTACAACTCCATTTATTTTCAAAATTCAAAAAATGGTATCCCGTAATTTATTTCTTACTTGTTTTTTTATTAATTGCGTGTTACTTTTGAATTTAATGTGAATATATGTATACTTTCGTATGAATTAAATATACATACATACATATATATATATATACACACACACGCACACACAAACACACACACACACACACACACACACACACACATATATATATATATATATAAAATCTTTCCTTATATTTACGTACATGTATATTTTTCTCTAGGAACATGTATCTTTTTGATTAACCTTCTTAAAATTTAAAAACATAACGTTGGTGGGATTCGAACTCTTGTACTATAACTTGGGAGGCAAGTGCTCAACCACTGAAACACGCTGTAGTTTTGTTCATAAAATTAGAACACTGTAAACTCTTAGTTTTATGTGTGTTCTTTTTTTTTCGTGTGTGTTCTGAAACTTTGTTTAATGATATCTTCTTCGTTTTAAGTCCGTTTTCTGCAAACCATAGGTCCAAATTGATCAGAAAATCACCACGGGCGTAATGACTCTATTTCCATTATCAAATTCAGAAAATTTTATGAATTTTATTTTATTATTTAATTAAAAGTGCAAGGGTGTTACATTTACAAAGTTAAGAACATTAGCAGTTAAGATTATATTCAATGTGTCTTTTGTCCTGGTCAATGGTATCGGTAGCGGCCTTATCAAATATGTTAGGTGCTTCTGTCAGGGTGATCCTCTGCCCTTCTTTCTCTTCCTTTTGGCTATTGATTCCTCACCGAACTTAAAAAAGCTACCATTTCCCACTGAAACTTTAAAGGCATTGACTCTCCTGGATTTGATATTATATTTCCAACATTAAACATGTTGATGACGTTATCCTGTTTACCATCCCTGCCCTCTCAAACATTCACACTCTCAAACTCCAACTATATTCCTTTAAACTTATATTTGGTCTCTCTATCAATTTTTCAAAAAATGTGATCATTATGATAGGAGGGGATGAACACCTTAGTCCACCCATTGAAGTCGCTCACAATTGTAAACCTAGTAGTTTTCCCATTTCCTATCTTGGCATTACCATCCACCTAACTAAATTGGTAAAAGATGACTGGATCCCCGTTATTTCCAAAATTTCCAACCGCCTTGTTTCTTGGAAGGCTACCTCCCTTTCTTATGCTAACGTACTCACCATTGTCAAGTCCATTCTCTTCACCATGCCATATTATTGGCTTTTGTTCCAAAAAGCCACACTTTGGGTTATTAAGAAGGTTGATCAACTCTATCTTAGCTTACATAAGTATGGATTTTTAGCTAAAATGTTAGTTAATCCAAAGGTGGGTCGGCTATTACTTGTTGGATATTTCCAAGATTCCTTGCATTAGTTTTGTTAAGAGAGGAGGGGGAAAGAGGAAGGAAGAGGGAACAAAAGTTGTACATCATGGGCAATAAGGAACTTGAATGTTGGCTTTGGGGCCTTGGGAAACAAAAATGTCTGCTTTTTGGTAAGGAGCGAAGTTATGCATAACCAACACACATACGCGCATCGCCGCGGCTATCTGCCTGGCTAACCGAACCGGGCAGGGACAGGTATAGGTCCGGATCCAATAACGATATTTATGGATCATATTTGAAAATAGTAACAAGTTAAATTTCAGTTCGTTATGGATCTATATTTGAATTTGGATAAGGTGAGACATTTGTAACGGTTTTTTGGTCTTTGAGAAACTAAAGGGCGTGATGGTTGGTATAAACAAACACGACTGTTGCTGACTGTTTTGAACCATTGGGAATAGATGGACGCCTGACGAATGGACACCTCCTCATCCTCTATAAATAGAGACACCCAGAAACCATTTCTCATTAATTAATAATCAACTCCTTATTTTTCAACTATTTGCAATGCCACAAACGTCTAAGATCATTTTTACAAAACTATCAACGTGTTGCAGAATCATTGCTAATCTCTTTCTCTTCTCCACTCTGTTCTGCCTCCATAATTTTGCATCATCACAAACTGAAATAAAGTATTATTATCTAGATTAAGAGCGTACAAATCATGAATCTGGTTACGTTTTCAAGGCTTCGTGGAATGATGAAGTTGGTAGTTCGATAACCCTTTTGTATATACTAGACAAAACTATCATTTGAAAGAATCTATTCTATATATCCTTGAAGTCAAAAGTATGACATTATCTTCATTAGAATCATCTCGAATCGCAAATTTTCTTATAATTTTTCAGAAAATAACTTCAACCATGGAAGGATCGAATGCCCTACGAGTTATGAATCAACATTTAACTTGGTAAGAGCGGTTTGATGGAGATAATTTTACCCATTGGCAAGATAAAATGAAATTCTTCCTGATCATCGTCAAACTATTCTACATTTTGGAAGATGGCTTAGAAGTAATACCAGAGAAAACTGATAATGATGATGCTGCTCTAAAAGTGAAACTTGCAAAGCGCAAAAATGTTGATTTTCTGTGTAGAAGGCACATTTTGAATGCATTGTCTACTCCTGTCTAGTGTCTATAACACTCATAGGACCTTAGAACCTACGAAGGCACTTTGGACTGCACTGGAAAGCGAATATCGCATATTTGAGGCAGATAACGAGAAATTTCTTATTTGTAATGTTATGAATTTCAAAATGATCGCCAATAAGTTCATAGATGGACAAGTAAGCGAAATCTTACTATTGGTGAATCAACTTAAAGATGATAAGATAGATCTCCCTGAATCTTTTGTTATTGGAGTTATAATTTCTAAACTCCCTAGTGCTTAGAATGATTACAAAAAATTGAAGTAGTTATAAATCGATTATGATTTGGATAGTTTGCAACGTCATTTTTATATTGAAGAGGATTCTCGTAAATGAGAACTAGATGATAATTCACAAATTGAGTCCTATTCCATGGCAAATAATGTTGAAATAACTAACAAGTTGAAGCCTAAGAATAAGACACAGTTAAATAAGAAAAATCAATCTAAGAACAACATAAGGAAAGAATTTTTTTATTGTTGTAACAAGCCCGAACACTACGCCTAAGGCTGCCGTATCGGAAGAAACAACAAAAAGTGGATGTTATTGAAGTCTCGCTTATGGATGTAGTGCAAAAGGAAAACTCCATTAGTGGAACTGACAATGTTTGATGGCTTAATACTAGAGAAACCATATACAATTTCAAATATCGTAGTTTATGTCATGGTAGATTAGGACATGTTAATTATAGTTCCCTCAAAAATGGGCATAAATTAGAATTATTTTCTGATTGTGATTTTAAATCTATCTCTAAATATGAAATATGTATCAAAGCAAAAATGCACTGCAAATCTTTCAAATCTATAGAAAGGATAACATAATTGCTTAATTTGGTATATAGTGATGTGGATGACAAAAAAAGTCATATCACCTATGGTGACAACCCATATTATATCACGATTATTGATTATTATATTAGACATGTTTATGTGTATCTAATGAAAACTAAAGATGAGGTTTTGATAAATTTAAAATTTACAAAGAAAAGTTTGAAACACAGCTAGGAGTTAAAATAAAAGTGTTCCAGTTTGATCGTGGTGGTGAATGTTTCTCAAATGTGTTCAAATTATTTTGTAAACAACATGGTTTATCTCATCGATGCACGCCTCTGATACATCATAACAAGATGGTGTAGCTAAAAGGAAAAATAGAACTTTCATAGAAATGGTCAATGTCATGCTTCTAAATTCAAATTTAACTTAAAACTTATGGGGTGATGTTATGCTATCTACATGTTATATTTTAAATAGAGTATCACTTAAAAAGAATAATGTTTCTCCTTATGAATTAAGCTGCAATAGAAATCCTAACCTTACAAGATTTAAAGTTTGGGGTTGTTTAACATATGTTAGAAAACTAGACCCTAAACGACTAAAATTAGGTAACATTACATTTAAATGTATTTTCATAGGTTATTCATTTAATAGTATAATTTATGGCTTTCTAATTCTTGACACCTTAGAATTTACATAATCGGTAGATGTACAATTCTTTTAAAAACAAATTGTTGACATTTTATTGAGATCACAAATGATGATACCAATGACGATAATTATGCTTCCACTCAAAATAACAAGGATGAATTAGTACAGATAATAGTACTGAATATATGAGAAGCAAAAGAGCAAGAAAAGAGAAGGACTATGGTCCTGACTTCATAACATATCTTGTGAAAGGCAGTAAGGACGAAGTTGTTAATGTGACTAGATATGAAATGAACGTCGATGATGACCCCTAAACCATATTCTGTAGCCATGAGTTCCAGAAATTCCATTTTCTGGAAAGAAGCTATTAATGATGAAATGACTATCATATTGTTAAACCAAATTTGCATTTTAATCGATTTACCTCCTAGAGCTAAACATATAAGATGTAAATGTATATTTGGGAAAAAGTTGAATAAAAATGGATCCATTGATAAATTTAAAGCTAGATTAGTTGGTAAGAGATATAGTAAGACATGGAGTATATTACTTTTACAGAACGCTCCCTTTGCTTACATGTCTTCTATACGCTGCTTAATAGCACTTACATCAATTAATAAATTGGTCATACATCAAATGGATGTAAAGACCATATTTTTAAATTGAGATTTAGAAGAAATATATACAGAACAACCTGAAGATTTCAAAACCCTTGGCCAAGAAAAGAAAATTTGCAAGTTAGTACAATATCTTTATGGCCTGAAGTAAGCTCCGATGCAATGGCACGAGAAGTTTGATAAAGTAGCATTGTTATATGGATTAATCATTAATGATGCTAATTAATGTATTTATAGCAAATCAGATAATAACGATTATGCTATAATATGTTTATACATTGATGAATGCTAATATTTGGTTCTAATATATCTCATGTGAATGGAAGTAAGAAGTGTTTATCTTCTAAATCTGATATGAATGTTCTAGGAGACGATGACAAAATTCTAGAAATTAAAATCAATATGAAAGAATGGTAATTTTTATTAGCCTAATCTCATTACATTGAGAAGCTCCTCCAAAAGTATGGTCATTATAATGAAAAATCAGCGCCAACTCCTTTAGATCGTAGTATTAAATTTGAAAAGAACACTGGAAGATCTATTTCTTAACTCGAGTATTTTAGTGTTATTAGGAGTCTTATGTATGTTATGTAATTCACCTGACATTGCACATGCTATTATTGTGTTCTGTTGATTTACGAGTAATCTAGGTTTTGAACATTGGAAAGTTATTCCGGAGTTCCATCTTATTCGAAACAAACCATTAAAAAATGGTTTATCTTATAAAGGATATCCTGTTATAACAGAAGGATATAATGATGCATCTTAAAACAATGTAGAATCCGAATCCAAATCTATGACTGGATAGTAGAAGGTGTTGTTGTGTCTTGGTGTTCTAAGAAGAAAACCTGTATATCTGATTTAACAGTGTTATCAGAATTGATTGCATTAGCATATGAATATAAGGAAGCAGAATGCCTTTGGAATATACTAATATAAATTCCATTATAGAAGAAGCCATATCCAACAATCTTGATTAACCATGATAATCAGGCTACGATACACAATGTCTTGAATAAGACATATAATGAGAAGTCTTGACATGTGAGTCTAAGACATCAAATGATAATACGGTTACTCAAAAGCGGAGTAATAACTATTGACTTCATAGAAATAAGGAAAAACTTGGTTGACCCACTTACTAAGAGTCTTCCAAAGGAAATGTTTTCTATAAAGTCAGAGGAAATGTGACTAAAGTCTGTGAATGAAGGTTGATCCTCCTTAACAGAAACCCAATTAATGTTTTGAAAAGGATAGACAAAGTTCAATGGGCATTAACAAGTTAAGAGAATGACCAAAGATCAAGAAACTCCCATAATATTTAGTGTTGGATTCTGTAAAAATAAACGATAAATAAATGTCCTAAATTAATCTAGGTACCTAAAAAGGATAATCGTAGAAACACTTGAAAATACTTGCCTACACGAGTATAGAAATCAGACCCTTTCATAAGAAAATAAGACCACTTTATAAAGTATAGTTATGAACCCCTGATTAAAAGCACATTTCCATTAACATGCTAATAGATACATTACACTTTATTTAAGAAAATCAATATGTGTGTTTGTTCCAGATTATAAGGGATACTTGATTCAAGATTCATTCATCATTGGATCTCAATAAGGCTTTGAATAGTTTACACTAAGTAAATGTTCGAACCTAAAAGATACCTTTTATTTATGTGTTAATTTTCATAGTTTACACTAAGTAAATGTTTAAATCAAAAAGATACTTTTTATTTATATGTTAATTTTCATGATGATGTAACTCTTGGTCTGTGAACTATG
Source organism: Allium sativum (assembly GCA_030737875.1). Taxonomy (NCBI): domain Eukaryota; kingdom Viridiplantae; phylum Streptophyta; class Magnoliopsida; order Asparagales; family Amaryllidaceae; genus Allium; species Allium sativum. Next base: position 524,602,089 of record CM060926.1, read on the forward strand.
GTTGGCTTGATCCCACTTAGGTGTAAGCAATCACTCATGTGATGCAAATACTCCATTTTTAAACATAAAATGTTTTTAAATTATCCAATATTGAAAATAAGAGGAGAATATTATATATTTCCAAGATTCCCTCCTTTAGATTTGTTTTTGAAGAGTGGAGAAGAGGGAAGATAGAGAAAGAAAGAACAAAAGTCTCACATCATGAGAATTGAGGAACTATACTTGTTTAAATATAGGATTTTCATGAAGGGGTTCGGGCCATGGGGCACAAAAATGTTTTCTTTATTGTGAATGGGAAAGTTATGCACAACCGACACACTAACGCTGTTGTTGTTGTCCGTCCGACCGACTGAACTAAACCAGGCTAGATATGGGTTTCGGGTCCGGATCTAATGTAATAACCCGGAAATCCGAGCCAATTTAAAAATTTTATTTTGGCAATTTTAGCGAATTTTGATTATCTAAAATGAATTATTTTGAATAATAACGACGAGAAATTTATTTTGAATAGAATTAGAACGTATATATATATAGATCGTCGTTAGAATATAAATAATTATTTTTAATTATAAAAGGAATTGAAAATGATGGGTAGTTCGGAAATTCGATTTCAAAATTCAAATGAATGTACATGATTCAAAATAAAACGGATTTTAGTAAAACCAAAAATATTATAATCTAATTGAGAATATCTTTCCAACGAATCCGAAAAATTGAAATTTCATAGCGGGGATAAAAAGTTACGTCCAGTTGAAAATTCAGAATAGTCGCTATGGAATTCTGGCCCTTAAAAATGGAAATTTTGCAAACAACCTCGGCTTTCGGCGAAACCAATTTTGTTGGATCCAGGATGTCAAGTTATTGCTAGGTTTCAAAATTCGTAATTTTCTGAATCAATATGTGAGCGTGGCAAAGGAAAACGTGTTTCGGTAGTTTAGTTGATTTTAATCGACTTGAAAATGGTCATTTTTCAAACGATCTCAGAATTTGACGAAATTAGTTTTGTTAGGACCGTATCGTCAATACGAAGCTAGAAGTTATTTTTCTGGAATTTATAGAGTCAGTATGTGGCCCCGGTAAATTGAAATGTACGTTTAAAATTGAATATATAGACTTAAATTTTAATTTAAATGAAAACTGATCAAAACGATCGAATCATCTTACGATACATATCCCATTGTGTTCGGAATGGGGGTAATTAGCTATGGACGACAGTCGGTGGACTTGTTTTCGAGTTCGTATGAAAAGCCAACTTATTAGAGAGAAAATAATAAATTAAAATATATAAAATAATAATTCTTTCCTATTAAAACATAACCCCCCATTCATTATCGAAGCAGCCACCCTTTCAAATCTGTTCCCCCAAATCGTCCGCCATCGACTAACGCTAGCCGCCACCACCGCTACCCCAGGCGCCGCAACCACCAACCGGACCTCCTCCCCCTCTGACGCCTCCTCTCTCTCCTCTCTTCCCCTTTTCTTACTCCAATCCGCCAGAAACCCGCGCCTCATCCATTAATTCGCCGCCGCCAGCAAAATGTGGGCCCCACCGCACCTGGCGCCAAACGCTGCCGCCACCTCCTGACGACCTGCGCCCCTCCACTGAGCCGCCGGCCTCTCCTCCAACCTCTACCACCGCCTGGACCGCCAGCAACGCCCCCTCCACCTCCGATGCAGCGAAACAGCCCCCCTCCTGCAATTAGACTGTAAGCTTTTTTTTATATTTATTTAGTTGTTTATTTAAAATAATTAGTTTAAATTAATTAAAATCAGTTTTTAAAGTTCAAATTTTGTAGATCAATATGGAATTGTTTTTTTTTAGATAAAAATTCGATTTTTACATTAAATGGCAAGACAAATATTTGATTTTTAATTATAAAATTATCATCTTTGTTAAGTAAAAATATCATCTTTGTTAAGTAAAAATATCATCTTTGTTAAGTAAAAATATCGTCTTTGTTTAGCTAAAAAATATCGTCTTTGTTTAGCTAAAAATATCGTCTTTATTTAGCTAAAAATATGGTCTTTGTTTAGTTAAAAATATGATCTTTGTTTATTTAAAATATAATTTTTATTTAAGTAGCGAAGTAAAAATATGTGATTTTTTATATGTAGTGAATACGGGCAACGAAAGTGACAAAAGGCGAGAACGGCGAAGATTTTCTACATATGAAGAGTCGCGGTGTTTGGTTTAGTTAATCGGTGAGAACTCCTCACTTATATTTTGATTTCTAGTTGAAATATATACTAGGATGCAGATGGTGCTTAGTAGCACCCGACACCCGTCGTCCACAGACTATGGATGATTTGTTTGTTTGATTGTTGTGTTGTGAAATTTGATTGTGTGATATGGGATGAAATAAAATATTTTATAGTGGAAAATATTTTATAGTTAAAAATATGATTTTTAACATGTATATAAAACAAATAGTAATAAAACAAATCGGATGATTTGTTTATATACACTAATTTGATTGATATTGATTGGGACGATAAATTTTACACATCGCCCAACTGCACTAATAAAATCTGTGTTTGTTGATTTGAAACCCCACACGGGTATTGGGATGATATTTGACGTACACTAATCTCGATTGTTTAGTTGTATGTCAATCGATGGGTTGACAGACTGTGCAAGTGTTAATTATTTATATTTAATGCTTATGCAGTTGTGTGGTGCACTCTGGATGATGGTTGATGATTTATCGTTGCTGTTATATACATATGTTGTAAGGAATCCATATAATAAACGTTATATGGTAATGGATTGGGCCTCAATCCAATTTGGAAAATAAGAAATATAAATTCATGTGTTGAATAGAAATATAAATTCATGTGTTGAATAGAAATATAAATTCATTTGTTGAATAGAAATATAAACTCATGTGTTGCATAGAAATATAAATTCATGTGTTGAATGGAAATATAAATTCACATAGAAATATAAATTCATGTGTTGCATAGAAATATAAATTCATGTGTTGAATAGAAATATAAATTCATGTGTTGGATAGAAATATAAATTCGTGTGTCGAATAGAAAAATAAATTCATGTGTTGAATAGAATAAAAATTCGTGTGTTGAATAAAATATATATTCATGTGTTGAAGAAAATATTCATTTGTTGAAAAGAATAACGAAGTTACTGAAATATATAAAGCCGTGTTGGTTAGATATGCGCCATTTTGACGCGAACGATATTTATATCAATTATATTTGTTTTTATAATGATTATAGAAAACGAAGTGGTTTCAAAATATAACGTATTGAAAATATTATCCTTTGTATATCGATGATGTGGAATATTCAATTTTGATTCGAAATTGAATATAAAGTTGAAATCATTTTGAAAACGAATTTAAAACGATTTATAAAATACGTTTTAAAAGGAAACCGATGAAGTATATATTATATATATTATATATATAATAAAATGGCCTGAATAGAACGCGCCGCGTCGCGGCAGTTCGCGAATTTCGACTATTGATTTCGAATGGATATTACGGGAGATCCGACCGTCGGATTCTCCTAAACTAGAACCGTTGGGTTCGTATCGAAAAGAGCTTTCTAACGAACAATAGAGATTTGAAATCTAACGGTTGGATTTGGAATTATGTCCAAATCAAATTTGGAAAAGGTCGCTGTAAGTGCAGTTCGATGGCCGTTGATGGAAATCGACTGTACGGACCTTGATAAAATTATTAAAAATAGTAATAATTTGTGTAAAATCATAAGAAATGATTTGTGAAGAATTGGGATGAAAATTCCATATTTGAAAAGATAAAAATAGATTTTTATCGAAATGAACTAGTTTTGAACTAGAATTATAACTCTATTTATTTTTAAAATAAATAAAGTGGATTTGAAATGGTTTTAAAAGTAACTAGAATTTCCAATAATTGAATTGGAATGAATTCGAATCGAAATTGTCTTTGGAATATTTCGATGTTGGATTTCGTGATGATACAGATATTGTTATGGGAATTTGAAAGATATATTTATATCGTTATTTCCAATACGATATTTGTTGGTCGTAGAATTCGATATTGAATATAAGCCGATATATTTTCTATTCAGAGCCTTGTATTTAATATCAAAGGTGATTTGGGTTTGTCGTGAATGGTGTCTTCATTAACACTGTTCTTAAACCCAGTTGAGAAAAAGATTAAATCTTTTTGTTTAGATTTAATGAAGTATACCAATTAAATGATATTTAATTGGAATTGAATTGGAATTGATTTTTGGGTTTATCGTGAACGGTGTTTTAATTAACACTTGTTCTTTAACCCGATAATTAATGGAATGTGATTTTGGGTTTATCGTGAACCGTGTTTTAGATGATATTGGTTATTCAACCCAGTTAAAGACAGGATATTGATTTTTGGGAAAATTAAAACCAAGTGGAGTTTTAATGAATCTTTAATTAGATTGAAAGGATCGAGAATGGAGTATCACCAGTTTTGCTCCAGGCGATAGTTAAATCTTTAATTAGATTTGAACATGAAATGGTAATTGAATTTACCGATAACACTGGGTGTTAGACATGAAGTATTACCAGTTTTACTTTATGGGATAAATAGGTTGGGATTGGGAAATAAAGTAAATGATTACTTTAGTGTGGTTCTCTAATCCCGACTAGTTTGAATTGATATTCAAAGAAGATTAAAGAATAAATTTAAAGAATTTATCTTTGATAAAATTAATGGGAACCTTTCCCAAAGTATAAGAATATTTGAAGAATATTCTGAATTGGAATGAGGCGTATGTTGTGTTTGTTTAACACTTGTTTATTATATACGCGAGTTATTGAGAAAGACCGGGTTTATCCCATTCTGAATAACTGATTCAACGTGGTGTCGAGGATGAAGACGGTGGTCGAAGACCGGAGGTATTCACATCGTTTAGTGATTACTGATGGTCTTAATTGGGTTGTACACCCAAGAGAAGGGAATCGGTTGGTGATCTTCCAGACGTACTTGGAGATCGATGGATATGCGAGGTACCAGGTGCCTCCGGTTTCGTTCAGACCCAGAACGGACTTGTAAATGGACTATGTTTCTGAAATTGGATTTTATTCTGTGGGATTGATTTCTATTAAATATATATCTGTTTGGCGGCGGAGAATTTATTCTCTTGCTTAACGCCCTTCTCTGAGACGTACGAGCTTAGGGGTTATATATTGATGGATATCAATCGCATGGAGTGAATTGCCTGTGTGGCATGCCTAAGTAGCAAATGATCAAGGATTTTGTTGAAAAGCAAAGTCTTGTGGTTGAGGATCAAAGCACGGCCTGTGTGGCATAGCTTTGTGTAGCGTTGATTCGCGAGCCTCACACCCCGGTTGTGAACCAAAAACGGGAGAGGACCTCAGGGAGGGCATGCGTTTCCTTCTAGCTTGGGTGGTGTCAGTGACCTACTAGCCTTGACATTTATATCATTTTCACCTGTGTGGTTGTTGCTGTTGCGAGGCGCCTCGGATTTATCGGTGACCGTGTGGAGCCAATGGAGTCATTTGGCTCATTACGCCCCAAAGGGTGGGGAAACGCAACGTTCAGTCATTTTAATCCACATCGGTGGACCGGCCCTGACGATCCAAGGGCTTGACCGAGTACTTGTCCTGAGGCTCGGCTAGAGAGTCTCGAAATCGGTAGAGGACTATCTTTTGCCTCGGTTCACGGATGGAAATCCAACTTCCAATACGTGACTTTGCGGTTTTGATTGTAGAGCCTAGTATTGGCGACATGATATATGGTACCCATGCCGTCTATGATTGATACTTATGATTTGAAGTTGTTTTATACACTATGCACTTAAAATAGTATCAAATGATTTGTTTTAAACGAACCAAGCATGTTTGGCTATTATAAGGGAAAACCCTATCCCCCGGCTTGCGTTGCATTATGTGATAGGACCTGGGTCATATAATAGCTTCATTTTTCCAAAAAGCATTTCGCTGTTTTGTTATATGCACTGGTATTCTTGGGAGGAAACTCGTTCCGTGTTATATGGCGTGGTCCCTTAATTTACTTTATTTTAAAGTAAAGCTTTAAATAACTGTTTTAGTTCTCACACCAGTCACATGACTGACCTGGAGTTTATTGTTTTAACCTAAACTCTGAGTGCCCCTATTTTCCGCACGGGCAGCTAGTAGTTTTGGTTTTGCAGATTTATATTCACAAGAACCTGGTTTACAGCTGGAATGATATCTGGAAAGCTCTGTATCCGTATATCTCTTTCAGTTGTGTATTGTATTATTTTCCGCTGCTATGTAATTCATTGTAATCTCTGATATTTATCAAATGTATTTTATTCATTCATACTCTGTATATTCTTGTAATCTGATGAAATTGTTGTAATTAACAATGAAATGTTCTTCTGTCTGCATTCTTTTGTGTGTTGTTCTCGAAGTATCCGGGCTTTCCTTATCGGGGAAGTTACGTGTCCTTACAGTTGGTATCAGAGCTTTGGTTTACAGAGCTCGGAGAATAAGACACGTTAGAACCAAACGAAAGAATTCATCAGAGATTGGATTAGTAATATCCAATAAGAATGACTTGTTAGAGATGGGATCAGTAGTATCCTAGAACGAGTGTGAAGAGTATATTTTTAAAATGAAAACGAATTATGTTTTGAAAATTTAAACCTTATTCAACGTATTTGAATATTTATTTGTATTGAATTTAGACAATCCAATATATAAAGATTTTGCATATACGTCTGATCCACGGGTATTTAAAGTTTTAATATATTGGGTAGATATAGAATCACGCTCTAGTCGCCCGGAGATGGTTTTGATGATTGAAGCTTCATCATCAGAATTTGTGTTCGAGTGACGAAAGTGGAATTTCTATATATTTCCAATTGACTGGTGTGAGAACCAAAATTAGGTAGGGCTTATTGTTGTGATTTGGCACCAAAAATGTGATTTTTGACTATATATCAAAATTATGGATTTGAAAAGCTAATCAACTAATTGATTGATGGTTGTGTTGTTTGATTACTGTTTTGATTAAATGAATGTTGAACCTTTAGCCAAATTGAACCAAATAGTGAATTGTATTGAAAATTAGTCGCATTTGCATGCATGCACATGTACTTACATTGGACAAGTCATAGTAAGGAGGCTAGAGCAGAAGAATAAAATCGTTTGCCCGATAAATAGGTACATGTTTATTGTATTTCTTGGGTTTTTGATGATTTTATGAGCCGATTGGCTAGCCGCTTGGCTGTTTCTTTTTCTTTTTGGATTAGTGAGGGCCATGGGAGGCTATTTGATATATCCCGAAGTCCCTGGTGCAGGGGAGGTTATGGTGAAATTTTCGAAAATTTAGGGTGTTAGCTAAATTTTTTGAAAAATTTGAAATGTTCTTAGAAACTGAAAAGTTGAAGAACTTAAGCCATAATGAAAATAATGAAAGTTAAGTTGATTTGTGAAACAACTTTCAGCTTCGTTCCTTTTCGGGGACGAAAAGTTTTAAGTGGAGGAGATTGTAATAACCCGGAAATCCGAGCCAATTTAAAATTTTTATTTTGTCAATTTTAGCGAATTTTGATTATTTAAAATGAATTATTAAGAATAATAACGACAAGAAATTTATTTTGAATAAAATTAGAACGTATATATATATATAGATCGTAGTTAGAATATAAATAGTTATTTTTAATTATAAAAAGAACTGAAAATGGCGGGGTAGTTCAAAAATTCAATTTCAAAATTCAATTTCAAAATTCAAATGAATGTACATGATTCAAAATAAAATGGATTTTAGTGAAACCAAAAATATTAGAATCTAATTGAGAATATCTTTCCAACGAATCCGAAAAATTGAAATTTCATAGCGGGGATAAAAAGTTACGTCCAGTTGAAAATTCAGAATAGTCGCTATGGAATTCTGGCCCTTAAAAATGAAAATTTTGCAAACGACCTCAGCTTTTGACAAAACAACTTTTGTTGGATCCAGGATGTCAAGTTATTACTAGGTTTCAAAATTCGTAATTTTCTGAATCAATATGTGAGCATGGCAAAGGAAAACGTGTTTTGGCAGTTTTAGTTGATTTTAATCGACTGGAAAATGACCATTTTTCAAATGATCTCAGAATTTGACGAAATTAGTTTTGTTAGGACCGTATCGTCAATACGAAGCTAGAAGTTATTTTTCTGGAATTTATAGAGTCAGTATGTGGCCCCGGTAAATTGAAATGTACGTTTAAAATTGAATATATAGATTTAAATTTAAATTTAAATGAAAACTGATCAAAACGATCGAATCAGCTTACGATACATATCCCATTGTGTTCAGAATGAGGGTAATTAGCTATGGATGACAGTCAGTGGACTTGATTTCGAGTTCGTATGAAAAGTCAACTTATTAGAGAGAAAATAATAAATTAAAATATATAAAATAATAATTCTTTCCTATTAAAACCTAACCCCCCGTTCATTATCGAAGCAGCCCCCTCGTTCAAATCCGTTCCCCCAAATCGTCCGCCATCGACTAACGCTAGCCGCCGCCACCGCTACCCCAGGCATTGCAACCACCGTCCGGACCTCCTCCCCCTCTAACGCCTCCTCTCTCTCCCTCTCTTCCCCTTTTCTTACTCCAATCCGCCAGAAACCCGCGCCTCATCCATTGATTCGCCGCCGCCAGCAAAATGTGGGCCCCACCGCACCTGGCGCCGAACGCTGCCGCCACCTCCTGACGACCTGCGCCCCTCCACTGAGCCGCCTGCCTCTCCTCCAACCCCTGCCACCGCCTAGACCGCTAGAAACGCCCCCTCCACCTCTGATGCAGCGAAACAGCCCCCCCCCTCCTGCAATTAGACTGTAAGCTTTTTTTATATTTATTTATTTAGTTGTTTATTTAAAATAATTAGTTTAAATTAACTAAAATCAGTTTTTAAAGTTCAGATCTTTGTAGATCAATATGGAATTGTTTTTTTTAGATAAAAATTCGATTTTTACATTAAATGGCAAGACAAAGATTTGATTTTTAATTATAAAATTATCATCTTTGTTAATAAAAATATCATCTTTGTTAAGTAAAAATATAATCTTTGTTAAGTAAAAATATCGTCTTTGTTTAGCTAAAAAAATATCGTCTTTGTTTAGCTAAAAATATCATCTTTGTTTAGCTAAATATAGGTCTTTGTTTAGTTAAAAATATGATCTTTGTTTATTTAAAAATATAATTTTTATTTAAGTAGCGAAGTAAAAATATGTGATTTTTTATATGTAGTGAATACGGGCAACGAAAGTGACAGAAGGCGAGAACGGCGAAGATTTTCTACATATGAAGAGTCGCAGTGTTTGGTTTAGCTAATCGGTGAGAACTCTTCACTTTTATTTTGATTTCTAGTTGAAATATATACTAGGATGCAGACGGTTCTTAGTAGCACCCGACACCCGTCGTCCACAGACTATGGATGACTTGTTTGTTTGAATGCTGTGTTGTGAAATTTGATTGTGTGATGTGGGATAAAATAAAATATTTTATAGTGGAAAATATTCTATTGTTAAAAAAATGTTTTTTAACGTGTATATAAAATAAATAGTAATAAACAAATCGGACGAATTGTTTATATACACTAATTTGATTGATATTGATTGGGGCGATAGATTTTACACATCGCCCAACTGCACTAATAAAATCCGTGTTTGTTGATTTGAAACCCCATACGGGTATTGGGATGATATTTGACTTACACTAATCCCGATTGTTTAGTTGTATGACAATCGATGGGTTGACAGACTGTGTAAGCGTTAATTATTTATATTTAATGCTTATGCAGTTGTGTGGTGCACTCTGGATGATGGTTGATGATTTATCGTTGCTGTTATGTACATGTATTGTAGGGAATCCGTATAATAAACGTTATATGGTAACGGATTGGGCCTCAATCCAATTTGGAAAATAAGAAATATAAATTCATGTGTTGAATAGAAATATAAATTCATGTGTTGAATAGAAATATAAATTCATGTGTTGAATAGAAATATAAATTCATGTGTTGCATATAAATATAAATTCATGTGTTGAATAGAAATATAAATTCATGTGTTGAATAGAAATATAAATTCATGTGTTGCATAGAAATATAAATTCATGTGTTGAATAGAATAAAAATTCATGTGTTGAATAAAATATAAATTCATGTGTTGAAGAAAATATTCATTTGTTGAAAAGAATAACGAAGTTGCTGAAATATATAAAGCCGTGTTGGTTAGATATGCGCCATTTTGACGCGAATGATATTTATATCGATTATATTCGTTTTTATAATGATTATAGAAAACGAAGTGTTTTCAAAAAATAACGTTTTGAAAATATTATCATTTGTATATCGATGATGTGGAATATTCAATTTTGATTCGAAATTAAATATGAAGTTGAAATCATTTTGAAAACGAATTTAAAACGATTTATAAAATACGTTTTAAAAGGAAAACGACTATATATTATATATATTATATATAATAAAATGACCTGAATAGAACGCGTCGCGCCACGGCATTTAGCGAATTTCGACCGTTGACTTCGAATGGATATTACGGGAGATCCGACCGTCAGATTCTCCTAAATTCGGAACCGTTGGGTTCGTATCGAAAAGAGCTTTCTAACAAATATTAGAGATTTGAAATCTAACGGTTGGATTCGGAATTATGTCCAAATCAAATTTGGAAAAGGTCGTTGTAAGTGCAGTTCGATGGCCGTTGCTGGAAATTGACTGTACGGACCTTGATAAAGTTATTAAAAATAGTAATGATTTGTGTAAAATCATAAGAAATGATTTGTGAAGAATTGGGATAAAAATTCCATATTTGAAAAGATAAAAATAGATTTTTATCGAAATGAACTAGTTTTGAACTAGAATTATAATTCTATTTATTTTTAAAATAAATAAAGTGGATTTGAAATGGTTTTAAAAGTAACCAGAATTTCCAATAATTGAATTGGAATGGATTAGAATCGAAATTGTCTTTGGAATATTTCGATGTTGGATTTCGTGATGATACAGATATTGTTATGGGAATTTGAAAGATATATTTATATCGTTATTTCCAATACGATATTTGTTGGTCATAGAATTTGATATTGAATATAAGCCAATATATTTTCTATTCAGAGCCTTGTATTTAATAACAAAGGTGATTTTGGTTTGTCGTGAATGATGTCTTCATTAACACTGTTCTTAAACCCAGTTGATAAAAAGATTAAATCATTTTGTGTAGATTTAATGAAGTATACCAATTAAATGATATTTAATTGGAATTGAATTGGAATTGATTTTTGGGTTTATCGTGAACGATGTTTTAAATAACACTTGTTCTTTAACCCGATAATTAATGGAATGTGATTTGGGTTTATCGTGAACCGTGTTTTAGATGATATTGGTTCTTTAACCCAGTTAAAGACAGGATATTGATTTTTTGGAAAATTAAAACCAATTCGAGTTTTAATGAATCTTTAATTAGATTGAAAGGATCGAGAATGGAGTATCACCGGTTTTGCTCCAGGCGATAGTTAAATCTTTAATTAGATTTGAACGTGAAATGGTAATTGAATTTACCGATAACACCGGGGTGTTAGATATGAAGTATTACCAGTTTTACTTCATGGGATGTATAGGTTGGGATTGGGAAATAAAATAAATGATTACTTCGGCGTGGTTCGCTAATCCCGACTAGTTTGAATTGATATTCAAAGAAGATTAAAGAATAAATTTAAAGAATTTATCTTTGATAAAATTAATGGGAACCTTTCCCGAAGTATAAGAATATTTGAATAAAAGAATATTCTGAATTGGAATGAGGCGTATGTTGTGTTTGTGTAACACTTGTTTATTATATACGCGAGTTATTCAGAAAGACCGGGTTTATCCCATTCTGAATAACAGATTCGACGTGGTGTCGAGGATGAAGACGGTGGTCGAAGACCTGAGGTCTTCACATCGTTTGGGTGATTACTGATGATCTTGATTGGGCTGTACACCCAAGATGAGGGAATCAGTTGGTGATCGTCCAGACGTAGTTGGAGATCGATGGAAATGCGAGGTACCAGGTGCCTCCGGTTTCGTTCAGACCCAGAATGGACTTGTAAATGGACTGTGTGTCTGACATTGGATTTTATTCTGTGTGATTGATTTCTATTAAATATATATCTGTTTGGCAGCGGAGAATTTATTCTCTTGCTTAACGCCCTTCTCTGAGACGTACGAGCTCAGGGGTTATATATTGATGGATATCAATCGCATGGAGTGAATTGCCTGTGTGGCATGCCTAAGTGGCAAATGATCAAGGCTTTTGTTGAAAAGCAAAGTCTTGTGGTTGATGATCAAAGCACGACCTGTGTGGCATAGCTTTGTGTAGTGTTGATTCGCGAGCCTCACACCCCGGTTGTGAACCAAAAATGGGAGAGGACCTCAGGGAGGGCATGCGTTTCCTTTTAGCTAGGGTGGTGTCAGTGACCTACCAGCCCTGACATTTATATCATTTTCACCTGTGTGGTTGTTGCTGTTGCGAGGCGCCTCAGATATATCGGTGACTATGTGGAGCCGATGGAGTCATTTGGCTCATTTATGCCCCAAAGGGTGGGGAAACGCAATGTTCAGGCATTTTAATCCACATCGGTGGACCGGCCCTGACGATCCAAGGGCTTGACTGAGTACTTGTCCTGAGGCTCGGGCTAGAGAGTCTCGAAATTGGTAGAGGACTATCTTTTGCCTCGGTTCACAGATGGAAATCCAACTTCCAATACGTGACTTTGCGGTTTTGATTGTAGAGCCTAGTATTGGCGGCATGATATATGGTACCCCATGCCGTCTATGATTGATACTTATGATTTGAAGTTGTTTTATACACTATGCACTTATAATAGTATCAAATGATTTGTTTTAAACGTACCAAGCATGTTTGGCTATTATAAGGGAAAACCCTATCCCCTGGCTTGCGTTGCATTGTGTGATAGGACCTGGGTCTTATAATAGCTTCATTTTTCCAAAAAGCATTGCGCTGTTTTGTTATATGCACTGGTATTCTTGGGAGGAAACTCGTTCCGTGTTATACGGCGTGGTCCCTTGATTTACTTTATTTTAAAATAAAGCTTTAAATAACTGTTTTAGTTCTCACACCTGTCACATGATTGACCTAGAGTTTATTATTTTAACCTAAACTCTAGGTGCCCCTATTTTCCGCACGGGCAGCTAGTAATTTTGGTTTTGCAGATTTATATTCACAGGAACCTGGTTTACAGCTGGAATGATATCTGGAAAGCTCTGTGTTCGTATATCTCTTTCAGTTGTGTATTGTATTATTTTCCGCTGCTATGTAATTCATTGTAATCTCTGATATTTATCGAATGTATTTTATTCATTCATACTCTGTATATTCTTGTAATCTGATGAAATTGTTGTAATTAACAATGAAATGTTCTTCTGTTTGCGTTCTTTTGTGTGTTGTTCTCAAAGTATCCGGGCTTTCCTTACCGGGGAAGTTACGGGTCCTTACATCCAATAACGATATTTTTGGATCATATTTGGTAATTGTAACAAGCTAGTTTTTAGCTAGTTATGGACCTATATTTGAACTTGAATAAGGCAGGACATTTGCAATGGTTTTTTGGCCATTGAGAAACTGACGGGGAATGAAGTTGGTATGAATAGACATGATTGTTGCTTACTATTCTTCACTATTGGGAATAGATGTGATGCCTAATGAATGGATGCCTCCTCTACCTCTATAAATAGAGACTCCCAGAAATTGTTGCTTATTAATTAATTAGCAACTCTTTCTTCTTCTTCTTCTTCTTCACAGATTTGCAATGCCAAAAATGTCTCAGACTAGTTTTGCAATACCATCAATGTGTTGCAAATTCAGAATCGTTGCAAATATCTTACTCTTCTCTTCTCTATTCGGTCTCCATAATTTTTCGTTATAAGAATCGAAATAAAGTGCTTTTGACCAGATCAAGAGCGTATAAATCTTGAATTTGAGTACTATAGGCTTTATTGAATCCTGAAGTTAACAGTTCAATAACTGTGAGGACCGCCCTACATCATTATCACACAAGAAGTGAGTTGTGGTGGTGCTCGTCCAGGGTAAAGCGATCATCAAGGTTAAAATAAGAGAAATTACCTAAGAACCTATCGTATACCTCACAACTCATGGTTTAAAGTATAATAGTAACATAACAGATATAAAATAGGCGAAACAGTAGATAACCAACAATGAACCAATAACATCGGAGTAGCAAATCCAAAATATAGCATAATCGTAATAGAGTCATACATAGAGATAATTCAATATAAACTTTCTCTACATAAACATTATTATGCCCCTAAAGTTGTGAACAATGAATGTAAACATAGTATATAGCAAAACAATACGTGGAATAGCCTACTGCTCATCCTCTGCACAACTACTCATGCATACCTAACTTATCTCTTGTCTGCTCATTTAAGAGCATCTAGAGTATAAGAAGAAATGCATATAACTCCAAGTCAGACAAAGTCTGGTGTAAGCGATAATAATCTCAAATACTAGTAAGAAAACATAACAGGTATAAAGTGTCATACTTGACCTGTCCTTGCACCCAAAGATTTAGCAAAATTAATAATGCACTCTGCTATAAGGTCACCATACTACTAGAGTGAATAGATGTGTAAGTAATAAGGTAATAACAACTAATTAAACATAGCATCCATCTTACTTCCACCCACTCGATGCATTGGATTTACGATTATGCTTGGCCTCAATGGTACCCTAATCCATGCCATATAGCGGGCTAGGAACCATGGCGTATCAATTGACACAACCTAGGATGAGGAGCTTGCATCTAATCCGAGTGTGCGTCATCAGTTTCCTCGCACTTGAAACATTCTCCTCGCACCTGGAGAAAAGGACCTTGCACCTGGTCTGAATGACCGCACACCCACTACCCTTTCCTCCCGGGTACCCGTGTAAGTCTTATGCATCGATGATCCCTTTTGTATGTGTCATCCACAGTGAATTCTAGCAGAGGAACTACCCTTATTATTCACGTCTCAGAGTAATACTTAGTCATATTGGATTGCTCTTCAATGAGAAGAATTGTTGTCGTATATAGTTGTTCCACGAGTTTCCATGTAACACCTCGTATTTTCTGTGAACATAAAGTAACAAAACAAAGTATACTTAATTTTTAAGAGAAGAATTAGGGAAAATGGGTTACGCCATTGCATTCGTCTCAGAATTTTGTTTGAGATAGAGTCTGAGTTTGCATAAATCGGACTCCATATGAAGAAGTTATGGCACTTAGAAGTTTCAGGAACTTAAAATAAAAACCAGCCCGAATTCAAATTCAAAGTATCAAAATTCAAATCATACACTCGGGCTGGGCGGGAAAATTCCCACCCAGGACCCAGGACCCAGGTCGACCAGGGGGTCGACCTGGGTAGAACAAGTCGACCATGGGGTCGACCTGGGGTACGACCTCCCCCCTTTTCCAGATCCGTGGACAGATTCGTTTTTCTATATTTAGACGCCCGTTCTGACCAGATTCGTTGCTCCTAAGCTATTTAAACACCCCCAAACCTCATTTTCTGTCCACACAGTTTCATTATGCTTATACTCTGTCCTAATTCATATTAATATAAATCAATGGCGTCGTTACTCTGCTGAATCCTAAGCTAGAACAAGTACTCCTTCTTCTTCCAATCTGAATAGGATTAAAAGAGAACAACCACAACCCTTCTTCTTTTAGAATCCAACCAAGGTGAGTACAGTTATTTTCAGATATGAAATTTAATTATGATCTTGACATGGTTATAAATCTGAATTGGAGATTACGCATATTCTTGTTTATCAGATTTGTTTTTCTGTGTAGATTTATCTTATTCATGTTTATCATATCTATTTTTCTGTGTAGATCTATCTTATTATTGTAACTATTCTGTATCTCTTCCTTCTTTCTGTTCTATAGCCGGGCTAACACGAGCCCGAGCCAAATCTCATAAGAGATTGACACACGAGCGCTAAATTTAGGGGAAAATAATGAACAATGCATAATTGGACATGACTGATTTGTGACTGATTTAAGAAAAGAGCATATGTTGTAATTTAAGATCTAGATCTAGGCATACTATATATGACGGTTTATGATTTGGAAGAAGGAGAATTATTGTATGACAACATATGACTTGTAATTTGGGAACATATTGCATGTTATAATTCAGGATCTGATTTTTGAGGACATAATACATGTTGTAATTTAAGATCTAGATTTGGGGGCATATTTTATATGACGATCTATGACTTGGAAGAAAAAGGATATATGATTTAGGTGTAAAAGATCTATATTAAAATAGGATAACTATTAATTGTGAATACGCCAAAATTGGGATTTTGGATATTTGACATACGCTGAAATCAAAGGCTATAATTTGGCATTATTCATATTGTATATCATGATTTGGGGTTTTTGGAGAATATTCTATACTATGTAAATTTAACTAGAAATTTAGGGCATATGTTATATTGTGAATTATGACCATAATTTGGGCATGTAAAATTAGGCTTAAATTTATGATTAAGCGAGGTATATCAATGGAATTTAACGGATGATTAAATTTGTTAAATTGCCTAATCTGCTAAATCTGTTGAAACTGAATACGGTAATTTGCATATGAAAATCTGTAGGCTCGATCTAAAATTGAGCAAAACATGTTAATAGAACATTGGATAATCTGCTGTAACTTGTACAAATTAGTCTGATATTGGCATAATCTGTGAATGAATACTTTAGCTAAAATAAGAATGCTGAGACACGAGGTTAGACTCTATTTGCGGTAGAAGCCTGCCCGGACCCAACCGGCTTAACCAGCAACCGCAGAGTTTAATGTGAGAGGTCGTAGGCATAAAGATGCTTAGACACGAGGTTACGTCTGGCTTGTGGCAGAAGTCTGCCCGGAACAGCCCGACACATCCAACGGCCACAAGCTACCGACCTAATGTGAGAGTTCTGTGCATTAATATTTAATTAATGCAAATCTAAGATAAATATGATGCCTAAAACGTATTGGGTAGATAAGGTTAAATCAACTGGACTGATGAATCTAATAAAACCGTTTGAAAATCTGTAGGCCCAATACAAGATTAGGTGAAACAATCTATAAGTCTGTTAATCTGTATATCTGATTCGTTAGTATGAAAACTTGTTAATCTGTATATTTGATCTGTTAGTTTGAAAACTTGTTAACTTGTATGTCTGATCTGAGAACTATTTAATCTGAACTTTGTACATCTGAAATCTGTAAGCAAGTTAATCTGAAATCTGTTAGTCTGGGGACACAAGGTTAGAAGGGGTAATTACTTGTCTCATCTGTTGTTTGGGACCCATATTAGTCAGTAACCCTTTCTGGTCTCAAAACTATGACCCAACACTAGGTAGGGTTCCAGGGCACGCTTACTGAACTAATTGTAAGAGGTTCACTCTGATAATGGCGAGGGGTGTTGATGGCGCATTCCAACCGGGTCATGTGCGTGCATGGATCCTGTCTGCTCTGAGGATGTAAGACACAATGACATCTGTAAATAGGTCTGTGTCTATAGATTGCCACTTTAGGGAGTGATAAACCCTTCTGTGGGGCCGACACAGGGTATTTATGTATTAGGGAGCCGATCGCTTGGGGTAGAATTTAGGATACACTTAGTTCTGTCTATTTCTGTTAGGGTACCATCTGTTTCCATTGGGGTGGTAACACCTGTTTTTTCTGTGTGGTATCGTTTGTTGGGGTGGTAAAGGCCCATTACTAGTGTACACCTAATTCTAACATCCTATTTCCGTAGGGAATATTCTGTTTCCGTCTCTGATTCCATTTCTTCTTCTGTTTCTACACCGTCTATCGCTGTTCGGGTGGTAAAGGCCCATTACTAGCATTCTATTTCTGAAACCGTCTGTCTCTGTTCGGGTGGTAAAGGCCCATTACTAGCATCGTGTTTCTGAAGAGATTGTTCTGTTTTCTGTTTAGATATTAGGACAACACCTAATTCTATCATACTAGTATTAGTGCAGAGAAGTGAAAACCAAGTAAGAAGCTTAGTTTAGCCTATATCATTATGTCTCTTCTGTAAACCTGCCACACCTGTTATGGTTATCTCTCATCCAGTTTTATTTACATGTCATGATACTGTTATCTATTTTTATGCTGAAAGTCACTGGACTCACCAGACTTATGTCTGACCTAGTTTGTTTCGCCTATTTTCTTCTGTCCCCCCCCAGGTTCTCAGGGTGAAAACATAGGATCTTCATTCAGGTTACATCTGCTTGAAGTGCTTGAAATATTGCTTGGCTTTGATTCTACCTATTTATGGAATTCTCTGTTGGGGATTATGGCTTTAAAATTATGCATTCTGAAGGATTTTGTATAAGACTGATATTTGTGTACTTGGGTTTTGGTATTGTGATGCAAACAAACTTATTTCTGTTTCTGCTATAACAAGGTTATAAAATTTTCAAGTACTACTTTACATATCTTTCTTGTAAATTTCTGTTCTGTTTACTTCTAACGTTCCACCGAAGTTAAGGCATTCCCTTTGTGAGTGACCTTAACGGAAATGGGGTGTTACACTTGGTATTAGAGCTGAAGGTTGCCAGATTTGAAAAAATGTTTTTGAAAACTATTTTAAAAAAGGTTTTAAAAAGGAAGTATTTTCAAAAGTAAAGTTTATTTTGAAAAACATAATCCCCAAGAGCCATGTATCTTTCCTTTGATTCTCCATTTTGAATCTCTTCCTTTTTCTTTTCAGCATGTCTAGGGTACCCGAGATACCCGAAGGCATACCGATACCAACTTGGTTCAGAAGGTATCTGGACGCAAGGGCCACCGCCGCAGTCCCAGCAGACGTTCCTCCTCCTCCCCCTCCCCGCGTTGATACTTTTTCGAAGATATGCAAAGACTTTCGGGCAATAGGCAGGAAACCTTTTCACGGATCAGAGACGTTTGTTGAAGCTCGAAATTGGCTTAAGGAGGTGGAAGATTTGTTTGTATCTTCGAGATAGAAGATGGAAGGAAGGTCCAATTAGCTACTTGGTTAATGAAGGACGAAGCCTCGTTTTGGTGGGAGGTCATGAATGGAGAGCATCCGGTAGAGACATGGATGGATTTCAGGCATAGGTTCGAGATGAAATTCCTCTCATGAGCGGAAGGGGATTTATACATGGAGAGGTTCTTAGCATTGAAGCAAGGAAATTCATCGGTGAAGGAGTACGTCAACAAGTTCAATCAGTTGGAAAGATTCGTCTTAGACTTGGTGAACACACCTGAGAAGAAGGCCCTGAGATTCGTTAAAGGTTTGAATGAGCCGCTACATGGGTTGGCTATGACCCACATTCCTATGGGGGCTACCTTCAAGAAATTGGTTGACATGGCGTTAATGCATGAAGAGGAAGCCAAAAGTGAGAAGAAAGAGGAAAAGCTCGAAGGACCATAGAACAAGAATGCGTGGCCCAAAAAGGAAACAAAAAAAGGATGAAAAGTATGAAGATAAGAAGGATAAAAAGTGCTTTACTTGTGGAAGCTTGACTCATCTGAACATGGATTGTAGAAAGAGGAAGGGCGCTTGCTTCAACTGCGGAGAAATGGGACACTTCACTAGGGACTGCCCGAAGAAACGTGGGCAAGGGCAAAGGGCAGAACCTACTTCTGGAAGGCAGGCGAATTCTCTCGTGATTGGTGGATAGGGTAGATATTGGAAAATTTCTATAGAAGGATTAATTTCCTTATCTGATTATTGAGTTAAAACTCTCTTTGATTCTGACATTTTGATTTTGTAATTGAGACTCTGCACTTTAATACTAGTCTTGTTTCTGATCCCGCTATAGTCTCAAACCCCATAAGGGTTATGACTCATCTGTTTGTGATAAGTTAGGGTTTGAGGGCATCTGTGTTGGGCATTAAGTTGACTATAACGCATACATTCTGGGTTTTTTATGGGATATATCATGCTTAGTTTTCTGAGAATCATTTGCTAATCTGATCTGTACCAGTAATCTATGAGTATCCGAATATTTCTGAAAAGGATAGGGTTTTTTACTCGAAGCATGAAGTAGATTTCCAGTTTTGACATTGTTTAATGGGAGTAATTCTCTGAGTGTCAATCTGATGTTGATTTCGGTTTTCGGGGTTGATACTTAGGGATTTATTCTCTTAACCGATGTCTAATGGGAACAAAACCTTTGTACTTGCTTCTATCACTCGGCTGTATCCTATCGATCGATTCTTTGACCTTTAGGTAGAAACTAATGGGTGTAAACATGTGTTTGAGACATGTTATGTTTGATGGATGCCAGTGGTTGCTAGTGGTTGCTCGTGAATGTATATACACACACTAGGCACTAGATCGGCTCAAAAACACTCTCATACTGCATATGGATGTGTGCGCATTTTTTGATTTTTGTGGATGTAAAATGATTGACTCATCACATGGATGTTGCATTTGGGTGAATGGTTGTGCACTCATATAAAGATGATGTGTATCAAATAGGATTTCTTGCATACATAAGTGGACTCATGGCACTAACATAATTCGCATTAAGGAGGTCAACTGAATCAGTAGACCGCCTGATCTTTGCATTAAATAAGAGACATATACACACACTTTCGGATATGTTCATACAACATTAAAAGTTTTCTAAGGACAATGGATGCTTATGGATGATGGTTGACTAGATGGGTGATTGGATGGTAGGACACATTCTTCTTAACTTGAAGATTTCTAGGACGAAATCCTTTAAGAAGGGAGAATGTAACACCCCGTATTTTCAGTGAACATAAAGTAACAAAACAAAGTATACTTAATTTTTAAGAGAATAATTAGGGGAAATGGGTTACGTCATTGCATTCGTCTCAGAATTCTACTTGAGATAGAGTCTGGGTTTGCATAAATCGGACTCCGTATGAAGAAGTTATGGCACTTAGAAGTTTCAGGAATTTAAAATAAAAACCAGCCCGAATTCAAATTCAAAGTTTCAGAATTCAAATCACACACCCAGGCTGGGCGGGAAAATTCCACCTAGGACCCAGGTCGACCGGGGGGTCGACCTGGGTAGAACAGGTCGACTATGGGGTCGACCTGGGGTTCGACCCCCCCCCCCCCCCATTTTCCAGATCCGTGGACAGATTCGTTTTTCTGTATTTAGACGCCCGTTCTGACCAGATTCGTTGCTCCTAAGCTATTTAAACACCCCTAAACCTCATTTTCTCACCACACAATTTCATTATGCCTATACTCTGTCCTAATTCATATTAATATAAATCAATGGCATCGTTACTCTGCTGAATCCTAAGCTAGAACAAGTGCTCCTTCTTCTTCCAATCTGAATAGGATTAAAAGAGAACAACTACAACCCTTTTTCTTTTAGAATCCAACCAAGGTGAGTACAGTTATTTTCAGATATGAAATTTAATTATGATCTTGACATGGTTATAAATCTGAATTGGAGACTATGCATATTCTTGTTTATCAGATATGTTTTTCTGTGTAGATTTATCTTATTCATGTTTATCATATTTGTTTTTCTGTGTAGATCTATCTTATTATTATAACTATTCTGTATCTCTTCCTTCCTTCTGTTCTATAGCCGGGCTACCACGAGCCTGAGCCAAATCTCATAAGAGATTGACGCCCGAACACTTAATTTAGGGGAAAATAATGAACGATGCATACTGTGACATGACTGATTTGTGACTGATTTAAGAAAAGAGCATATGTTGTAATTTAAGATCTAGATCAAGGCATACTATATATGACGGTTTATGATGTGGAAGAAGGAAAATTATTGTATGACAACATATGACTTGTAATTTGGGAACATAATGCATGCTATAATTCAAGATCTGATTTTTGAGGACATAATACATGTTGTAATTTAAGATCTAGATTTGGGGGCATATTTAATATGGCGATCTATGACTTGGAAGAAAAAGGATATATGACTTAGGCGTAAAAGATCTATATTAAAATAGGATAACTATTAATTGTGAATATGCCTAAATGGGGATTTTGGATATTTGACATACGCTGAAATCAAAGGCTATAATTTGGCATTATTCATATT
Organism: Allium sativum; assembly: GCA_030737875.1. Classification (NCBI taxonomy): domain Eukaryota; kingdom Viridiplantae; phylum Streptophyta; class Magnoliopsida; order Asparagales; family Amaryllidaceae; genus Allium; species Allium sativum. The sequence continues at coordinate 524,624,180 of CM060926.1, forward strand.
GTATATCATGATTTGGGTTTTTTTGGAGAATATTCTGTACTATGTAAATTTAACTAGAAATTTGGGGCATATGTTATATTGTGAATTATGACCATAATTTGAGCATGTAAAATTAGGCTTAAATTTATGATTAAGCGAGGTATGTCAACGGAATTTTAAGGGATGATTAAATTTGTTAAATTGCCTAATCTGCTAAATCTGTTGAAACTAAATACGGTAATTGGGTATGAAAATCTGTAGGCTTAATCTAAAATTGAGCAAAACATGTTAATAGAACTTTGAATAATCTGTTGCAACTTGTAAAGAAGTTAATTTGTTGAATTGGCATAATTAGTATGATATTGGCATAATCTGTGAATGAATACTTTAGCTAAAATAAGAATTCTGAGACACGAGGTTAGACTCTGTTTGCGGTAGAAGCCTGCCCGGACTCAACCGGCTTAACCAGCAACCGCAAACTGTCAGTCTAATGTGAGAGGTCGTAGGCATAAAGATGCTTAGAAACGAGGTTTGGTCTGGCTTGTGGCAAAAGTCTGCCCGGAACTGCCCGGCACATCCAGCGGCCACAAGCTACCGACCTAATGTGAGAGGTCTGTGCATTAATATTTAATTAATGCAAATCTAAGATAAATATGATGCCTAAAACGTATTGGGTAGATAAGTTTAAATCAACTGGACTGATGAATCTAATAAAACCATTTGAAAATCTGTAGGCCCAATACAAGGTTAGGTGAAACAATCTATAAGTCTGTTAATCTGTATATCTGATCCGTTAGTCTGAAAACTTGTTAATCTGTATATCTGATCTATTAGTCTGAAAACTTGTTAACTTGTATGTCTGATCTAAGAACTAGTTAATCTGAACTTTGTACATCTGAAATCTGTAAGCAAGTTAATCTGAAATCTGTTAGTCTGGGGACACAAGGTTAGGAGGCGTAATTACTTGTGTCATCTGTTGTTTGGGACCCATATTAGTCAGTAACCCTTTCTGGTATCAAAACTATGACCCAACACTAGGTAGGGTCCAGGGCACACTTACTGAACTAATTGTAAGAGGTTCACTCTGTTAATGGCGAGGGGTGTTGATGGCGCATTCCAACCAGATCATGTGCGTGCATGGATCCGGTCTGCTCTAAGGATGTAAGACACCATGACATCTGTAAATAGGTATGTGTCTATAGGTTGCCTCTTTAGGGAGTGATACACCCTTTTGTGGCGCCGACACAGTGTATTTATGTATTAGGGAGCCGATCGCTTGGGGGTAGAAATTAGGGTACACTTAGTTCTGTTTGTTTCTATTGGGGTACCATCTGTTTCTGTTGAGGTGGTAACACCTATCTGTTTCTGTGTCGTACCATCTATTAGTGTGGTAAAGGACAATTACTAATGTACACCTAATTCTAACATTCTATTTCTGTAGGGAATGTAAAGACCCGCAAATTCCCACCCTTAGAATCGACCATAAACCACACAGGTCTGACCTAAAAGGTGAAAATCTACGAATACTTTAACTTTGGGCATACAACACATTAAAACAACAACAGAAGACTTTTATAACACTATAATAAATGTTACATCAGAGTACAGAATATCAGAGTACATTGGAATATAATTACAGCGGAAGAATAAGTTACAATAATTAAAATATATTGCAGCGGAAGAAAACACAGCGGAAGACTCTCTATCTCTGGACACAGCTTTAAGCTTCAACCCAGAATCCTGTTTAATATATCTGCAAAAATAGCTACTCGACTGCCCGTGTGGAAAATATGGGCACCCGAGTTTGCCAGTGGACAAAACTACAGGTCAGTCATGGGACTGGTGTGAGAATTCTACTTAACCTATATAATATAATAAGGCTAATCACAGGACCACGCCACTTTCGCGGAACGGGTTTTCTCCCATGGATTGCCAGTGCATGACTAAAGTAAATCGTCAAAATAGCGCAATGCTTTTTAGAAAAATGAAACCATTATAAGACCCAAGTCCCATCACACAATGCAACGCAAACCGGAGGATAGGGTTTTACCTTATAATGATCAAAAGATGCGTGATACGATAAACACGGTATTATATAATAATAGTGTGCAACCAATTTGAAATACATCAAAGTAAATGTATTAATCCTAGACGGCATGAGTGCCCCATCCCACTATGTCGCCATATATAGGTATACAATCAAAACTGCGTGATGTCGTATTGGAAATTTGGGTTTCCATCTGAGTCAAGGCTAGGGAGGAGATCCTTACCGATTCGAGACACTCTAGCAATGCCCCAGGATTGGTACTCTGTCCAACCCTTGGATCCTGCAGGGCCGGTCCACACTTACTTTTGTGGATTGGCAATTCCTGAACACACGCTTCCCGGTCCTTTTGGACCTATACTACGGCCAGTAGCGACCGCATAAACCGAGGCCTCGAACAATCCAACAACCACAATGAATAAATGCCAGCGCTGGTAGGTCCCTGGCACCACTCTAGCTAGAAAGAAACGTGCGCACTCCCTGCGTTCCCTTCTCCCGTTTTAGACTCTACCGGGCTGTGAGGCTCGTGAGGTCACGTCATACACAAAGCTATGCCTAAATAGACTATGCTTTGATCATCCCACAAGGCTCTGCTTTGCAACAATAAGCCTTGATCAAGTGCAACTTGGCATACCACATCAACAACTCATATCATGCGATCGGTAAATATTTAACATACAAAAGGGTGTTAAGCAAGAGAATAAATCCTCCGCCACCATGCATTTATATATTAAATAAAAACCAATTTAATTACATGAAATAAATTTCAATGTCAGGCATGCTATCCATTTACAAGTCCGTTCTGGGTCTGAACGAAACAACGTATCCGTCGATCTTCAGTACGTCTGGAAGATCATCACTTTTACCTTGCCTTGGGGGATCAGTCCCAATTCAAGATATTAGTCACCATCAACCAAACGATGTGAAGCTCTCCGGTCTTCAGTCACCGTCTTCATCTTCGACTCTTGATCGTCGTGATGATTATTCAGAATGGGTTAGACCCGGTCTTCCTGAATAACTCGCGTATTCTTAATTAAAACCAACCAAACGCCACATTCCAACTTTGAATATCCTTTTAAATAAAAATTATTATTTATGTTAAAAGGTCCTCATTAATTTTATCAAAGATAAAATAAAATAAATTTTTAATCTTTCTAAAAAGATTTATTAATATTCCAATTTTGATTTAATTTATAAAATAGATTTATAAATTTCAAATAATAATTTCAACGTAAATTGGATTAAAGGATAAATGTTATTTAAAACATCGTCCACTACAAATCCAATCGACATATCAATCACCAAACATAATGGCTAAAATCTAATAATCTTAAATAAAAGGTTTATCCTAAAGATATTAAATCATTACTATATATAAAAAAAACATATTTTAAAATAATCAATAAAATATTCTATATAAAAAAGATTCTGAATGTAAAATATACTTTATAATACAAAATCTTTTATTATACAAAAATCTTTTTATTATATAAAAATTCTTATTTGAAAAGAAAATTCTGCATTGGAATGCGACTCAACCATGTACCATATAATTTGGGTCATATGGGTTTCATACATTTCATGTATAGGGTAATAACAGGAAATAATCCTCAATCCATCCATTAACAACCAGAGTGACAATGTCAACTGTGTGAGCATTAAAATAAAACAATAATGCTCATCGCAGCCTGTCGATCAATCGATAGACATATAATTAAACATTGGGATTTGTGTCAGTCAAGTATCGTCCCAATACCCGTGTGGGGTTTTCAGCCAACAAACAAATAATAAATTATTTGTGCACTTGGGCGATGTGTAAAAATAATCGTCCCAATCACATAAACAAGTCGGATGACTTGTAAATGGAAGTGTAATATTCAATTTTGAATATACTAACATCACATTTAACACATCAAAATACAACATCACAGGCAAATATTTCAATACTTTTTATTATGAACATATGACAATAAAAATCGTGACTTTTATTTATTTACCAAAAATGCATATTTTGGTTTCATTCATTTTAATGACAAAATGAATATTTGACTTCATTCTTTTTAATGTATAAAAATATACATCCTTAATTTATTCTCTTTAATGTATGAAAACATACATTTTAAATCCATTCTTTTTCTCAACATAAACAAATATGATGATTTTGTTTCTTAACTTCTAATGCAACAAAATGAGAATTTTGTTTAATCTTTTTCAATGAATAAAGATGTCTATTTTTACTTCATTCCTCTTAATGTGCCAAAAATGCCCATTTTGTCTAATTCACTTTTAATATACAAAAATGAGTATTTTGTTTTAGTCTCTTTTCTTATGCATAAAAAAAAAATGTTTAATTTTAATTTAATCTTTTAATGACACCAAGTGTTCATTACTAATCAGTTCTTTTTAATGACACAAAATGTTCATGCCTAATTAATCCTTTTAATGTATAGAAAGGTTCATTTTCTAAATTTGACATGTTAACTCAAAATGACAATTTAAATTCACTAATCAAGTCTTGACAAGAATGTTGTTCTTTTTTCATTTACAATAGAAAATGGAAATAAAAAAAGATTCACATGTCTTGTTCTTTTATTTACCATAGAAATACCAATAAAATGATCAACATATTTTGGTCTTTTCATTTACAAAAGAAGTTGTAAATAAAGTGGCCCTCATATTTTTACTCTTTTCACTTACAATAGGAGTTGTAAATAAATGATTCTCATGTTCCTGTTCTTTTTATTTTCTATCGCACCAAAAATGTCGATAAAAATGAATCACTAACATTGTCTATTTTTATCGCACCAAGAATGTCGATAAAAATGAATCACTAACATTGTCTATTTTTATCGCACCAAGAATGTCGATAAAAATGAATCACTAACATTGTCTATTTTTATCGCACGATAAAAATGAATCACTAACATTGTCTATTTTTATCGCACCAAAAATGTCGATAAAAATGACAACATTAACCATTCTATTTTCACCGCGTTCAAAACGACGATAAAATATTCAACATTAACAATTCTATTTTTACCGCATTCAAAATGACGATAAAATATTCAACATTAACAATTCTATTTTTACCGCATTCAAAATGACGATAAAATATTCAGTATTAAAAATTCAATTTTTACCGCATTCAAAATGACGATAAAATATTCAGTATTAACAATTCAATTTTTACCGCATTCAAAATGACGATAAAATACTCAACATTAACAATTCTATTTTTACCGACTATAGAAAATGTAAATAAATATATTTCTAAATTCTATTCTTTTTATTTATATAAGAGAATGTAAATAATTGCATTTTCAATTTCTATTCTTTTACTTACATAAGAAAATGTAAACAAATATATTTCTATCATACCGTTATAACTCATATATAAATTACAAAGAAAAATGTCATTTTTATTTTATCGTTCTAATTCACCTCTAAATTACATAGAAAAATGTAATCTTTATTATGCGATGGGAATTCATATTTTAATTACATAGAAAAATGTAATTCCTATCATACGACATAAATTCATATTTAAATTATATCTAAAAATGTAGTTTTTACCCTACAATGCAGATTCACATTTTAATTACATGAAAAAAAATGTAATTTTCATTCTACCGTTATTATTCATCTCTAAATTACATAGAAAAATGTAATTTAAATCATGCAATGTAAATTTACATTTTTATACCATAGAAAAATGCAATTTTTGTCATACGGTGCAAATTCATATATAAATTACATATAAAACTGTAACTTTTGTTATGCAAAGTAAATTCACCTTTTTAATTACGTCTAAAAAATGTAATTTTATTCATACGGTGGAAATTCATTCATAAATAACATACAGAAAATGTAATTTATTTCATACGGTGAAAAATCATTCATAAATAACATATAAAAATGTTATTTATTTCATACGGTGAAAAATCATTCATAAATAACATATAAAAATGTTATTTATTTCATACGATGAAAAATCATTCATAAATAACATATAAAAATGTTATTTATTTCATGCGATGAAAAATCATTCATCAATAACATATAAAACTGTTATTTATTTCATGCTGTAGAAATTTATTCATAAATTCCATAATAAAATATGTTTTATTTCACACAATGTAAAAACATCTTCTTTTTATGTACAATGAAAAAAATATCATCTTTTTATATTTATAATATATTAACTTTACTATTTTACGATGTAAAAATATGATCTTTTATATTTTACAATGTAAAAATATCAACTTTACTATTTTACAATGTAAAAATATGATCTTTTCTATTTTACAATGTAAAAATATTCATTTTCCTATTTGCAATGTAAAATATGACTTTTTCTATTTTACAATGAAAAAAATATGACTTCTTCTATTTTACAATGAAAATATGACTTCTTCTATTTTACAATGAAAAATAATAACTTCTTCTATTTTAAATATAAAAAGATTGTCTTTTTATTTTCATCGTCAAAATTTCATCTTTTTGTTTTCAATATAAAAAGATTGTCTTTTTATTTTAAACATAAAAATATTGTCTCCTTATTTTCAACATAAAAAGATTTAGCTTTTTTTACTACAATCAAATAAACAAAGTTGTAATTTTTGTAACCAAAATCAAAGTTGCAATCTTTGCAAACAAAATCAAAGTTGTAATCTTTGTTAACAAAAGCAAAGTTTAAATTTTTATAAAGTTTTAATCTTTATAAATAAAAAAATAAAAGATTTCATGTTTTATAAATAAAACAAAGATTCATTTTATATAAACAAAAACAAAGATTCATTTTAAAGATCGAATCTTTATTAATGTTATTCATTTCAAAATAAAAATCAAAACTTTGATTTGTCAATCATGATGAAATATTAAACTTTATTTACAAATCAAAACCAAAGATTAAACTTTTTATTATAACCTTTCTACTTGTCATCGAATAACAATTTCCACAATCAATTCCAACACCAATCATACAACACATCAATAACAATATAGGCCACAATCATCAATTTCCACCATACAACAATTTAATCCATACAACATTCATTTTGCATAATGATAACATAATTAAATTAAATTAATTATATATATAAAAAAAAATATAGAATCTCACCTTGCTTGTTTCTGAAATGAAGCGATTTAAATCAGATCTCGTGTTTGGCGTCACATCGGTTACAGATCTGAAAGGTTTCAAATTGAAATTTATGTAAAAATTAGATTTCTGGCCTTTAACAACTGACACAGTGACGCTTAAAAGCGTGACAAAATCTGAAGCTATTTACCTCAAATTTTCAGAAATGTTCAAAACTTTGAATGCGGATTTCGGGAGCTATAGTCGACGGTTTTACGAACGGTTTGCGGGAGATTGAAGAGCTACGAGAGGGCTATCTTCACCGGGAAGATGGAGGGGTGCGGCTACCTGTACAGGGGGCGGCGGCATCATAATGGCGGCGGGTTCGGGGAGGTGAATCGAGAGCTACGGGCAACGGTTTGATGTGAGGTTTGTTGGAGAAGAAAGAGGAAGAGAAGAGCTTCAAAAAGTTTCACTACGGCATGGTCTAATTCTTAGTGGTTTGGGAGATAGGGAGGAGAGAAGTTTCGGCCATTATGGGTTCAAGGGTGCGGCTACATCACGTTGGAGGAAGAAGAAGCCCGACTTTTATTTTATATTATTATTATATTAGGTTAATCTAATTATTATTTAATCAGCCCGTTTAAGCCCGTTTTGGTCCGAACTCCGATTTAGGTCCAACGACTGTCGTTCCTACCATTTAGCCCCCATTTAGAACTCATCTCGACATGTCTCATCAGCCCAAACTGTCATCTAGGCCTCCGTTTCGCAGTTTTAAAATTTAAGTCCTTTATTTCTAATTTTTCCGTACAAATAATTTTACCGGGGACACAAACTAACTCAGAAAAATCCAGAAAAATTATTTTTGGCTTTCTTATGTCAATACGGTTCTAACAAAATTTATTTCGTCGAATTCCGAGACTTTTTGAAAAATGGCTATTTTTAAGGCGTTCAAATTTAACTGAAATAGTCAAAACACATTTTATTTCGCCACGCTCACATATTAATTCGAAAAATTCTGAAAATTGAAACCTAGCAATAATTTGACATTCCGGTTCCAACAAAAGTGGTTTCGTCGAAAACAGAGGTCGTTTGAAAAATGACTATTTTTAAGGTCAATATATTTAATATTAAAAATACATTTTTAAACAAATAAATCCCGAAACTCAAAATATATAAGTGTTTACTGTTTTTCAATGTAGATACATCATTCTGAACTCAATGGAAGTGGTTTCGAGTTCAAATTCCTTCGTATGCAAAAAGTAGCATTTTGGCCTTATAAATTTCATAGCGACCGTTCTAAATATTAATTTTGACATAACTTTTGATTCCCGTTATGAAATTTCGATTTTTCGGATTCGTTGGAAAGATATTTTTAAATAAATTCTAATATTTTTGGTTTCACTAAAATCCGTTAAATTTTGCATCCTGTACGGTCAGTCAAAGTTCAAGTTTGACTTTTCAAACTACGCGTTATTTCTAACTCTTTTGTTAATTAAATCAAATCATTCATTCTAACTTCGATTTAAATCAAATTTGTGATCATTATTATTTAAATAAATTATTTTATATTGTCAGAATTCATTAAAATTTTCTAAAATAAAATTTTAAATTGGTCCTGATTTTGCGGGTTGTTACAATCGCCCCCACTTAAAAACTTTTCGTCCTCGAAAAGGAACGTAGCTAAAAAAAATTGTAAAATTAACTATCTTAATTTTAAATTTTAATGGTTGATTATCTTTTCAAAATATACATAACTTTATATATATAAAAATCATATTTCACAAAATATATTATAAATATCAAAAATGCGTTAATTATAAAATTGTAACTCTGAACTCGTTCTAGGGCATTACTAACCCCATCTCTAACGAGCTTACTCATTCTAGGATACTACTGATCCTATCTCTAATGAGTATTCTTATTGGACATTACTAATCCAATCTCTGATGAGTCTTTTGTTCAGTTCTAACAAGTTGTACCCCAAAGATTTGAGCTAACCAGAGCTCTGATACCAACTGTAAAGACCCGCAAATTCCCACCCTTAGAATCGACCATAAACCACACAAGTCTGACCTAAAAGGTGAAAATCTACGAATACTTTAACTTTGGGCATACAACACATTAAAACAACAACAGAAGACTTTTATAACACTATAATAAATGTTACATCAGAGTACAGAATATCAGAGTACATTGGAATATAATTACAGCGGAAGAATAAGTTACAATAATTAAAATATATTGCAGCGGAAGAAAACACAGCGGAAGACTCTCTATCTCTGGACACAGCTTTAAGCTTCAACCCAGAATCCTGTTTAATATATCTGCAAAAATAGCTACTCGACTGCCCGTGTGGAAAATATGGGCACCCGAGTTTGCCAGTGGATAAAACTACAGGTCAGTCATGGGACTGGTGTGAGAATTCTACTTAACCTATATAATATAATAAGGCTAATCACAGGACCACGCCACTTTCGCGAAACGGGTTTTCTCCCATGGATTGCCAGTGCATGACTAAAGTAAATCGTCAAAATAGCGCAATGCTTTTTAGAAAAATGAAACCATTATAAGACCCAAGTCCCATCACACAATGCAACGCAAACCAGAGGATAGGGTTTTACCTTATAATGATCAAAAGATGCGTGATACGATAAACACGGTATTATATAATAATAGTGTGCAACCAATTTGAAATACATCAAAGTAAATGTATTAATCCTAGACGGCATGAGTGCCCCATCCCACTATGTCGCCATATATAGGTATACAATCAAAACCGCGTGATGTCGTATTGGAAATTTGGGTTTCCATCCGAGTCAAGGCTAGGGAGGAGATCCTTACCGATTCGAGACACTCTAGCAATGCCCCAGGATTGGTACTCTGTCCAACCCTTGGATCCTGCAGGGCCGGTCCACGCTTACTTTTGTGGATTGGCAATTCCTGAACACACGCTTCCCGGTCCTTTTGGACCTATACTACGGCCAGTAGCGACCGCATAAACCGAGGCCTCGAACAATCCAACAACCACAATGAATAAATGCCAGCGCTGGTAGGTCCCTGGCACCACTCTAGCTAGAAAGAAACGTGCGCACTCCCTGCGTTCCCTTCTCCCGTTTTAGATTCTACCGGGCTGTGAGGCTCGTGAGGTCACGTCATACACAAAGCTATGCCTAAATAGACTATGCTTTGATCATCCCACAAGGCTCTGCTTTGCAACAATAAGCCTTGATCAAGTGCAACTTGGCATACCACATCAACAACTCATATCATGCGATCGGTAAATATTTAACATACAAAAGGGTGTTAAGCAAGAGAATAAATCCTCCGCCACCATGCATTTATATATTAAATAAAAACCAATTTAATTACATGAAATAAATTTCAATGTCAGGCATGCTATCCATTTACAAGTCCGTTCTGGGTCTGAACGAAACAACGTATCCGTCGATCTCCAGTACGTCTGGAAGATCATCACTTTTACCTTGCCTTGGGGGATCAGTCCCAATTCAAGATATTAGTCACCATCAACCAAACGATGTGAAGCTCTCCGGTCTTCAGTCACCGTCTTCATCTTCGACTCTTGATCGTCGTGATGATTATTCAGAATGGGTTAGACCCGGTCTTCCTGAATAACTCGCGTATTCTTAATTAAAACCAACCAAACGCCACATTCCAACTTTGAATATCCTTTTAAATAAAAATTATTATTTATGTTAAAAGGTCCTCATTAATTTTATCAAAGATAAAATAAAATAAATTTTTAATCTTTCTAAAAAGATTTATTAATATTCCAATTTTGATTTAATTTATAAAATAGATTTATAAATTTCAAATAGTAATTTCAATGTAAATTGGATTAAAGGATAAATGTTATTTAAAACATCGTCCACTACAAATCCAATCGACATATCAATCACCAAACATAATGGCTAAAATCTAATAATCTTAAATAAAAGGTTTATCCTAAAGATATTAAATCATTACTATATATAAAAAAAACATATTTTAAAATAATCAATAAAATATTCTATATATAAAAGATTCTGAATGTAAAATATACTTTATAATACAAAATCTTTTATTATACAAAAATCTTTTTATTATATAAAAATTCTTATTTGAAAAGAAAATTCTGCATTGGAATGCGACTCAACCATGTACCATATAATTTGGGTCATATGGGTTTCATACATTTCATGTATAGGGTAATAACAGGAAATAATCCTCAATCCATCCATTAACAACCAGAGTGACAATGTCAACTGTGTGAGCATTAAAATAAAACAATAATGCTCATCGCAGCCTGTCGATCAATCGATAGACATATAATTAAACATTGGGATTTGTGTCAGTCAAGTATCGTCCCAATACCCGTGTGGGGTTTTCAGCCAACAAACAAATAATAAATTATTTGTGCACTTGGGCGATGTGTAAAAATAATCGTCCCAATCACATAAACAAGTCGGATGACTTGTAAATGGAAGTGTAATATTCAATTTTGAATATACTAACATCACATTTAACACATCAAAATACAACATCACAGGCAAATATTTCAATACTTTTTATTATGAACATATGACAATAAAAATCGTGACTTTTATTTATTTACCAAAAATGCATATTTTGGTCTCATTCATTTTAATGACAAAATGAATATTTGACTTCATTCTTTTTAATGTATAAAAATATACATCCTTAATTTATTCTCTTTAATGTATGAAAACATACATTTTAAATCCATTCTTTTTCTCAACATAAACAAATATGATGATTTTGTTTCTTAACTTCTAATGCAACAAAATGAGAATTTTGTTTAATCTTTTTCAATGAATAAAGATGTCTATTTTTACTTCATTCCTCTTAATGTGTCAAAAATGCCCATTTTGTCTAATTCACTTTTAATATACAAAAATGAGTATTTTGTTTTAGTCTCTTTTCTTATGCATAAAAAAAAATGTTTATTTTTAATTTAATCTTTTAATGACACCAAGTGTTCATTACTAATCAGTTCTTTTTAATGACACAAAATGTTCATGCCTAATTAATCCTTTTAATGTATAGAAAGGTTCATTTTCTAAATTTGACATGTTAACTCAAAATGACAATTTAAATTCACTAATCAAGTCTTGACAAGAATGTTGTTCTTTTTTCATTTACAATAGAAAATGGAAATAAAAAAAGATTCACATGTCTTGTTCTTTTATTTACCATAGAAATACCAATAAAATGATCAACATATTTTGGTCTTTTCATTTACAAAAGAAGTTGTAAATAAAGTGGCCCTCATATTTTTACTCTTTTCACTTACAATAGGAGTTGTAAATAAATGATTCTCATGTTCCTGTTCTTTTTATTTTCTATCGCACCAAAAATGTCGATAAAAATGAATCACTAACATTGTCTATTTTTATCGCACCAAGAATGTCGATAAAAATGAATCACTAACATTGTCTATTTTTATCGCACCAAGAATGTTGATAAAAATGAATCACTAACATTGTCTATTTTTATCGCACCAAGAATGTCGATAAAAATGAATCACTAACATTGTCTATTTTTATCGCACCAAGAATGTCGATAAAAATGAATCACTAACATTGTCTATTTTTATCGCACCAAAAATGTCGATAAAAATGACAACATTAACCATTCTATTTTCACCGCGTTCAAAATGACGATAAAATATTCAACATTAACAATTCTATTTTTACCGCATTCAAAATGACGATAAAATATTCAACATTAACAATTCTATTTTTACCGCATTCAAAATGACGATAAAATATTCAGTATTAAAAATTCAATTTTTACCGCATTCAAAATGACGATAAAATATTCAGTATTAACAATTCAATTTTTACCGCATTCAAAATGACGATAAAATACTCAACATTAACAATTCTATTTTTACCGACTATAGAAAATGTAAATAAATATATTTCTAAATTCTATTCTTTTTATTTATATAAGAGAATGTAAATAATTGCATTTTCAATTTCTATTCTTTTACTTACATAAGAAAATGTAAACAAATATATTTCTATCATACCGTTATAACTCATATATAAATTACAAAGAAAAATGTCATTTTTATTTTATCGTTCTAATTCACCTCTAAATTACATAGAAAAATGTAATCTTTATTATGCGATGGGAATTCATATTTTAATTACATAGAAAAATGTAATTCCTATCATACGACATAAATTCATATTTAAATTATATCTAAAAATGTAGTTTTTATCCTACAATGCAGATTCACATTTTAATTACATGAAAAAAAAAAATGTAATTTTCATTCTACCGTTATTATTCATCTCTAAATTACATAGAAAAATGTAATTTAAATCATGCAATGTAAATTTACATTTTTATACCATAGAAAAATGCAATTTTTGTCATACGGTGCAAATTCATATATAAATTACATATAAAACTGTAACTTTTGTTATGCAAAGTAAATTCACCTTTTTAATTACGTCTAAAAAATGTAATTTTATTCATACGGTGGAAATTCATTCATAAATAACATACAGAAAATGTAATTTATTTCATACGGTGAAAAATCATTCATAAATAACATATAAAAATGTTATTTATTTCATACGGTGAAAAATCATTCATAAATAACATATAAAAATGTTATTTATTTCATACGATGAAAAATCATTCATAAATAACATATAAAAATGTTATTTATTTCATGCGATGAAAAATCATTCATCAATAACATATAAAACTGTTATTTATTTCATGCTGTAGAAATTTATTCATAAATTCCATAATAAAATATGTTTTATTTCACACAATGTAAAAACATCTTCTTTTTATGTACAATGAAAAAAATATCATCTTTTTATATTTATAATATATTAACTTTACTATTTTACGATGTAAAAATATGATCTTTTATATTTTACAATGTAAAAATATCAACTTTACTATTTTACAATGTAAAAATATGATCTTTTCTATTTTACAATGTAAAAATATTCATTTTCCTATTTGCAATGTAAAATATGACTTTTTCTATTTTACAATGAAAAAAATATGACTTCTTCTATTTTACAATGAAAATATGACTTCTTCTATTTTACAATGAAAAATAATAACTTCTTCTATTTTAAATATAAAAAGATTGTCTTTTTATTTTCATCGTCAAAATTTCATCTTTTTGTTTTCAATATAAAAAGATTGTCTTTTTATTTTAAACATAAAAATATTGTCTCCTTATTTTCAACATAAAAAGATTTAGCTTTTTTTACTACAATCAAATAAACAAAGTTGTAATTTTTGTAACCAAAATCAAAGTTGCAATCTTTGCAAACAAAATCAAAGTTGTAATCTTTGTTAACAAAAGCAAAGTTTAAATTTTTATAAAGTTTTAATCTTTATAAATAAAAAAATAAAAGATTTCATGTTTTATAAATAAAACAAAGATTCATTTTATATAAACAAAAACAAAGATTCATTTTAAAGATCGAATCTTTATTAATGTTATTCATTTCAAAATAAAAATCAAAACTTTGATTTGTCAATCATGATGAAATATTAAACTTTATTTACAAATCAAAACCAAAGATTAAACTTTTTATTATAACCTTTCTACTTGTCATCGAATAACAATTTCCACAATCAATTCCAACACCAATCATACAACACATCAATAACAATATAGGCCACAATCATCAATTTCCACCATACAACAATTTAATCCATACAACATTCATTTTGCATAATGATAACATAATTAAATTAAATTAATTATATATATAAAAAAAAAATATAGAATCTCACCTTGCTTGTTTCTGAAATGAAGCGATTTAAATCAGATCTCGTGTTTGGCGTCACATCGGTTACAGATCTGAAAGGTTTCAAATTGAAATTTATGTAAAAATTAGATTTCTGGCCTTTAACAACTGACACAGTGACGCTTAAAAGCGTGACAAAATCTGAAGCTATTTACCTCAAATTTTCAGAAATGTTCAAAACTTTGAATGCGGATTTCGGGAGCTATAGTCGACGGTTTTACGAACGGTTTGCGGGAGATTGAAGAGCTACGAGAGGGCTATCTTCACCGGGAAGATGGAGGGGTGCGGCTACCTGTACAGGGGGCGGCGGCAGCATAATGGCGGCGGGTTCGGGGAGGTGAATCGAGAGCTACGGGCAACGGTTTGATGTTAGGTTTGTTGGAGAAGAAAGAGGAAGAGAAGAGCTTCAAAAAGTTTCACTACGGCATGGTCTAATTCTTAGTGGTTTGGGAGATAGGGAGGAGAGAAGTTTCGGCCATTATGGGTTCAAGGGTGCGGCTACATCACGTTGGAGGAAGAAGAAGCCCGACTTTTATTTTATATTATTATATTAGGTTAATCTAATTATTATTTAATCAGCCCGTTTAAGCCCGTTTTGGTCCGAACTCCGATTTAGGTCCAACGACTGTCATTCCTACCATTTAGCCCCCATTTCGAACTCATCTAGACATGTCTCATCAGCCCAAACTGTCATCTAGGCCTCCGTTTCACAGTTTTAAAATTTAAGTCCTTTATTTCTAATTTTTCCGTACAAATAATTTTACCGGGGACACAAACTAACTCAGAAAAATCCAGAAAAATTATTTTTGGCTTTCTTATGTCAATACGGTTCTAACAAAATTTATTTCGTCGAATTCCGAGACTTTTTGAAAAATGGCTATTTTTAAGGCGTTCAAATTTAACTGAAATAGTCAAAACACATTTTATTTCGCCACGCTCACATATTAATTCGAAAAATTCTGAAAATTGAAACCTAGCAATAATTTGACATTCCGGTTCCAACAAAAGTGGTTTCGTCGAAAACAGAGGTCGTTTGAAAAATGACTATTTTTAAGGTCAATATATTTAATATTAAAAATACATTTTTAAACAAATAAATCCCGAAACTCAAAATATATAAGTGTTTACTGTTTTTCAATGTAGAAACATCATTCTGAACTCAATGGAAGTGGTTTCGAGTTCAAATTCCTTCGTATGCAAAAAGTAGCATTTTGGCCTTATAAATTTCATAGCGACCGTTCTAAATATTAATTTTGACATAACTTTTGATTCCCGTTATGAAATTTCGATTTTTCGGATTCGTTGGAAAGATATTTTTAAATAAATTCTAATATTTTTGGTTTCACTAAAATCCGTTAAATTTTGCATCCTGTACGGTCAGTCAAAGTTCAAGTTTGACTTTTCAAACTACGCGTTATTTCTAACTCTTTTGTTAATTAAATCAAATCATTCATTCTAACTTCGATTTAAATCAAATTTGTGATCATTATTATTTAAATAAATTATTTTATATTGTCAGAATTCATTAAAATTTTCTAAAATAAAATTTTAAATTGGTCCTGATTTTGCGGGTTGTTACAGGGAATATTCTGTTTTCGTCTCTGATTCCGTTTTTGCTTCTGTTTCTATACCGTCTGTCTCTGTTCGGGTGGTAAAGGCCCATTACCAGCATTCTGTTTTTGAAACCGTCTGTCTCTGTTCGGGTGGTAAAGGCCCATTACTAGCATCGTGTTTCTGAAGAGATCGTTCTATTTTCTGTTTAGATATTATGACAACACCTAATTCTGTCATACTAGTATTAGTGTAGAGAAGTGAAAACCAAGTAAGAAGCTTAGTTTGGCCTATATCATTCTGTCTCTTCTGTTAACCTACCACTCCTGTTATGGTTATCTCTCATCCAGTTTTATTTACATATCATGATACTGTTATCTGTTTATATGCTGAAAGTCACTGGACTCACCAGACTTATGTCTGACCTAGTTTGTTTCGCCTCTTTTCTTCCATCCCCCTCCTCCCCAGGTTCTCAAGGTGGAAACATAGGAGCTTGATTCAGGTTCCATCTGCTTGAAGTGCTTGAAATATTACTCGGCTTTGATTCTACCAATTTATGGCATTCTCTGTTGGGGATTATGGCTTTAAAATTATGCATTCTGAAGGATTTTGTATAAGACTGATATTTGTCTACTTGGGTTTGGTTATTGTGATGCAACCAAACTTATTTCTGTTTCTGCTGTAATAAAGTTATAAAATTTTCAAGTACTACTTTACATATCTTACTTGTAAATTTCTGTTCTGTTTACTTATAACGTTCCACCGAAGTTAAGGCATTTCCTTTGTGAGTGACCTTAACGAAAGTGGGGTGTTACATTCCATGTCCTGGTTGCATGTTGTACTTCATTGCCAAGCTCAAAGAGATCTAACCCCGAGGGAATCCCCTTCCTCCTAAAAGTCACCTCCCTCAGGTTCGAATCGGCGTAGCCGATCTGAATTCGGATTGGTGCATCGACCCAATTTCGGATCAGCATACCCGATCCAAGTTTAGATTAGTATAACTGATTCGGCTCGGGTCGGCATCGACCTAAGTTCAGCCCTTTAAGCTCCATTCATCCATTACACCTATGAAGTTCTGCGTAGTTTAATTCCATGCTGAGTTAAGACATAGACATTCCAATGATGTGCATTCCTTCCTCCTACCAAACCTAGGCACTACCGTTCTGGGAAGCGTAGTATAGGAATCCAGATTAGTTTGCATGATAACTCAATCATTTGAACATCAAACGACTTGAAACTTGTTTGGTGGCCTCCTGGGACCTTCCTTGTTGTCCCATTGAAATCTTGTGTCCATCTCTACCTTAGTGACCACCACATGACATCCTATCCTAACTCGCCATTCATTTGGCATTTGCACCCATTTAAGTATTCCTAAGCTAGCATCTAACATACAAAAACATACTCAACTAACACTTAATTCAATCAAGGAAAATAAAAGCACAAAACAAGATGGATGACATACGTTTATAAGGTAGCACTTATCACTCGTCTTTTAAATTCTGGATTTCACAAACATTATCCAAATCACCCCAAATTTATATATGTGAGATAATATGAGTAATCTTGATTTACAAGCATTTTTCTGTATTTTTAGAAGGTGATTATAGATTAATACACCCTAGTTAGTGGGAAAAGGTACTAATCACTCGTCTTAATCCCCCAAACTTTGTTGAATTCAAATGAATACTAGTTTGCAAGAGCTCCTAGGTATTTGTAGTGGGTCTCCTTTTGATTTAATGTTGATTAGACGTAACCCTTCACTAATGTGAGGTTAAGCTAATTAAAGTAAGGTTTAGAGAGATATGAAAGGTGAAAGCCATTAATGATTTTGGGATCTATTTTGGGAGTTATGTAATGAATAGAAGATAATTCTCCTACTCATTTCAGACTCTTGCGGATGGAAAACTTCCATTATGTAACCTTATAGACTCGCATCACAGACTATATTAAACCAAGCCAATTATAATTATAGGCTAAGGCTGCTAATTCACATCCATTAAAAGTGTATTATTAAGACCATATGATTCCAATGTGGAAATTATTATGGCTACTAAGTTCATTTATTAATATTAGTTTGTTTGCTTTCTATGCACCTTTCTTTTATTTTGTATGATCTTTTATGGCAACACATTTTATATGATTACTATCTTAACTTCTTATTTCATTAACGTTATCAAATGTCATTTACTACTTTTTATCCCCAATCAATGCCCTTTTGTTTATATTCAAATTAAATGAGTGTTTATGACATTTGTTTTGCATTTCAAAATTAATTTACCACGCTTATTTAATCAGGAAAATGATTAGAAGGACAATTCTTAAGGCTTTTTTAACCCTAAGGACAACCCATTAAAAATTTATCCCCAAGGACATACTTATTAGTATTTTATTCAGAAGGACATTACACTGTTAAGCTCCTATTCGCTAAAATGTCATCGCAAAAAATAAAATCCTATTCCGTAATAAATAATGGCAAAAATGAAAACCCTCGTTGCCTCTGACGATCAATTTACAACACGTCACCGATCCTTAGTCGTTGCCGCAATACTCGTTGCCGTTGTTTGAGCCACCACTCGCCGTCGACTATGCCGTGAAACCCTACATCGCGCCCCCCCACTCCTCGTCAGTGCGTTCATTGTCAGCGCGTTCATCATCAGCGCGTTCATCAACAACGCGCCCCCGATTCGTCATCAATCGCCACTGTCGTGAAACCCTAGTTGTACATCAGTTACTGTGTATTCAGATCCAGTTTCTTGTTTCAGCTACTAGGTATCAGTTTTACGTTCCTGTAAGTATCATTTTTCTGTTCATTTCTTTCCTACAATTTTTAGTTATCAGTTTCGTGACTCGGTGGGTATAAGTTTTAGTTTTACTTTTGTTATCATTTCATGAGTATGAGTGTACATCAGTTCATATTTTTTTTATTTAATTACAGCAGTTTGTACGTCTCAGTTTTCGTTTATTTGCTTTGCTAATTGAATATTTTGAATGATTTTCCTCTTCCAGTGATCAAAATGCTCTTCTTACTGTTGATTCAAGCAGTGATGTAGGATAAATGTGGAGCTAAAAGACCATCCTAAAAAAAAGGAGCATTATAACGACCTGTATTTTAGGGAGTCAAATATTTAATTTAATTTATTATTTTAAATATTTTATTTGGAATATTAGTGGATTTTAAATATTTAACTCGTTATTGAAACGAAGTTTTAACATTATATATTTATATAATTATAAATCGAGCTCGAAATGGCGCTGTAGTTCTTAATATGGAGTTTTGAACTTCAACTGAATATACAGGATTCGATATAAGTCGGATTTCTGTAAAACAAGAAACGTTGGAACCGTATTGATGATAATTTTCATATGGAAGAGAAAAATCCAGATTTCGTGTTATAGATTGTTAGTTATGTCCAAATCAAATTTTGAAATAGTCGCTATGGAAATCGCTATTAAAATATAGGCCTTTAAAATAGCCATTTTGCAAATGGTGTCCGTTTTCGATGAAACCGGTTTCATTGGAACCATAACGTTAAATTATTGCATCGTATGTGACCACAGTAGCCGTAAATGCCTAGTTATTTTCTATAGTGCGTAATTAATTTAATAAAGGGATATTTGGGCATAACTTGAGCGGATGATCAAATTAGACCACGAAACTAATTCCATTGAATTCATATGGTCGATTTTAGTTATGATAGGTATATAGTTTGTTATTTTTGGAGACCGGCTAATTTGGTGTTCAAAATAGCATTGCGGTGCATAAAAAATAGCCAACCGGGAAAAGAGTCTCAGAACACGATGAAACTGGTGCCGTTGGGTTCGTATTAATTAATTATTGTAGGATTTCAAAGTTTCAAATTGATTGGATTTATTTAGCAATCGTGGAAAATTTAAACGCGTGTTTTTCGCTGGTTTTATAAAGGAAAATTTTCCAAATGATGTCAGATTTTGATGAAACCTGTCCCATTGGGTCCGAAATATTTTTTTATGATAAGATTAGTTTTTCTATCAGAAAACGGAAGTCGATTGTGGTTATATTCACTTGTTACTTTGCGACGAAGTTTTAGTAAGTAATATTTTATTCTCTAAATATCACCTATATATATACCAACACTCTTGAAAACCTAGAGCGCGTCAAAACTCCATCTATCTGGTCAACGTGAATATTGGAGCCGCCACTTTTACAAATAAACGATCCAAAATACCCAACCTTCTTCCACAATTTTCTTCCGAAAGGTCAATCTATCCAAAAGGGTTTCAACGGCAAACATCGAGATCTTGGAGAGAACTGGCTGACCAACGGTGGTGATCGGCTGATGTGCAGTCCGATGGCCGGAATCTCGAGCAACGCGCAGCATGGTTCGAGAGGGACTGGCGGAGCAAGATCCAATTGGACGGCCTAGGGTTCGAGCTGAGGGACGAGCAAGCAACGGCGTAGGTCATGGCAACCTTTGATCATCTCCGGTGTTGACAAGGAGGCGCAACAACCAGGAGTTGGAATGGTTTCGTGGGATGGACTAATGAGTGTACTTGAAGGCCAGGGTGATCTTTGTGAGTGTGAGCAGTGGAGCCAATACGTGGAACGAACGGACGAAAGGGTGAAGCGGTAACTAACCAATTAATTATAAGAATGATTAAATACTTAATTACTATTATGAAATGATGAACTGAATTGAAATGCTCGCAGGTAAGCAGAAAGAAATGAGAGGTCGTCTGTAAACAATACTGGAAGATTTAAACTAGCATGAAGGGATCGGCCTTTTCACTGTGTGAAAATGGGTAGTTAAGTCCGCTTAGCTTAATTATATACAAGGGTTGACTGTTTTAGGAAATGATGCTAAACGTTGGAAACATGCAGGGACCAGAATTTAGGAGGAACGTATACAGGAGTCCAGGGAACGACGCATGGAAAATTTGAATGAGGCTCTAGTTTATTCCGTAAGGGATCAACCTTTATTCATAAACATGGAATTAGTTTAACCCTTTATAAAATTAAGAAATATATTTATCAAGCTTAATTCATATATTGTTCTAACTTGTACAGGGTCTTGAACAAAGTAGTAAGGATTTGGGTAGAAGATAAAAAGAATCAGCAACCTTGTTTAAATCCAACGTAATTAATTAATAATGATTATAGTTTAATTAAGTTAATTTAATTTGCTAATTAAAATAAATCGTATAGCTTAATTTGTTTATAACTCGTTCATATCTTAACAGAATTTGACAAAACGAAATGCATTGGAACCATGGTTACGAACACTTCACTCTGGCTCCAGTCTAGGCAGTCCAGGAATGATATGAGAAATTTAATTTAATTAAACACTGGTTTAATTTAATGAACTGAACCGCTCGGCGTCAAATGAAATCCATTGAGTTAAACACACTCAGTTCTTCCCATTTATATTTTATATAAATTGGGTTTTTATTTTGTGTGTTATAGTTGCTAATAGTTGACTGTTTGCTAGTTATACATTTGTTTGTTGATTTAACTAAAGAAATTAAACCGTCGTTTAATTTCAGTGAAATACTAAATCATTATTTTAACGCTTTGTTCCAATAAAGGTAACTTACCTTATTGGTCACATTTATTTATAAACATGTTTAAATTGTTGAATTGTTTGAATTGCTTGTGGTTGATGTTAAATGGTCATTATTTATAGTTAGCAGTTAAATGGAATCGAATGATCTGATTTGTGATAACCATTTTGTATACAGGGAAGAACTGGTTGGAGGGATCCAACCGGATTCCTCAAATATATTATTTATTTTCATGTTATCATATATGAACTATCATGATTGGATGATTGAATTGATTTCTGATTATTGACTGAAAAGTCAACCTGTGTTTGTTTTAACCAATGGGAAATATTGGTTGAGTAATCGGCAGTAAATGGCAAAGAAATAAATTATTTTGTTTTATATTGATTTGCCGTATGGTGGATCAATATAATTGGAGTTATAAAATTTATTTTATAACCGGAAATAGATTTTGAAATATATTATTTTGAATTAGAGTTTATAAATAAGAAATAAATATTTAATATTTAATTAATTTATAATTAATTATTAATTGATTTTATAAAGTGAATTCTGATGTCAAACAGATTTATAAACAAGTGAAGAGAAATTCGTCTAGCATTTAATTTGGATAATTGTTTTGTTAATAAACAATTAAATGGAATTATCTAAATTAATTACATTATTAATTAATGTAAAAAGAGAACTAAATGTAATCGGTTAACGAGATAACCGTGTTTAGAGTTGAATAAATTGACTATTTTTAACTGGAGTTAATTATTAAATTAGTTTTTTCGGATCAATCTAATAAATTAGTTTAAAGGATATTTGTTTAATTTAAATAAGGTTTTAAAGAAAGGAAATTACTATTTTAGTGATCAAAGTAGTTAATGATCAAAGTAAATTATTATTTTAATAAATGATAAATTAGAAAATTACCTTTAATTGAAATGCATTTAAAAAGGTAATCGAAATTGGAATGAAATCTAGTTGAATGGCAAAAGGAGTTTATGTACGAGTTTTATATTTAAAACCCAAATTTTTATAACGAAGTTATAATAGGAAATTCAAGCGGATATGATAGCTAAAATCGTATGTTTACTTAAATATTCGAATCTAGTAAAAAAGGGGGATTTGAGATGAAAAGGGGTTTATATTAAATCAAAAAAATATAAACGGGGTTTATAAAAAGAGGTGAAGTGGAAAATCGTTAATTTTAGATTAACGTTACTTAATAGTGGGGTTAAGTAGAATTGGGGAATTGAAATAGGATTTCCAAAACGAGGAATGGTTGAAAGAATTATAAAAGGATTGGTGAAAGTGAATTTGGTAAGAGAACTAGGTCATAGGATTTGAGAACCAAACCTGGATTATAAATAGAATTTGTTTTAAAGAGGTAAAGGTTAAAAAGTGGTATTCTATAAAGAAATTATTTAATGATTAAAATAAGAAATTATCTGTATATCAGAGAAGGAGATTTTCAAAAAGGTAAGAAGATTGTATGAAACCGTATTTTGAATAACCTTAGTTAAATGGAATTGGAATTGTTATTAGAAAAAATAGTGGTTTTTGGATTACCACCTGTATCAACTTTAACATATGAACGTTGTTGATCAAGGTATGAGAGGTAATTAAAATACCCCAACATGAACAACATCAGAATTATCTAAGGAGGATATGAGTGGGTAATGGTAAAAGGAGTTAGTAATTATTTATTATTTCCATTACAGAAATAATAATGCAACATGTAATGAAGATTTGGAAAATAGTATATAGTGAAGATTACAAGGTGGAAAGGGGAAATAAAAAGGGGTTGCGTGAATTATAATGATATTGTCGAGATTAAAAAGGAAATGTAAAAGATGAGTTTTATTCTATAAGAATAAGCATGGATTTTGCTTCAAGGAATAGATAAAAATATTTCGTAACATTATTTTTACGAATGAATAAATTGAATTGATTTGCCCAATAGTAGATAATAATGTGGCTAATGTTTTTTGGAAGTGAAAATAGGAAACTGGATATATAAAGATGAATATGTTTAAAGAAATTTTTTATGTTAAATAAGAAGCGAAAACTATATTTGTAATATCAAATATTTAATAATTCTAAATTTACTTTTGTTTTAATTAAAAGGTCAATTGATGCTGAATAATGAACCAGTGAACCCATTGGATTTTCATGAATGAATCACGGTTTATTTTGATAGTTAAATCACCGACTATCAAATATGTCCAATACGATTGTTGGTACGGAAAGACCGCGATCGAATTTATATTCGAATACCATTCCGACCAGCAAATACGTAAAAGAAGATTATGGAAGATGGAGCACTTGAAGACCGTTGATCTTCATGAGTGGAAGAACTACTTATTGAGTTTCTCTGGTTTAGCGGCCAGAGATATTTCGACAGTAATTCTGTCGTAATTGAAATCTACGGATTGCAACGACTTCTCGCTACTGATCCATGGGGTGATTCCTATATTGGATGCAGTAGGAGAGTATCTTCGGTTCATCCTGTTCCTGGATGACTTGTATGGACGGATGTCTGACAGAGTATTTCCAAAGGAATTACGTACGTTGATTTCTGCAAACGTACCATAGTTAATGACGGAGAAATGGTTTTCTCTAGCTAAATAACTAGAGTATTTTTGTGGACGTCAATTAGTGATATCTGGCGGATCTGACGATGTGGCATTCAAAGTGAATGGTGACCAGATATTTCAAAAAGGGAATTTAAAGCCTCATCAACTGGGAAATGACAAAAATCAGGCAGGCAGCATGGCTATGTGGGTCGCTCCCATTAGGGTGTATAATCACCTATCTAGAGAATATTCATTTCCTTCTTTAATCTATTTCGATGTTGTTCCTTTCGGGAAACAATGGTTTGAGCCCAATCGTTGGTGATATACATTCGATACACTCAAGCGAAATGAGTGGTCGGTCATGTGTGGGCCGGGTTGCAAGACGTTCTTGTTGAATCCAGTGTATTCGCCTCTAGAAATACACTATCGGCAGGTGGTCCCATACCTTGTCATAGTCGGAATCCAATATCCAATAAGCGCCCGCGGTTTTTGATTGTATACTATACATGTGGAGCGTGAGATGCAAGCATTCAGCTAGATTGATATCTACTTGTAATTAGACACTATTATAATATCAGAAAAGATATTGATTTCAAAAATATTTTGAGTTATCGTAAGGTAAAAACCGTCCGTATTTATGTGTGGATTTGGTCTTATGATTATCCTTTTCTTTCGAAAAGATTTTTGAACTTTAAAATTAAGATTGGATGGTTCCCCTTAATACTATGCGAGTTTTCTCACTCTGGTTCACCAGACTGGCCCGGTGTTTTGTAAATGCTCGGGTTAGACTGGGTGTATAGGTCCAGGTTATCGGAAGCTGCGAAGTCCAGAGACAAGCTGGAGGTGTTCAGACGTATGATATTATATAGCTACTATTCCGCTGTGTATTGTATATGAGGACAGGTTATTATCATTGTCCAGATGTATGATGTACTCTGATATTGTAAGCATTTTAAAAGCTCTCAACAAAGATTTATTTCTGTATTATATTTTGTTCCGCTACAATGTGAAACTCTGTGTTGTGTTGTTGTTTCTTCTTCTTCTATTCTAATGTTTCTTTCTTTCTTATCTTACCCTCTAATTTCTTTCTAATAACGTTCCAGTGTTTTTGGTGTTTGGAAGGTCGACATGAGTTGCGGTAAAGGTAATTATGTCGATTTTCGAGGCCGAAAATCCTTGGGTCGTTACAGTGGTATCAAAGCTATTGGTTTTGTTATAACCTTGGCTCTGTGGTATAACTCGATATAGATTGGGTTAGTAATACCCTAGATCGAGATTGAGTGTATACATACGAGAGCGTATTTGTAAATTTTATATACAATTGTTTTGTATTGTGTTTGTTGATCGGTTCAAGTGTTGAGAAGCATTGAACTGGAAATGAATACAATATTATTTTGGAAATGAGGGTAAATGGAATAATTTTACCCAAATTATACTTTTGTATAAAAAAAGAAATAATTTTATTGAATTATTGAGATATTAACGTGCTTGATTGATTTGAATGGAATTCAAATTGGATTGAAATTTGAGTTGAAACTTAACCTGGTTAAGGGTAATTAAAAGGAAAATGATATCGAAATTAAATAAAATAGACTGGAATGTGGGAAATTAAATAATAATAATAATCAAATTGAAATCAATCGAATAATTAATCGATTGATGTTCAAATAGGTGAAACCAAAGTAAAACATTAATATTGAATGTAAATTCCATTGATTTGGTTGTATTGGTTGTTGATGGTGACTCGTTTGCTATTGGATGATAATTTGTTTGAATGGGAATAATCAACAATTTAAATGGAGTTGAATGAATTATAAACTAGAGAATAATTTCCGTTATAATTAAACTGGAATGAAACTGCATATGAATTGGAATATATGATTTAACCCTGTATTTGATAATGAATTGATGTTGTGTGTTTGAATTTGGAATTGGTCTAGTTATACCACTTGATTAGTTAATTATTATCTTAGAATTTCATATATCCGTTACTCATACGAGAATTGAGTATAGGTGCTAAATGGATAGGCAGATTGATACTGGTTGAGTAAATCGCATATACGTTGAGCAGATATGCTCAATAGCGCTCGTAAAAGGTACGCATATGCGAAATATGAAATTTTGGGGTTTGATTTTTGTTTTACGACTGTGTGGGTCGATGTATATATATTATTTGTTCCTGCGATATCGCAGATGTCACTCCATGCAGGGGAGACTCTGCTAAATTTTTTTGGAAATTTAAAGTGTTCGAAAATTTTCGAAGTTGTTGAAAATATTTATTTATGGAAATGAATTGGTTTCCAATTTAAAAATAAATTAGATTTGGAAATTAATGGGATTTTTTGCATTTTTCTTACCTTCGCAATTACGAGGATGAAAATATTTTAAGGGGGGAAGAATGTAACGACCCGTATTTTGGGAAGTCAAATATTTAATTTAATTTATTATTTTAAATATTTCATTTGGAATATTAGTGGATTTTAAATATTTAATTTGTTATTGAAACGAAGTTTTAACGTTATATATTCATATAATTATAAATCGAGCTCGAAATGGCGCTGTAGTTCGTAATATGGAGTTTTGAACTTCAACTGAATATATAGGATTCGATATAAATCGGATTTCTGTGAAACAAGAAATGTTGGAACCGTATTGATGATAATTTTCACATGGAAGAGAAAAATCTAGATTTCGTGTTATAGGTTATCAGTTATGGCCAAATGAAATTTTGAAATAGTCGCTATGGAAATCACTATTAAAATATAGGCCTTTAAAATAGCCATTTTGCAAACGGTCTCCGTTTTCAGTGAAACCAGTTTCAATGGAACCGTAACGTTAAATTATTGCACGACATTAAATTGCGTGGCAAACCGATGTCGTATGTGACCACGGTAGCCGTAAACACCCAGTTATTTTCTATAGTGTGTAATAAATTTAATAAAGGGATATTTGGGCATAAATTGAGCGGACGATCAAATTAGACCACGAAACTAAATCCGTTGAATTTGTATCATCGATTTTAGTCAGGATAGGTATATAGCTTGTTATTTTTGGAGACTGGCTAATTTGGTGTTCAAAATGGCATTGCGGTGCATATAAAAACAGCCTACCGGGAAAATCGACTCAGAACGCGACGAAACTGGTGCCGCTGGGTTCGTATTAATTAATTATTGTAGGACTTCAAAGTTTCAAATTGTTTGGATTTATTTAGCGATCGTGGAAAATTCAAAAGCGTGTTCTTCGCTGGTTTTATAAAGGAAAATTTTCCAAATGATGTCAGATTTCGACGAAACCTATCCCATTGGGTTTGGAATATTTTTTTATGCTAACACTAGTTTTTTTATCAGAAAACGGAAGTCGATTGTTGTTAGTTTCACTTGTTAATTTGCGACAATGTTTCAGTAAGTAATATTTTATTCTCTAAATATCACCTATATATATACTAACACTCTTGAAAACCTAGAACGTGTCAAAACTCCATCTATCTGGTCAACGTGAATATTGGAGCCGCCACTTTTACAAATAAACGATCCAAAATACCCAACCTTCTTCCACAATTTTCTTCCAAAAGGTCAATCTATCCAAAAGGGTTTCAACAGCAAACATCGAGATCTTGGAGAGAACTGGCTGACCAACGGTGGTGATCGGCTGATGTGCAGTCTGATGGCTGGAATCTCGAGCAATGCGCAGCACGGTTCGAGAGGGACTGGCGGAGCAAGATCCAATTGAACGGCCTAGGGTTCGACCTGAGGGACGAGCAAGGAACGGCGTAGGTCATGGCAACCTTTGATCATCTCCGGTGTTGACAAGGAGGCGCAACAACCAGGAGTTGGAATGGTTTCGTGGGATGGACTAATGATTGTACTTGAAGGCCAGGGTTGTCTTCGTGAACGTGAGCAGTGAGGCCAATACCTGGAACGAAAGGGTGAAGCAGTAACTAACCAATTAATTATAAGAATGATTAACTACTTAATTACTATTATGAAATGATGAACTGAATCGAAACGCTTACATGCAAGCAGAAGGAAATAAGAGGCCGTCTGTAAACAATACTGGAAGATTTAAACCAACGTGAAGGGATCAGCCTTTTCACTGTGTGAAAATGGGTAGTTAATTCCGCTTAGCTTAATTATATACAAGGGTTGACTATTTTAGGAAATGATGCTAAACGTTGGAACCATGTAGGGACTAGAATTTAGGAGGAACGTATACAGCAGCCCAGGGAACGATGCATGGAAAATTTGAATGAGGCTCTAGTTTATTCCGTAAGGGATCGACCTTTATTCATAAACATGGAATTAGTTTAACCCTTTATAAAATTAAGAAGTTTATTTATCAAGCTTAATTCATATATTGTTCTAACTTGTACAGGGTCTTGAACAAAGTAGTAAGGATCTGGGTAGAAGATAAAAAGAATCGGTAACCTTGTTTAAATCCAACGTAATTAATTAATAATGATTATAGTTTAATTAAGTTAATTCAATTTGTTAATTAAAATAAATCGTATAGTTTAATTTGTTTATAACTCGTTCATATCTTAATAGAATTTGATGAAACGAAATGCATTGGAACCATGGTTACGAACACTTCACTCTGGAGCCAGTCTGGGCAGTCTTGGAATGATTTGAGAAATTTAATTACACACTGGTTTAATTTAATGAACTAAACCGCTCGGCGTCAAATGAAATCCAGTGTGTTAAACTCACTCAGTTCTTCCCATTTATATTTTATATAAATTAGGTTTTTATATTGTGTGCTCTGGTTGCTAATAGTTGACTGTTTGCTAGTTATATATTTGTTTTTTGATTTAACTGATGAAATTAAACCTGTGTTTAATTTCAGTGAAGTACTAAATCGTTATTTTTACGATTGGTTCCAATAAAGGTAACTTACCTTATTGGTCATGTTTATTTATAAACGTGTTTAAATTGTTGAATTGCTTGTGGTTGATGTTAAATGGTCATTACTTATAGTTATCAGTTAAATGGAATGGAATGATCTGATTTGTGATAACCATTTTGTATACAGGGAAGAACAGGTTGGAGGGATCCAACCGGATTCCTCAAATATATTATTTATTTTCATGTTATCATATATGAACTGTCGTGATTGGATGATTGATTTGATTTGTGATTATTGACTGAAAAGTCAACCTGTGTTTGTTTTAACCAATGGGAAATATTGGTTGAGTAATCGGCAGTAAATGGCAAAGAAATAAATTGTTTTGTTTTATATTGATTTACCGTACGGTGGATCAATATAACTAGAGTTATAAAATTTATTTTATAGTTGGAAATAGATTTTGAAATATATTATTTGGAATTAGGGTTTATAAACAAGAAATAAATATTTATTATTTATTTAATTAATTTATAATTAATTATTAATTGATTTTATAAAGTAAATTCCGATGTCAATCAGATTTATAAACAAGTGAAGAGAAATTAGTCTAGCAGTTAATTTAGATAAGTGTTTTGTTAATAAACAATTAAATGGAATTATCTAAATAAATTACATTATTAATTAATGTAAAAAGAGAACTAAATGGAATCGGCTAACGAGATAACCGTGTTTAGAGTTGACTAAATTGACCATTTTTAATTGGAGTTAATTATTAAATTAGTTTGTTTGGATTAATGTAATAAATTAGTTTAAAGGATATTTGTTTAGTTTGAATAAGGTTTTAAAATAAGTAAATTACTATTTTAGTGATCAAAGTAGTTAATGATCAAAGTAAATTATTATTTTAATTAATAATAAATTAGAAAATTACCTTTAATTGAAATGCATTTAAAAAAGTAATTGAAATTGGAAAGAAATCTAGTTGAATGGCGAAAGGAGTTTAGGTACAGGTTTTACATTTAAAACCCAAATTTTTATAACGAAGTTATAAAAGGAAATTCAAGCGGATACGATAGCTCAAATCATATGTTTACTCAAATATTCGAATCTAGTAAAAAGGGGGATTTGAGATGAAAAGGGGTTTATATTAAACCAGAAATATATAAACGGGGTTTATAAAAAGAGGTGAAGTGGAAAATCGTTAATTTTAGATTAACGTTACTTAATAGTGGGGTTAAGTAGAATTGGGGAATTGAAATAGGATTTCCAAAACGAGGAATAGTTGAAAGAATTAGAAAAGGGTTGGTGAAAGTTAATTTGATAAGAGAACTGGGTCATAAGATTTGAGAACCAAACCTGAATTATAAATAGAATTTGTTTTAAAGAGGTAAAGGTTAAAAAGTGGTATTCTATAAAGAAATTATTTAATGATTAAAATAAGAAATAATGGGTATATCCGAGAAGGAGATTTTCGAAAAGGTAAGAAGATTGTATGAAACCGTATTTTGAATAAGCTCAATTAAATGGAATTGGAATTGTTATTAGAAAAAAATAGTGGTTTTTGGATCACCACTTGTATCAACCTTAAGATATGAACGTTGTTGATCAAGGTCTAAGAGGTAATTAAAATACCCCAACTTGAATGATATCGGAATTATCTGAGGAGGATATGAGTGGGTAATGGTAAAAGGAGTTAGTAATTATTTATTATTTCCATTACAGAAATAATAATGCAACGCGTAATGAAGATTTGGAAAATAATATATAGTGAAGATTGCAAGGTGAAAAGGGGAAATAAAAAGGGCTTGCGTGAATTATAATGATATTGTCGAGATTAAAAAGGAAATGTAAAAGATGAGTTTTATTCTATAAGAATATGTATGGATTTTGTTTCAAGGAATGGATAAAAGATATTTCATAACATTATTTTTACGAATAAATAAATTGAATTGATTTGCCCAATAGTATATAATAATGTGGCTAATGTTTTTTGGAAGTGAAAATAGGAAACTGAATATATAAAGATGAATATGTTTAAAGAAAATTTTTATGTCAAATAAGAAGCGAAAACTATAGTTATAATATCAAAATATTTAATAATTCTAAATTTAATTTTGTTTTAATTAAAAGGTCAATTGATGTTGAATACTGAACCAGTGAACCCATTGGATTTTCATGATTGAATCACGATTTATTTTGATTGTTACATCACTGACTATCAAATCTGTCCAATACGATTGTTGGTACGGAAAGACCGCGATCGAATTTATATTCAAAAACCATTCTGACCAGAAAATACGTAAAAGAAGATTATGGAAGATGGATCAATTGAAGACCGTTGATCTTCATGAGCAGAAGAACTACTTATTGAGTTTCTCTGGTTTAGCGACCGGAGATATTTCGACAGTAATTCTATCGTAATTGGAATCTACGAATTGCAAGGACTTCTCGCTACCGATCCATGGGGGTGATTCCCTATATTGGATGCAGTAGGAAAGTATCTTCGGTTCATCATGTTCCTGGATGACTTGTATGGACGTATGTCTGAGAGAGTATTTCCAAAGGAATTACGTACGCTGATTTCTGCAAACGTACCATAGTTGATGGCAGAGAAATGGTTTTCTCTAGCCAAATAACTAGAGTGTTTTTGTGGACATCAATTAGTGATATCTGGCGGATCTGACGATGTGTCATTCAAAGTGAGTGGTGACCAGATGTTTCAAAAAGGTAATTCAAACCTCAAGCCTCATCAACTGGGAAATGACAAAAATCGGGCAGGCTGCATGGCTATGTGGGTCGCTCCCATTAGGGTGTATAATCACCTATCTAAAGAATATTCATTTCCTTCTTTAATCTATTTTGATGCTGTCCCTTTCGGGAAACGGCGGTTTGAGCCCAACCGTTGGATATATACATTCGATACACTCAAGATAAATGAGTGGTCGGTCATGTGTGGGCCGGGTTGCAAGACGTTCTTGTTGAACACAGTGTATTCGCCTCTAGAGATACACTATCGGCAGGTGGTCCCATACCTTGTCATAGTCGGAATCCAATATACAATAAGCACCCGCGGTTTTTGATTGTATACTGTATATGTGGAGCGTGAGATGCAAGCGTTCCGCTAGATTGATATCTACTTGTATTTAGACACTATTATAATATCAGAAAAGATATTGATTTCAAAAATATTTTAGGTTATCGTAAGGTAAAAACCGTTCGTATTTATTTGTGGATTTGGTCTTACGATTATCCTTTTCTTTCGAAAAGATTTTTGAACTTTAAAATTAAGATTGGATGATTCCCCTTAATATTGTGCAAGTTTTCTCACTCTGGTTCACCAGACTTACCCGGTGTTTTGTAAATGCTCGGATTAGACCGAGTGTACAGTCCAGGTTATCGGATGTTGCGAAGTCCAGAGACGAGCTGGAGTCGTTCAGACGTATGATATTATATAGCTACTATTCTGCTATGTATTTTATATTTGTACAGGTTATTATCACTGTCCAAATGTGTGATGTACTCTAATATTGTTAGCATTTTAAAAGATCTCAACAAAGATTTATTTCTATATTATATTTTTTTTCGCTACGATGTGAGACTCTGTGTTGTGTTGTTTCTTCTTCTTCTTCTATTCTAATGTTTCTTTCTTATCTCAACCTCTAATTTCTTTCTAATAATGTTCCAATGTTTTTGGTGTTTGGAAGGTCGACATGAGTTGTGGTAAAGGTAATTATGTCGATTTTCGGGGCCGAAAATCCTTGGGTCATTACAAGCATTTATA
The DNA here is from genome assembly GCA_030737875.1 of Allium sativum. Classification (NCBI taxonomy): domain Eukaryota; kingdom Viridiplantae; phylum Streptophyta; class Magnoliopsida; order Asparagales; family Amaryllidaceae; genus Allium; species Allium sativum. The sequence continues at coordinate 524,657,376 of CM060926.1, forward strand.
TATTTTCAAGACAAGCAAAATAGATGTTGTGTTTGCAAAGAATATGGCCATAACAAGCATCAAGCTTATCGGTTTTTCCTATTTTATTTCTTCACAGTACTTGGTCATCAATTTTTGGTGAAATTCAGTTGTAAAACATATGATATTTTGTGTAACTTCAATATATTCGGTGTAACATCAATATAATATTTCGGTGTAACACAAGTGAAGAATTAATATTAGTGGATATTATTGAGAATAAATATCATTTTTGTTAGAATTGAATTGAGTTGATGGGTATCAAAATCACATGAAAAATATATATAACACAGTTAATACTGTAGAAATGATACCTAAAAAATTGTAAATATGATGCCTAAATACTGATGCAATTTCTTAAAGGAATACTAATGCAAAAAAATGTTTACACCACAGTTTGATTGATTAAATTGAAATATGTTCGACTGCCTTACAAAGCTAATACAACAGTACAACTACAAAATTACAACAGCAACAAAATCTCATGAAAAAAAAAATATCACAGTTATTACAGTAAAATTAATATCTAAAAAAATATAAAATTGATACCTAAAAACTGTAACTCAGTTAATACTGTGAAAGTGATACCTAAAAAATATAAAATTGATACCTAAAAACTGTTACACTATTTTAAATAAAAACTAACGCAAAAAATGTTTACACCATAGTTTGATTGATTAAAATGAAATAAATTCGACTGGTTTACAAATTTGAAGCAACAATACAACTAAAAAATTAACATAGCAACAAAATCACATGAAAAAAACATAACACGGTTAAAACAAGAAAACTGATAACTAAAATATATAAAACTGATACCTAAATACTGTAACATAGTTAATACGTTAAACTGATACCTAAAAAAAAATATAAAAATGATAACTAAAAACTGCTTCACTGTTTTAAAGAAAAACTAATGCAAAATATGTTTACACCACAGTTTGATTGATTAAAATGAAATAAATTCGACTGAGTTACAAAGTTGAAACAACAATACAACTAAAAAATCAACACAACACCAAAATCACATGAAATAAAACCATAACACAGTTAATACTGTAGAAATGATACTTAAAAAATTATAAAAATGATACCTAAAAACTGATGCAATTTCTTAAAGAAAAACTAATGCAAAAAATGTTTACACTAGAGTTTGATTGATTAAAATGAAATAAGTTCGACTGAGTTACAATATTGATGTAACAATATAACTACAAAATTAACACAACAACATAATCAAATGAAAAAAACACATAACATAGTTAAAACAGGAAAAATGATACCTTAAAAATAGCAAAATGATACCTAAAAGCTGCTTTAATAGTAACGTGAAAAAAAATTGTTGTTTCGTATGATTTTTTTTGCGTCGTTCAATTATATGAAATGCTGAGATTTTTAATCGGTTGCTACTCAAGATTATGTCGTGTTTTTGTGATTTTTTATTTTTCGATTTCGAGTTTTCATGATACAAAATTGAGCGAGATTGGGAGAGATTGATAAATTGATGTACGAAATTGAGCGAGATTCTGAAGATGATTGAGCGAGATTGAGAGACATGGCCGATGCTGAATTTCGATGGAGGTATCGGAGAAGAAGACAGCGGTTGGAAGCGCGATGGGGTATAAAATCGAACGGGAGTGAAGATTGAAGTGGCAGTATTGTAGTGTATTGTCCTTTTGGATAAAATATTAGGCAGTTGTCCTTATGGATAAATTATAGTAGCCTTTTGTCCTTATAAATTAATTACCCCTTATTAAATTTCCTTTGTTAATTTCATAATTTGCCTTTGTAATTAAAATCATTAAATGGCTTACTCCTTTTATTGATTTGATTTTATTAGCTTTCGGTTGTCAGCTAAATTTGTCACCTCAATTAACATTTTATTTATAATTAATATGAAACATACAATTAATATATTATTATCATATATATGTTTATATATATGATGTAATTACCATTTATTTATTTCTTAAACTTATACTTTACTTTCTGCAATATAAATTTAATTGGTATACAGAATTATTTATATTTCTATTTATAACCTTTTCATTTCTACATTGAGAGATTTCTCGATATGCACTTCTATGTAATTACAGTGTATTGGCTATTTTTTTTAATATACGGTGCAAACTATAGGAAAACGCCCCTCCTTTGCACAACTCTTTCCTTTGGATATATTAATAATCATGGAAACTAGGTCGAAGGGCTTCATTTTCCAGGATAATTAGTTTAAGAATAGTACATTTATATAATAAGTTTTAAGGACAATTTTATAGGAAAAAGATAAATACCTTTGTCTTTTAAAGTTATACAGAAAAATGATAAATTCATGTATCATTATTTCTACACAACTGAAAATGATAAGCTTATTTATCTTTTTCCTGTAAAATGTCCATAAAACTAATTTTCAGAAATGATGTTCTTAAAATTTATTACTCTAAACAAATAAACCATCTGAGCGAAAATCACTTAATATTCCTTGTTTTTTTTTGAAATGATGCATTTTCAAATATAACTCAATAGTTAGGCAGTTTACGGAAATTTCCATGGGAAATTCACAACTCAAATGAATAGATTTAAAAATTAAAATCCTAAATTGAAGCATCTCCAACTGATGATTATCAAGTTTAATATTTATAATTTAAATAAAAAAATATTGAACAACTATACAACTTCATTAATAATATATGACATAAATTTTAGGAATTGGTCTCATTAACTTGCACATCTATGGCGTATATGTATTATTACATCAAAATATAAAAAATCCTAATTCAGTAGGCAAGGATTCCAAGTTTCTTCAGCAAGGCCACTGGTTTCTAAAGCGATATGTAACACTTTTGTTATATTAAAATAATAAATACATTATAGTATCAACTACAAACAACAACAAACTCTTCCACACAAGGAAGTTGGCAACAAAGAGCAGAACAAACTCACTTAAGTGGCAATTACATAACCCATACTGGTTAAACAAGATAATAACAAAAAGTGCGTGAAAGTACCAAACTTACCATTTAAATTTACGTAAAGCAAAAGCATGAACCAGTTAGATTAAAAAATAACAGAACTTGTTATTAGTCATTGTTGAATAAATTCCCTTTCAACATTTCATTCCTCTTGCTCCTAATGATGCAGCTCGGGAGAGAAGCCGAAAGAGGAGAGATGATAGCTTCCAATCCAGGAGGAGGCACCTTGTACGTAGCAGAAGGCACCAAATGCGCATACGGATTTTCTTGCTTAGCTTTAGTACTTTTCTTAGTTGACATAGTGGGGATTCCTTCTCTTTTATGACCTCTGTAGCTTGTTGCAAAACACAGTATTTAGACTTGCATGAAGTAGTGGAAATATCATCATCTGAATTTGATCTAATATGAGAATTAGATTTATTCAAAAATCCTGATTTGAAATGGAAAGAGTTAGAAGGAGGGGACTTGATATTAGAAAAGGAAACATTCAAAACTTGTTGTGATGAAGGATTACAAACTGCGTTGTTCACTTGATGCTTAACATTATCTCTAGTTGTCGTAACACACTTGTCAGCTTGATCTTTAGTATTAAGTTTAGGATTGTCAAAAATGTTGCTACTGCATTCTCCAACAAACTTAGACAGTTTTCATTGCATAAACCACTAGTGTCTGAGTTCACTATGAACGCTTTGGTCAGCAAGCATTTATATCACCGATTTCACCTTCCTCTAAATCCGTCTCATAATTTATGCCGCCACCATCCTCGACACTTGTAGCTAGAGCAATGAACTTGTTTCTAACATGACTGCTAACCTATCGGTTCGTACTGTTTCTCAAAGAGATAATTTTCTCGAAAATTTTCTTATCATTACGTGTTATGTTTATGGGCAAAAAAACTCTCTTATTTGTATTTAAAATCTTCCTCCCCGTAAAAAATTTCTTATTTAGAGGACCACCTAAAGTTCTCTCACTCACATTGTTATACTTAGCACTATTTGTAACAGGCCTACCACCACATGTAAGGCTTGAACAAGGTCAACAGAGACTCTCTCTGTAACGACCCGCCTTTTTGCCCAGTTTTTGCCGGTAATTAAACCGACTCAAACCGTTCAAAAAGACGAATTGTTATGGGTGCATACATATATTGAACAAAATAACAGAATTTTTCATTGCGAAATACAATGTTACATCAGAGTCACATAGAATATCAGAGTTACAACACATACAGCGGAAGAAAAGAAAATATACTCTCAGCGGAAGAAAACCGTATGATATAGCGGAAGCTCCAAACTCCATCGTGTACTCCAACTCAGAAAGCGCTCCGAATTTTGCTCCAGCGAACTAAAAACTGCAAAACTAAACTACTAGCTGCCCGTGTGAAAGTTTATGGGCACCCAGAGTTTAGGAAGGAACAATAAACTCCAGGTCAGTCGTGGGACTGGTGTGAGAACTCAAAACAGTTATTATTAGGTTCATTTTAAAGTTGGGAATTTCACCGGATCACGCTGCTAACACGGAACGGGTTTACTCCATGTGAACACCCGTGCATATAAATGCGCAATGGCTTTTGAAAATGAAGCTATCATAAGCTCGTTCCACATCACACAATGCAAGCGCACACCAGATGGGCGAGTTTTATCTTATGATAACCAAACATGCTTTCATACGTAAAAATCCTCTTTCAAAAACATAATACATATATATAATGTGGAAAACATTTCACAAATAAATGTATTAATCCTAGACGGCATAATACCCCATAATATTATGTCGTCATATATATATATATATATATATATATATATATATATATATATATATATGCAATCAAAATGGTATGGCTCGTATTGGAGATTTGGGTTTCCAACTTGATGATTCCTGGCACGAAAGATCAATCGGAACACAAACGAAATGTAATCAAGGGTGTTTCATCCAGACACGGACACCAATACAAATCGCGAGATAGATCAACGGTTTTCGACCAGACGCGGCCCCCCCGAACATACCCTATTCCATAAGTCATAAGTGGTTTCCCAATGCTGCAGCGGTCATCATCAATTCATATATATACACAACCTAACCGTCAGTTTCTCATCATCCGGGGTGTAAGGTTTGTCGATGTCATGTCATACACAAAGCTATGCATCGATAAGCCATTCTTTGATCATCACCATCTCGTTTCATAACTCAAGTATGCCACATTGACAATTCACGACATATCACTGATTTTCAATCAATGCATACCCTCTAAGTTTATATGACTTAGAGATGAGGAAAATATATTGCCACAAATCCGATATACGTTAACGGAAATCAGTTTTATGTGGTCAATTTCAATGTCAGACACACCATCTATACAAGTCTGTTCTGAGACTGAACAGAACAACAACCCGAAAATACTTAAATATGTTCAGGTCTCATGTAACTCATACCTCGTATTGGTGGCCTACCTAACCGAGATATCAATCAACAATCAATCTAAACAAATTCAAGTACTCCCGGTCTTCATTCGTCGTTTACCGAGTCTTGAATTGCTTCATAACGTCGTAATATTACTTGGAATGGTTTTCGAACATATACTTGATCCCGGTCTTTCCAAGTAATAAGCGTACTTTAAAATAGTAGCTATGGTTTACACGGGCTTTTCAATTCAAATCTCCTCCCAAATATTTATCAATTCATTTACGACTCAAGATTTGAATTATTTAAATTTCATTATCATCTCATTATCATCTTATTTTTCTTTGAAGTTAAAGATTATACCTTCGCTTCAATTTCTTACCTTTAATTCCTTCAAATCAACGATTTGATTAAATCCCGAATTACGATATAAATTTCCACAACTCAATCTCATTGGGTTCCAAGAATGATATTATTGAAGATACGATTCATGACAAAACCCAAATCAATGGATATTGAATTATAAGTTACACAGAAATTATATCCACTTATATTCGATATAAATTCTCAAAATCAACGAATACTATAAGTGGAATAACGATATAATAATATCTTCCAAATTCCTCAAATAGTACACGTTTACATTATGAAATTTTATACCAAATAACGAATATTATTCCTATCCAACTTACTTCAATCAGGTTGAAACCCATATCTTAATTAGAAGATTTATTCAACTCTTTGACATTAGATCTAGATAGAAATACCATCAACTTATCTTCAATATTAATTTTCGTATTCAACTCATATTATAAGCGGAATAACGGTGAGTTACCTTTTAAATTCCTCAAATAATAAGAGTTTTCATTTACCAAATTAATATTAAACATCCGAAGATTTATCTCCAACCATATCCAAATTTTATAAACCCGTTTTAATATTAAATAAATCAATTTAAATTCCATATAAAGTATTTCCAATACTTTTGAACTTTTGAAAACATTCCACCAATCATTTAAAAATTATTACGTATAGTTCAGAAAATAGTTTGCACGTTAAAAACTTCAAAATAGATTATTTTCGAAGGAAGCGTTACAATAGCATTTCAAAAGTGTTACAAAAGCGTTACAAAACAGTTATCTTAACTATTTTGATCAAAATATCATTTATCTTAGCCAAAACTTAAACTTTACAATTCAAAACATCTTTTTATAATTTGTAATGATTTTACAAATTTTTCCATATTTTTAAAACATTTAAAAATAGCTGTTTATAGTTATGGTCAACAATTGTTCTTACATCGATCTTTTCCAAAACGGTTTCAAACATAACTTGAAAATTATAACTCGAAATTAAAATCTGCTTTCACTCATTTGAAAGTTCTTGTTAATATAAATCAAATGTTTTTCGTTTCATGGAAATCCGATTTAGATTGCAAAAGTTATAAGCGTTTAAAGTTTGCATCTAAAATACGTAAATTGTCGTTATGCGACAAGCTCTATTTTTACCATAATAACCATTATTCTTCGATACTTCAAAATATCTTAAAAAATCATTATATCCTTATATAACCCTTTTAAAATCATTTAAATTTACTTTTCAAATTATTTTGGATCTAAAATTCAACTTTCATAAATTCCAATTCATTTCTGAATTCGAATAACTTCAAATTAACCTTCCCACTCATCGGATCAGTTAGGGATAGCCAGTTTGTATATTCTCTCTGTCATCCTAGAACGTTCTGGTGTATATTCTATTATTAATACAAAGAGACATCGTTCATATTCAAATTTCAAAATCTCATTTCGAATTTAAATTGAAAATAATATATTTTACCAAAACTGGTTTCAGATAGATATAAAGATCGTTGTACAGAATCAATACATAATTCAAATCATTTCCAATCCTAATCCAATATTTAAAAAGTTAATATTTAATTCAAAACTAACAATTTAAATATTATTTAATGATTAAATAAAATCGTATATAGGAAGGAGATTTTAAATCGATCACCCATATATTTCCACAACCATGGGGTGTGTGTGTAATATCATGCAATGCAATCATATTTATCCAAATGAACCATATGACTCAATGGATACGAATTCATTCATCACAAACAAACAGTTTAACGGTGCATAAGCGTTACGGTCAATAACGCTTACCAGTGTTCAGTGTATTATCTAATTACATGCACATCCATTCACATAATAACATCCATCACACAGTCATCATCAACAAATTTTAATCGTCTCGGCTAATTATAATTAACTAATTTAAACAAATAATTTTAAATTAGAAGTTCTGACCTAACAGCTCTCAAAATCTTCACGGTAGGCGAGCCTAGTTGAGTGAATCGTCGGACAGTATTTCGGCGTAACGTCTTCTTCACAAAAATATATATAATATATAATATACACTAATCTCTCTTATATTATAAGAGAAGGAGGAGAATGACAAACTTTGGCAAGGTGGTGGTGGAAAAGAGGAAGACTTATGCCATGGAAACCATGGCCATAAGCTTTAAGAAGAAGGTGGAAAGGAGGAAATGGAAATGGAATGGTAAAAAATGGAGAAAGAACCTCCTTATATAGGAAAGGAGGAGTAAGGAGGTAAAGACACATAAGGGGGCAAGTGGCAATCATGCATGAAAGGGAGCATGCATAAAGACATGTGTCTTAACACTTGTCTTAAGAAGAGAAGGTGAACTTTTGGCAACACTTAATTCTAACGCTACTAATTCATGTTATAGTTTGACAAATCCGATCGAACGACAAATAGTATCAATAAATCCAAACTTATTAATAATCATTCTCATTTATAATTCAAGTAAAACTTATCATATAGCTTATCAAAATAAATAAAATAATAATAATAATTCTTGTAAAATCATAAAATAAATTATCCTTTACCAAATTCATATTTTTACAAATCAATATTATCAAAATCAGAAAATATCATTACTTAAACATAAATCTTATAATTATAATTTTCAAAATAAGTTTTCTTATAAAAATCATAATAAAACAAAATACTTATACAAAGTTAAAATTCATATTTAAACCTAATAAAATCAATTTATATTCATAAAATCTAAAATTATATAAATAAAAATCCAAATCAAACATAGTTAAAATTCTGGGATGTTACACTCTCTTTACTAAAACAGACTTCATTCTTTTTACAAACTGCAATTGGCAGCAACATAACCGAACGTTTTACACTTATCACATAGCTCAAGTTTCCACAAGTTATGTATATAAATAGTTTGCTCAGTTCCATCTACAAATTTAATAGGGAATTCGGTTGGTAAGCCAACATCGGGAGTTACTTCAACCATGCATTTCGCATATTATAATCTATCTAACCTTTCAGTAGAGGCGTCCATACATAGGAATTTACCTACTCTAGTTGCCAACCAACTTATTCCTAGTTTTGACCAGGCATAAAGTGGTATATTTGTTAGTTTAATCCAAACGGGAACACACTTAATATTGCTACTACTAATTCTAGTATCCCAAGGCTTGACAATGAATAACTTATTTTTTATTATAATAGGCTGCATGTATCAGTCTTTCCCTGTCTTCAACGCTGGAAAGAAGGAGAAAGAAATGTTTACCGGTTAGTTTAACTACGATGCTACATGTTGATTTCCAAATGTGGTTGAGGTGAGTGATGACCGTAGTATAAGACAATGGCGAATCCAGGAAAAAAAACCGAGGTAGTCACGCCATTCTTCATTTCCAGCTTTGAAGATTTCATCAGTTGGTAGTAGCGCTTTCCTAGCAAATAGTGTTGACCATTTTTTCTTTTCATAGGTAAATGAAGGGGTTAAAGAAGAAGGAGGAGGGGACGGGACAGTGCAGAGGTCAGAGGTGAACGATGGGTCAGAAGAAGGAAGAACTGGCTTAGGTGGAAGCAAAATAAGAGGAATAGAAGGGAGGGAGTGTATTTAAGAGGAGGATGGTTGAGAGGACGGTAACAACAGGGAGGACGATTTTTTTTTTAAATTTAGCGTAAGGTACCATTGGCAGTGAATATTTGGCATGCTACCGTTGTGTCGGCATCCGACGCGTGCAACGTCCACAAACAGTCACAATCCACGATGGTGAACGTTAGAAATTGGATCCTTGACGTCCGACGCATCGAACGCCAACAGTCCAATTTCTAACCTTCCTAAACAACACCTATATTACACCTTTCTTCCACTTCTTCACACTATCAAACTACACATTCCTCCCCTTCTTCTATTGTTTTCCAACCAAATCCGAGCATCTAAACAGTCATTTTTACTAACGTTGTTTTTTTATTTAAGTTATTGTACATACTGGTTTGTGTTTTTTGGGTTTTTTTATTCAGTTTGCATTTGTATTTTACAGTTATTGTACATCATTGATCGTTCGATGCAACTTAGATTATGATGCAGTGTGCTGTTGAAGCCTACAGTGCTTATGGCAGCAACAAAAAAAGTGTGCACAAAGCAATAGCAAAAAAGTTCAACAACGCCGTACAAAATGATATGCATATCGCACCTGTTGGCTAGCTTTTTGACTAAGCCACCAAGGTTCAACACATAAGAAGAAAGTATGAGATTTCTCTCCTCTAGTTCACAGAAAGGCGGATCGCCCATACGGATCGCCCCTCTTTGGATAGAACAATCGGATCGCTGTAGCGGATCACGACCCGATCCCTCCTTCGCCATCACGAACCGATCCGATCCCCAAGGACGTGGCGAAGCTCCTGACTAGGTCCATCACGATCCGAGATGCATGGATCTCACGACACCTGTCCACAACTGTCATATTGACCAATTCTTCCTCAAGCTACGATCCGATCTGATATTCTCGGGATTTGCGCCACGTGTGACCGCGATCCGCCTGATGGAATCAGCTATAAATAGCCTAGATATTGGCATTTTTCGAGGGATCTTTTGGCAGTATTGAGTATTGATTCCACCATTACTGTCAAACCACTATTTCTTATCAGTTTTACTTCGAGATTACTGAGAGAAATCATAATTGTAAGAGTGAGTTTGGGAGAAATCATTGGTTGTACTAGCATTCAAAGTATAATCAATAGCATATAAAGTGGACGTAGGCTCGTTAACGCCGAACCACTATAAACCTTGTGTGTTCTCTGCTTTTTTCTCATTTTTTCAGTTATAATTCTCTACAAATCAGAACAATTTGGGTGTTAGAGCCAAATTTTGATCTAACATTTTGGTGCTTTCACTGAGAATTGAACTCAGGATATTGGATTGTTTCTCCGTTGTTTGGATATTCAAGTCCGAAGAAAACAGTCCCGAAACCTCACTGTTCAGACCTTTGAAGATTTCAATAATACCTGATATCATGGCTGGAAAGAAGTCTAAGGAAGTGCGAGCTTCATAGGCGAGTGAAGCTGCGAATGAAGCGATTGAAGAGAGTGTGCATGAACGGGTCAACGAAGGACCCTCGGATCGCCGAACGGAGATGGCGAACCGAACCGTGGAGGGCGATGCGAACCAAACCATTGAAGGGGTCGTCACCCGGTCCCACGATAACACCATGAACCCCCCTCCCAATATTACCACGATCCGATCCCAGGGGAGTGCTGCGAGCCACCGACACCGATCCACCACGATCCGAGGTGATGACCGGGTTACAACTCGACCTGGAAAGGAGCCTATGGCTCGCTCTTCCCGTCCTGGTCCATCTGTTCGACCTGGCTCAAGCTCTCTGCGCATAAGGGAAAATGTTAATGATCAGTATGACCCCTCTGCTCCAGTTATTGAAGGAGATCTCTCTCGCTTCGTTGAAATGTGGGATATGCTGTTTGATGAAATAGCTGCTCAAAGGCAGGAAAACTCCATGCTGCGACAGAACTTGACTGCTATGAATAGATGTCTGGATGATCTTGTAAGGCAAAGAACGCCTCCTCCAGTCCGTCCGTTCACCCCGGAGTACTCTTCTTCATCGGAGGAATCGCCGAGACCTCCGCGGCGACCGTATGAGCGGGCTGAAAACATAGAACAACTCTGATTTGGAACCTTGCCATCACGGGAGGAAGAGACACTTGGTGAAGGACCCTCAAACTGCAACTTGAATAATCATGCCGCAACTCCTAGAGCTCGAGTTGTGAATAATCCTGTTAAGAATATACCACCTCAGCCCCCCCTGTAAAACAAAAAAGGCGAATGCTGGGCCCAGAGAGGTCCGCAGCCTTGAAAGAAGAAGTTGAAAAGTTAAGGAGTAACGGGTTCATCAGAGACTCAACCTAACCAGATTGGATTTCAAATCCAGTTTTGGTAAAGAAGGCCAATGGAAAGTGGCATACATGTATTGATTTTTCAGATTTGAATAAATCCTGCCCAAAAGATAGCTTTCCGTTGCTCAGAATTGATCAGTTGGTAGATTCAACGGCGGGTCATGAGCTTCTCTCTTTCATGGATGCTTATTCAGGATATAACTAGATTCCTATGCATGTTCCAGATCAAGAACACACTAGCTTCATTACTGATCTGGGATTATACTGCTATGTGGTAATGCCTTTTGGTTTGAAGAACGCAGGCGCTACATATCAACGGTTGGTGAACAGAATGTTCTATAACCAGATTGGGAAAACAATGGAGGTGTACGTTGACGACATGTTGGTTAAGTCCAGACAATCGTCCGATCACACTACAAACATGGCAGAGATGTTTGGTATTCTTCGAAAGTATGGGATGAAACTAAACCCAACGAAATACTCATTTGGAGTCGCATCCGGAAAATTCTTGGGATTCATTGTCAGCTCGCGTGGGATTGAAATTAATCCAGACTAGATTGCAGCAATCAGAGACATTCAGGAGCCTAGACAAATCAAAGATGTGCAGAGCCTTGCGGGGAAAGTAGCGGCATTAAGCAGATTCATCTTTAGAGCGATAGACAAATGCATCCCGTTCTTTGAATTGATAAAGCGAGGAAAACACAATTTTAAGCGGACCCCTGATTGCATTGAAGCATTTCAGAACCTGCTGAATCATCTAGAGAGACCTCCGATATTATCTAAGCCGGTGGATCACGAGGATTTATTCGTGTACTTAGCGGTGTCGCCCCATGCGATCAGCTCAGCGTTAGTAAGAGAAGAAGACCAGGTTCAAAGGCCAGTGTACTACGTGAGTAAAAAATTGGCGGCAACTGAACGCAATTATCCGAGGATCGAAAAGCTGGCGTACAGTTTATTGATTGCATCTAGGAAACTTCGACATTATTTCCATGCTCATCCTATCAACGTGTACACAGATCATCCGCTTAAGCAAGTTCTACAGAGACCAGAAGCTTCTGGAAGGTTGCTCAAGTGGAACATTGAACTGAGTCAATTTGATTTAAATTTTCAGCCCCGACGATCAATACGGGGGCAAGTGCTGGCAGATTTCATAGCAGAATTTACTGCCTCGGAGGACGACATGGTAAACGAAGAGACTGACCCACCAAAGTTACTTCTCGATCCTAGTGCATGGAAATTGTATATTGATGGTGCTAGGAATTATAAACGATCTGGTGCCGGAGTGGTGTTTGAAACTCCTGAGAAAAGACTGATATCCTATGCTATCCGGTTGGAATTTCACGCCACTAACAATGACTCCGAATATGAAGCCCTGATAGCCGGATTGAGGATCGCAAAGGAATTAGAGATCGCAAAGCTGGACATATTTTGTGACTCCAAGTTGGTTGTAAATCAGGTTTCTGGAAAATTTCGAGCTAAGAGCCCAAGATTGATTCCGTATTTGGAGAAAGTAAAGGAGTTGCTGATAGGTTTTGATCACTACAGTATCTCTCATATTCCGTGGTCAGAGAACCAACAGGTAGATAAGTTAGCCAAGATGGCTAGTTCCAACGATCCTGAAGAGATCAGACTAGCCCCAGTTGAAGTGCTTCGATTCCCTAGTATAGATTAGATGGAAATTGATCCGGTACTAGAAACTGAGCCGGAAAGGGAGTCATGGATGGCCCCTCTAAAGAGTTACCTAATGAATGGAATGCTTCCAACTGAGAAGAGCGAGAGGCGTAAGGTAATTCGTAAAGCATCCTGATATGTTCTGCAAGACGGAGTCCTGTATAGACAGGGATTTTCGATGCCTCTCCTTCGGTGTATAGCCCATGACGACATCAAACGTGTACTGCAGGAAGTGCACGAAGGTGAATGTGGCGATCACACTGGAGGACAAACTCTGGCAAAAACGGTGTTGTGGTATGGTTATTTCTGGCCTACCATAAACAGAGACGCAACAAAGTACGCGCGACGCTGTGATGCTTGCCAAAGATTTTCAAGGATTCCCGGGGCACCTTCCGGTCAGTTAAAAACAATGATAAGTCCGTGGCCTTTCGCTATGTGGGGAATTGATATCATTGGAACCCTCCCTATAGCAAAAGGCGGAGCAAAGTTCTCCATTGTAGCTATAGACTACTTCACCAAGTGGGTTGAGGCCGAACCGTTGACTGCAATTACAACCAAGCGAGTGATCAATTTCATTGTTAGGAACATTATTTGCCGGTTCGGGATTCCGAAGATCGTCATAACTGACAATGGAACCCAATTTGACAGCAGCGAATTCAGGAACTTCTGCCAGAAATACCACATTGAGAAACGGTACACCTCTGTGGCACATCCGCTGTCGAACGGACAGATCGAAGCAGCAAATAAAGTGATTAAGTCCATTATCAAAAGAAGATTGAAGCGGGCCAAAGCTATGTGGGTCGATGAGTTACCCTTGGCATTGTGGGCCTACAGGACGACATATAAATCGGCAACAGGCCATACCCCCTTCTCCCTTGCTTTTGGAGCTGAAGCAGTCATCCCGGTTGAGTTAAAAGTACCATCTCACCGAGTTACTTATTACGATCCGATGACTAATAACGAGTTGCTCCTTGAATCCCTAGATTCAATAGAAGAGAAGAGGGATGAACCAGACTTGCGTGCCTTGAGGCACAAGCAACAGGTCGCTCGATACTACAACAAAAGGGTTCGAGCCCGAACCTTTGAACCCGGAGACTTGGTTCTGAAGCGTGTCTTTCCACTCTCGATTCATATGAGTGCGAAGTGGGAAGGACCGTACTCCATTCTACGAAAGCTTGATAATGGAACCTTCAAGCTAGCTACAGTGGATGGAGAAGAAATCCCCAGAGTGTGGAATGCCCAACATTTGCGGCCTTATCTGACATAAAAATGTCGGATTTATTCTTTTGTTTCATAGGACCATGTAAAAGGCACGGCTTGCCTAGAATAGTCCAAATTTTTTTAAGCAAAGGATTATAAAGTGAATGTAGGTTACGATTTGACCGAACCACTATAAAAATACCGTGTGTCGTTTACCTTTATTGCATTGTTATTTATCCGCTTTTCTATCTTTATGAAATTTGCTGTAAACTATGCGGCAATCACAGGAACATGTGACTCCAGGTGCCTTCCATCAGGATGGAGAGCAATCCGCAGCTAGAACTTTGAAGGTACAATAGAGTGAATCACATCATTGACAAAACTCTAACCTAGGCGACCGCCAGGAGAGTGTAAAAGCGTCCATGATTGAGCGCTGAGAAAGAGCTCTTACCCCGCTGAAGGATCGGGGGGCGACTGAACAGCCGAGCTCGAACTCTAACCTTGGCGACCGCCAGGAGAGTATAAAAGCGTCCATGATTGAGCGCTGAGAAAGAGCTCTTACCCCGCTGAAGGATCGTGGGGCGACTGAACAGCCGAGCTCGAACTCTAACCTTGGCGACCGCCAGGAGAGTATAAAAACATCTGCAATTAAGCGCTGACAAGGATGCTGGAGACTCGGCATCCCCAGAATTCCTGCCCCGTTAAAGGATCGGTGAACAGATCATGATACGAGTTCGAACTTTAACCCGCTGATGGATAGGGAAAGTATAGAGGCACCGAAGATTCGGCACCTCAAGGACTATAATTCTACTAAAAAAAATTCCAAGTCCCCCGTATTCAAATATAGAGGGCAACATGCATAGAAATTGTTAAATTCTTTCTGTTGCTTGAACGATTTGTGATATAATTTTAGTTTGGTTGTAGCCAAATGACTTGTGACTGAATATGAAGAGTTTATTGACTGCAGGTACACGATGACACAAAAGAAATAAACTTTCATTCATAAACTGCAAACCTACAAGATAAAGAGGAACCTAAACAAAAGTGAGGGCCATTCTCACAATTACATTTCATGGCCAGTGGAAAGCCTAAAAATCCTAAGGACAAAATATAAACTGATATCTGCATCCTACTTATGCTGGGGGGAGGGGGCTATGTAGGCTTCTTGCTCTTTTTCTGCTTCCCCGACTCCTCCTTGTCAACATCCGAACGACCACCTTTTTTTCCTCTTCCTCTTATCAACAAGAGGTTCCGGTGAAGAACTAGAGGATTGAGAGGCTAGTTGTGAAGTTATTGATCGGGAGGAAAATCTTACGACCAACCCAGTTTTGGGGTCGATCTCGGAAATAGGGGGCACATATACTGGATCATGTCCCCCTCTCATAAGGAGCAACTGCTCCTCCTCTTCGGCTGGTTGTTCAGCCATGGCTTCCTCATCATTGCCTCTGCTTTCTTTGGTAATGACGACTTCCTCTTCATCGCCGTCGTGGCGTCTGTCCATGTCTCTCAAAGCCTCGATGGGTTCAGCATCTGGGGGGACATCAGCACCAACACTTGGTAGGATGTCAATCTTCTCTGCCTCTGCCTTCTTTTCAGCATCTTTGTCAACTGACCCGCCACCTGTATCATGAGAAACAAATGTTATTTTGGGAGAAAATGCGGTTTACTCAGTTGATTGTCCAACAAGACGACGACAAGTGACAATTGCTTTGGCAAGTTGCGGAGAAAATATAGAGATACCTTCCGCCGATCCTCCATCCAAGCTAGCAGCAGAACCCCCGACAGCTGGAGGAGTTGGACCCAGAGGAATCGATGGATAATCTGGATTGTATTCCTCAATTTCCGAGGCCTTGGGCTCTGCAGCTGAGCTCGGGCCTTCTTCCATTTTTTCTTTGCCCTTCGCCTGAGTTTTCTCTTTTTCAATTTCTTCTTGGAGTAGGCGTCTACCTTTCTCTAAATCCTCAGGTTCATTATCCCTAAGAATGGTCTGCATCAACTCATTCTCATCAATCTCATCAACTCGTAATCGCTATTTTTCGCTCTCAACGATTGCATCCCATATGTTGGCTAGAGTGACATGGTAGTCTGGGATTCAGGAGATGTTACGGGTCTTAATGACCTGACCAAGGAAGTCGAACAACATTTCTTCAAATCCTTCGATCTGCTTCTCTCTCGAGGAGCTTTTCATTAGAAACAGTAGCCATTTCAATGGCACTCTCCACATTATTTTCAACAAGAATAGCGCGCTTCTCTGTACGCGCGAGTTGATCATTCAGAATCGCCTTCTCCTTTTCGGCCAGAGCTAAGCTATCTTTCCAATTTGCCTTTTCTTTCTCCCAAGCATCTCTTTCAGCCTCAAAATGATCCTGTGCTGTTTTCAGTTCGGTGTTGGCCATCCTGAGATCTTCCACCTCTTTCTTCAATGACGCTCGCTCTTTGCTGTTAGAATCGAGCTCATTATGAAAACGTTGCCTGGCCTCCTCCGGCTCTGTTTTGTAAGTTTTAGCATCTCGTTGAGCCAAGGCAAGCAAAGATTGTGCATCTTCTAAGTCCTTCTCCATTTTTGCCCTGGCCCTTTCATTGTTATCTATTTTCACTTTGGACCTATGCGCTTCCATCTCAAGCGCTCGGATGACGTCTGAAAGATTGACAGCATGTTTCTTCATCGCCTCATACTGCTTGGCTACATGGCGAACATGTCCGATGACTTCAGTATCCCAATTCCTAGGGACTGGTTCCAAGGCTGGAACGAACATCATCCTTTCGAAGAAGATATCGGGGAATTGTTCTCGTAACTTTTCCAGCTTGGCCTGAGTCTCAGGACCATGGATATAATCTCGTGACCCGGGGGCACTCAAACTTTGTTGGCTGGAAGGGACAATGTCAACTGTCTCCCTCTCATAATCCTTGTTGGGATCCTTACTTTTATCCTTAGGCTCATAGCGCTTTTTGGATGATCTGCTGTGAGAGAGAGCACTCTTCGGAGGGGTTAAGTCTTTGGGAAGTTGTTTTCCCCCTGTAGGTGGCACCAGATGGCTGGGAGGCTTTCCAGAGGTTTGTTTAGACGGAGATCTAGAATGTGAAGAAGTAGGCTTATGAGAATCCCGAGGCCAATGACTATCTCCCCCTCGGCTGCTGCTACGAGCCCGCTCAGGATTTGGATGAAGACTAGGTGTGCCTTCGCGAAGAGAACGATAGGAATAAGATCGTTTGCGAGACATCTTTCCTGCAAAAGAAACAAGTACATATTAAAACCTTGAATATTGTTGATATAAAAGTGTGGGTTCAGACAGTGCATGTGATTTGTGCATCCCATATAATTCCCCCTAACAGACCAGGGCCCGAAGTCAGGCTCATCTGAGTAGTCTCTCGTTCTCCAACTGGAACAGTTGTTTCCTCGGAAATAGGGAAAAATGGCTCCCCTTCGAAGTCTCCCTGTGTATATACATCATCAGGTAAAGGAATTTTGCTTAGTTCTTTAAATAGCTGCTCCTCTGTTAAATCATCGGGAGCAGCAGGTCCAGCCGGTAGAGAGACCCTTGAGGGGAAACCCCCCAGAGAGACTGGGATTTCCTTAGTCTCGTCAGCACGGGCCTCGTCTCCTTTATTTACATTTAGGTCTTCGTCGTCCTGGATGATTATCGGCGAAGGACTCTTACGAAATTTAGTTGTTTCTGCTACCCGTGACGTTCCTTCTCCCTCAGTCGGGGGCACGAATTTGTAAGGTTTGCCGCCCGCACCAAGTCCAAACCTTATATCCAGAAGGAGGTGCTTATGAAGATTCTCGTCAGTAATACATTTCTTGATCTTTAGGAAGTCGGATTTGCTTTGCAGAAGAAGGGACAGTCGATTATTGTACACTGAGCCTTCCGTCTTTGGAAAGGCGTGATCTGCTTAGAGAAAAGAAGCATGTTAGTGCTTCGATTTCTTAAACAAGTTATTCATTCAAAGGTTTAAAATTTACTTGATTTAAGCCATCTTCTTGAGCACCCGGTCTGTCTCTTTATATAGAACCAATCGGCCTTGGGATCCCCTATGTTGCTGTACTCGTCAGACAAAACCTTCCTATTTGCTACCGATTCGAAGAAAGAAAATTTGGGGTTGCCGAGGAGCGATGACTGAAAAGGTAAAAAAAAATCAAATCTTTAAACGTGAGCTCAGTTTGCAGGATTTCCGCATATGCGATGTATAGGGTGTATAGGGCTGCGTAGGCATTGGGATGAAGCTGCATTGGAGCAATACCCAATCGTTTTAGGGTCTCAATGACGATTGGAGGAAACAGAGGAATAGCGCCTACCCAGCACATAAGTCAGCTAACTGTCATATACCCCTCCGGAGCCAAATGAGGTCTATCTTCTGTAACAACCCGAATTTTAATAACATGTTAAGACAAGAATCAAGGCAGAATTAAATTATAAAATCTGAATCATGGGAAAGGGCTGTGCCATTGCGTTCGTCTCGGAAAAATACGCGAAATAGAGTGCAAGTTTTCGAGAATCGGAGTCCGTACGACCAAGTTATGGCCCGTCAAAGTTTTCAGAAAATTTCAAGTTCAAAACAGTTTAAAACTAGAGCCAAATTTGAATTCAAACACACCGGGGGCAGGGCAGGAAAATTCCCGCCCAGGTCAAGTCGACAGGGGTGTCGACTGCACAGTCGACACCCCCCCCCCCATGTCGACTGGGCAGTCGACAAGGGTGTCGACTTGCCTGGTCAAGCCTAGTCGGCCTGGGTGCACCTGCTTGGCCTTGTGCTCTGTTCTGATGGCCTGTGACGGATTTTGAGGGTTCAGATTTGTTCTAGGGTTTATCTAAGGGCCTAAACTACTCCTAACATCTATAAATACAACCTAAGGCCTAACCTAATTCATAACAAATCCTTCTTACACCTAAATGCTGCTGGAATCTCTCTTGAGCCATGGCCGCCGTCTCCAAATTAAAGCTTAAGCGTTCAAACCCAAATCAAATCAAAGATCAATGCTTCTACAACAAATTCAAGAGGATAGATCAATGACACTGCAACTTTCTACGACAAATTCACTCCCTAATTCATTAGCCGTTCTCTGTAAGTGCTAGTTATTTTCAGTTCTAAATATTTAATTTCAATATGGGCATGAAATAAAGTGGAATTGAATCTAAGTATGTTTATCGATTCAGATCTATTCATGTTGCTTTTTGAATCTTTAGTTTTGAGACTTGTCTACCTTTATTCTCATGACAAGTTTGTGATTTATTCAGCAGTTTTCTTGATTCGTAATGATGTTATCATCAAGTTCTAATCTTTATGCCTAGCATGATGTTGTTTTTCTCTCTGATCTATTTATTATTCAAATTTCTACCTCCCCCTATTTATTTTCTTTTGATGAACCTTAGTCAACTTCGGACCTTGGCCTAAAATCGCGATTCACATACGAGATGTACACGGGGGAAATATGTGATTATTGCCTATATGGATATGATTAATAATTGGCAACATGAAATTGGATATTATCATTTAATTTGCAAGTTTGGGGTAGATATGTAAAGTTTGGTATAATCTTGTTATGATAAAGTTTGCATAAATATTATATACATGGAATTCGACACCAATTGGATCTATGTAAATTGAATCAAAAGATTGGACATATGCTAATTAGGCATATGTAGATTTGGGAATTTGAGCATGAAAGCGATTGTAAACTTTATAATTGGCATAAACATGTATTAGGAACTTGGGCAACTGGCATGTATTGAAACAAAAAGATTATAGCTTGGGATAACTACATCATGAATCATCGGATTTGGGTATGAAACTTGATACATGTAATTCTGGCTAGATCTTGATATATGTAAAAAAGGCATGAAACTTGGTATATATGTAAACTGACTAGACTTGGGTACATATATTAGTTGGTATGTAATAGCCTTAAAAGAGGGATAAATATAAATTGAGATAAGTTGCCTTTAATGGCCTAAGATAAATTGTGGTAAAATTGGTATGATTTTGCATACCATTAATTGATGGACATAATTGAGTCAATTATGGACATCGTTAAATTAGGAATTAATTGATAATTTGAATAGGGGAAATAAATTCAAATTGGGGTAAAAGATTATAAGTGATAATCAATGCTTAGGACACGAGGTTGGACTCATTTGTGACGTAAACCTGCCCGGAACCGCCCGGCGAATCCAGTAGTCACAAATGTCAGCCCAATGTGAGAGGTCCTAGGCCCAAATTAAAAGCGTAACAGTTGTAAAGACACGAGGTTAGACTCTTTTATGGTGTAAGACTACCCGGACCCGCCCGGCAAATCCAGCTGCCATAAATGTCAGTCTAATGTGAGAGGTCTTTATAAGGTTACGGCCTTAATGAAATTAAGAAATACTTAACCAGATAAACATGTGGTGGGACATGGGGGTTAAGTGGGTGACATGTGGGTGACATGTGGAAATACGAATAGTAATACTTAACCAACGTAACATGGTAATTAGACCAGTGGGTAGGGTTTAGTAAATAAGGACACTTAACTAATATGATATAAATGGGTGGGTTAAGTAATATGATTAGGTTAATCTGGACACTTAACCAATTTAATATGTTGACTACGGGAGTGGGTAAGGTTAAGCAAATGTTTAACCATTATAACCTGATTAAACTGGACTAGAGAGTGAGGTTAAGTTAATGAGAACACTTAACTAATACAATGGGTTAATTAGACAAGTGGTTGCGGTTAAGTAGTAACACTTAACCAACATAACAGGACAAGCGGGTGGGTTAAGTTAACTTGAATAAGTTGATAACACTTAACCATTATAATATGACTAGTGGATGGGGTTAAGTTAACATGCACTTAACCAATCTGATGTGATGCGTGGTAGGGTTAAGTAACACATAGGGTTAAGTTAACAAGAAAATTCTTAACCAATGTAACCAGATAGACGAACGGGGTTAAGTTAATAAACCACACTTAACCGATCAAACATAATAAGCGAGAAAGGTTAAGTTAACTAAGGTAAACACTTAACCATGGTAACATAATGAGTAGAAGGGTTAAGTACATATCGGGTTGGTGGGTAATATTAGTAAATATAGGCCCACATACACTTAACCATTAAATACACATGCTTGAATCAGTAGCGGGGTTAAGTACACATCAGAGTTGGTGGGTAATATCAGAGAATATAGGCCCACAGACTTAACCATTAGAAAAACCTAGTAATGGGGACCCATTTCAGTAGTAACCCACATTAGGTATCAACAGAACCCTGAGCTAGGCAGGGTGGGGCACGATTACTGGGCTGATTATAAGAGGTCAAATTAGCGGCGGTTGGTGCAGCAGTGCAGGTTCTAACGGAGTGCGGGCGTGCACACACTTCGGCGCAGAAAATTTAGCCACTGGGCATCAGTAGGTATAAAGTTGTGCATCTTGATTGTGTCAGGGTTACCACCATGGGACTTGATACACCCCATGGTGGGACCAACACAGGTATCTACAAGTAGGGGGCCGTGTGACACAAACGAGAACTAGGTCAAGTAGGGAGACGATCGATAAGGTAGTAAGGGTGCATCGAATATATACATGGCCATTGGGGTGATCGAGGTGGAATCCTCAAAATCGATGTACACCTGAAGGCTACCATGATTGCAGGGATTGGGATCACGTTGTAATTATTATATAACACGGGCTACTAGTTGGGACACTAGTAGGGGGTACGGATCCTTGTTACACAGGACACTAGTTGGGATACTAGTAGGAGTACAGATCATTCCATGTAAGACACTTATGAGGATGCTAGTTAGGTGGTGCAGAGCAAATAGATATCGTTTTAATGGTAAAGCTTAGAAACCTTGCGATGTTATTCTTGATAGAAACCATGCGGTGGGATACTTGATAGGAATTGTGGGATGTTATACTTGTTTCATCGTGCCCGAAGTTTATCTTGTTACCTTAGTTTATCTTGTTATCATAGTTTATCTTGTTATTTTAGTTTTTCTTGCCTACCTTGTCATCATGCTTATGTTTACTTTCAGTTTATTCATGCCATGTTATCTTTACTCATTTTTATGCTGAAAGTCACTAGGACTTACTCAGTCTTTATGACTGACCCGTTTTGTTTCGCCTCTTTTTCTTCCGTTCCACCCCATCCCCCCCCCCCCCAGGTTCACAGGGTGGGAATACAGCTTAGTTCGGATCTTACCAAGCTCCAAGGCTCTTTCGTGTATGGCTTGGATTTCTCTTGGCTATGGCTTGCTTTGCTTTATTGGGGAATACTGCAGTTTGTTTTTATGCTTCTTTGTTTTTGAGCAAGACAGATATTTTAACTATGAAATTGGGTATTGGAAGTTGATGGGCTTTTCGTGTAAATATTTATATTTAATAAATGATTTGAAGTACTTCCACTTTATTTTCTGTTATTTTATATATGTCTGTCTTGTAATATTTCTGTTCCAGTACCCATAATACTCCATTGAAGTTAAGGCATTCCCTTTGTGAGTGACCTTAACAGATGTGGGGTGTTACATTTGGTATCAGAGCAGAAGGTTACCAGACTGGGCAAAAGCTTTCAAAAACCTTCTGAAATTATTTTCAAGACGTTTACAAAGAAGCAAATTTTCAAGAAAATTTTGTTTTGATTAAAAGGCGTATTCCCCAAAGCCATATGCTCTATCTTTTGATTCTCTCTTGAAATCTCTTCTCTCTCTTTTCACCCTAGTTTCGTAGGCATCCGACATATGTTGGAGGGCAAAGAAGTGCCCAACCTCCATCTGTAGCCGTAGTAGTTCAACTGCGTCTAATCTTATTTCAAGCATTGTAGAGTTGCCTTGCGATGGAGGTAGCTTCCGAGAAAACTTGTCAACAAGCTATACAAGGATAGTAAGAACATAAGGAACACAAGCCTAAGGGTGAGAAACTTGTTGAAATGGCTTAATCCACGAAGGAGGAAAAAGGTGAAAGGAAAGAGGCCAAAGTGAAAGAATAGAAAAACCCATGACAAGAGAGAGAGTATCTTTAGTATGGTAAAAATGGACATGTAGTTAAGTATTATAGGACAAGGGCAAGGGACAAGATTGTCGAGAGGGCAATTGAATGCTCTCACTACTAGCGTACCTAAGAGAGTGGTAACGTTTCTGTTAAAAGTTTAGCTTTTCCTTTCTATCATCATACTAGAACTTTGTTTTTGTACATCGCATCCTTTTAATTCTGCTTCGAAAGTTGAGTCTCTGCACCTTAGTACTAGCATGGTAGAGGATCCCATTTTTTTTCTCTCAAATCCTGTTGGGGAAATCGGCTCATTTATTCATGACTTGTTTGGATTTGAGAATGTCTATGCTAAGTGTTGAGTCTAGAAGTAATGTTTATGTTTTGGGATATGGGTTGATTCTAGCGATGGAGTGGTTATCCAGTAAGGGTGACCTTCTCGGTTTTGAAAAGAGGGTAGTTAGACTCTTGACTTGCCTCGGTAATACCCTCAAAGTCGCATGTAACCTTTAGGGTTCTATCAGGATTTGTTTCCTAGAATCTCTTGACACATTTATTGGTAATTTGTAATCCGATCGAGTAGTGTTCTCCACTAAGGCGGATGGGTCATTTCGCTTATGCATGGGTTATAGAGAATCACCTTAGTAAGTACATTTGGCAACATGGTTGGCATTTATTTCCAAGAGATAGTTCTTCTGCGTGGAATACCTGATAGTAAGTGGACGAGATCCAAGATTCACTAGTGAATTTTGGAGAGCTTGAATGAAACCATGAGTACGCAGTTATGTTTGAGCCGAGTATACTAGGAGGAGAATAAGTGAAAGTGGAACGAGAGGCAAAAGTGAAATGGATTCCAACCCATATTTTGGAAACAAGAATTAAGAAGCTACGGAGTTGTGAAGTTAAAGGCGGTCAAAGCACGATGGAGTTAAGCTCAAAGAAATGCGACTTAGAAGATTGAAAACTAGATTCGCGCATCATATCTCTTTTTAAGAGTATATCCATGATCTCTCTTTTCCTATAGAGCTTACTCACATGCTATCTTTTGTGTATATCCTCTCGGTCCTATCCTCAATCTAATTTCTGTTGCAAACCCCATAGGGAGTATGACTCATCTATTAGTAACACATGTTGGGGCTTGAGGGTGTTCGTTGGGTTGACTAAACACTTTTTTTTGGGTTTTATAGGATATGGGTTAGTTTTAGGAAGGGATTCCTTGTGACCTAAAAAAAAAGGAGTCCGTCATGTTTAGTTTCCTAGAAACATATATATATATATATTGGTTGGGTTGAGTAATTCTTTGGGTGTCAGTCTGATGTTGATTTCAGTCTTCAGGGCTAATGCTTAGGGAGTTCTTCTCCTAATCAGGATATAGGTGGCGTAGGTTTCCAGTTTTGACATTGCCTAATGGGCACAAAGTTTTTACTTGCTTCTATCTTTCGATCCTATCTTGAGAACCTTAGGTAGAACCCTATGGATGTAAACAAGCGTTTGATACATGTTATGATTGATGGTTGCAAGTGGCTGCAAGTGGTTGCTAGTGGTTGCTCGTGGATGCATTTACACATTAGGCACTAGATCGGCTCAGTCACCTTTCATATTGCATATGCATGAGTGTTTATACTTATTTATGGATGAAATTGAATGTGGTATCATGTGGATGATTGCATATGGATGAATGTTTGTGCACACATATAGTGCTTACGTGACTAGGATTATTTGCATACATGTTGGATTCATGGCACTAAACATATTTTGCATTTAGAAGATCAATCAGGCCTGATCATTTGCATTAGACAAGGAACATATACACACACACTTCTTGCATATGTTCATACAGCATTAGAAATCTTTTAAGGATAATGGTTGCCTGTGGATGATGTTTTGAGTAGATGGATGATGGATGGTAGGATATGTTCTTCCTAACTTGGAGATTTCGGGACGAAATCCTTAAAGGAGGGGAGAATGTAACAACCCGAATTTTAATAACATGTTAAGACAAGAATCAAGGCAGAATTAAATTATAAAATCTGAATCAAGGGAAACGGGCCGTACCATTGCGTTCGTCTCAGAAAAATACGCGAAATAGAGTCCAAGTTTTCGAGAATCGGAGTCCGTATGACCAAGTTATGGCCTGTCAAAGTTTTCAGAAAATTTCAAGTTCAAAACAGTTTAAAACTAGAGCCAAATTCGAATTCAAGCACACAGGGGGAAGGGCGGGAAAATTCCCGCCCAGGTCAAGTCGACAGGGGTGTCGACTGCACAGTCGACACCCCCCATGTCGACTGGGCAGTCGACATGGGTGTCGACTTGCCTGGTCAAGCCTAGTCGGCCTGGGTGCACCTGCTTGGCCTTGTGCTCTGTTCTGATGGACTGTGACAGATTTTGAGGGTTTAGATTTGTTCTAGGGTTTATCTAAGGGCCTAAACTACTCCTAACATCTATAAATACAACCTAAGGCCTAACCTAATTCATAACAAATCATTCTTACACCTAAATGCTGCTGGAATCTCTCTTGAGCCATGGCCGCCGTCTCCAAATTAAAGCTTAAGCGTTCAAACCCAAATCAAATCAAAGATCAATGCTTCTACAACAAATTCAAGAGGATAGATCAATGACACTGCAACTTTCTACGACAAATTCACTCCCTAATTCATTAGCCGTTCTCTGTAAGTGCTAGTTATTTTCAGTTCTAAATATTTAATTTCAATATGGGCATGAAATAAAGTGGAATTGAATCTAAGTATGTTTATCGATTCAGATCTATTCCTGTTGCTTTTTGAATCTTTAGTTTTGAGACTTGTCTACCTTTATTCTCATGACAATTTTGTGATTTATTCAGCAGTTTTCTTGATTCGTAATGATGTTATCATCAAGTTCTAATCTTTATGCCTAGCATGATGTTGTTTTTCTCTCTGATCTATTTATTATTCAAATTTCTACCTCCCCCTATTTATTTTCTTTTGATGAACCTTGGTCAACTTCGGACCTTGGCCTAAAATCGCGATTCACATACAAGATGTATACGGGGGAAATATGGGATTATTGCCTATATGGATATGATTAATAATTGGCAACATGAAATTGGATATTATCATTTAATTTGCAAGTTTGGGGTAGATCTGTAAAGTTTGGTATAATCTTGTTATGATAAAGTTTGCATAAATATTATATACATGGAATTCGACACCAATTGGATCTATGTAAATTAAATCAAAAGATTGGGCTTATGCTAATTAGGCATATGTAGATTTGGGAATTTGAGCATGAAAGCGATTGTAAACTTTATAATTGGCATAAACATGTATTAGGAACTTGGGCAACTGGCATGTATTGAAACAAAAAGATTATAGCTTGGGATAACTACATCATGAATCATCGGATTTGGGTATGAAACTTGATACATGTAATTCTGGCTAGATTTTGACATATGTAAAAAAGGCATGAAACTTGGTATATATGTAAACTGACTAGACTTGGGTACATATATTAGTTGGTATGTAATAGCCTTAAAAGAGGGATAAATATAAATTGAGATAAGTTTCCTTTAATGGCCTAAGATAAATTGTGGTAAAATTGGTATGATTTTGCATACCATTAATTGATGGACATAATTGAGTCAATTATGGACATTGTTAAATTAGGAATTAATTGATAATTTGAATAGTGGAAAATAAATTCAAATTGGGGTAAAAGATTATAAGTGATAATCAATGCTTAGGACACGAGTTTGGACTCATTTGTGATGTAAACCTGCCCGGAACCGCCCGGCGAATCCAGTAGTCACAAATGTCAGCCCAATATGAGAGGTCCTAGGCCCAAATTAAAAGCGTAACAGTTGTAAATACACGAGGTTAGACTCTTTTATGGTGTAAGACTACCCGGACCCGCCCGGCAAATCCAGCTGCCATAAATGTCAGTCTAATGTGAGAGGTCTTTATAAGGTTACGGCCTTAATGAATTAAGAAATACTTAACCAGATAAACATGTGGTGGGACATAGGGGTTAAGTGGGTGACATGTGGGTGACATGTGGAAATACGAATAGTAATACTTAACCAACGTAACATGGTAATTAGACCAGTGGGTAGGGTTAAGTAAATAAGGACACTTAACCAATATGATATAAATGGGTGGGTTAAGTAATATGATTAGGTTAATCCGGACACTTAACCAATTTAATATGTTAACTACGGGAGTGGGTAAGGTTAAGCAAATGTTTAACCATTATAACCTGATTAAACTAGACTAGAGAGTGAGGTTAAGTTAATGAGAACACTTAACTAATACAATGGGTTAATTAGACAAGTGGTTGCGATTAAGTAGTAACACTTAACCAACATAACAGGACAAGCGGGTGGGTTAAGTTAACTTGAATAAGTTGATAACACTTAACCATTATAATATGACTAGTGGATGGGGTTAAGTTAACATGCACTTAACCAATCTGATGTGATGCGTGGTAGGGTTAAGTAACACATGGGGTTAAGTTAACAAGAAAATTCTTAATCAATGTAACCAGATAGACGAACGGGGTTAAGTTAATAAACCACACTTAACCAATCAAACATAATAAGCGAGAAAGGTTAAGTTAACTAAGGTAAACACTTAACCATGGTAACATAAGGAGTAGAAGGGTTAAGTACATATCGGGTTGGTGGGTAATATTAGTAAATATAGGCCCACATACACTTAACCATTAAATACACATGCTTGAATCAGTAGCGGGGTTAAGTACACATCAGGGTTGGTGGGTAATATCAGAGAATATAGGCCCACAGACTTAACCATTAGAAAAACCTAGTAACGGGGACCCATTTCAGCAGTAACCCACAATAGGTATCAACGGAACCCTGAGCTAGGCAGGGTGGGGCACGATTACTGGGCTGATTATAAGAGGTCAAATTAGCGGCGGTTGGTGCAGCAGTGCAGGTTCTAACGGAGTGCGGGCGTGCAAACACTTCGGCGCAGAAAATTTAGCCACTGGGCATCAGTAGGTATAAAGCTGTGCATCTTGATTGTGTCAGGGTTGCCACCATGGGACTTGATACACCCCATAGTGGGACCAGCACAGGTATCTACAAGTAGGGGTCCGCGTGACACAAACGAGAACTAGGTCAAGTAGGGAGCCGATCGATAAGGTAGTAAGGGTGCATCAAATATATACATGGCTATTGGGATGATCGAGGTGGAATCCTCAAAATCGATGTACACCTGAAGGCTACCATAATTGCGGGGATTGGGATCACGTTGTAATTATTATATAACACGGGCTACTAGTTGGGACACTAGTAGGGGGTACGGATCCTTGTTACACAGGACACTAGTTGGGATACTAGTAGGAGTACAGATCATTCCATGTAAGACACTTATGAGGATGCTAGTTAGGTGGTGCAGAGAAAATAGATATCGTTTTAATGGTAAAGCTTAGAAACCTTGCGATGTTATTCTTGATAGAAACCATGCGGTGGGATACTTGGTAGGAATTATGGGATGTTATACTTGTTTCATCGTGCCCGAAGTTTATATTGTTACCTTAGTTTATCTTATTATCATAGTTTATCTTGTTATTTTAGTTTATCTTGCCTACCTTGTCATCATGCTTATGTTTACTTTCAGTTTATTCATGCCATGTTATCTTTACTCATTTTTATGCTGAAAGTCACTAGGACTTACTCAGTCTTTATGACTGACCCGTTTTGTTTCGCCTCTTTTTCTTCCGTTTCCCCCCCAGGTTCACAGGGTGGGAATACAGCTTAGTTCGGATCTTACGAAGATCCAAGGCTCTTTCGTGTATGGCTTGGATTTCTCTTGGCTATGGCTTGCTTTGCTTTATTGGGGAATACTGCAGTTTGTTTTTGAGCAAGACAGATATTTTAACTATGAAATTGGGTATTGGAAGTTGATGGGCTTTCCTTGTAAACATTTATATTTAATAAATGATTTGAAGTACTTCCACTTTATTTTCCGTTGTTTTGTATATGTCTGTCTTGTAATATTTCTGTTCCAGTACCCATAATACTCCATTGAAGTTAAGGCATTCCCTTTGTGAGTGACCTTAACAGATGTGGGGTGTTACATCTTCGCTGCTGGGTGTCCTCACATCATCCCAGGGGATCCCGTGTCTCAAGCAAATTCTCTTAAGCTTTATGTCATCAAGTTTGGAAGCTAAAGAGTCAGTGAATTTCTCTATTTCTATTGCACCAGGAATTTCGTCGGGAGCTCGGTCGTCTACTTCGGACTCCTCATCAAGCGAGGTACTCTCGGACGGATCCGATTCTGTTTCTACCTCATATTCAGATCCAGAATCTGCATCCTCTGGATTAATTGGAAGAACCTCGGGGTTGTGGTGCTCATACACCTCGGGATCCGTCTCTGTATCAGATCTTGAAGGGGAACGGTTATCCGACATTACTGTTTAGGCGAGTAAACATGAGAAATAAGAATTTAATTACCCGTCCCCCGTGTGTGCAAGTGCAAGTGTGTGCATGTGCATGTCTTAAAGAAAAAACGTAAAGGTTATCAAGATCATCGAAGTATTAGTCGTCATATGCGGTCAAGTTATGCATTTGGTCATTCCAGAAAGTCCGTCTTGAAGGCTCTAACCTAACTGTCCATTGATGTACTGGAATTAAGTTGCGCTGCTTATTTTACGAGTTTGTTGGATCGTTCATTATTTGGTTCGTGATACCCTTTCGGGTCGCAAGTTGGGGTTCGGATCGTGGCGTGTTCCTGGATTCGTGAGGCAAGTATGGATCCGCAGCGGAAGCGCAAACTCATGGGAGTGTATCGGTTCGGATCGCCATGAGCTCATAGCGAACCGTGCTCCTGCCATTACCGCGATCCGCCACATGCTCTTCCTTTTTCCCTTTCGACTTTCACCACGATTCGCTCCCAGATCTCGGACACGATCCGATCCAATAGCTGAATCCATACTTCATCATTATCTCCCCTCCCGTCACCTCGCACACGAACCGAACCGACCATCCTTTTCCCTTCCTTCACCTTCTTCTTCCTCCTCTCCTCAAGCGACTGAAACCCATCAGCCATGGCATCTCCACGATCCCCAACACCTCAAAAACCATCAAATTCCTCCCTTTCCGTCCTCAAATCAGCAAAAAAACTCAGAGAAAATGAGGGAGAGAGTTTTTAATGAGATTACCTTTCTTAAAAATGGAGAAAACGAGTAAGTATTGCCTCGAGGAACGAAGGTTGGGGTCTGAATCGGAAAGAGAGGCGGTAGCTTAGAAAAAAGAAGGGGAAGAATGGAGTGGGTTCGGGTTTATATAGCCAAACCCGTGACCGTTAGTCTCCCCGTTTTTGTCGCATACGAACCGTGGACTTTGGTGGATCGTGGATACAAGCCCACCGGGCCCAGCAAAGAAGAAAAGGTCGATCCCTGGGTTGGCTCACTATGAAGGATGGCCCACCATGCATAAAGCCCACACGGAGGTTGTAATGAAACGAGCACCTCGTATCGCTGGACCGTGACAAGGGGCGCTTCCATGAATCGCGAAACGCTGGGGCGATCCGAACCATAGAGCAATGTACCGAAGTGAAAATTCAGAAATGTTTGCAAAAAATTCAGAAATTTACCTGGTAAATTCAACAACGAAGTCTTCAAAAAATTCCAGAGATAAGAATTATCCGGAAAGCAGGGAACTGATTGAAGATTTAACCAATATTTATACTTGTCAAAGGATACGACTCTTTGAAGAAACATGACATTTCAGACAGACACGACCACTGATTCACATCGCTTCGTGAAAAAGATAGCTCAGTAATTTCGAAGCATGTTCCATCCTTGATAAAACATACTTCGAGGGGGCAAAATGTTGGCTAGCTTTTTGACCAAGCCACCAAGGTTCAACACATAAGAAGAAAGTATGAGATTTCTCTCCTCTAGTTCACAGAAAGGCGGATCGCCCATACGGATCACCCCTCTTAGGATAGAACAATCGGATCGCTGTAGCGGATCGCGACACGGTCCCTCCTTCGCCATCACGAACCAATCCGATCCCCCGAGGACGTGGCGAAGCTCCTGACTAAGTCCATCACGATCCGAGATGCATGGATCTCACGACACCTGTCCACAACTGTCATATTGACCAATTCTTCCTTAAGCTACGATCCGATCCGATATTCTCGGGATTTGCGCCACGTGTGACCGCGATCCGCCTGACGGAATCAGCTATAAATAGCCCAGATATTGGCATTTTTTGGGGGATCTTTTGGCAGAATTGAGTATTGATTCCACCATTACTATCGAACCACTATTTCTTATCAGTTTTACTTCGAGATTACTGAGAGAAATCATAATTGTACGAATGAGTTTGAGAGAAATCATTGGTTGTACTAGCATTCAAAGTATAATCAATAGCATATAAAGTGGACGTAGGCTCGTTAACGCCGAACCACTATAAACCTTGTGTGTTCTCTACTTTTTTCTCATTTTTCAGTTATAATTCTCTACAAATCAGAACAATTTAGGTGTTAGAGCCAAATTTTGATCTAACAGCACCGATATATGAAAGCAAAATCCGAAATAAATATGATAGTCTTCGATGAGAGTGGCTCAAATGGGATGCGCTAATGAACAAAATTGATGCAGGTTGGGACCCTCGTAAGGGAACTATTTCTAGAACCCACAAATGGTGGGAAGATCGTGTAAAGGTCTATGAACTTTAATTTTTATTGTTTATTATATAGTTATAACTTAAACTTTATTTTTTATTTTTAGGAATTTAGTTCAGTTGTTATAAAATATAGGAGACGCCCACTTGATCATTTCGAGATGATGCAACAATTATTTCGTGGGACGAACGTTACTGGTCAATCGTCGTATACGCCTGCTGCTACCGGACAAACGCCGCAGACTGGTACACTGCCTTCAACACAGAGCACATTTGATAGAACATGAGCTTTTGATGGGTTTTTTAATCCATTGGATGAAACGCAAAATGAACATATTCCAAATTTGAATTCGCCATCAAATCCTCCATTGCAACAAACTCCAATGAATCCTTCATTTAACGAAACTCTAATGAATTCTCCTTCACACCAAACGCCAATGAATCCTCCTTCGCAACCAACTTCACATCGTGGTTTAAGAAGACGACATGGTGAAAATGAAGACAAGATGGCTGAGCTTATTGGAATAATACACGAGAGACAGATGAAATAATCACGCAAGCATTCTGATAGTCCGAATACCGGTACCAACATAGAATCAACGAGAAGTTCTACAAATTATGTTAATATGGTTGCTCGCAACCAACATCTTGAAGTAGGAGGTGAATTTAATATTGCAGAAGCAATATTATTTGTTATAGAACCCGACAAGAAAGAGGTATTACTATTCTTCCCGACGAGATAGAGAAAAATTGGTTGATATTAGGTCTTGTAGCTCAATGCCACACAAATAAATACCAGACAAAACAAGGTAGTGCCAACAAGTAGGAATTTCATTTCATTTTATTATTGTGTTTCTGTTGTATTTGTTTATTTTAAATATAGTAGTTTTATTTTTATGCGATCAGTATTTAATTTTCAAAACAAATATATAAAAATACAATATACAAATACCACGCTTAAATACCTCGTTCGTAGCAAAAATCACATTTCCCGTTCACAACGGTGCCATGCTCAAGTTCCCCGTTACCGTTCCCTGAAAACGCACCCTAACATTCATTGGTTTTCACATTGTCATAATAATCAAAAATAGAATTTAAATGACATAAATTTACCATTATCAAAATTGCAAAATTTTCACTTACCTTATGGTCTTCAAATTTCCAAATCCAAATCCATTATTCTTACTTGACTCCCTTTTTCTTTTTAACCAAACATATGCACATATATATACCATTAGAAATACATATATGAAAAGAGATTTGAGTTGAGCAAAGTTCAATTTTAAAACTTCTAAACTCGCCTCTTTCATTGAATTGATTCAGTCCTCTTTCCTTTTTTCCTTATTTTCTATCCTTCTCCTACTCAATTTAGAAAATACGAGAAAAACAAAATAAGGACCTAACCTATATTTAATGGCACTCAAATAAATCATATTCGTTGGGCTAACATTTTTCAAATCAATCATATTTATAGCCTTTCTTGGTTGTCCATTGGTGTAACCCTGGTTATTTATTTCCTTTCTAAGTGTAACAATCCGAGAATTTATCGTTGTGGTTAGGAATATTTAATCAATTCTAAATATTAAAAATAATAGTTTTATAGGTAACAAACCCGCTTTTAACTAACAACAAATGATGAGAAGATATTTTTTAAATTTTAAAATAAAAAGTTCAAAGAAAAATAGAGAATGTAAATAAATTTTCTTCAAAAGGCTGATGTATGATCTTGTAAAAGTTATTTAAAATGTGGTTAAAATTCATTGTAGAAATATATAAACATATATATATAATGAGTAAAATAAAGTTGTAATTAATTTTAAAAGGTTATTTATTAGTTAAATAATCTTTTGTGTGATGTTAAACCATTTTAGTAAAGCATAAGTTAAAAGAGAATATAACAGACACTTGAAATACGCAAATTAATACATATAAGGTACCTGTGTCATAATAATGTTCAATGAAGTGAAAAGTGGAAGAGAGGGGACTACACAAGTAATGCAATGGGAGGGGTAGTGGTGAGGTGACATTAATTTGGTGGAGGCTATTTTGGTAATTTCATGTTTATTTCCATTTAATGTTAAATAATATTTCCCTTTTCCTTTCTCCTTCCTTTTTATTTTCTAATTCTTTCACAATTCCATTCTCTTGTTTCTTAAGTTTTCAAAAACTCAATAATGTCTCTGATGCCTTATTTTATTTTAAAATTTCCAAAATAAAATCATTTTAAGTTTTAACCTTTTAAAATTTATGTTTAAATCCTCCTTTTCATTTCTACTCCTTTCCTTTTCATTGCACGTGCCTTCCTACATTTTTAAACGTGGGCCGAGCCCATTTTATCCTAGGCCAAACCCATAGTGGCATAAGTGATGATCAAAATACATTTTCTATGTAAAAATGTTAAGATATAAGTGTAATTGTAGGCTTAGAAGTGTTTTGGTTAAGTTTAAGGTGAGAAAGACTTACCTTTTGATTGATTTTTATATCATGAAGTTAGCAAGAAAATTGAATGTTTGATTTCATGTTATGTTTCTTTTTTTGTGAATGTTGATGTGTAAATATATACTTCGTTGTTATCTACTTAAATTTGGTAGTAGTTTAGTAAGCAAAAAGTTAGTAAATGAAAAGTCAGTGAGCAACAACTTAATTAGCTTAACAAAAAGCTAGTTAACTTGTTAGTAATGTTAACTCCTTATCTAGTAAATGTTGTAATGAGATATATTTTGATTTGTAGTCATTTTTTAGCATGTGCAAACTTGTATTTTTATTTGGGATGGACTTTAAGATCTTCTAGAAAGGAATAATGCTTTTTTGTCTTTTAATTTCAAAGAATAGGTATTAAGTTTGAATTAATTTTAAATGTTTTCAAAACTTTTAACTTTGCTTTCATACCTTAACTGTAAGTTTATATAGGTGGTTAAGTATTGGAAAAAAACAATTTTGAAAGTTTTTCTACATAAAAATCATATTTTTTTGACTTACAGGTTTTATAGCGATGTCCCTATAAGCAAACTGTTTTCTGTTTTAAAACTAGTTTTTTACTTAAGTATGTTATGAATGGTATTAAAACTTATTTTATGTTTTAATAAGTAATTATTAGTTAATTAATTAATTAATTAATGATCAATTAATTAATTGACTGATTAGTTAACGATTATTCAATTAATTAAATATAGTATTAATTACCAATCAATTAACTAAATTTGTACTCAAGTTTTAATTTAAGCAAGTTGATTATAATTTGAGCATTAAGTATGATTAATATGTGATTAAGATTGATTTTTAATTGATTATTTATTTAATAAAGGTTTAAATGCTTAATTATTATTAATTAAGTCAAGTTTTAGCTTATGAACTTAATCAAGGTTTGTTTAATTAATAATTAAATTTAATTATAGTATAACTATTTAATAAATATTAGTTCGGATTTTAATTATTTATTTAAGGAATGATTATTTAATCATCATTTTAAAGATTAAATAAATGTTTAATTATTTATTTAAATGTTTTTATTTATTTATTTATTTATTTAAACATAAATTTGGAATTACATTATCTATTTAATAATTTATTTTGTATTTTGTTATTATTTAGAAGTTTATTTGTTATATTATTTTAATATTATTTAATTATTAAATAAAGGTTTTTAAGTTTGAATTACTTATTTTCCAAGGATGTTTCTAAAAGGCACTTTCATCCAAGGGATCTCTTTGTCGATCACCTTTAAGTAACGTGCATGAATTAGGAGTTGAGTAATATTGTTTAGCCGAACAAAAAATTATGTGCTATTAGTATTATTGGTTAAATTGTAGGTACACGTGTTAGTAGAATAAAATTCGGTTTGCTTGTTAAACTTAATTGAATTTAAATATCTTTTTAACAAGACAAATCACTCTCTTGTTACTATATTAATGTGGACATGTTAATATGTTATGTATTGTTTGATATGTGTGGACATCTATTAGTGGAGTATATCCTTATTCTACTATAACTTTTCGTTAATCGTGTTGGACATCTATTAAGCAGAACAAAACTCATTCTGTTAGTAAGTCAAGTTTGACATGTGTTTAGCAGAACAATTCCTCGTCTGCTATAATTGTAACTTATTTAAGTTGAACCAAATTAGAAAAGAACTATTGTGGTTCTTTAGCCTCTTATGTTTTGAAATCAATATTTCATACTTTGACAAGTGTTTAAATTTTTCCATTTTTAAATATGATATTTAAAGGCTAATTTAAGAAATAGTTTATTATAAGGATATTTTTTATATTAATACTTTTTAAATGAATTTTAAAGTCTTTATTCGTTAATATAGTTTCAAAAAATTTAGAGGAGAATGTTGCGAATAATAACCTGTTTATCTAAAAGTATTTTGAATCATCTCTTATTTATAAAGTCAATTTATAAATGATTTTGATTTTTATAAAGGAAGATCGAAATAGTTTGATATTTATAAAAGAAGCCGTAAATGGTTTTAGATATTTATAAATAAAGCTTATAATGATTAGAATATATATATAATAATTTTATAAAGTATTATCTCCAAGTTTTTTTTTTGTGTGAAACTCTTCAAACAAATATCAAACCATTTTAGCCTTTTATAAGTAATCTAAAATTATTCTTTTGAGCACGGGCTTTTGTCGGTAAAAAGGAATCATTATCATATCTTGAAGCGGGTACAAAAGATCACCCGTATGGGGTTTCTACTACTGTCTTATATTTATTACCATACTGGAGATTAATAAAAAATCAGTGGACAGTTAGGAACACCAAGGTACACAAAAGATTCGTAATGGAGACAATTTAAGATAAAAAAAGACTTTTTTGCATAAAGCTTTGGATAAAACGAATCATAATGAGGACTTTAAGTTGGTAGAAATGACCCAATCAAATCTCCCCAAGTAGGATTCGAACCTATGACCAATCGGTTAACAGTCGACCGCTCTACCACTGAGCTACTGAGGAACAACGAGAGATTCGACCTCATAGAGTTCAACTCCCGTTCTCAACCCATGAGTCCGAAGTCTCGCAACGAGCGTAACCCTCGTGTTTAGTTGCCACCAATGAGTGTGGAACCCTGAACAAACTGCCGGTGATAAGCCGGAGGAAGGTGATGATGACGTCAAGTCATCATGCCCCTTATGCCCTGGGCGACACACGTGCTACAATGGGCGGGACAAAGGGTCGCGATCCTTGAGAAGTTAAGAAATGGAATTGGGTTTTGAGTAAAGAGTTTTCCTTAAATGAATAAGATTTATTAAAATGGGTTTATATGAAAAGTGATAAAGGAGGTTATGCTTGAGATATTCTTATCCTTAATTTAAACAAAGTATGTTAATCCTTGATATTATTTGGAAATGAGAAATCCATTTTAATTGTCTGTGAAAATACCTCGCTAGTGAGATAGGTATATGAATACATTTCCTAGTATTTAAAATATGACATTTTATGCATGTACTTAGATTCGCGAGATAAATATATGTATATATATATATATACACACACATTTCTAAGCATAAAAATTATACTTTTTGAATATACCTAGTTCAGTGAGATTGGAATATTAATTTACTTCCTAAGTATCAGAAATATGATGCTTTATGCATATACCTAGGTCAGTGAGATAAGTATATGTATATGCATATTTTGAAGAACTAAAATAATTTTTGGTGAATATACTTGTATAGTTGAGGTAAGTATTTGAAAATTTTAATAATATTCATCGGGTACAACGATAATGGCGGATGCTAATTTTCATCAAGGCGACTAGGTTTTGCTCCCCCCTTTCTCTGTCTACTGTCGATCGTCTTCCTTCCTCTTTTATCCTTATCCTCCGCCTTCCTCCAACCTCCCTTAACCTTATCCCTAGCTTTATCCTTCGTGGATCTGTAGCTTCATCCATTCCAGATTCATATCTACCCCGACTTTTGTTGATAGCCAGTTCTAGGTCATAGTTGTATGCTTCATCGGACATCAATTATTCTACTACAACCTTTGACATACACTCTCTCTCTCTCCCCCTCAATTTCTATTTTCTGACAGCACAATCGAAGCTCACCTTTCTTTCTCCTCTCATCCCTAGATATGAGACTTTTGTTTGCTTTACTCCATACCAGCTACTGTCCATAATCTTTCTTGTAAATCGATAGCTACCTTGTAGGCTCCGCAGGCTATTGTTGATGTTGGAGTCTTTAATATGCTGACTGTGTTGTCATAGTCCACCATCGATTGCCTCCCTCATCCCCTCTAACCTACTATGTTGCTTGCGACTAGTTCGGTGGTAGCTTGTGCTGTTTTCGGTAAGGTTCTTGGGTTTATTGCCAGCTTGTGATGTGGTGCTGAGACTGTTGTTTTCAAGTCTTCGGCTCTCTATGAGTTTTCGTACATTTTCGTGTGTGTCAACTTAGTGCAAAACTGGGTTTGGCTATGAGGTTTCTTGATTTTTAGCGAGTTTGTTTGTTGTTCTTATTGTGGCTTCATTCTAATTTCTGTCTTTTAACCAAGGAATGCCACAAAGCCGTATATCCCTTTGTTTATGTGCTATTAACTGAGCCTATCTTACCCAGCATACCGCTTCATTTCATTGCACATTCTATACTTCAATTATCTGCATTACATACAATGCTCTGTTTTATTTCCTTATGCTTTGGTGTGTTAGCAGTTTCATATGTCTGGATTGTCTTGTTATGAAAAGCTGCGCCTTTGCGGAAGCGACCAGGATTTTCTTCACCCAATTACTTAAAAATGATTTCTATTGAAACAAACACAGATATGAAATCACATGCGTAAACACAAACTATTCCACCCAACCACCCTCTTTATTGATTCTCTAAACGAATTTTGTTTACACACACTGGTTCAACAACCAACAATAAACAAACTACAAGAATCAATAACCTTATTGAGAAAGAGAAAGAACATCTAGATGACTACAACTCTTGTTGGAGAAGGAGAACAATGAAGAACGATGGCTAACCCTTGGATTAATTGGAGGCACCAATCCTCTCTAGGGCACTAAGCCCTAGAGGCACGCAGCCGCCACTCTATTCGGTCATACATTAATCCAACCCTATGTGCTGCTTTTATAGGAGAATATAAGGCCTAGGAAAAATATCCAAATTTCCTCTTTGAGATATATTAGGAATATATCCCCTCAATACTTGCAGAATAAGTCACAGAAAGACCGGGCCAAAATCAAGCAATAAATCCGCTCAAACGTCAAACTACTCCTTCTAACCTTCATTCTGTTGCTGCACCATCTCCTTTATCGCTAAGCACATCCACGCTTCGACTTCATTAACATATATGATTTCATGTCACAAATCACAACACTCCACCTTGATATGAAATTGCATCACATCAAACTTCCAACACACAAGTCATCTAGCTCTTTCAATGACACCTTCTCTCAACCAACGTCGATTTCCAGGCAATGAGATGCACCCCACCTATTTTGAGTATAGGGAATCAATTGATTTCAGGGCAACAATCACACACAGTCGATTTGAAAGGACTACGACCACACCTCAATTACAAACACAACCCACCGCCTGCAAAGGTGCATCTATCACCTGAGTTGCACCGTGCATAAACCAACGGCCTAAAAGTGCTTGCAATACCATTGACACCCGTCTAACACTTGATCTGAGCTCCTTCCTTGATCATCTCGGATCCCTCGAGCATCATCAACATGAAGACCCCTGTCGAACACATCAGCAGTGACCAAATTAACCTCTCCACCTTGCTGTGGACAAGGTTCTTCAACCGTGTAACACCCCATATTTCTTTTAACACTAAAGTAACAAATTAAAGAATAAATAATCTCAGATGTGAGAATTAAGGGAAACGGGTTGTGCCATTGTGTTCGTCTGGAATTCTGGTTGAGTTAGAGTTCGAGTTTGCGTGAATTGGACTTTGCATGAAGAAGTTATGGCCATCGGAAGTTTCAGAAAAATTCAAACAGATTTCAAAAATTCGAATTTCAGAGTCAGAATGGGCTAGGCGGGAAATTTCCCACTAGGGCCAGGTCGACCAGGGGGTCGACCTACCCTCACCAGGTCGATCAGGGGGTCAACCTGCCCCCTTGGGCAGATTTGTTAGATGACCTGTTTATGACTATATGCTGAGTCATTAGGGTTTCTGATCTGGTCTGAATGGCTGGGGTTAATTCTGGGTTGATCGGATGGCTTAAATTAATCCTAAACTCTATAAAAACACATGTAGACTCAAACCCTAAAATCAAATAAAAATTAGAATCATGGCCTCCATGCCATCACCTAGCAACCTAGAATAGCCGCCACCAATTAGGGAGGAAGAAAAGCTAATCAAATTCAATTCTAATCTAAACCGCAACAAATTGTCTTCTCCAAAGGAAAGCTAATTCAATTTCAGAACTTATATTTCAGAACTCAAGACCTTCTTTGAGTTGTGAGTTCGATTTCTTTAATAAAATAATTAACAATTTAATTGGATTGAGCTATGATTTGGATTATATGGCTATGTTGTGAATTATGGACCGTATGTTATTATCTATGTGGTAAATTCTATGATGTTATCATCTATGTTGTAAAGTTGTTATCATCTATGTTGTAATTCTATGATTGGCTTATGTATAATTAATTCATAATGATGTTTCATATGCTAGTTTGGTTATGTTGTTGGAACTAATTAATATGTTGAATCATATGTATGTATGTATGTATGCAAGTCTAGATGTTAGTTTAGATCTGGATCATATGCAAGTTAATGAAATTATCTACAACCTTACATGTTTCATGACATCTATTTTATATGTAAATTGGATCTAAAGTTAGGCTATGACATGTGTGAGTTCTATATGCTAGTTTACATGTTTAGATGCAAGTTTACACCATCGTTTATGTTGCATAAATCACATATGCAAGTATATATACATGTTTGGAGTATGAATCATGCCTATGCAAGTTTACACCTTATGATTAGATCTATGACATACATGGTTTATGCAAGTTTGTGACTATTACCCAAACATGTTCACACATTTAGATTTAGATCTATGACGTATGTAGTTTTATGCAAGTTTGTGACTTTGGCCTATGCAAGTTTTAGATGAAGAACCTTATTCACACATGCAAGTTCACCCCATATGTTTAGATCTAGTTTTATTTCTATGTATGTTGTGATGTTTTCTCTTTATTCCATAAGTTAGACTATTCGAGTCTAATGTATATTTTACGTTAAACGAACGAACGTACAACGTGGGGCCATGGGATAATATTAAAATATTTAATATTGAGAATTGGCATAAATGCCTTAAATGGCATAAAATAAATATATGATGATAATTGGTATAATTTTGCGTACCATAAATAGATGGGCATAATTGAGTCAATTATGGGCATAGTTAAATTTGGAATTAGTTGATAATTTGAATAGGGAAATTAATTCAAATTGGGGGACAATTAATTATGTGTAATTAATCGCCTAAGACACGAGGTTAGGCTCTTTTGTGGTGTAAGGTTGCCTGGACCCGCCTGGCAAATCCAGCTGCCACAAATGCCAGTCTAATGTGGGAGGTCTTAGGCATAAATTAAATGCGTAACAGTTGTAAAGACACGAGGTTAGGCTCTTTTATGGTGTAAGACTGCCCGGACTCGCCCGGCATATCCAGCTGCCACAAATGCCAGTCTAATGTGGGAGGTCTTTACAAGGTTACGGTGTTAATGAATTAAGAAACACTTAACCAGATAAACATGTAGTGGGACATGAGGGGGTTAAGTGGGTGCCTTGGGTGGCATGTGGAATTTAGTGGGTGTCTTGGGTGGCATTTGAAATACGATTAGAAACACTTAACCAAAAATTGGAAACATGTAAGTGAACATGAATAAGAAGAGGGTTAAGTGGGATGTACTAGAGAGGACCAAGCTTAGGTGGATAGCTTATGTCAAGTAATGGGGGCCCGTTTCAACCAGTAACCCATAAGTATCTTTGTGGGCTCGACCCAAGTCGAGGATGGGACACGCGTACTGGGCTTGACTGTAAGAGGCCAAAACGAGTTAGCGGTGGCACCGCAAGTCCAACGGGTTCATGAGCATGTGTGGGCCCAGGCCGGTTGGTAAGATGTTGTTGCGTCGTGTAGGTATAAGTCGTGCATTGTTGGTGGTATCGGGTTGCCACTTTGGGGAGTGATACACCCCACTATGGGGCCAGCACGGATATCTACGAGTTAGGGAGCCGATCGCATGGGGGTAATGGGTACACCTAGTGGAGATAGGGGCAGGCGGCACCTATGAAGGCAACTAGGGGTACACGAAACTACCATTATCATTATTAAAGTCTAGTAGGCGGGATCAACTTTTAGGGTGTTTGGTGTGGTGCAGTGTAGTAATTATCTTATAGCGACTAGGTGCGCCTTTAACGTTATCTTTGTTCATCTTATTTCCTTTTGTTTACTCTGCCATACCGAATTGTTCACAGTCATTTCCTTATTTTCCAACTTATGCCTTAGCCTAGTTATTTTGATAATTATATTGTTAAAGTTATCGCACTCGCCAGACTTTATGTCTGACCCCCTTTGTTTCCACCTCTTTTCTTTCCCCTCCCCCTCAGGTGCTCAGGGTGGAACTAGCACCAGTGGAGCTTGATTTTGGACAGCTGTATCTCTTACTTTTAGAAGTTGCTTGGATCGCTGAAGTAAAAGTTCAGCCTATCTTATTTATGGCTATTTTGTATTGCGGTTATGTCTTTCAATTTATGTACTCTGATTTAGTCAAGATGGATATTAT
Organism: Allium sativum; assembly: GCA_030737875.1. Taxonomy (NCBI): domain Eukaryota; kingdom Viridiplantae; phylum Streptophyta; class Magnoliopsida; order Asparagales; family Amaryllidaceae; genus Allium; species Allium sativum. Next base: position 524,700,234 of record CM060926.1, read on the forward strand.
GTACTTTGACTCTGGTTTTTGATGATGTAATCAAACCTATGTGTTTACCGCTGCAATGAATAAAATTTTAAAGTTTTAAGTAATGTTTATATTTGTCTTGTTGTTAAGTTTCTGTTCTATACACACTTAAAACGCTCCATAGAAGTTAATGCATTCCCTTTATGAGTGACATTAATGGACGTGGGGTGTTACACGTGGTATCAGAGCTGAAGGTTACCAGAACAGATATGAATTTTGAAAAACTATTTTTCAAAAAACACTTTTATAAAGAAGTACCTTCAAAAGTATGTTTTAAGGAAAATATTTTCAAGAGAAAAGCTTATTTTAGAAAGCATAACCCCAAGAGCCATATATCTTTCGTTCGGTTCTTTTGTATTGAATCTTTCCTTTTTCGTTTTAGCATGTCTGGAATTTCCGAGATACCCGAGGGGATACCGATACCAGGATGGTTTAGGAGGTATTTGGAGACTAGGGCCACCACCGCAGTGTAACGACCCTGAAAATCTGAACCAATTTAAAATTTTTAAATTGGCTAAAATTATGGATTTCAAATATTTAAAATAAATATTTTAAATAATAGCAATGAAAAGTGAGTTTGAATCGACGTTTGAAAATGAATATAATTAATCCTAATTATAAACAAGGCCTGTAATGGCGCTGCAATTTCAAAAATTGAATTCAAACTTTGTCGGACTGTACCGGGTGCAAAGCAAAACGGATTTAGTGAAACCAAAAATATTTAAATCTGTTAGTGAATACCTTTCTAATGAATCTGAAAAATCGAAGTTTCATGGCGGAAAGCAAAATTTATGGCCAAATGAATTTTCAGAAAGGTCGCCATGGAATTTATATAGCCCGTGAAATTGGCCATTTTGCAAACGACCTCGGAATTCAACAAAACCACTTTTGTTGGATCCGGGATGAGAAGTTATTGCTAGGTTTCAAATTTCATAATTTTTGAAGCTGGTATGTGAGAGTGGCAAAGGAAAATGTGTTTTGGTCAATTACAGTTAAATTGGATCGACCAGAAATAGGCCTTTTTGCAAACGGTCTCAGAATTTGACGAAACTAGTTTTGTTGGGACCGTATCGTCAAAACATAGCCAGATTTATTTTTCTGGAATTTTTCGAATCAGTTTGTGGCCCTGGCAAATTGAAATGTACGTTCAAATTAAATATTGAATGTTTTATATTTTAATTTGAATGGAAACTGAATGAAACAGTCGAATGGGCCTACGAAACATATCCAATTGTGTTCGGAATGGGGGTAAAACGCTAGGGATGACAGTCGTTAGGTTTGAATTGGTGTTCGCAGGAGGCAAGGGGTATTTTCGGATTTTTAAAACTTTATAAATAAATAAAAAATATGATTTGTCCACGTCAGACAACCCCCCCCCCCCCGACATTCTCTCTCCCCGAAAAACGATATACGTCGGAGGCACTTCAATCCTTCTCCTCCGATTATCTTCCAATCCACACAATAAAACGCCACAACCCAGTTGAGTAAATTGAAGAGCTCGATCTCTCCTTTAAATCCATCATGGTCTTGAGTTTTATCGTGGAGTATCGGGGACGAATCGGCCTCTCAAAGTTCACCACTTTCGAACGCCGCCCCGCCTGATTCTGACCACCGAGTTGACCGCCATCAGAGGTGTAGGCGCGCCTCTCCTAGCCCTTCAAGGTGGCGCAGGCCGATCTTCATATAGTTGCACGGATTGAAAGAAAATTCAAAACCTAGTTTTGAAGAATTCAGAGAGGTATCGACTATATTAATTTTCAACAGTTTTAACACCTTTAAACCGTTGCAAACTTTGAAAAATCATATCTTTTTCGTATGTTGACGAAATTCGATGAAACAGGAAACATCGTGACCGTGTGGACGTCTTCTACATTCTAGGAGAGACCGCGTATTTTTCTGAGCCTTCTGCTATTTTTAGTGGAGTGGAACCCAATGTGAGATTTCTAATTTATAAACGATATGGAAAACGACGATGTATAAATTATATAGTCGATGTATGAGTTATATAAGCGTTGTACACCTCATGTATAAGCGTTGTATAAGTTGTACGTTCGATGTATAAGTTGTATATGCATTGTAAAAATTATATATGTGTTGAAATAGAAGTGAAATGCTATATATATATATATATATATATATATATATATACGCCCCTCGTCCACAAACCATGGACGATATTTATTGGTTGTGATTGGTGTGAAAATTGATTGATAGCGAATGGTTGATTGGAATTGTTTGTGGTTGATATTGATTTATTGTGGTTGAAAAATACCCGTTTGTGGTTGAGAAATATTTGGTTGAAACCACATAGGATTAGTTTGTGGAAATGAAATAAATATACATGCCGCCTGCGTGCGAATTAGATGCATGATTCCCTATTGTCAAAAGCTGCGAGGCTTTAAGGTAGAGCGAGGAGTCGTACTAGGGACGGTCCCGGTTTTAACTACCCTGCCGTTATGCTACCGAAATTTTGAATAATATTCATGTGTTTGAATTATTTCCATTTGTTGAAACTATATTTATTCATTGAATAGAAAACCTTCATGTGTTGAATTGAAATTCATTCGTTGAATAGAATTCATGTGTTGAATGGTATTCGTGTTTTTAAATATAAAAATCACCTTTCTATATATATATATATATATATATATATATATATATATATACAAACTATAGAAAACCTTCATGTGTTGAATTGAAATTCATTCGTTGTAACGACCCTGAAATTTGGGGCCAATTTAAAATTTTCATTTTAGAGATTTTAGGGGTGTCTAAATATTTAAAATAAATTATTTCAAATAATTATGAATGGGAATTTACTTTGAGCAAAGTTAATGCAAATATATTCAAATAAATTACATAAAGAATTAGAAATAGGAAGGTAGTCGGAAAAGTCAAACCTGAATTTTGACTGACTACAGAGGATGCAAATTAAACAGGATTTCAGTGAAACCAAAAATATTTAAATCTGTTAATGAATATCTTTCTAACGAATCTGAAAAATCGAAGTTTCATAGCAGAAATCAAAAGTTATGGCCAAATGAATTTTCAGAAAGGTCGCTATAGAGAATATATCGCCCTTGAAAATCGACATTTTGCATACGACCTCGGAATTCGACGAAATCACTTTTGTTGGATCCGGGATTTAAAATTATTGTTAGGTTTCAAATTTCATGATTTTTGAAGCTAGTATGTGAGCGCAGCAAAGGATAATGTGTTTTGGTCAATTTCAGTTAAATTGGGTCGACCAGAAAATAGCCATTTTCAAACTGTCTCAGAATGAGGCGAAATTAATTTTGTTAGGACCGTATCGTCATAAGAAAGCCATAAATAATTTTTCTGGATTTTTCTGGGTTAGTATGTGACCCCGGCGTATTTAAATGTACAGTAAATATTTAATTAATTAATTTTTAATGTAAATTTAAATAAAATATTTATAGATTTCGGAATTGGGCTACGAGACCTGTCCCATTGCGTTCAGAAGGCGTCAAAACCTTAAGAACGACAGTGAGCAGGCCAAATTCCGAGTTAGTGGCCAAACGGGCCTTTATTGGGTATTTAAGAATTAATAATTAATTAACCCTAATATTATATTATATAAAGGAGCTACAGTTCATCTTCTTCCCGTTCGTTCTTGGCCGCCGTAACCCATGAGCAGCACAAATCTTTGAACTCCGATTCGACCTCCATCTCTCAATGAAAATCCTCAAACAAATACTCGTTTCGAAGCTCTTTCCGAGCTCTTCGATTTGGTACCAATCCCAGCACCCCTCGACCACCGTAGCGCCGCCACCGTCCCCGAGAAGGCGCCGCCGTCGCACCCCTACCGGGTCCCACCACGTTGATCGCACCCCTCCAAACTCCCGGCGCTGTTTCACCTTCCGTAGCCCTCCGACGTCCCGCAGACGGTTCGTGAAACCATCGCTTACAACTCTAGAAAACCGCGATCAAAGTTTTGAACAAATTGGGTTTCAAGGTAATTTCTTATTTCAGATTTTGCCACGCTTTTAAGCGTCGCTGCGATAGTTGTAAAAAGTCGATTTTTGATTATTCATATGAATTTGAACTTGAATCCTTTCAGATCCGAATCCGTCTGGACCGTGAACACGAGATCTAATCGTACTCGAATATTCATCTCAGATCTGACAACTGTGAGAATTTATTTTTAATTAAATTTAATTTATTTAATGATTATTTCTATGATTATTAATAGTATATCTAATATGACATGATATCTAAAACATGGATCTGAACTGTTCATACCGTACGATATTGAATCTAAATTGCCTATAATGACATGATATTAAATCTGAAATTTTGTCGTTAAATATGAATTGAGGGATTAATTAGAATTAATTATGTGTTAATTTATTTAATCCTGTCTTGTTGATTTGCCATATGCCAAGTTAAACCTCTTCTTGTAAATTGCCTTGAGATTAATCATTGAATTTGGACATGTTATGTTTGGATGTTGATTGCCATGAGATTTGACATGAAATACGATAATTTTTTTATTGAACATTGAAATGAGATATGGCGTTTACATTAAATTAATGTATGAATTTTTGTATGAAAATAAAGTTGCATTTTTATATGCAAATATAAGATAGAAAATGACGATGAAATAAAGTTGCATTTTTATATGCAAGTATAAGATAGAAAATGACGATGAAATAAAGTTGCATTTTTATATGCAAATATAAGATAGAAAATGACGATGAAATAAAGTTGCATTTTTATATGCAAATATAAGATAGAAAATGACGATGAAATAAAGTTGCATCTTTTTATATGCAAATATGTGACAGAAAATGACAATGAAATAAAGTTGCATTTTTATATGCAAATATAAGACAGAAAATGACGATGAAATAAAGTTGTATTTTTATATGCAAATATATGACAGAAAATGACGATGAAATAAAGTTGCATCTTTTTATATGCAAATATATGACAGAAAATGACGATGAAATAAAGTTGCAGAAAATGACGATGAAATAAAGCTGCATCTTTTTATATGCAAATATATGACAGAAAATGACGATGAAATAAAGTTGCATCTTTTTATATGCAAATATATGACAGAAAATGACGATGAAATAAAGTTGCATATTTTTATATGCAAATATATGACAGAAATTGACGACGAAATAAAGTTGCATTTTTATATGCAAATATAGGAGTAGGAATTTACGATGAAACAAAATTTACATTTTTATTAATGTAAATAAAAGGGATTTTCATTACATTGAAATTTTACATTTTTCTTTGTAATTTAATGGTGAATTTCATCGTATGTCAAGATTTACATTTTATATGTAAATTATAAAGTGAAATTATATTGTATGTTAAAATTTACATTTTTATATGTAAATTATATAGGGAATTTCACTGTAGGGTAAAATTATATTTTTACAATGTGAATTAGAAGTAGTGTTTGCATTGTAATTAAAAATTATATTTTTACAATGTGAATTAGAAGTAGTGTTTGCATTGTAATTAAAAATTATATTTTTACAATGTGAATTAGAAGTAGTGTTTGCATTGTAATTAAAAATCATATTATTTTTAATGTGAATAAAGAGGAATTTCACCGCATGTACATTTTACATTATTTTTGATGTAAGTTAAATATATAGAAATGCACCGTATGTTAAAATTTACATTTTCTTAAATGTAAATATATAGAAATTCATCGTATGTTAAAATTTACATTTTTGTTAATGTAAATTAAGAGGGATATACCGTAGGAAAAAACTACATTTTTTTTATGTAAAAATAAAAGAAATTTCAACGCATTGATAAATGTACATTTTTGCTAATGTAGATATATAGGATTTTCACCATATGAAAAAAATCACATTTTTACTAAGGTAAGTATATAAAGAATGAATCTTGCATTGTAATTAAAGAGTGAATTTTTACATTGTAAATAAAGAATGGATTTTATATTGTAATTGAAGGAAAAAATTCACATTTTAATTTACAAATAAAACAAGAATGTGACATGTAAATAAAGATTACATTTATTATTAATGTAATGTGTATAGGAATTCCACCGTAGGAAAAATTCACATTTTAATTTACAAATAAAATAAGAATGTGACATGTAAATAAAGAAGTAGGAATTTACACTGTAGGAAAAATTATATTATCTACATTGTAATTAAAATGATGATTTACATGTAAAATAAAAATTACATCCTTACATGTAATTGGAATGAAATTTACATCATAAAATTATATTTTAGATGTAATTAAAAATTAAGAATGCACTTTGAAAAGGAATGAATATTTTATATGTAAATAGACTTATAATGTAAATGAAAGATAAAAGGAAATGAATTGAATGATGGGTTATAATTTACATTTTTTTATGTAAATTATAGAAGTATAAGAAATAAAAGAAATAATTCATTATCTAATTATAAATTACATTTCCATGTAATTAAAGAAAAGAAAAGATAAGGAAATGAGAATTTACATAAGAATGAAGAGTTAAACGATTTATATATATATATATATATATATATATATTTATATAAATATATATATAATTAAACGAATCGAGCGCAGTAGTTCGCGTTTTGAAATCGTACTTTTAAACGAATATACCGGAAGATCCGACCGTCGGATTTTCCCAAAACTGAAAACATTAGGACCGTCTTGGAAAATTCTTTCCAACGATATAAAATACGTCATGATCCAACGGTTAGATTTTGAGAAATGTGAAAATCAAAATTGGTTGAAAGCAGCGCTAGGGTCGTCCATTGACCTGAAGCGTCGATAATTAAAATTTAATTATTTTAAATAATTAAAATAGAATGAATTGTTAATAAAAATATTATTAACAAAAAAGAGGGATTTCCAATATATATATATATATATATATATATATATATATATATATATATATATATATATATATATATATACGAGGGTTGTTTGGAAAGCCGAGTTATTCTCATTCCAAATAACCCAGCGACGTTAAAATCGAAGTATGAGGACGGCGTATGAAGACCGTAAATCTTCCCTCGAATGGACGATGATCGAGGCCCTGATTTGACTTGCTCCCAATTCAAGGGTCATGGTCGTTGCCCAAACGTACGTGTTGATTTCACGGATTTGACTTTCGTTCAGACCCAGAGCTTAAGTTTAAATGGACGGTGTGTCTGACATTGTACCCCGTTAAATATCATGTTGTTGATTTTCTATTAATATATAAATGTTGGTGGTGAAGAATTTATTCTTTACTTAACACCCATTTATATATTGATAGATGATCGGTGGCACGATATGGAGTGACAGTGTGGCATACTAAGATGCAATGATCAAGGTTTCTTGTTGAAAAGCAGAACCTTGTGGTGACGATCAAAGCATAGCTTGAATAAGCATAGCTTTGTGTATTACGTAACTTCACGAGCCTCACAAACCGGTAGAGTCTAAAACGGGCGAAGGCAACGCAGGGAAACCAACACGTTTCTTTCTAGCTAGAAGTGGTGTTTGGGTTTTAACACAGCCCGGCATTTTACTTATGTGGATGATGGAATGAGGCGCCTCAGATATTAGGTCCTATAGGACTGGGAAACGTGTGCTTAGGAATTGCCAATCCTCAAAGCTGTATGTGAGGACCGGCACTGCTGTTTCCAAGGGTTCACTGCGGGGAATCCTGAGACATTAGCTAGAGTGTCTCGAATCGGTAAGGAGCTCCGCTCTAGCCTTGACTCATGATGGAAACCAAAATCCAAATACGACCCGACGAATTTGATTGTATTACTAGTACGGAGGCATAATATATGGGTACCTATGCTTCCTAGGATTAATACATTTACTTTGAAATGTTTTCATATACACTAATGATAATATTAGAGTTGTATTTGCCGTATTTAGCATGTTTAATCATCATAAGGTAAAACCCTATCCTCTGGTGTGCGTTGCATTGTGTGATGGGACTTGGGTCTTATGGTGATTCCATTTTTCCAAAAGCATTGCGTTGTTTACGATGTATTTATTTATTTGTTATAACACTTTAAATTATGCACGACAATCCATTAGAGTAAACCCGTTCCACGTTAGCGACGTGGTCTTTTGGACTTGCCTTATTACTAGTAGTTATTTTAGTTAAGAATTCTCACACCAGTCCCACGACTGACCTGTAGTTTGTTTCGCCTTTTTGCAAACTCGGGTGCCCTTCTTTCTACACGGGCAGCCAAGTAAACAGGTTCATTCTTTCCTTTGGAGTTGCTATTTTGGAGTTGCTGTCTTTAGAGCTTTCTTGGTGTTGCTTAGTTGAGGTGATGACTTGGAGCAGTGAAGACCATCTATCATTTATTTCCTTTTCCACCTTTTCTTTTTGAGACTTGAAACACCCCACCTCCGTTAGGGTCACTCTCAAAGGGAATGCCCTAATTTTGGTGGAGGTTTATAAGTATAAGTCACAGATATACAAGACAGATATAAGAACACATATTTGTGAACAGCAGAAAAGCAGCAACTTTTATTTCATAAAAGTAAATACGTGGTACAACAACATCACCATGATTGTCTTACATCCTTTCAAAACATACATAACACCTTCATAACTGTCTTGATTACATTATTTTAAAGAAGCATAAAGAAAACATAAATAAACTGCAAAAGTCCCATAGTTGTTGTCCAAAGCCATAGTTCAAACGAAAAGGTCCAAGCAATACATTCTTTCTTTTCAAGCTGGATATGACTGCTGGTCAAGCTACGGTATTCCCTCCCTGTGGACCTGGGGAAGAAAAGAAGACGAAAGAAAAGTAGAGTCAGACATAAAGCCTGAGTAAGTCTAGGACTATTCAGTCTATGAATAAAGAACTGGGTATGATAAGTATAAACAAGAAATGGGGAAAGCACTATAAACTTGGTTAAGTTGTCTAGGGTCGAATATACTATCGTACCCCATATTAATCTCTGTACCCATATAAACTAGTTCCCAATAGGCACCCCATAACCAGGGTGAAGTGATCCATTTTACGATGATCGGCTCCTACTTGCATAGTTACATGTGTCTTACGGCCCCCGATGTTGTAGTTACCTATGCTGGTCCCACCATGGGGTGTATCAAGTCCCATGGCGGCGACCCGACACAACCCTAGAATGCACAGGTATGCTACTGGTGCCCAGTGCCTTATTTTTCTGCGCCGGAGTGAGTGCACGCCCACACCCCGTTAGAACCTACACTGCTGCACCACCGCCGTCGATTTGACCTCTTACATTCAGCCCAGTAATCGTGCCCCACCCTGCCTAGTTTCAGGGTATCATGATACACCTTATAGGGTTACTGCTGACAAGGGTCCCCCGCTACAAGGTTTTCTACTTCTAGCCAACATGCTAAGTTGGTTAAGTGTTTTACGAACCTAACCCCCAATCAGTCTGTTTAGTTTAGCATGTCCCATTTTTGATTAAGTCTTTAGTTTACTTAATCCTATCAGTCCTGACTCAGCCTTAATTGTCTTATTAAAGCCTTGACCTCTCACATTAGACAGGTATTGTTGTGGCTGCCTGTTGCCGGTTGGTTCCGGGCAGTCTTACGCCACAACTCAGTCTAACCTCGGGTCCTTATTGGGCTCCATGTTTAACCACCCACATTGGATAGGTATTGTTGTGACTACTGGACAGCCGGGCGGTTCCGGGCAGGTTTACATCACAACTCAATCCAACCTCGGGTTAAACACATCGTATTTTCTATGTTTACATATTTTGTCTTTCTTCTTTATTTTCTTATATGTAAATATTTGCGGCCCATTATTAAAAATCAATGGTGTGAAGGTTACACCAATCATGGGCCCAACCCATACTTGAATTTGGGCCCCTTTACTTTATATTTTCATTTATTAATTAATTTGGCCCAACGCTATTTTCCCCCATTTAATACGTTCGTTTATTATATATATATGTTGGGCTTAGCCTTTTCAAGCCCAACTTAGCCATGTGAAAAAAAGGGAGGCTTAAAGCGTGATTACATACACAAAAAGGGGAATGTGAACGCATGAACTTGCAACATAACGTTGGAACTACAAGATAGAAACCGGTGTACTTTCATAGTAGTAACGTATACTTTGGTCATAAAGCATAAGTGACATGAATCAAAGCATGTAAACTTGTAGTTAAGTTAAGAATCTAAATTGGATATCATCATTGACACATAGTCTTAACTACAACATAAACCTATATTTTTCTTTAGGCATAATGTCAAACATAAGCAAATCATGTTCATAAGGTTACTACATGTTTACAAGGGTGCTTACTTTTGTTACTAATACAAAAGTATAGTTCAACTAGAATTATTCCAACTTAATCATGATTTTAAATCTATTCACATAACCATGGCACACATATACTTATGGCATAAATATTTCTAAACATGAAATCATGATTTTTACTTTAGTCATGCAAACTTGCAAATGGGATTTTAAATCTAACCTAGCTATGTACCACATGTGTCATCATATAATTCTTGTTAACAATATAGGCCTAACATGTTTTTCAATTATGCAAAATATCAATCATAGCCTAGTCATATTCATAAGTTCGCAAAGAGGTTTTCTAGTACAAAAGTATGGCTTAATATATAGATCATGATGCCAAATTTTCAACATAATTTCATATGAATTATAATAACCCAAATTTGTTCCAATTACACACAAAATGATTTTTGTACAGAAATACACATTATGATGGCATAGTAGCAAAACCACAAACTTGCATGAATTTCAATTAAAGAACTACATACATGTAGCTTCAACATGAATTACAAACTTTGCGAATATCCAAACGTATACTTGCATAAAACTACCGCAAACATGTAGTTTTTATAATGAATAACATACTTTGCGAATATCCAATCGTTATACAATATTCCAAATCGATAAGAATCATAGTAACGCACAAATATGAATTACTTATCACCACAAATCAAGTGTACAAACCAACACAGTTATTTATTCATACCAAAATAATACTCTACTTACAATCGTGTGGCGAATTCTCCAATTCAGGAATTTGGAGATGCGACTCCTTTTGACGTAGGCGTTGATTTGATTTGTTTAAGTTGCTTTATGCTTTAGAATTTTCCTCCTAATCTTCTCTCAAATTGGTGGCTACTCCTAGTCGTTCCTCAGCAGCATGATGGCCTCATTCTTATTTTTTTGTGTGAGTTTAGGTTAGGTTTGAGTTGTATATATAGAATTTTAGGATTAATTTAGGCCGTTTGATTAATCCTAGAAATGACCATAACCGTTCGGTCAGGATAGAGTTATCCTATTGACTCAGCCATGAGTCAGAAATGACTCAGCATTGACTCAGCGATGAGTCAGAAATGACTCAGCGTATTAAATGTTCACCAATTCAAACGTAAATACGTATTTAATAGATACATTTTCCCCTTTACCGTATTAATTACCCATATATAAATATTTATTTATATATGAATAAATATTTTCTTACCTTTAATTTGTCATAATTAAAAATTGGAGAAGGCCAAAAAAACCATCCTTGACAACCAAAAATGCGCAACGTACGCTACATGATGCGTACACGTCATATATACATATATATATATATATGCGTATATGTATATATATATATATATATATTATATATTCATTTTTTTCTCTATCTTCCCAATTACCCATTTTCACACTAAACCACTTTTTGAACTGCGTTCACACTAGGCTATTTTAAGCCATTCCCCTAAAACAAAAATAGGGCGCTGGCGGAGAACGAACTCTGTACCTCTTGTATGCAAGTCATGTGTTCCAACCAAATGAGCTACTAAGTCTTTTGCTTACAAACCCTAGAACAATGCTAAACATTATTCGTTTCCCATTCTTCTTCTTTTTTTCATGTTTTGCTGCGATATTTAAATTAAAGATATCTTCTTCACACGTTATCCGTTTTGCGTAAACTCGGACTCTATTTCGCGTATTTTTCCGAGATGAACACAATGGAGTATCCCGTTTCCCTTAATTCTTTGATTTGAAATTAATTATACTTTAATTTATGACTTTCACGGTTATAGAATACACGGGGTGTTACATTCTCCCCCACTTAAAAGGATTTCGTCCCCGAAATCTTCAAGTTAGGAGGAATGTATATCCTAACATCCAAACATCCATCTACTCATCCATCAAACACGAGTATCCATTGTCCTTAAAAGACTTCTAATGCTTCATGATCATATGCGAAGTGTGTGTGTACATGTACTTATCTAATGCAAAATCAGGCGGTCTACTGATTCAGTTGACCTCCTTAATGCGAATTATGTGAGTGCCATGAATCCATTATGTATGCAAATTTTTCCTATTCATGATTCTACATGAGTGCACAATCATTCATACAAATGCAACATCCATATAGCAACACATTAAAGTTCAACCATATACGAATGCAAACATATATGCATATGCAATATGAAGTGACTGAGCCGATCTAAAACCTAGATTGTGCGTGTATATGCAACCACGAGCAACCACTAGCAATCACTTGCAACCACTTGCAACCATCATCCATAACATGTTTCAACTACATGTTTACATCCAAAAAGATTCTACCTATGGTTCTCAAGATAGGATCGAGGAGAGAAATAGGATAAAACAAAGCATCTAGAATAAGTTAACGATGTACCGCCAGAAGGTCCGGTCTGCTTCTCAGGGCAGTCTTTGCTGATGTGTCCAGTCTTCCCACAATGAAAACATTCACCTTGCTTTCTCTTCCTCTTTCTACAATCCTTGGCTATGTGCCCTTCCGTACCACAGTAATTGCATTTCCTTTTATCACGTGAGTTGTTGTTCTTACCTCCTTTCTCGGGGTCTACCTTCTTATTCTTAGAATCGTTGGGCTTAACCTCTTTCTTCCCTTGAGAGTTTTCTGCCTCTGTTTCCTTCTTGTCCTTATCTTCCTCGTTCAGCAATGCCATCTGCACCAACCTTTCGTACGTAGCTCCCATGGGTATATGGGTCATGGCCAAACTGTGTAATGGCTCATTCAACCCTTTGACAAAGCGTAGAGCCTTCTTGTGCAGGGTGTTGACTAGGTCCAGCCCAAACCTAGCCAGCTCATCGAATTGATTAACATACTCTTTGACTGTCATATTCCCTTGCTTAAGAAATAAGAATTTTTCCAACTGAAGACTCCTTTCAGCTTCCGAGAGAAATTTAGCGTCAAACCTTGCCCTAAAGTCCTCCCATGTTTCCACCGGTCTTTCTGCATTAGTGACTTCCCACCAGTAGGAAGCCTCACCCTTTAGTAGCCATACTGCCAGTTGTACTTTCTGTCTATCTTCTACCTCAAAGATGATGAATAAGTCCTCGGTTTCTTTCAGCCAATTTCTAGCTGCCACGAAGGACTCAGTTCCATGAAAATCCTTTCCTCCCATAGCTTTAAAATCTTTACATATCTTAGCAAATGTGTTTCCCCATGGAGGAGGTGGAGGAAGAGGTGCTGCTGCAGCTGGATGATTTCCTGCAGCTAGGGGAGGAGGAACGGTAGGACCTGGCTGAGTGGCCCTTGATTCTAAGAACCGTCTAAACCAACCAGGTATTGGTACACCCTCTGGCAAGTTAAGTTCTTCGGACATGCTGAAACAAAAAGGATAGATTCAAAACGAAGGATAAGAGATAGTACCTATGGCTTTGGGGGGACTTTGCCTTTTTTTTAAAATAAAATAAAATAATATTTTTCTTTTAAAAATGCTTCTTTAAATTTCTTTTTTGAAAATAAATTTTCAAAACTTTTTATCTTATCTGGTAAACCTATGCTCTGATACCAAGTGAAACACCCCACCTCCGTTAGGGTCACTCTTAAAGGGAATGCCCTAATTTTGGTGGAGGTTTATAAGTATAAGTCACAGATATACAAGACAGATATAAGAACACATATTTGTGAACAGCAGAAAATCAGCAACTTTTATTTCATAAAAGTAAATACGTGGTACAACAACATCACCATGATTGTCTTACATCCTTTCAAAACATACATAACACCTTCATAACTGTCTTGATTACATTATTTTAAAGAAGCATAAAGAAAACATAAATAAACTGCAAAAGTCCCATAGTTGTTGTCCAAAGCCATAGTTCAAACGAAAAGGTCCAAGCAATACATTCTTTCTCTTCAAGCTGGATATGAAGGCTGGTCAAGCTGCGGTATTCCCTCCCTGCGGACCTGGGGGAGGGGGGGAACGGAAGAAAAGAAGACGAAAGAAAAGTAGAGTCAGACATAAAGCCTGAGTAAGTCTAGGACTATTCAGTCTATGAATAAAGAACTGGGTATGATAAGTATAAACAAGAAATGGGGAAAGCACTATAAACTTGGTTAAGTTGTCTAGGGTCGAATATACTATCGTACCCCATATTAATCTCTGTACCCATATAAACTAGTTCCCAATAGGCACCCCATAACCAGGGTGAAGTGATCCATTTTACGATGATCGGCTCCTACTCGCATAGTTACATGTGTCTTACGGCCCCCGATGTTGTAGTTACCTATGCTGGTCCCACCATGGGGTGTATCAAGTCCCATGGCGGCGACCCGACACAACCCTAGAATGCACAGGTATGCTACTGGTGGCCAGTGCCTTATTTTTCTACACCAGAGTGAGTGCACGCCCACACCCCGTTAGAACCTACACTGCTGCACCACCGCCGTCGATTTGACCTCTTACATTCAGCCCAGTAATCGTGCCCCACCCTGCCTAGTTTCAGGGTATCATGATACACCTTATAGGGTTACTGCTGAAAAGGGTCCCCCGCTACTAGGTTTTCTACTTCTAGCCAACATGCTAAGTTGGTTAAGTGTTTTATGAACCTAACCCCCAATCAGTCTGTTTAGTTTAGCATGTCCCATTTTTGATTAAGTCTTTAGTTTACTTAATCCTATCAGTCCTGACTCAGCCTTAATTGTCTTATTAAAGCCTTGACCTCTCACATTAGACAGGTATTGTTGTGGCTGTCTGTTGTCGGTTGGTTCCGGGCAGTCTTACGCCACAACTGAGTCTAACCTCGGGTCCTTATTGGGCTCCATGTTTAACCACCCACATTGGATAGGTATTGTTGTGACTACTGGACAGCCGGGCGGTTTCGGGCAGGTTTACATCACAACTCAATCCAACCTCGGGTTAAACACATCGTATTTTCTATGTTTACATATTTTGTCTTTCTTCTTTATTTTCTTATATGTAAATATTTGCGGCCCATTATTAAAAATCAATGGTGTGAAGGTTACACCAATCATGGGTCCAACCCATACTTGAATTTGGGCCCCTTTACTTTATATTTTCATTTATTAATTAATTTGGCCCAACGCTATTTTCCCCCGTTTAATACGTTCGTTTATTATATATATATGTTGGGCTTAGCCTTTTCAAGCCCAACTTAGCCATGTGAAAAAAAAGGGAGGCTTAAAGCGTGATTACATACACAAAAAGGGGAATGTGAACGCATGAACTTGCAACATAACGTTGGAACTACAAAATAGAAACCGGTGTACTTTCATAGTAGTAACGTATACTTTGGTCATAAAGCATAAGTGACATGAATCAAAGCATGTAAACTTGTAGTTAAGTTAAGAATCTAAATTGGATATCATCATTGACACATAGTCTTAACTACAACATAAACCTATATTTTTCTTTAGGCATAATGTCAAACATAAGCAAATCATGTTCATAAGGTTACTACATGTTTACAAGGGTGCTTACTTTTGTTACTAATACAAAAGTATAGTTCAACTAGAATTATTCCAACTTAATCATGATTTTAAATCTATTCACATAACCATGGCACACATATACTTATGGCATAAATATTTCTAAACATGAAATCATGATTTTTACTTTAGTCATGCAAACTTGCAAATGGGATTTTAAATCTAACCTAGCTATGTACCACATGTGTCATCATATAATTCTTGTTAACAATATAGGCCTAACATGTTTTTCAATTATGCAAAATATCAATCATAGCCTAGTCATATTCATAAGTTCGCAAAGAGGTTTTCTAGTACAAAAGTATGGCTTAATATATAGATCATGATGCCAAATTTTCAACATAATTTCATATGAATTATAATAACCCAAATTTGTTCCAATTACACACAAAATGATTTTTGTACAGAAATACACATTATGATGGCATAGTAGCAAAACCACAAACTTGCATGAATTTCAATTAAAGAACTACATACATGTAGCTTCAACATGAATTACAAACTTTGCGAATATCCAAACGTATACTTGCATAAAACTACCGCAAACATGTAGTTTTTATAATGAATAACATACTTTGCGAATATCCAATCGTTATACAATATTCCAAATCGATAAGAATCATAGTAACGCACAAATATGAATTACTTATCACCACAAATCAAGTGTACAAACCAACACAGTTATTTATTCATACCAAAATAATACTCTACTTACAATCGTGTGGCGAATTCTCCAATTCAGGAATTTGGAGATGCGACTCCTTTTGACGTAGGCGTTGATTTGATTTGTTTAAGTTGCTTTATGCTTTAGAATTTTCCTCCTAATCTTCTCTCAAATTGGTGGCTACTCCTAGTCGTTCCTCAGCAGCATGATGGCCTCATTCTTATTTTTTTGTGTGAGTTTAGGTTAGGTTTGAGTTGTATATATAGAATTTTAGGATTAATTTAGGCCGTTTGATTAATCCTAGAAATGACCATAACCGTTCGGTCAGGATAGAGTTATCCTATTGACTCAGCCATGAGTCAGAAATGACTCAGCATTGACTCAGCGATGAGTCAGAAATGACTCAGCGTATTAAATGTTCACCAATTCAAACGTAAATACGTATTTAATAGATACATTTTCCCCTTTACCGTATTAATTACCCATATATAAATATTTATTTATATATGAATAAATATTTTCTTACCTTTAATTTGTCATAATTAAAAATTGGAGAAGGCCAAAAAAACCATCCTTGACAACCAAAAATGCGCAACGTACGCTACATGATGCGTACACGTCATATATATATATATATATATATATATATATATATATATATATATATGCGTATATGTATATATATATATATATATATATATATATATTACATATATTCATTTTTTTCTCTATCTTCTCAATTACCCATTTTCACACTAAACCACTTTTTGAACTGCGTTCACACTAGGCTATTTTAAGCCATTCCCCTAAAACAAAAATAGGGCGCTGGCAGGGATCGAACTCTGTACCTCTTGTATGCAAGTCATGTGTTCCAACCAAATGAGCTACTAAGTCTTTTGCTTACAAACCCTAGAACAATGCTAAACATTATTCGTTTCCCATTCTTTTTTTTTCATGTTTTGCTGCGATATTTAAATTAAAGATATCTTCTTCACACGTTATCCGTTT
Source organism: Allium sativum (assembly GCA_030737875.1). Classification (NCBI taxonomy): domain Eukaryota; kingdom Viridiplantae; phylum Streptophyta; class Magnoliopsida; order Asparagales; family Amaryllidaceae; genus Allium; species Allium sativum. The sequence continues at coordinate 524,717,656 of CM060926.1, forward strand.
TGCGTAAACTCGGACTCTATTTCGCGTATTTTTCCGAGATGAACACAATGGCGTATCCCGTTTCCCTTAATTCTTTGATTTGAAATTAATTATACTTTAATTTATGACTTTCACGGTTATAGAATACACGGGGTGTTACAAGACTTCCAAACTTATTTTATTGCATGTTGTTCTATTGTGAAGTTGAAACTTATACCACTTTGTTGAAACTTGATGTAATAATTTAGAATTCTGTGACTGTGGATTTTCTATGGTTGATGACATTATATTTCCGCTGCTATGATGTTGTTACTCTATGAATGTCCTATGCTATGTTGTTTCTGTGATTTGTATTATTGTATTTGTGTTGTATTCCAAATGATCATCTCTTACTTTCATTCTGTGGAAGTTTGGGGTCATCACAGTTGGTATCAGAGCTTTGGTTAAACTTAGCTTTGGAATATAACATATTTATGATAATTCGTTTACATAGAATCACGATATTCTATGGCTAACATTTCATGTGAATACATAATAGCCAGTCACCTTATCATCATCTTTTCATTCATCCTTCGATCTTTTCTATCTATTCGAATCATCATTATAGTTGTTCTGACTCTTTCCTTGATCGTACAGAACTAACTAAAAATGAGTACTCATGCCGCTAGAACTGCTAGAGTTAGAACAATGGGGCAAAATATTATTGGGACCGAGGAGCCCGCAGTTCAACAACCACCACCGCAGCACTTTGACTTGGTGAGGGTAGTAAAGAATTTTAAGAAATTAGATGGAGTTCCGTTCACAGGTACAGAGACCGTGACGCAGGCTCGGGCATGGCTTAAGAATTGTGAAAGGATATTTAGAGCGCTAGAACTGGAAGATCAGAAGAAGAGATTTGTGGCTTCATGGATGCTCCAAGGCGAAGCACAACTTTGGTGGGAAGAGGTCAATATAGAAGGAGATGAAGAAAATATGACTTAGACCGAATTTAAAGAGCTGCTTAATGAAGAGTATATTGCAAGGCAAGAGGTGGAAAGGCTTCATGATAAGTTTGACTATCGCTATGAGAAGAAGTCTGAAGGAAGCAGTTCTGGAGCCGCTAAGACTCATGATAAGACTAAGCTGCAATGCTACCACTGCCAGAAGTTTGGACACTATAGCAAGGACTACAGGAATCCAAAGAAGGCCAGAAGAGAGGACACTAGAAGATGTTATAACTGCCATAAAAAGGGTCACATCAAACGTAATTGTCCACTATTAAGGAGTTCCCAAGTTGCCCATGTGTACAAGGGGGCAAGTGCACCTTCTTCTTCCGCACCTATTTCTTCTGAAGGAGCAGGTAAGCCTGATGTTTTAGATGGTACTATTTCTGTTAAAAACATTTTTTATGTTGGTTCCTACCCTTCTACTCTTCTCTTTTCCTTTTCGAGGACGAAAAGTTCTTAAGCGGGGGAGACTGTAACGACCCTGAAATTTGGGGCCAATTTAAAATTTTCATTTTAGAGATTTTAGGGGTGTTTAAATATTTAAAATAAATTATTTCAAATAATTATGAATGGGAATTTACTTTGAGCAAAGTTAATGCAAATATATTCAAATAAATTACATAAAGAATTAGAAATAGGAAGGTAGTCGGAAAAGTCAAACCTGAACTTTGACTGACTACACAGGATGCAAATTAAAGAGGATTTCAGTGAAACCAAAAATATTTAAATATGTTAATGAATATCTTTCTAACGAATCTGAAAAATCGAAGTTTCATAGCAGAAATCAAAAGTTATGGCCAAATGAATTTTCAGAAAGGTCGCTATAGAGAATATATCGCCCTTGGAAATCGACATTTTGCATACGACCTCGGAATTCGACGAAATCACTTTTGTTGGATCCGGGATTTAAAATTATTTCTAGGTTTCAAATTTCATGATTTTTGAAGCTAGTATGTGAGCGCAGCAAAGGAAAATGTGTTTTGGTCAATTTCAGTTAAATTGGGTCGACCAGAAAATAGCCATTTTTCAAACTGTCTCAGAATGAGGCGAAATTAATTTTGTTAGGACCGTATCGTCATAAGAAAGCCAGAAATAATTTTTCTGGATTTTTCTGGGTTAGTATGTGACCCCGGCGTATTTAAATGTACAGTAAATATTTGATTAATTAATTTTTAATGTAAATTTAAATAAAATATTTATAGATTTCGGAATTGGGCTACGAGACCTATCCCATTGCGTTCAGAAGGCGTCAAAACCTTAAGAACGACAGTGAGCAGGCCAAATTCCGAGTTAGTGGCCAACGGGCCTTTATTGGGTATTTAAGAATTAATAATTAATTAACCCTAATATTATATTATATAAAGGAGCTACAGTTCATCTTCTTCCCGTTCGTTCTTGGCCGCCGTAACCCATGAGCAGCACAAATCTTTGAACTCCGATTCCATCTCCATCTCTCAATGAAAATCCTCAAACAAATACTCGTTTCGAAGCTCTTTCCGAGCTCTTCGATTTGGTACCAATCCCAGCACCCCTCGACCACCGTAGCGCCGCCACCGTCCCCGAGAAGGCGCCGCCGTCGCACCCCTACCGGGCCCCACCATGTTGATCGCACCCCCCAAACGCCCGGCGCTGATTCACCTTCCGTAGCCCTCCGACGTCCCGCAGACGGTTCGTGAAACCATCGCTTACAACTCCAGAAAATCGCGATCAAAGTTTTGAACAAATTGGGTTTCAAGGTAATTTCTTATTTCAGATTTTGCCATGCTTTTAAGCGTCGCTGCGATAGTTGTAAAAAGTCGATTTTTGATTATTCATATGAATTTGAACTTGAATCCTTTCAAATCCGAATCCGTCTAGACCGTGAACACGAGATCTGATCGTACTCGAATATTCATCTCAGATCTGACAACTGTGAGAATTTATTTTTAATTAAATTTAATTTATTTAATGAATATTTATATGATTATTAATAGTAGATCTAATATGACATGATATCTAAAACATGGATCTGAACTGTTCATACCGTACGATATTGAATCTAAATTGCCTATAATGACATGATATTAAATCTGAAATTTTGTCGTTAAATATGAATTGAGGGATTAATTAGAATTAATTATGTGTTAATTTATTTAATCCTGTCTTGTTGATTTGCCATATGCCAAGTTAAACCTCATCTTGTAAATTGCCTTGAGATTAATCATTGAATTTGGACATGTTGTTATGTTTGGATGTTGATTGCCATGAGATTTGACATGAAATACGATAAATTTTTTATTGAACATTGAAATGAGATATGGTGTTTACATTAAATTAATATATGAAGTTTTGTATGAAAATAAAGTTGCATTTTTATATGCAAATATAAGATAGAAAATGACGATGAAATAAAGTTGCATTTTTATATGCAAATATAAGATAGAAAATGACGATGAAATAAAGTTGCATTTTTATATGCAAATATAAGATAGAAAATGACGATGAAATAAAGTTGCATTTTTATATGCAAATATAAGATAGAAAATGACGATGAAATAAAGTTGCATCTTTTTATATGCAAATATATGACAGAAAATGAAGTTGCATTTTTATATGCAAATATAAGATAGAAAATGACGATGAAATAAAGTTGCATCTTTTTATATGCAAATATATGACAGAAAATGACGATGAAATAAAGTTGCATTTTTATATGCAAATATAAGATAGAAAATGACGATGAAATAAAGTTGCATCTTTTTATATGCAAATATATGATAGAAAATGACGATGAAATAAAAGTTGCATCTTTTTATATGCAAATATATGACAGAAAATGACGATGAAATAAAGTTGCATCTTTTTATATGCAAATATAAGATAGAAAATGACGATGAAATAAAGTTGCATCTTTTTATATGCAAATATAAGATAGAAAATGACGATGAAATAAAGCTGCATCTTTTTATATGCAAATATATGACAGAAAATGACGATGAAATAAAGTTGCATCTTTTTATATTCAAATATATGACAGAAAATGACGATGAAATAAAGTTGCATCTTTTTATGTGCAAATATATGACAGAAAATGACGATGAAATAAAGTTGCATCTTTTTATATGCATATATATGACAGAAAATGACGACGAAATAAAGTTGCATTTTTATATGCAAATATAGGAGTAGGAATTTACGATGAAACAAAATTTACATTTTTATTAATGTAAATAAAAGGGATTTTCATTACATTGAAATTTTACATTTTTCTTTGTAATTTAATGGTGAATTTCATCGTATGTCAAGATTTACATTTTATATGTAAATTATAAAGTGAAATTATATTGTATGTTAAAATTTACATTTTTATATGTAAATTATATAGGGAATTTCACCGTAGGGTAAAATTATATTTTTACAATGTGAATTAGAAGTAGTGTTTGCATTGTAATTAAAAATTATATTTTTACAATGTGAATTAGAAGTAGTGTTTGCATTGTAATTAAAATTGTAATTAAAAATCATATTATTTTTAATGTAAATAAAGAGGAATTTCACCGCATGTATATTTTACAATATTTTTGATGTAAGTTAAATATATAGAAATGCACCGTATGTTAAAATTTACATTTTCTTAAATGTAAATATATAGAAATTCATCGTATGTTAAAATTTACATTTTTGTTAATGTAAATTAAGAGGGATATACCATAGGAAAAAATTACATTTTTTTTATGTAAAAATAAAAGAAATTTCATCGCATTGATAAATGTACATTTTTGCTAATGTAGATATATAGGATTTTCACCATATGAAAAAAATTACATTTTTACTAAGGTAAGTATATAAAGAATGAATCTTGCATTGTAAATAAAGAGTGAATTTTTACATTGTAAATAAAGAATGGATTTTATATTGTAATTGAAGGAAAAAAAATCACATTTTAATTTACAAATAAAACAAGAATGTGACATGTAAATAAAGATTACATTTATTATTAATGTAATGTGTATAGGAATTCCACCGTAGGAAAAATTCACATTTTAATTTACAAATAAAATAAGAATGTGACATGTAAATAAAGAAGTAGGAATTTACACTGTAGGAAAAATTATATTATCTACATTGTAATTAAAATGATGATTTACATGTAAAATAAAAATTACATCCTTACATGTAATTGGAATGAAATTTACATCGTAAAATTACACTTTAGATGTAATTTAAAATTAAGAATGCACTTTAAAAAGGAATGAATATTTTATATGTAAATAGACTTATAATGTAAATGAAAGATAAAAGGAAATGAATTGAACGATGGGTTATAATTTACATTTTTTATGTAAATTATAGAAGTATAAGAAATAAAAGAAATAATTCATTATCTAATTATAAATTACATTTCCATGTAATTAAAGAAAAGAAAAGATAAGGAAATGAGAATTTACATAAGAATGAAGAGTTAAACGATTTATTTATTTATATATATATATATATATATATTTATATATATATATATAATTATAATTCAACGAATCGAGCGCAGTAGTTCGCGTTTTGAAATCGTACTTTTAAACGAATATACCGGAAGATCCGACCGTCGGATTTTCCCAATACTGAAAATATTAGGACCGTCTTGGAAAATTCTTTCCAACGATATAAAATACGTCATGATCCAACGGTTAGATTTTGAGAAATGTGAAAATCAAAATTGGTTGAAAGCAGCGCTAGGGTCGTCCATTGACCTGAAGCGTCGATAATTAAAATTTAATTATTTTAAATAATTAAAATAAAATGAATTGTTAATAATAATATTATTAACAAAAAAGAGGGATTTTCAATATATATATATATATATATATATATATATATACGAGGGTTGTTTGGAAAGCCGAGTTATTCTCATTCCAAATAACCCAGCGACGTTAAAATCGAAGTATGAGGACGGCGTATGAAGACCGTAAATCTTCCCTCGAATGGATGATGATCGAGGCCCTGATTTGACTTGCTCCCAATTCAAGGGTCATGGTCGTTGCCCAAACGTACATGTTGATTTCACGGATTTGACTTTCGTTCAGACCCAGAGCTTAAGTTTAAATGGACGGTGTGTCTGACATTGTATCCCGTTAAATATCATGTTGTTGATTTTCTATTAATATATAAATGTTGGTGGTGAAGAATTTATTCTTTACTTAACACCCATTTATATATTGATAGATGGTCGGTGGCACGATATGGAGTGACAGTGTGGCATACTATGATGCAATGATCAAGGTTTCTTGTTGAAAAGCAGAACCTTGTGGTGACGATCAAAGCATAGCTTGAATAAGCATAGCTTGAATAAGCATAGCTTTGTGTATTACGTAACTTCACGAGCCTCACAAACCGGTAGAGTCTAAAACGGGCGAAGGGAACGCAGGGAAACCAGCACGTTTCTTTCTAGCTAGAAGTGGTGTTTGGGTTTTAACACGGCCCGGCATTTTACTTATGTGGATGATGGAATGAGGCGCCTCGGATATTAGGTCCTATAGGACTGGGAAACGTGTGCTTAGGAATTGCCAATCCTCAAAGCTGTATGTGAGGACCGGCCCTGCTGTTTCCAAGGGTTCACTGCGGGGAATCCTGAGACATTAGCTAGAGTGTCTCGAATCGGTAAGGAGCTCCGCTCTAGCCTTGACTCATGATGGAAATCAAAATCCAAATATGACCCGACGAATTTGATTGTATTACTAGTACAGAGGCATAATATATGGGTACCTATGCTTCCTAGGATTAATACATTTACTTTGAAATGTTTTCATATACACTAATGATAATATTAGATTCGTATTTGTCGTATTTAGCATGTTTAATCATCATAAGGTAAAACCCTATCCTCTGGTGTGCATTGCATTGTGTGATGGGACTTGGGTCTTATGGTGATTCCATTTTTTCAAAAGCACTGCGTTGTTTACGATGTATTTATTTATTTGTTATGACACTTTAAATTATGCACGACAATCCATTAGAGTAAACCCGTTCCGCGTTAGCGGCGTGGTCTTTTGGACTTGCCTTATTACTAGTAGTTATTTTAGTTAAGAATTCTCACACCAGTCCCACGACTGACTTGTAGTTTGTTTCACCTTTTTGCAAACTCGGGTGCCCTTCTTTCTACATGGGCAGCCAAGTAAACAGGTTCATTCTTTCCTTTGGAGTTGCTATTTTGGAGTTGCTGTCTTTAGAGCTTTCTTGGTATTGCTTAGTTAAGGTGATGACTTGGAGCAGTGAAGACCATCTATCATTTATTTCCTTTTCCACCTTTTCTTTTTGAGACTTCCAAACTTATTTTATTGCATGTTGTTCTATTGTGAAGTTGAAATTTATGCCACTTTGCTGAAACTTGATGTAATAATTTAGAATTCTGTGACTGTGGATTTTCTGTGGTTGATGACATTATATTTCCGCTGCTATGATGTTGTTACTCTATGAATTTCCTATGCTATGTTGTTTCTGTGATTTGTATTATTGTATTTGTGTTGTATTCCAAATGATCATTTCTTACTTTCATTCCGTGGAAGTTTGGGGTCATCACATTCGTTGAATAGAATTCATGTGTTGAAAGATATTCGTGTTTTAAATATAAAAACCACCTTTTTATCGATATATACAAACTATAGAAAACCTTCATGTGTTGAATCGAAATTCATTCGTTGAATTGAAATTCATGTGTTGAATGGTACTCGTGTTTTAAATATAAAAATCACCTTTTTATCGATATATACAAACTATAGAAAACCTTCATGTGTTGAATCGAAATTCTTTCGTTGAATAGAATTCATGTGTTGAATGGTATTCATATTTTGAAATAAATTGTTTTATAATAAAAATCACATTTTTATCATCTAGACGAACTATATAAAATAGTCGTGTTTTGAAATAAATGGTTTTATAATAAAAAATCCTATTTTATCACCTATATGAACTATAGAAAATAATCGTGTTTTGAAATGAATTGTTTTATAATAAAAATCACATTTTTATTATATAAATGAATTGTTAAATATAGTGAAGTGTTGAAATAGAAGACAGTTAGATAAAAATATCATTTTTATCAAATGTATGAAAAGAATATAGCTTTTAAATCGAAGAATCGATATATTTATATAAATAGAATTAAAATATATCGAATAACGACACTGCAGTTCGTATTTTGAAACCGTGAATTCAAACGGTTAGTGCGGGAGATCCGACCATCGGATTTTCCCGAAATCGCAACCGTTGGGTTCGCTTTGGAAATATCTTTCCAACGGCACCAACTTTGTAAAAATCCAACTGTTGGATTGTCTGGAATGTTTAATTCAAATCTGAAGAAAAAAGCGCCAGAACCAATTATATATATATATATATATATAATTATATTTAATCGAATAACGACGCTGCAGTTCGTATTTTGAAATCGAAACTTCAAACGATTGTACCGGGAGATCCGACCGTCGGATTTTCCCGAAACTGGAACCGTTGGATTCGTTTTGAAAAGATCTTTCTAATGATGTATATTTTGTGAAGATCCAACGGTTAGATTTTCAGATATGTGTAAATCAAATCTGAAGAAAAACAGCGCCACGGCCACGTTATGGCCCGAAGCGTAGTTTTGAATAAATAGGCTATTTTATAATAAATATAAATAGTGATAAATCATTATAAAATATTATAAACGATATGGATGTGATTTAGAAATTAACTGAAGGTTGGCTAAGTCGAATGGTTTCCTGGGTGTTGATCTGATGTTGGTTTCGGCCTTCGGGGTTAATATTTGGGAAATCGTTCTCTTACTGATTGACAGTTAGTGACTAATGAATTGAAATGATGCGTGTATATGTTAGTGTTGCACTTGTTTATTATATACGCGAGTTGCTCAGAAAGACCGGGTTTATCCCATTCTAAATAACTGAATCGACGATAAGAAATCGAAGATGAAGACGATGGTCGAAGACCGGAGATCTTCACCTCGTTTGGATGGTAACTGAGGTCCTGATTGGGAGGCATCCCGAAATATGGATAATGAGTGGTGATCGTCCAGACGTACGTGGTGATCGATGGGTTTGCGAGGTATATAGTGCCTCTGGTTTCGTTCAGACCCAGAACGGACTTGTAAATGGACTGTGTGTCTGACATTGGATTTTATTCTGTGTTGATTGATCTCTGTTAAATATACATCTGTTTGGCGGCGGAGAATTTATTCTTTTGCTTAACGCCCTTCTCTGAAACGCACGAGCTCAGAGGTTGTATATCGATGGACATCAATCGCATGGCATGAATTGCTAGTGTGGCATGCCTAAGTGGCAAATGATCAGGGCTTCTGTTGAAAAGCAAAGTCTTGTGGTGATGATCAAAGCACCGCCTGTGTGGCGTAGCTTTTGTATAACGTGAATTTGCGAGGCTCACACCCCGGTATGAACCAGAAACGGGAGAGGACATCAGGGAGGGCATGCATTTCTTTCTAGCTAGAAGTGGCGTCAGCGTTTTTACACGCCCTGACGAGTTTGACTTATGTGGTTATTACTGTTGCGAGGCGCCTCGGTTTGATCGGACGATCCAGGTCCGATGGAGTCATTCGTTGGCTCACTTACGCCCCATAGGCCGGGGAAACGCATTGTTCAGGAATTTTAATCCACATTGGTGGACCGGCCCTGACGATCCAAAGGCTTGACTGAGTACTTGCCTGAGGCACGGGCTAGAGTGTCTCGAAGTCGGTAAGGACTATCTTTTGCCTTGGTTCATGACGGAAATCCAATTTCCAAATACGTGACTGTGCGGTTTTGATTGTGTATATATATATATATATATATATATATATATATATATATATATATATATATATATATATGGCGACATGATATATGGTACCCATGCCGTCTATGATTGATAGTTATGATTGAAATTGTTTTTGAAACAAGTAAACATAGTAATAATATCAATTGCTTTTGTTTTATTCGTATCAACCATATTTTGGCCATTATAAGGTAAAACTCTATCCTTCGGTTTGCGTTGCATTGTGTGATGGGAACTAAGTCTTATAATGGCTTCATTTTTATAAAAAGCATTGCGATGTTTAAAAGAATGATTTGTTTTAAAGCACTGGCAATCCAATGGAGTAAACCCGTTCCACGAAAGTGGCGTAGTCCTGTGATTAGCCATATTATAAATGTGTTGAGTGGATTTCTCATACCAGTCCCATGACTGACTCGTAGTTTGTTTCACTTTCAAACTCGGGTGCCCCTTTTTCTACATGGGCAGCCTTGTATTCAGGTTTAGCAGGCTTTATCCGGATAGCTGGAGCTGAAGATGGATTCTATCATTTATCTCTTTTTATGCTGTTCAGCTCAGATTGTACATTATGTTTGTTTTTCCGCTTTAAACATATATGTATAGTTGAATTGTATTTGTACTAATTAAGATCCTGTATACTGTGTAACTCTGATGATTACTTTTATCCAGTATATTCTATTGTTCATTATCGGGTGTATTTATTTAATTCTGTTCTGCTATTATCTGCTTCTGTGTTATATTCCAAAGATTACCCTTGTCCCCGTCTGTACGGGAAATGGGGTCGTCACATCGTGGTATCAGAGCTTTGGTTAAGCTTAGTGCTGGAATATTATATATTAACGAACTCGTCAGAAATAGAACCAGTAATGTTCTAGGACGGGTAACTCTATACAGATAGGATCATTAATATCCTAGTATGAGTAAAGCAGAATGAAATTACACCTCGATAGACACATTTACATTTGAAGTATATGTTTCTATGTTTTAAATTATATTTTCTGTGACCTGACACTTGATCTGCCATTTGCAGAAGTACTAGAAAAATGAGTGTCAGAAACCGGAGGAATGCAGAACCCGATCTAGAGGCTCTATTAAAGAGATAACGAAATCTGAATGGAGCACAGTTCTCGGGCAATGAATCTATAATTCAAACTCAAGCTTGGATGAGTTCTGTCGAAAGAATTTTCGAGCGTATCCGGCTGAGAGATGACCAGAAAAGGTTAGTAGCATCTTGGGCGCTCAAAGAAGAAGCTTTAATCTGGTGGGAAACAATCATCAAAGATAATCCAGAAGGTGATATCACCTGGGACAGATTCAAAGAGATTTTCATAGAAAGATTTACTCCTCCTGAAGCGACAGAGCGATTATGTGATGAATTCTCTTATCTGATACAAGGAGATATGACCATCCCAGAATATCATAAGAAATTCAACGAACTTTCTCACTTTGCTCCTCATCTGATTCAAGATCCAAAGAGGAGGAATTTGAGATTTATTCATGGCCTGCAAAGGAGATATCAGAATAGTGTAATGAGGAATGTGAAGCTTCCTTTTTCAAAAATGATATACATGGCTTATCAGTATTAAGATCTCCATAAGAATGGAATGTTGCGCGACGAAGAAGAAGTCTGTTCTAGTGACAAAGAAGAGTCGGAAACTGATATTCCTGAAGCCAATACGAGGTCTGAGGTCAATAAGAAGCCCAATGCCAAGAGAAAAAGGGATAGAGCTGAGAAAGAACCCGTAACGACCGCCGTGTGCAGTAACTGCCATCATAAGGGGCATTTGTCGATAAATTGCGGGCCCTTAAAGAAACGGATCAAGAGTGGATCTAAGCCCACTAAGGAACAAAAGAACCCACATGGGGAAAGGAGATGCTATAAGTGCCGTCAAGCAGGTCATATTGCACGAGAGTGCCAACTCTCAAAGAAATCTGAAGCAGTACATATAAATGAATTGGCAGAGACTTTCGAGCCCTCAGCTAGTCAAGAAAGGGCTGATGTTTTAGAAGGCACGCTCAATGTCAAAAACATTCCAGTTAAAGTATTGTTTGATACTGGCGCGTCATGAAGCTTTATTGCAAAGAGTGCAGTCAAGAAGTTGGATTTGAAATTGAAGAAGCTCAAAGAACCAATGACTGTCCGAAATCCAGTTGGAGGTTCCATTGGTCTCAGTTGGGTTTGTGGGGTGCCTGTCTCTTTTTCCTGCTATAAATTCCCCACTATCTCCGTCGTCATGAATTTTAATGAATTCGATCTTATTCTGGGATTGGATTGGCTAACCAAATATGAAGCAGAGGTTAGATGCGCCGAGAGAGTTGTTAGGGCTAAGATTAAATCAGGGAATTATATAACCATACCGTGTGAAGGTCAGAAATCTAATAGAAAAGACTTCTCGGCAGCTCTCGATGTTTCTCCAGCCTAAACAGAAAATATCCCTGAAGTTACAGAGAATATTCCGGACCTCATAAAAGATATTCATGTCGTCAAGAACTATGCGGACGTGTTCGAAGAAGTTGTTCGCTTACCTCCGCAAAGAGAGATTGATTTCAAGATCGCTTTGATTCCCAATGCAAGGCCGGTAGTTCACGCTATTCGAAGAATGTCCTTGAAAGAGAAAGAGGAATTAGACAATCAAACACGACAGCTAGTATGGAAGGGTCTGATCAGGCCTAGTTTCTCTGATTGGGGTGCAGCAGTGGTGTTTGTCCCGAAATCTGACAGTACTCTACGTCTATGTGTGGATTATCGTGATTTAAACAAGCAGACAATAAAGAACAAATATCCATTGCCGCGGATTGATGATTTGTTGGACCGATTAAATGGCGCACAAGTATTTTCACGAATGGACCTAGCTACAGGTTTCCATCAGCTTCGAATTGCCGAAGAGTGTGTTCCAATGACAGCATTCAGAGGTCCGGACTTATTCTACGAGTGGTTAGTAATGTCGTTCGGCTTATGTAACGCTCCGGCCTATTTCGTCGATCTAATGAACAGAGTGTTCAGAGGAGTCCTGAATAAATTTGTTCTGGTTTTTATTGACGATATTCTAATCTTCTCTAAATCAAAGGCCGAGCATGAAAAACATTTGGAACAGGTTCTGGAAATCCTTAGAAGGAATGTATTAAAAGCAAAGTTTTCCAAATGTATATTCTGGCAAGAAGAAGTCAAATTTCAGGGCCACGTTGTATCGAAAGAAGGAATTGCTGTGGATCCAAGTAAAATCACAGCTATTCAAAATTGGAAACAGCCCAGTATCCCAACAGAAGTCCGCAGTTTTCTCGGATTGGCTAGTTATTACCGGAAGTTCGTTAAAAACTTTTCGAAAATATTTGGTCACTTAACGAAGCTTACAAAGAAGCACTCTAAGTTCAAATGGACTCCAGAAAGTGAAGAGGCTTTTGAAGAGCTAAAGTTAAGATTAACGACAGCTCCAGTGTTAACCATCATCGATGGAAATCAGGATTTGAAAGTCTGGACTGACGCTTCTAGAGAAGGCCTTGGCGCAGTGTTAATGCAAAGGGGTCAAGTGATTGCTTATGCTAGCCGTCAGTTGAAGCCACACGAGAAGAACTACGTGACTCATGATCTTGAGTTATTGGCCATAGTATTCGCCTTGAAAATATGGAGACACTATCTTCTGGGTGAGAGATTTGAACTGTTTACAGATCACCAGTCGTTAAAGTATCTGTTCACCCAGGAGGACTTGAATATGAGGCAGCAACGTTGGATGGAGTTTCTCGCAGCATATGACTTTGAGATTATATACACTCCAGGGAAAGCCAATGTCGTGGTCGATGCGTTAAGCCGAAAAAATGAAATGATCGCCAGTTTTATTATCACGACTTCACTGATAGATAAAATATCTGCTCTTCAGAAGGATGATCACTTCATTCAGAAGATCAGAGAGATAATTCAGAAGGGCGAACCCTCGAGTTTTCAGGTTGATAATGAGGGGATTCTAAGGCTGAAGGGTCGAATCTTTGTTCCTAACATTGTTGAGCTCCGAAAGGAAGTTCTAGATGAATGACACAAGTCAAAACTTAGTATCCATCCGGGAGTAAGCAAAATGTATAATGACATCAAACATACTTTCTGGTGGAGGTCGATGAAGAGGGACATTTCTTTATATGTTAGCCGATGCCCTACTTGCCAGCTAGTCAAAAGCGACCAACAGAAACTAGCTGGATTGTTGCAACCGCTGGACGTTCCAGGTTGGAAGTGGGAACATATTTCCATGGACTTCATTGATGGTTTGCCCAGAACCAGAAAAGGAAATGACAGTATTTGGGTGATCGTAGATCGCTTCACGAAGACCGCTCATTTCATATCTGTCAGATCAAACAGAACTGCTTAGAGTCTGGCGTAGATATGTTTCAAGGAAATAGTTAGACTGCATGGAGTGCCGCTCAGTATAGTCAGTGATAGAGATACAATATTTACTAGTAAATTCTGGGAGGCATTTCAAGTCGAACTGGGAACAAAGTTGAATCTAAGCACCGGTTATCATCCTCAGACAAACGGTCAGACTGAGAGGGTGAATCGTATTTTAGAAGATCTATTGCGGGCTTGTGTTCTAGATTTTGGTGGATCGTGGGAAGACCATCTGCATTTGGCCGAATTCTCATATAATAACAGCTACCAGGCGAGCCTGACAATGTCGCCATTCGAAGCATTATATGGTAGACCGTGCCGATCTCCTGCCTGTTGGGTCGAACCCAGTAATAGACTCGTGTTGGGGCCAGATATGATCCGAGAAGCTGCCGACAAAGTCGATTTTATTAAGAAACGTTTACTGGTCGCTCAAAGCCGACAAAAGAGCTATGCCGATAGGAGAAGAAGAGATATATCCTTTGCTGTTGGCGACTACGTATATTTGAAAGTATCGCCGATGAGGGGGGTTATCCGGTTCGGTAAAACTGGAAAGTTGGCGCCCAAATTCATTGGTCCATTTCCTATTCTGGAACGGATCGGAACTATCGCTTATAGGGTTAAATTGCCTGATTGGTTGCCAGGAGTTCATGATGTATTTCACATATCTCAACTTCGAAAGCACGTTCATGACCCAGACTTGATCGTGGAAGAAGCAGCTCAACAGGATATTGAAATTACCCCTGAATTAGCTGTGAGACGAGAGCCGCTCAAGATCATTGGCAAAGAAACCAAGGAACTGAGGAACAAGAAGGTTCACTTAGTCAAAGTGCAATGGAGTGGAGATCCGCGAGATTGTACTTGGGAAAACGAGGAGAGCATTCAGGAAGCCTATCCTAGATGCCGAGTGGATATCTCTGATTGACTCCGGTGCAAGGTACATTTACCATACTTTGCATTACCAATTAGTTCTCTACTCTGTTGTTGTTTTCTTTCCATGGATGTGCACTTTTAATTCTAAAGTCTGAATGATTTTAAAAGAATATAGAAATTGATTAGTATATTTTTGAAAAGTTAAAAACAATTTGATTGTTGTTTGTGTTGTGTGATAGTAGATTGGATTAATTAAAATTATTAAAATGATAGTTAATTTAATCAATAATAGAATGAATGGTAGAATTTATTCGATTATATCACACATTGAACTGATTAGAAAATAGATAGAAATATATACATGTGCATTATATATGTTTGAACGGGTAAATGGATAGCTGTTGAGTAAAGAATTTATTTGCGTGCCCGACAAATAGGTAAACCTTAATGAGTTGGATGCGAAATATTATTATATCAACTCCTGTGAATGCCATTGGATGCGGAGTGCTGGTTATTCTGTGTGTAGTAATAAATGTCGCCATAGGATAGTAACAATTAATTTTGAACTACATTACATGGCATACTTCTGGAGATAGGCATACTTCATCATATACCACATAAGCATTTGGAGGTTGTGTGACGAGGTGGAAGATTTACCATACGAGCGAGAGACTTGTATGGCGATGACTATATTTTACAGGTTGAACTGATGACTGCTATAGACTATTTAAATTGTAACGATTAAATTGCCAGATTAATAAAAAAAACCACACGGGTCTGGAGTTGACAATAATCACGTCTCTCTAGTTATTAGATACGGCACATGGACTATTTATTTCCCACACGGGACGAGGTGACGAGGATTTATCCTCTGGAGCATTTAAAATACACACTCCCTCAGGCTTTGACAGGGTGACGAGAACTTATTCTCTGGAGTTATTATCTATACACGCTCCCCTGTAAACACCAGAATTTATCACTATAAATATGTGTATGCTTATTAGGATTTATTGGGTACCTAATACGGCCCAATAAATTTCCAAACCTCTCTCCGTACAAAGGAGGTTATGGCGAAATTTTTCGAAAATTCCGGGTGTTAGCCAAATTTTTGAAGAATTTGAAAATTCTCAGAAACTGAAAAGTTCGAGAATGGAAGCCAGATTGAACATAGAGTTGAATAATCAAACCACTTTCGACTTTGTTCCTTTTCGGGGACGAAAAGTTTTAAGTGGGGGAGATTGTAACGACCCAGAAAACCTGAACCAATTTAAAAATTTTTAATTGGCTAAAATAATGGATTTTAAACATTTAAAATAAATATTTTAAATAATAGCAATGAAAAGTGAGTTTGAATTGACGTTTGAAAACGAATATAATTAATTCTAATTATAAACAAGGCCTGTAATGGCGCTGCAATTTCAAAAATTGAATTCAAACTTTGTCGGACTGTACCAGGTGCAAAACAAAACAGATTTGAGTGAAACCAAAAATATTTAAATCTGTTAGTGAATACCTTTCTAACAAATCGGAAAAATCGAAGTTTCATAGTGGAAAGCAAAAGTTATGGCCAAATGAATTTTCAGAAAGGTCGCCATGGAATTTATATAGCCCGTGAAGTTGGCAATTATGCAAACGACCTCGAAATTCGACGAAACCACTTTTGTTGGATCCGGGATGAGAAGTTATTTCTAGGTTTCAAATTTCATAATTTTTGAAGCTAGTATGTGAGCGTGGCAAAGGAAAATGTGTTTTGGTCAATAAAAGTTAAATTGGATCGACCAGAAATAGGCCTTTTTGCAAACGGTCTCAGAATTCGACAAAACTAGTTTTATTGGGACCGTATCGTAAAAACATAGCCAGATTTATTTTTCTGGAATTTTTCGAATCAGTTTGTGGCCCTGGAAAATTGAAATGTACGTTCAAATTAAATATTGAATGTTTTATATTTTAATTTGAATGGAAACTGACTGGAACAGTCGAATGGGCCTACGAAACATATCCCATTGTGTTCGGAATGGGGGTTAAACGCTAGGGACGACAGTCGTTGGGTTTGAATTGGTGTTCGCAGGAGGCAAGGGGTATTTTCGGATTTTCAAAACTTTATAAATAAATAAAAAATATGATTTGTTCACGTCAGACCCCCCCCCCCCCCGACATTCTCTCTCCCCGATAAACGATATACGGCGGAGGCGCTTCAATCCTTCTCCTCCGATTATCTTCCAATCCACACAATAAAACGCCACGACCCAGTTGAGTAAATTGAAGAGCTCGATCTCGCCTTTAAATCCATCCTGGTCTTGAGTTTTATCATGGAGTATCGGGGATGAATCGGCCTCTCAAAGTTCACCACTTTCGACCGCCGCCCAGCCTGATTCTGACCACCGAGTTGACCCCTGTCAGAGGTGTAGGCGCGCCTCTCCTAGCCCTTCAAGGTGGCGCAGGCCGATCGTCATATAGTTGCACGGATTGAAAGAAAATTCAAAACCTAGTTTTGAAGAATTCAGAGAGGTATCGGCTATATTAATTTTCAACAGTTTTAACACCTTTAAACCGTTGCAAACTTTGAAAAATCATATCTTTTTCGTGTGTTGACGAAATTCGATGAAACAGGAAACATCGTGACTGTGTGGACGTCTTCTACATTCTAGGAGAGACCGCGTATTTTTCTGAGCCTTCTGCTATTTTTGGTGGAGTGAAACCCAATGTGAGATTTCTAATTTATAAACGATATGGAAAACGACGATGTATAAATTATATAGTCGATGTATGAGTTATATAAGCGTTGTACACCTCATGTATAAGCGTTGTATAAGTTGTACGTTTAATGTATAGGTTTTATATGCGTTGTAAAAATTATATATGTGTTGAAATAGAAGTGAAATGCTATATATATATATATATATATATATATATATATATACGCCCCTCGTCCACAAACCATGGACGATATTTATTGGTTATGATTGGTGTGAAAATTGATTGATAGCGAATGGTTGATTGGAATTGTTTGTGGTTGATATTGATTTATTGTGGTTGAAAAATACCCGTTTGTGGTTGAGAAATATTTGGTTGAAACCACATAGGATTAGTTTATGGAAATGAAATAAATATACATGCAGCCTGCATGCGAATTAGATGCATGATTCCCCATTGTCAAAAGCAGCGAGGCTTTAAGGTAGAGCGAGGAGCCGTACTAGGGACGGTCCTGGTTTTAACTACCCTGCCGTTATGCTGCCGAAATTTTGAATAATATTCATGTGTTTGAATTATTTCCATTTGTTGAAACTATATTTATTCATTGAATAGAAAACCTTCATTTGTTGAATTGAAATTCATTCATTGAATAGAATTCATGTGTTGAATGGTATTCGTGTTTTTAAATATAAAAATCACCTTTTTATATATATATATATATACAAACTATAGAAAACCTTCATGTGTTAAATTGAAATTCATTCGTTGAATAGAATTCATGTGTTGAAAGGTATTCGTGTTTTAAATATAAAAATCACCTTTTTATCGATATATACAAACTATAGAAAACCTTCATGTGTTGAATCGAAATTCATTCGTTGAATTGAAATTCATGTGTTGAATGGTACTCGTGTTTTAAATATAAAAATCACCTTTTTATCGATATATACAAACTATAGAAAACCTTCATGTGTTGAATCGAAATTCATTTGTTGAATAGAATTCATGTGTTGAATGGTATTCATATTTTGAAATAAATTGTTTTATAATAAAAATCACATTTTTATCATCTATACGAACTATATAAAATAGTCGTGTTTTGAAATAAATGGTTTTAGAATAAAAAATCCTATTTTATCACCTATATGAACTATAGAAAATAATCGTGTTTTGAAATGAATTGTTTTATAATAAAAATCACATTTTTATTATATAAATGAATTGTTAAATATAGTGAAGTGTTGAAATAGAAGACAGTTAGATAAAAATATCATTTTTATCAAATGTATGAAAAGAATATAGCTTTGAAATCGAAGAATCGGTATATTTATATAAATAGAATTAAAATATATCGAATAACGACGCTGCAGTTCGTATTTTGAAACCGTGATTTCAAACGGTTAGTGCGGGAGATCCGACCATCAGATTTTCCCGAAATCGCAACCGTTGGGTTCGCTTTGGAAATATCTTTCCAACGGCACCAACTTTGTAAAAATCCAACGGTTGGATTGTCTGGAATGTTTAATTCAAATATGAAGAAAAACAGCGCCAGAATCGATTATATATATATATATATATATATAATTATATCTAATCGAATAACGACGATGTAGTTCGTATTTTGAAATCGAAACTTCAAACGATTGTACCGGGAGATCCGACCGTCGGATTTTCCCGAAACTGGAACCATTGGATTCGTTTTGAAAAGATCTTTCTAACGATGTAAATTTTATGAAGATCCAACGGTCAAATTTTCAGATATGTGTAAATCAAATCTAAAGAAAATCACCGCCACGGCCGCGTTATGGCCCGAAGCGTCGTTTTGAATAAATAGGCTATTTTAAAATAAATCAAAATAGCGATAAATCGTTATAAAATATTATAAACGATATGGATGTGATTTACAAATTAACTGAAGGTTGGCTAAGTCGAATGGTTTCCTGGGTGTTGATCTGATGTTGGTTTCGGCCTTCGGGGTTAATATTTGGGAAATCGTTCTCTTACTGATTGACGGTTAGTGACTAATGAATTGAAATGATGCGTGTATATGTTAGTGTTGCACTTGTTTATTATATACGCGAGTTGCTCAGAAAGACCGGGTTTATCCCATTTTGAATAACTGAATCGACGATAAGAAATCGAAGATGAAGACGATGGTCGAAGACCGGAGATCTTCACCTCGTTTGGATGGTAACTGAGGTCCTGATTGGGAGGCATCCCGAAATATGGATAATGAGTTGTGATCGTCCAGACATACGTGGTGATCGATGGGTTTGCGAGGTATATAGTGCCTCCGGTTTCGTTCAGACCCAAAACGGACTTGTAAATGGACTGTGTGTCTGACATTGGATTTTATTCTGTGTTGATTGATCTCTGTTAAATATACATCTGTTTGTCGGCGGAGAATTTATTCTTTTTCTTAACACCCTTCTCTGAAACGCACGAGCTCAGAGGTTGTATATCGATGGACATCAGTCGCATGACATGAATTGCTAGTATGGCATGCCTAAGTGGCAAATGATCAGGGCTTCTGTTGAAAAGCAAAGTCTTGTGGTGATGATCAAAGCACCGCCTGTGTGGCGTAGCTTTGTGTATAACGTGAATTCGCGAGCCTCACACCCCGGTATGAACCAGAAATGGGAGATGACATCAGGGAGGGCATGCATTTCTTTCTAGCTAGAAGTGGCGTCAGCGGTTTTACACGCCCTGACGAGTTTGACTTATGTGGTTGTTACTGTTGCGAGGCGCCTCGGTTTGATCGGACGATCCGAGTCCGATGGAGTCATTCCTTGGTTCACTTACGCCCCATAGGGCGGGGAAACGCATTGTTCAGGAATTTTAATCCACATCGGTGGACCGGCCCTGACGATCCAAAGGCTTGACTGAGTACTTGCCTAAGGCACGGGCTAGAGCGTCTCGAAGTCGGTAAGGACTATCTTTTGCCTTGGTTCATGACGGAAATCCAATTTCCAAATACGTGACTGTGCGGTTTTGATTGTATATATATATGGCGACATGATATATGGTACCCATGTCGTCTATGATTGATAGTTATGATTGAAATTGTTTTTGAAACATGTAAACACTAGTAATAATATCAATTGCTTTTGTTTTATTCGTATCAACCATATTTTGGCCATTATAAGGTAGAACTCTATCCTCCGGTTTGTGTTGCATTGTGTGATGGGAACTGAGTCTTATAATGGCTTCATTTTTATAAAAAGCATTGCGATGTTTAAAAGAATGATTTGTTTTAAAGCACTGGCAATCCAATGGAGTAAACCCGTTGCACGAAAGTGGCGTGGTCCTGTGATTAGCCATATTATAAATGTGTTGAGTGGATTTCTCATACCAGTCCCATGACTGACTCGTAGTTTGTTTCACTTTCAAACTCGGGTGCCCCTTTTTCTACACGGGCAGCCTTGTATTCAGGTTTAGCAGGCTTTATCCGGATAGCTGGAGCTAAAGATGGATTATATCATTTATCTCTTTTTATGTTGTTCAGCTCCTATTGTACATTATGTTTGTTTTTCCGCTGTAAACATATATGTATAGTTGAACTGTATTTGTACTAAGTAAGATCATGTATACTGTGTAACTCTGATGATTACTTTTATCCAGTATATTCTATTGCTCATTATCGGGTGTATTTATTTAATTCTGTTCTGCTATTATCTGTTTCTGTGTTATATTCCAAAGATTACCCTTGTCCCCGTTTGTACGGGAAATGGGGTCGTCACATGCAGGTCCAGCAAATGCTCCTCCTCCCCCTCCTCTTCCTCCTCCTCATGCGATACTTTTGCAAAGATATGTAAGGACTTTCGGGCAATGGGTGGAAAAACTTTTCACGGGACGGAGACACTTGTTGAAGCTCGAAACTGGCTAAAGGAGGTGGAAGAATTGTTTGGGATCTTTGAAGTGGAAGATGGAAGAAAGGTCCAGTTAGCTGCCTGGCTAATGAAGGATAAGGCCTCGTTTTGGTGGGAGGTCACTAATGGAGAGCGTCCAGTTGATACATGGCCAGATTTTAGGCGGAGGTTTGAGGCAAAGTTTCTCTCACGAGCTGAAGAGAGTCTATACATGGAAAGATTTTTGGCGTTGAAGCAAGGGAATCTATCAGTGAAAGAATACGTCAACAAATTCAATCAATTGGCGAGATTTGGCTTGGACTTGGTGAATACACCAGAAAAGAAGGCCCTGAGATTTGTTAAGGGTTTGAACGAGCCACTTCATGGATTAGCTATGGCCCACATCCCCATGGGGGCTACCTTTAAGAGACTAGTTGACATGGTGCTTACGCATGAAGAGGAGAAGGGCGCCAATGCTAATAAGGCACCCAAGAAGAAAGGGTACCAAAAGAAACCGCAACAGCAACAATAGAACAAGAAAGGTGGTAAAGGCAACAATGGTAAGGGAAAGAAGAGATGCTTTAACTGTGGGACACTAGGCCATCTAAGCAAAGATTGTAGGAAGAAAAAGAAGACTGGCTTTTTCCACTGTGGCGAAGCGGGACATCTGATTAAGGACTGCCCAAGGAAAGGACAGAGGGCAGGGTCTACCTCGGGAGGACAAGTACAGGCTCTTATGGCATCAGGGTAGGCAAAGGGGCAAGTTCAGGCTCTCCTGGTCCCACCGCTGCAAGAACGAGGTAGAACGATTTCCATTGAATGTTTAGTTTTTCTATTTGATCATCCTGTCTGAACTTTATTCGATTCTGACGCATCACATTCGTTTATCTCTACATCATTAGTTGAAACACTGCACTTAAATACTAGTTTAGTTACAGATCCCTTAGTAGTCTCAAATCCTATCGGTGGTTCGGCTCATCTTTCTATGATTTGTCGGGATTTGAGAGTGTCTATCTTGGGCGTTGGGTTTGAATGCAACGCCTTTGTTCTTAGCTTCATGGGCTACGGCTTGATTCTAGGTATGGATTGGCTAACTAGATATGGGGCCATCTTAGATTGTGAAAGAACGGTAGTTAGATTGTTGACTCGTTGTGGGAAGACCCTTGATATTTCTTGTGACCCTAGAGGTCCAGTAATGCTTAGCTACCTGGAATCCCTTGACGCATCCAATGATGATTTACATTTTGTTCATATAGTCCGTGAATATGTTGATGTCTTCGATGAGGTGAGGGGTATACCCTCAAAATGTGAGATAGACTTTCGAATATATCTAGTAGATAATGCAAAGCCAGTTGCATTGCCAGTGCGCCACATGGCTCCAAGAGAGAGAAGAGAACTCAGTAAGCAAGTGAAAGAATTGCTTGAGAAGGGGTTCATAAGACGTAGTATATCGGAGTGGGGTGCTCCAGTAGTATTTTCCACGAAGGCAGATGGGTCCCTTAGACTTTGTGTGGACTGTAGAGAACTTAATAAGCTTACTAAGAAGAATAGGCACCCACTGCCGAGGATTGACGATCTCTTCGATCAATTAGTTGGCGCCTCAGTGTTTTCGCAGTTGGACTTAGCCCCTGGTTTCCATCAGTTGAGAGTGGCTGAGGATAGCATAGACAAGACTGCCTTTAGGACTTCGGACGGCTTCTTCGAGTGGCTTGTGATGCCCTTCGGTTTGACAAACGCCCCCGCATATTTTGTTGACTTGATGAGTAGGGTGTTTAGGGAGTACCTTAATAAATTTGTGGTAGTCTTTGTGGACGACATCTTGATCTTTTCTAAAAGCGAGGAAGAGCATGCCCTACATCTTAGGGAAGTGTTGGAGACCCTTCGAGCGCATAGCCTTAAAGCTAAATTTTCTAAATGTCACTTTTGGAGGAAGGAAGTGCGATTCTTAGGGCACGTGGTTTCCAAAGAAGGGATAACTGTGGGTCCCACGAAGGTAGTGGCCATCCAAGATTGGAAGGTCCCTAAAAATGCTACCGAGGTGAGGAGTTTCTTAGGGTTGGCTGGCTACTATAGGAATTTTATCAAAGACTTCACAAAAATATCAGCCCCATTAACACGCTTGACGAAGAAGAACTTAGTTTTCACATGGGACGTAGATTGTGATGATGCGTTCCAACGTTTAAAGAGATCTTTGACCACAGCCCCAGTCTTAGTGTTGCCAGATGGGAGTAAGCCATTTACCGTTTATACCGATGCTTGTGGGACAGGACTAGCGCAGTCTTAATGAAAGAGGGAAGGGTAATAGCCTATGGAGGAAGGCGGTTGAGAGTGCATGAGAGAAATTACCCTACACATGACCTAGAGTTGGTCGCTATTGTTTTCGCACTTAAGTCTTGGCACCATTATCTTCTTGGCGAGAAATTCGAATTGTTCACTGACCACAAATCGCTAAAATACTTGTTCTCTCAGAAGAACTTGAACTTAAGGCAGCAAAGGTGGATGGAATTCTTAGCGTCTTACGATTTCGGGATAGCATATACCCCTGGCAAGGGTAACGTTGTGGCAGACGCCTTAAGTTGGAAAAGGTTATCATTGAGTCCGTTGTTTGTTAAGCGACGAAGCTCAGAGTTCATCTCTACGTTTGACTTTAGACCTTCCATTGACTTTGTACCCGATTTGCTAGCATCCTTAGAGGTCAGCCCTACGCTTTTGGGACGGATTGGGGAGGCACAGCGAGATGACCCACAGTTGGTTGAGTTAGTAGAGAACCTCAAAAGGGGGGAGTCATCGAGCCATCTCAGTAGGTATACCCTAGATGATAAGGGTTGGTTACGTAGGGATGGTAGACTTTGTGTACCATGGGACGAGAATTTGAGGAAGACCATTCTTGATGATGAACATCGTTCGAAGGACAAGATGTACATGGACATGAGACAAGTTTACTTTTGGGCCGGCATGAAGAGGGATGTGGCCGAGTTTGTCGCTAGATGCTTGGTGTGCCAACAAGTAAAAGCAGAGCAAAAGAAGCCAGGTGGGTTGCTTCACCCGTTGGAGGTACCACAATGGAAGTGGAAAAGTGTCTCGATGGACTGTATTGATGGGTTACTAAGATCGAGGAAGGGTAATACAGGGATTTGGGTTGTGGTAGACAGACTTACTAAGAGCGCCCATTTCATTCCCATGAAGAGTAAGAGGACTGCTCCATGGTTAGCCTCCGTATACATTCGAGAGATAGTTCGTTTGCACGGTGTTCCTTCTAGCATAGTAAGTGTAACACCCCGAATTTCAGTTAATACTAAAATTCACTAATTACAGAATAAATAATCTCAGATGTGAGAATTGGGGGAAACGGGCTGCGTCATTGCGTTCGTCTCAGAAAAATACGCGAAATAGAGTCCGAAATTTTGTAAATCAGAGTCCGTATGGCCCAGTTATGGCCCAATGAAGTTTACAGAAAATTTAAAGTTCAAAACAGATTTAAAATTCAGGTTCAAATTTCGAAATTGGGGCCATTGGGCGCAGGTGGGAAAATTCCCGCCTAGCTACCCAAGTCGACAGCCCTGTCGACTAGGCAGTCGACTTGGCTAGGACCAAGTCGACAGCCCTGTTGACTTGGGTGTCGACAGGGGGTACTCGGCCAGTTTGGCCTGGTGCACCATTTTAGGGTTTGGCTGTGTTTTGGGGCTGTTTTCTGGAAGCTTCCGAGATCTGATGGTCCTAATCTAATTTAGGGTAAATCTAATGGCCTAAAACACTTGCCTAATCTAAAAAAACACCCTAAGACTACCCTAATTCATACTAAAAATAGATTCAAGGGCCTCATGCTGTCAAATTAAAACTAGAAGGAGCCTCCACCAAAGTTGAGAGGAAGTTAGCATCTCAAATCAACTCTAATCAAGTTCTAATCCACTCTAGCAACTTAATCTTCCTCATTGGAGTGCTAATTAGTTATTTGTGAGTTCCTATGCCTTTGGCAAGCAATTGCTAAACTAATTAGGATAGGATATTATGAGGCTATGGTTGTAAATGTGGATCTATGCAAGTTGTGGTTGTCATATGTTATAAGTTCATATGCAAGTTTGTCTCTTTTTATGATATGACATGTTATGCAAGTTCATATGCAAGTTTATATGCAAGTTCATATGCAAGTTTGTCTCTTTTTATGATATGCATAACATATGCAAGTTTGCCTCTATGTATGACATGTTATGCAAGTTCATATGCAAGTTTATATGCAAGTTCATATGCAAGTTTGTCTCTTTTTATGATATGCATAACATATGCAAGTTTGCCTCTATGTATGACATGTTATGCAAGTTCATATGCAAGTTTATATGCAAGTTCATATGCAAGTTTGTCTCTTTTTATGATATGCATAAGATATGCAAGTTTGCCTCTATGTATGACATGTTATGCAAGTTCATATGCAAGTTTATATGCAAGTTCATATGCAAGTTTGTCTCTTTTTATGATATGCATAACATATGCAAGTTTGCCTCTATGTATGACATGTTATGCAAGTTCATATGCAAGTTTATATGCAAGTTCATATGCAAGTTTGGGTTAATGATTTATGCTAGTTGGGTTTAATGTTATGATGCAAGTTGACACCTTTTAAACCCATGTAAATGCCAATGTTGTGCTAAGTTGAACCCATTACATTTATGATGAATCTTCCCATTTATATGTCATGTCATGAGAACGAATTACGTGGGAAACGATGGGGTTAATATGCATGTTAATAGAAATGTGTAAAGTTGGTATGCTTAAGCATAACATAAAATGAATGGACATAATTGGGAATTTACCTATTAAGTTAGGTCTACCCATATTATGGAGTTGGGAATTTACCTATTAAGTTAGGTCTACCCATACTATGGAATTGGGAATTTACCTATTGAGTTAGGTCTACCCATATTCTTAAAAATGTGTAATTAATTAGGGATAATTAATACAAATTATGGGGGTGATTAATTAGGTGTAATTAATCAACTAAGACACGAGGTTGGACCCTTTTGTAGCAGAAGTCTGCCCGGAACCGACCGACAAATCCAGCAGCTACAAATGATTGGCCCAATGTGAGAGGTCTTAGTCATAAATTAAATACGTGATTAAAGTAAAGACACGAGGTTAGACCCTTTTTATGACGGAAGTCTGCCCGGACCCAACCGGCATATCCAGCAGTCATAAAAGGTGGTCTAATGTGAGAGGTCTTTATGAGGTCATGATCTTAATTAATTAATTAAGAAACACTTAACCATATTAGCATGTAGAGGGACATAAGGGGTTAAGTGGGTGCCTTGGGTGGCATGTGGAAATCTAGTGGTTGCCTTGGGTGGCAATAGAAAATACGATTAGAATACTTAACCAAAGTGGAACATGTAATTAAAACATGATTAAAGGGTTAAGTGGTATACACTAGAAATGACAAGCTTAGGTGGGTAGCTTGTAGGGGCCCATCTCAACCAATATCCCAAACGTATCTTTGTGGGCTCGACTCAAGTCGAGGACGGGACACACATATTGGGCTTGACTATAAGAGGCCAAAACGGGGTAGCGGTGGCAACGCGAGTCCAACGGGTTTCATATGTGTGTGTGGACCCGGGCTGGTAGGTAAGACGTTGTTGCATCGTGTAGATATAAGCCGTGCACCATTTGTTGTATCGGGTTGCCACTTTGGGGAGTGATACACCCCATTGTGGGGCCAGCACGGGTATCTACGGTAGGGAGCCGATCGCTTGGGAGTAGTGGGTACACCTAGTGGAGATATGGGCAGACGGCACCTATGTAGTCGGCTAGGGGTACACGAAACTACTGGGTAAAATTTCTAAGTCCTTGGGAGGGATCGATCTTTAAGTAGGAATGACTGGTGTGGTGCAGTGTAGTAATTATCCTTGGGTGGGTAAATGCGTCTTTATCGTTATCTTAGTTCATTCTAAGTCTGATTTGCTACTGAGTGTAGTCATTTATCCCCAGTCACACCGTACCAAGTTATATCATACCCTAATTACTTTAATGATTATATTGTTAAAGTTATAGGACTCGCTCCGACTTATGTCTGACCCCGTTGTTTTTATCTTTTTTCCCAACCCTCAGGTTCTCAGAGTGGGCCCAACACGAGTGGGCTTTGATCAGGCTGCTTTTATTACTCTCTTGGAGCTTGGACCCTAGATGTAGAGCTCATCTTACCCTTTTCTTTTATGGCTATCAGTTCATGAATTGGGATTATGTATTTTTATTTATCAGGATGGATATTTTGTACTTGACTCTTATTATGGTTTTGTGATGTAACCAAACATGTTTTACTTTCCGCTGCAATGAAATGATGTTTTAAATTTTCAAGCATTACTTATATCTGTCTTGCTGTAATTTTTCTGTTCTATATTCACTTAAAATACTCCACCGATGTTATGGCATTCCCTTAGCGAGTGATCATAGCGGGAGTGGGGTGTTACACGTGGTATCAGAGCAAAGGTTACCGGAACAAATAAAATTTTTAGAAAACTATTTTTCTAAAAACATTTTTGGAAGAAGTATTTTCAAAAACATGTCTTTAAAGAGAAAAGTTTTTGAAAGAAAAGCATAATACCCAATAGCCATATCTTAATCTTTCGAATTCTCCGTATTGAATCTTTCCTTTTTCGTTTCAGCATGGCTGAGGATCTTAACTTTCCGGAGGGTGTGACGATACCAGTATGGTATAGGAGATTGATGGAGGCTAGGGCCGCCACTGCGGGTCCAGCAAATGTTCCTCCACCAACCGTAGCACCCAATCTTCCTCCTCCCCCTCCTCCTCCTCGCACGGATACTTTTGCTAAGACTTGCAAGGAATTTAAAGTTATGGGAGGGAAACCTTTTCAAGGATCTGAAACTTTTGTGGAGGCTAGAGATTGGCTTAAGGAGGTGGAAGAGTTGATAGATATCTTTGAGATGGAAGAAGGAAAGAAAGTCAAGTTAGCTGCTTGGTTAATGAAGGGAGAGGCCTCATTCTGGTGGGAGGTCACTAATGGAGAACGCCCCGTTGACTCTTGGGCGGATTTTAGGCAAAGATTTGTGGCAAAGTTTCTCTCAAGGGCGGAGGAAAACTTGTATATGGAAAGATTCTTGACTCTAAAGCAAGGAAATCTCTCAGTGAAGGAATATGTCAACAAGTTTAATCAATTGGCAAGGTTTGGCATAGACATGGTGAATACACCGGAGAAGAAGGCTTTGAGGTTCGTGAAAGGCTTGAATGAACCGATGCATGGATTGGCTATGACTCATATCCCTATGGGGGCCACCTTTGAGAAGCTAGTTGACATGGCACTCATGCATGAAGAAGAGAAGGGTCCCAATGCTAATAAGGCACCCGAGAAGAAGGGAGATCAAAAGAGACCTCAGCAACAACAGCAAAACAAAGGTGGGAAAGGCAACGGTGGCAAGGGGAAGAAGAAGTGCTTCAACTGCGGGATACCAGGCCACATAAGCAAAGATTGTCGAAAGAAGAAGAAGACTGGCTGCTATCACTGTGGCGAAGCAGGGCATCTAGTGAAGGATTGCCCTAAGAAGGGGCAAAGGACGGGATCTACCTCAGGAGGACAGGTGCAAGCTCTTATGGCACCGGGTCAGGCTAGGGGGCAAGTACAGGCTCTCGCGGTTCCACCGATTCAGGAAAGAGGTAGAACTATTTCCGTTGAAAGTCTGGTTTTTCTATTTGATCATCTTGTCCGTACATTGTTTGATTCTGGCGCATCGCATTCGTTTATCTCATCATCATTAGTTGAGTCACTGCACTTAGACACCAGTCTAGTAGATGATCCCTTGGTTGTTTCAAACCCAATTGGGGG
Organism: Allium sativum; assembly: GCA_030737875.1. Lineage (NCBI taxonomy): Eukaryota > Viridiplantae > Streptophyta > Magnoliopsida > Asparagales > Amaryllidaceae > Allium > Allium sativum. Next base: position 524,747,018 of record CM060926.1, read on the forward strand.
CTCCACTTATTTGTCCATGATATGTTTGGGTTTGAAGATTTCTATACTTAGCATTGAGTTTAGATGTGATGCTTTGTTTTGGGCTTCACGGGCTATGGGTTGATTTTGGGCATGGACTGGTTATCCAGTAATGGTGCCGTTCTTGATTGCGAAAGGAGAGTTGTTAGGCTCATGACCCGCTTGGGTAACACTCTCGAGATCTCTTGTAATCCCATGGATTCTGTTATGCTAAGTTATCTTGAATCGCTTGACGCTTCAGTCGATAGCTTGCAATCTGTTAGAGTGGTCCGGGAATACTCGGATGTGTTTGAGGAGGTGAAGGGCTTACCTCCGAAGCGGGAGATTGACTTCCGAATATATCTGGTGGATAATGCTAAACCTGTATCTTTACCAGTGCGCCACATGGCTTCTCGTGAGAGGAGGGAACTCCATAAGCAAGTAGGGGAGTTGCTTGAGAAGGGGTTCATAAGACGAAGTATATCGGAGTGGGATGCTCCAGTAGTTTTTGCTACAAAGGCGGATGGGTCCCTCAGACTTTGTGTAGACTATAGAGAACTCAACAAGCTCACAAAAAAGAATAGACACCCATTGCCGAGGATTGATGATCTTTTCAATCAGTTGGTTGGCGCTTCAGTATTTTCTCAGTTGGACTTAGCCACGGGGTTTCATCAGTTGAGGGTGGCTGAGGATAGCATAGACAAGACTGCCTTTAGGACTCCGGATGGTTTCTATGAGTGGCTGGTGATGCCATTTGGGTTGACGAACGCCCCTGCATACTTTGTTGATTTGATGAGTAGGGTGTTCAGGGAGTTCCTTAATAAGTTCGTGGTGGTCTTTGTGGATGATATCTTAGTATTTTCTAAGAGTGAAGAAGAGCATGCCCTACATCTTAGGGAAGTGTTGGAGACTCTTCGAGCACATAGCCTTAAGGCTAAATTCTCTAAATGTCACTTCTGGAGGAAGGAAGTGCGGTTCTTGGGGCACGTGGTCTCCAAGGAAGGGATAGCTGTGGATCCCGCGAAGGTAGTATCAATTCAAGATTGGAAGGTTCCGAAGAATGCTACCGAAGTAAGAAGTTTCTTAGGGTTGGCGGGCTACTATAGGAAGTTTATCAAAGACTTTGCGAAGATATCAGCTCCATTAACCCGCTTGACGAAGAAGAATCTTGTTTTCACATGGGACGTAGATTGTGAGGATGCGTTCCGACGGTTAAAGAGAGCTTTAACCACCGCTCCAGTTTTAGTGCTGCCAGATGGGAGTAAGCCATTTGTTGTTTACACCGATGCTTGTGGAACAGGACTAGGCGCAGTCTTAATGCAAGAGGGAAGGGTAATAGCCTATGGTGGAAGGCAGTTGAGAGTGCATGAGAAAAATTACCCTACCCATGATCTAGAGTTGGCCGCTATTGTTTTTGCGCTTAAGTCATGGCGCCATTTTCTTCTTGGCGAGAGGTTCGAATTGTTCACAGACCACAAATCTTTGAAGTACTTATTCTCTCAGAAGGATTTGAATTTGAGGCAGCAAAGGTGGATGGAATTCTTAGCGTCCTATGATTTTGATATAGCATATACCCCTGGCAAGGGTAACGTGGTGGCAGACGCCTTAAGCAGAAAAAGGTTGACCTTGAGTCCATTATTCGTGGAATGGCAAAGCTTGGAATTCATCTCGATGTTTGATTTTAGACCTTCCGTTGACTTTGTACCCGGTTTGCTAGCTTCCTTGGAAGTTAGACCTACTCTTTTGGGACGGATTGGTGAGGCACAGCGAGACGACCCACAGTTGGTTGAGTTAGTAGAGAAGCTCATAAGGGGGGAGTCGTCCAGCCATTTGAGTAGATACACCCTAGATGATAAGGGGTGGTTGCGTAGAGACGGTAGACTTTGTGTACCGCAAGACGAAGGTTTGAGGAAGGCTATTTTGGATGATGCACATCGTTCAAAGATGACCATTCATCCCGGTGGGGACAAGATGTACCAAGACATGAAGCGAGTTTTCTTTTGGGCCGGCATGAAGAAAGACGTGGCCGAGTATGTCGCTAGATGCTTGGTGTGCCAACAAGTGAAAGCGGAGCAAAAGAAACCCGGAGGGTTGCTTCACCCATTGGAAGTTCCGCTATGGAAGTGGATAGTGTCTCGATGGATTTTGTCGATGGATTACCAAGATCGAGGAAGGGTAATACGAGAATTTGGGTTGTGGTAGACAGACTTACTAAGAGCGCCCATTTCATACCCGTGAAGAGTAAGAGGACTGCTCCATGGCTAGCTTCAGTTTACATTCGAGAGATTGTTAGATTGCATGGTGTACCTTCCAGTATTGTGAGCGATCGAGATCCTATCTTCACTAGCGAGTTTTGGAAGAGTTTGCAAGAGGCGGTAGGGACTCAGTTGTGTTTGAGCACCGCATATCATCCTCAGACGGACGGCCAGACTGAGAGGGTGAATCGTATTTTAGAAGACCTTTTGAGGCTATGTATCTTGGATTTTGGAGGTACATGGGAAGAGCATCTTCCATTGGTGGAGTTCGCATATAATAACAGCTTTCAGTCTAGTATTGGCATGGCTCCTTTCGAAGCTCTTTATGGAAGGCCTTGTCGATCACCTACATGTTGGTGGGAATCTACGGATAAGATCTTTCTTGGGCCCGATATGGTTAGAGAGACTTCGGAAAAGATTGATTTGATTAGAAGAAGGATGAAAGCGGCGCAAGACAGACAGAAATCTTATGCGGACAAGAGGAGGACGGATCTTGAGTTTGATGTTGGGGACATGGTCTTTGTCAAAGTGTCTCCGTTACGGAATGTGGTTCGCTTTGGATCTGTTGGGAAGTTAGCACCTAGGTTTGTTGGACCGTTTCCTATTAAGGAAAGGATTGGACAGATGGCCTATAGAGTGGAGTTGCCCGACAGACTTAGTGGTGTACATGATGTATTCCATGTGTCACATTTGAGGAAGTGCCTACATGAGACCGCAGAGGTGGTAGAGCCGAGCTTGCTTAGAGAAGTGGAAGTAGAGCGTGATGCGACTATTCGACGAGCTCCTACTCGCATCCTTGGGTCAGAGACTAGGAAATTGAGGAATCGAGAGGTTCAACTAGTCAAAGTACAATGGGAAGAAGATGAGGGCAACGCTACTTGGGAGACGGAAGCGAAGATGCGTTCATTGTACCCATTCCTTTTTGAGGGTATGTCTTTTAACTTCTCCTTTATCATTTGTCTAGTACTTATCTTATCTTTAGTATGTCATCTCGTTAGTACTTTTGACCTTTAGATAGGGTAAACCTATGGTTGAAACATGTGTTTGAGACATGTTATGGTTGATGGATGCATGTGGATGCAAGTGTTTGCTAGTGGTTGCTCGTGGATGCATATACACACACTCTAGACACTAGATCAGATCAGTCACTTCATATTGCATATTGCATATAATTATGTATAGGTAGCTATATTTATGGATGTATAATGATTGTGTTATCATATGGATGATGCATTTTGGTGAATGATTGTGCACTCATGTAGATATTGTATGTGTCGATAGGGTTCTCTCGCATACATAATGGATGCATGGCACTATCATGGTTTGCATATGTTCATTAGATAGGGAACATATACACACACTTTTTTCATATGCTCATACATCATTAGAAATTGTTTTAAGGACAATGGATGCCCGTGTTTGATGGATTGAGTAGATGGTTGTTTGGATGGTAGGATATGCATTCTCCTTAGCTTAGAGATTTCGGGGACGAAATCCTTTAAGGAGGGGAGAATGTAACACCCCGAATTTCAGTTAATGCTAAAATTCACTAATTATAGAATAAATAATCTCAGATGTGAGAATTGGGGGAAACGGGCTGCGTCATTGCATTCGTCTCGGAAAAATACGCGAAATAGAGTCCGAAATTTTGTAAATCAGAGTCCGTATGGCCCAGTTATGGCCCAATGAAGTTTACAGAAAATTTAAAGTTCAAAACAGATTTAAAATTCAGGTTCAAATTTCGAAATTGGGGCCATTGGGCGCAGGTGGGAAAATTCCCGCCTAGCTACCCAAGTCGATAGCCCTGTCGACTGGGCAGTCGACTTGGCTAGGACCAAGTCGACAGCCCTGTCGACTTGGGTGTCGACAGGGGGTGCTCGGCCAGTTTGGCCTGGTGCACCATTTTAGGGTTTGGCTGTGTTTTGGGGCTGTTTTCTGGAAGCTTCCGAGATCTGATGGTCCTAATCTAATTTAGGGTTAATCTAATGGCCTAAAACACTTGCCTAATCTATAAATACACCCTAAGACTACCCTAATTCATACTAAAAATAGATTCAAGGGCCTCATGCCGTCAAATTAAAACTAGAAAGAGCCTCCACCAAAGTTGAGAGGAAGTTAGCATCTCAAATCAACTCTAATCAAGTTCTAATCCACTCTAGCAACTTAATCTTCCTCATTGGAGTGCTAATTAGTTATTTGTGAGTTCCTATGCCTTTGGCAAGCAATTGCTAAACTAATTAGGATAGGATATTATGAGGCTATGGTTGTAAATGTGGATCTATGCAAGTTGTGGTTGTCATATGTTATAAGTTCATATGCAAGTTTGTCTCTTTTTATGATATGACATGTTATGCAAGTTCATATGCAAGTTTATATGCAAGTTCATATGCAAGTTTGTCTCTTTTTATGATATGCATAACATATGCAAGTTTGCCTCTATGTATGACATGTTATGCAAGTTCATATGCAAGTTTATATGCAAGTTCATATGCAAGTTTGTCTCTTTTTATGATATGCATAACATATGCAAGTTTGCCTCTATGTATGACATGTTATGCAAGTTCATATGCAAGTTCATATGCAAGTTTGTCTCTTTTTATGATATGCATAACATATGCAAGTTTGCCTCTATGTATGACATGTTATGCAAGTTCATATGCAAGTTTATATGCAAGTTCATATGCAAGTTTATATGCAAGTTCATATGCAAGTTTGTCTCTTTTTATGATATGCATAACATATGCAAGTTTGCCTCTATGTATGACATGTTATGCAAGTTCATATGCAAGTTTATATGCAAGTTCATATGCAAGTTTGGGTTAATGATTTATGCTAGTTGGGTTTAATGTTATGATGCAAGTTGACACCTTTTAAACCCATGTAAATGCCAATGTTGTGCTAAGTTGAACCCATTACATTTATGATGAATCTTCCCATTTATATGCCATGTCATGAGAACGAATTACGTGGGAAACGATGGGGTTAATATGCATGTTAATAGAAATGTGTAAAGTTGGTATGCTTAAGCATAACATAAAATGAATGGACATAATTGGGAATTTACCTATTAAGTTAGGTCTACCCATATTATGGAGTTGGGAATTTACCTATTAAGTTAGGTCTACCCATACTATGGAATTGGGAATTTACCTATTGAGTTAGGTCTACCCATATTCTTAAAAATGTGTAATTAATTAGGGATAATTAATACAAATTATGGGGGTGATTAATTAGGTGTAATTAATCAACTAAGACACGAGGTTGGACCCTTTTGTAGCGGAAGTCTGCCCGGAACCGACCGGCAAATCCAGCAGCTACAAATGATTGGCCCAATGTGAGAGGTCTTAGTCATAAATTAAATACGTGATTAAAGTAAAGACACGAGGTTAGACCCTTTTTATGACGGAAGTCTGCCCGGACCCAACCGGCATATCCAGCAGTCATAAAAGGTGGTCTAATGTGAGAGGTCTTTATGAGGTCATGATCTTAATTAATTAATTAAGAAACACTTAACCATATTAGCATGTAGAGGGACATGAGGGGTTAAGTGGGTGCCTTGGGTGGCATGTGGAAATCTAGTGGTTGCCTTGGGTGGCAATAGAAAATACGATTAGAATACTTAACCAAAGTGGAACATGTAATTAAAACATGATTAAAGGGTTAAGTGGTATACACTAGAAATGACAAGCTTAGGTGGGTAGCTTGTGGGGGGCCATCTCAACCAATATCCCAAACGTATCTTTGTGGGCTCGACTCAAGTCGAGGACGGGACACGCATATTGGGCTTGACTATAAGAGGCCAAAACGGGGTAGCGGTGGCAACGCGAGTCCAACGGGTTTCATATGCGTGTGTGTACCCGGGCTGGTAGGTAAGACGTTGTTGCATCGTGTAGATATAAGTCGTGCACCATTTGTTGTATCGGGTTGCCACTTTGGGGAGTGATACACCCCATTGTGGGGCCAGTACGGGTATCTACGGTAGGGAGCCGATCGCTTGGGAGTAGTGGGTACACCTAGTGGAGATAGGGGCAGACGGCACCTATGTAGTCGGCTAGGGGTACACGAAACTACTGGGTAAAATTTCTAAGTCCTTGGGAGGGATCAATCTTTAAGTAGGAATGACTGGTGTGGTGCAGTGTAGTAATTATCCTTGGGTGGGTAAATGCGTCTTTATCGTTATCTTAGTTCATTCTAAGTCTGATTTGCTACTGAGTGTAGTCATTTATCCCCAGTCACACCGTACCAAGTTATATCATACCCTAATTACTTTAATGATTATATTGTTAAAGTTATAGGACTCGCTCAGACTTATGTCTGACCCCGTTGTTTTTATCTTTTTTCCCAACCCTCAGGTTCTCAGAGTGGGCCCAGCACGAGTGGGCTTTGATCAGGCTGCTTTTATTACTCTCTTGGAGCTTGGACCCTAGATGTAGAGCTCATCTTACCCTTTTCTTTTATGGCTATCAGTTCATGTATTGGGATTATGTATTTTTATTTATCAGGATGGATATTTTGTACTTGACTCTTATTATGGTTTTGTGATGTAACCAAACATGTTTTACTTTCCGCTGCAATGAAATGATGTTTTAAATTTTCAAGCATTACTTATATCTGTCTTGCTGTAATTTTTCTGTTCTATATTCACTTAAAATACTCCACCGATGTTATGGCATTCCCTTAGCGAGTGATCATAGCGGGAGTGGGGTGTTACAGTAAGCGACTGCGATCCTATCTTTACTAGCGAGTTTTGGAAGAGATTGCAAGAGGCGGTAGGGACTCAGTTATGTTTGAGCACCGCATATCATCCTCAGATGGACGGCCAGACCGAGAGGGTGAATCGTATTCTAGTGGACTCATTGAGGTTGTGTGTGTCTTAGACTTCGGAGGTACATGGGAGGAACATCTTTCGTTGGCGGAGTTCGCATATAATAATAGCTTTCAGTCTAGTATTGGCATGGCACCGTTCGAGGCTCTTTATGGACGGTCGTGTCGTTCGCCTACATGTTGGTGGGAATCTACAGATAAGATCTTGCTTGGGCCCGATATGATTAGAGAGACTTCGGAAAAGATCGAATTGATTCGAAGGAGGATGAAGATGGCGCAAGATAGGCAGAAATCTTATGCAGACAAGAGAAGGACAGATCTTGAGTTTGATATTGGAGACATGGTCTTTGACAAGGTGTCTCCATTACGGAATGTGGTTCGCTTTGGGTCCATTAGGAAGTTAACACCAAGGTTCGTAGGGTTGTTTCCTATTAAGGAGAGAATTGGACAGATGGCGTATAGAGTGGATTTGCCTGAGAGACTTAGTGGTGTACACGATGTATTCCATGTATCACACTTGAGGAAGTGCTTGCATGAGACCGCGGAAGTGGTAGAGCCGAGCTTGCTTAGAGAGGTGGAGATAGAGCGTGATACGATGATTCGACGAGCTCCTACGTGCATTCTTGGGTCTGAGATTAAGAAGTTGAGGAATTGAGAGGTCAAGCTAGTCAAAGTACAACGGGGAGATAATGAGAGCAACGCTACTTGGGAGACGGAAGAGAAGATGCGTTCATTGTACCATTTTCTTTTCGAGGGTATGTCTTTTAATTTCTCCTTTATCGCTTAGCTTGTACTTGTTTTATCTTTAGTATGTCCTCTCACTAGTTTCTTTGACCTTTAGATAGGGTAGTCCTATGGTTGAAACATGTGTTTGAGACATGTTATGTATGATGGATGCATGTGGATTCAAGTGGTTGCTAGTGGTTGCTTGTGGATGCATATACACACACTTTAGGCACTATATCCGCTCAGTCACTTCATATTGCATATTGCATATAAATGTGTGTGCATATTTAAGTTAATGGATGTATAATGGTTGTGTTATCATATGGATGCTGCATTTTGGTGAATGGTTGTGCACACATGTAGAAATAATATGTATCGATGGGGTTCTTTCACATACATAATGGACGCATAGCACTATCATGGTTTGCATTAAGGAGGTCAACTGAATCAGTAGACCGCCTGATTTTGCATTTGATAAAGAACATATACACACACTTCTTGCATATCTTCATACAGCATTAGGAATTTTATAAGGATAATGGATGCATGTGTTTTATGGTTGAGTAGATGGTTGTTTGGATGTTAGGATATGCTTTCTCCTTAACTTGGAGATTTCGGGGGCGAAATCCTTTAAGGAGGGGAGAATGTAACACCTCGTATTTCTGTTAACACTAAAGTAACAAATTAAAGAATAACTAATCTCAGATGTGAGAAAGAAGGGAAACGGGTTGCGCCATTGTGTTCGTCTCGGAATTCTGGTTGAGAGAGAGTCCGAGTTTGCGTGAATTGGACTTCGTATGAAGAAGTATGGCCATTGGAAGTTTCAGAAAAATTTAAACAGATTTCAAAAATTCGAATTTCAGAGTAAGAATGGGCTAGGCGGGAAATATCCCGCCAGGGCCAGGTCGACCTACCCTCACCAGGTCGACCAGGGGGTCGATCTGCGCCCCCCCTCCCCCCCCCCCCCCCCGGGCAGATTTGTTTCATGACCTATTTATGACTATATGCTGAGTCATTAGGGTTTCTGATCTGGTCTGAATGGCTGGGGTAATTCTGGGTTGATCGGACGGCTTAAATTAATCCTAAACTCTATAAAAACACATGTAGACTCAAACCCTAAAATCAAATAAAAATTAGAATCATGGCCTCCATGCCGTCACCTAGCAACCTAGAATAGCCGTCACCAATTAGAGAGGAAGAAAAGCTAATCAAATTCAATTCTAATCTAAACCGCAACAAATTATCTTCTCCAAAGGAAAGCTAATTCAATTTCAGAACTCAGATTTCAGAACTCAAGACCTTCTTTGAGTTGTGAGTTCAATTTCTTTAATAAAATAATTAACAATTTAATTGGATTGAGCTATGATTTGGATTATATGGCTATGTTGTGAATTATGGACCGTATGTTATTATCTATGTTGTAAATTCTATGATGTTATCATCTATGTTGTAATTCTATGATTGGCTTATGTATAATTAATTCATAATGATGTTTCATATGCTAGTTTGGTTATGTTGTTGGAACTAATTCATATGTTGAATCATATGTATGTATGTATGCAAGTCTAGATGTTAGTTTAGATCTGGATCATATGCAAGTTAATGAAATTATGTACAACCTTACATGTTTCATGACATCTATTGTATTTGTAAATTGGATCTAAAGTTAGGCTATGACATGTGTGAGTTATATGTTAGTATACAAAATTCTATATGCTAGTTTACATGTTTAGATGCAAGTTTACACCATCGTTTATGTTGCATAAATCACATACGCAAGTACATATACATGTTTGGAGTATGAATCATTCCTATGCAAGTTTACACCTTATGATTAGATCTATGACATACATTGTTTATGCAAGTTCGTGACTATTACCTGAACAAGTTTACACCTTTAGATTTAGATCTATGACGTATGTAGTTTTATGCAAGTTTGTGACTTTGGCCTATGCAAGTTTAAGATGAAGAACCTTATTCACACATGCAAGTTCACCCCATATGTTTAGATCTAGTTTTATTTCTATGTATGTTGAGATGTTTTCTCTTTATTCCATAAGTTAGACTATTCGAGTCTAACATATATTTTACATTAAACGAACGAAAGTACAACGTGGGGCCATGGGATAATATTAAAAGATTTAATATTGAGAATTGGCATAAATGCCTTAAATGGCATAAAATAAATTTATGATGATAATTGGTATAATTTTGCATACCATAAATAGATGGACATAATTGAGTCAATTATGGACATAGTTAAATTTGGAATTAATTGATAATTTGAATAGGGAAATTAATTCAAATTGGGGGATAATTAATTATGTGTAATTAATCGCCTAAGACACGAGGTTAGGCTCTTTTGTGGTGTAAGACTGCCCGGACCTGCCCGGCAAATCCAGCTGCCACAAATGCCAGTCTAATGTGGGAGGTCTTAGGCATAAATTAAATGCGTAACAGTTGTAAAGACACGAGGTTAGGCTCTTTTGTGGTGTAAGACTGCCTGGACTCACCCGACAAATCCAGATGCTACAAATGCCAGTCTAATGTGGGAGGTCTTTACAAGGTTACAATGTTAATGAATTAAGAAACACTTAACCATATAAACATGTAGTGGGACATGAGGGGGTTAAGTGTGTGCCTAGGGTGGCATGTGGAATTTAGTGAGTGCCTTGGGTGGCATTTGAAATACGATTAGAAACACTTAACCAAAAATTGGAAACATGTAAGTGAACATGAATAAGAAGAGGGTTAAGTGGGATGTACTAGAGGGGACCAAGCTTAGGTGGATTGCTTGTGTCAAGTAATGGGGGCCCGTTTCAACCAGTAACCCATAAGTATCTTTATGGGCTCGACCCAAGTCGAGGACGGGACACGCGTACTGGGCTTGACTGTAAGAGGCCAAAATGGGTTAGCGGTGGCAATGCAAGTCCAACAGGTTCATGTGCATGTGTCGGCCCGGGCTGGTAGGTAAGACGTTGCATCGTGTAGGTATAAGCCATGCATTGTTGGTGGTATCGGGTTGTGTAACACCCCGCGAATTCTATAACTGTGAAATTCATAAATTAAAGTATAATTAATTTTAATCAAAGAACTAAGGGAAACGGGATACGCCATTGCGTTCGTCTCGGAAAAATACGCGAAATAGAGTCCGAGTTTTCGAAAAACGGAGTCCGTATGAAGAAGATATGGCCTTCGGAAGTTTCTGAATTAAGTTTAAAATTCAAACAGAATAAAATAACTCAGAAAATCAAGTTTAAATTCCAAAATGGGGCCCAATGGGCCAGGGCGGAAAAACACCCGCCTAACGCACCCAGGTCGACTGGGCTGTCGACCTGGTCTAGCCAGGTCGACAGGGCTGTCGACAGGGCTGTCGACAGGCATGTCGACCTAGTCCAGAGCCAGGTCGAACCCAGTCCAACCTGGCTGGCCTATTCTATGTTGGTCGATTTTCTGTAGTCTGCTTTGTCATTAGGGCTAGGTGGCAGGCTCTAATTGGTCTCTCCTTAGGATGAATGGCTACGATTAATCCAAGCAACATCAATGGCCCTAATCAGTTCATTACCCCTATAAAAAGGACCCTAGACTTAACCCTAATCTATTCATTCAAAAATAAGAACAAAGCCGCCATGTTGCTGAGGAACGACTAGGGGTAGCCACCAATTGGAGAGAGGATTAGGAGGCAAATTCTAAGGCATAAAGCAACTCAATCAAATCAAACCGCATCTTCAAATCCCTAAATTTGAGAATTCGCCTCACCATTGTAAGTAGAGTATTACTTTGGTATGAACAAATAACTGTGTTGGTTTGTATACTTGATTGTGGTGATAAATAATTCATAATTTGTGCGTTACTATGATTCTTATCGATTTGGAATATTGTATACGTTTGGATATTCTCGAATTATGTTATTCAATTATGAAAAACTACATGCGGTAGTTTTATGCAAGTATACGTTTGGAATATTCGCAAATTATGTAATCCATGTTGAAGCTACATGTATGTAGTCGATTAATTGAAATTCATGCAAGTTTGGGGTTTTGCTACTATGCCATCATGATGTATATTTTTGTGCATAAATCATTTTGTACGTAATTGGAACAAGTTTGGTTGTTATAAGTTCATATGAAACTATGTTGAAATTTTGGCACCATGATTTATGTATTAAGACATGCTTTTGTACTAGAAAACCTATTTGCAAACTTATGAATATTACTAGGCTATGATTGAGATTTGGCATAATTGAAATCCATGTTAAGTCTATATTGTTTACAAGAATTATATGATGACATATGTGGTACATAGCTAGGTTAGATTCAAAATCCCTTTTTGCAAGTTTGCATGACTAAAGTAAAAATCATGATTTCATATTAGAAATATTTATGCCATGGTTATGTGAACAAATTTAATTATACTTTTGTATTAGTCACAAAAGTAGACACCTTTGTAAACATGTAGTAGTCTTATGAACATGATTTGCTTATGTTTGACATTATGCCTGAATAAAAATATAGGTTTATGTTGTAGTTAAAACCTATGTGTCGATAGTGATATTCTTAACTTAACTACAAGTTTACATGCTTTGATTCATGTCACTTATGCTTTATGACCAAAGTATATGTCACTACCATGCAAGTACACCAGTTTCTATTTTGTATTTCCAACGTCATATTGCAAGTTCATGCGTTCACATTCCCCTTTTCGTGTATGTAATCACGCTTTAAGCCTCCCCTTTCCGCATGGCTAAGTTGGGCTTTAAAAGGCTAAGCCCAACATATATATATCAAACGGACGAGTTAAACGGGGGAAAATAACGTTGGGTTAAAATTACTAATGAATGAAAATATAAAATAGAAGGGCCCAAATTCAAGTATGGGTTGGGCCCATGATTGGTGTAACCTTTACACCATTAACTTAATAATGGGCCGCAAATATTTACATACAAGAAAATAAAGAAGAAAGACAAAATATGTAAATGTAGAACATACGATGTGTTTAACCCGAGGTTGGATTGAGTTGTGATGTAAACCTGCCCGGAACCGCCCGGCTGTCCAGTAGTCACAACAATACCTATCCAATGTGGGAGGTTAAACATGGAGCCCAATAAGGACCCGAGGTTAGACTGAGTTGTGGCGTAAGACTGCCCGAAACCAACCGGCAACAGGCAGCCACAACAATACCTGTCTAATGTGAGAGGTCAAGGCTTTAATAAGACAATTAAGGCTGAGTCAGGATTGTTAGGATTAAGTGAACTAAAGACTTAATCAAAATGGAACATGCTAAACTAAACGGACTGGTGGGGGTTAGGTTAGAAAACACTTAACCAACTTAGCATGTTGGCTAGAGATAGAAAACCTAGTAACGGGGGACCCTTTTCAGCAGTAACCCTAGAAGGTGTATCAGGATACCCTGAAACTAGGCAGGGTGGGGCACGATTACTGGGCTGATTGTAAGAGGTCAAATCGACGGCGGTGGTGTAGCAGTGTAGGTTCTAACGGGGTGCGGGCGTGCACACACTCCGGCGCAGAAAAATAAAGCACTGGGCACCAGTAGCATACCTGTGCATTCTAAGGTTGTGTCGGGCCGCCGCCATGGGACTTGATACACCCCATGGTGGGACCAGCATAGGTAACTACAACATCGGGGGCCGTAAGACACATGTAACTATGCGAGTAGGAGTCGATCATCATAGAACGGATCACATCACCCTGATTATGGGGTGCTAGTTGGAAACTAGTTTATATGGGTTCAGAGATTAACATGGGGTACGATAGTATATTCGACCCTAGACAACTTAACCAAGTTTATAGTACTTTCCCACTTCTTGTTTATACTTATCATACCCAGTTCTTTATTCATAGACAGAATAGTACTAGACTTACTCAGGCTTTATGTCTGACTCTACTTTTCTTTCGTCTTCTTTTCTTCCGTCCCCTCCCCCCCCCCCAGGTCCACAGGGAGGGAACACAGCAGCTTGACCGGTCTTAACATCCAGCTTGAAGAAGAGAAATGTATTGCTTGGACCTTTTCGTTTGAAACTATGGCTTTGGACAAACTCTATGGGGGCCTTTGCAGTTTATCTATGTTTTATTTATGCTTCTTTAAATAATGTAATCAAGACAGATTATGAAATGAAAGTGTTATGTTTTTGGAAAAGATGTAAGACAAGGATGGTGATGTTGTTGTAGCACGTATTTGCTTTTATGAAATAAAAGTTTGTTGATTTTCCGCTGTTTACAAATATGTGTTCTTATATCTGTCTTGTATATCTGTGACTTATACTTATAAACCTCCACCAAAATTAGGGCATTCCCTTTGAGAGTGACCCTAACGGAGGTGGGGTGTTTCACTTGGTATCAGAGCATAGGTTTACCAGATAAGATAAAAAGTTTTGAAAAATTATTTTCAAAAAGGAAATTTAAAGAAGCATTTTTAAAAGAAAAATATTATTTTTATTTTAAAAAGGCAAAGTCCACTCCCCAAAGATATAGGTACTATCTCTTATCCTTCGTTTTGAATCTATCCTTTTTGTTTCAGCATGTCCGAAGATCTTAACTTGCCGAAAGGGGTACCAATACCTGGTTGGTTTAGACGGTTCTTAGAAGCAAGAGCCACTCAGCCAGGTCCTACCATTCCTCCTCCCCCAGCTGCCGGAAATCATCCAGCTGCAGCGGCACCTTTTCCTCCACCTCCTCCTCGGGGAAACACGTTTGCTAAGATGTGTAAAGATTTTAAAGCTATGGGAGGAAAGGATTTCCATGGAACTGAGTCCTTCGTGGCAACTAGAAATTGGCTGAAAGAAACGGAGGACCTATTTATCATCTTTGAGGTAGAGGATAGACAAAAAGTACAATTGGCAGTGTGGCTATTGAAGGGCGAGGCTTCCTACTGGTGGGAAGTCACTAATGCTGAAAGACCAGTGGAGACATGGGAGGACTTTAGGGCAAGGTTTGAGACTAAATTTCTCTCAGATGCGGAAAGAAGTTTGCAGTTGGAAAAATTCTTATTTCTTAAGCAAGGGGACAAGACAGTCAGAGAATATGTGAATCAGTTCGATGAGCTGGCTAGGTTTGGGCTTGACCTAGTCAACACCCCGCACAAGAAGGCTCTCCGTTTCGTCAAAGGGTTGAATGAGCCATTACACAGTTTGGCCATGACCCGTATACCCATGGGAGCCACGTATGAAAGATTGGTGCAAATGGCATTGCTGAATGAAGAGGATAAGGGCAATCATGGAAACTTTGCAAGTCCATCAACTAAAAGCCAAATTCTCCAAATGCCACTTTTGAAGAGAAGAGGTGAGGTTCCTTGGGCACATAGTATCCAAACAAGGGTTAGCAGTGGACCCTGCTAAGGTAGTGGCGGTACAGGATTGGAAGACACCAAGGAATGCAACTGAGGTCCGAAGCTTTCTAGGACTAGCAGGTTTCTATCGAAAGTTTATAAGGGATTTTGCGAAAATCTCAGCTCCGCTCACAAAATTGACTAAGAAGAATCTAGTGTTCAATTGGGACATGGATTGCGAGTTTGCTTTCCAACGACTGAAAAGGGCTCTCACAACAGCCCCAGTTTTGACGCTGCCAGATGGGAGCAAGATGTTCACTGTTTATACGGATGCATGTGGGACAGGGCTAGGCGCCGTCTTAATGCAAGAAGGAAGGGTAGTAGCTTATGGCGGGAGGCAGTTGAAAGTGCACGAAAAGAACTACCCAACCCACGATCTTGAGTTGGCCACCATCGTCTTTGCACTCAAGTCTTAGCGACACTATCTCCTAGGTGAGAAGTTCGAACTTTACACTGACCATAAATCGTTGAAATATCTTTTCTCGCAGAAGGATCTTAACTTGAGGCAACAAAGATGGATGGAGTTTCTTGCCTCGTACGATTTCGAAATCTCCTACACTCCGGGCAAAGGCAATGTAGTAGCAGACGCGTTGAGCCGAAAGAAATTGACCCTAAGCCCGTTGTTTGTTGAAAGACAAAGCCTAGAGTTTATAGCCAGCTTCGACTTTAGGCCTTCCTCCGATTTCGTACCAGGCTTGCTAGCATCTCTCGAAGTGCGCCCAACTTTAGTGGATTCAGTAGGGACAGCACAACGCGAAGACCCTCAGCTTGTGGAAACAATTGATAGGCTAATTAGGGGTGAGACTTCAAGTCACCTCAACAGATATTCCATCGACGATAAGGGTTTGCTAAGGCGAGACGGAAGACTATGCGTCCCACAGACAAAAGATTTAATAAAGAAGGTTCTCGAGGAAGCACATCACTCCAAGATGACGATACACCCAGGCGGAGATAAAATGTACAAAGACATAAAAAGGACTTTCTTCTGGAACGGCATGAAAAAGGACGTGGCAGAGTTCGTTTCTAAGTGTATGGTGTGCCGACAGGTTAAGGCGGAACAGAAGAAGCCTGGCGGACTGCTAAATCCTCTGGAGGTCCCGCAGTGGAAGTGGGATAGCATCTCAATGGACTTCATCGATGGGCTGCCTAGGTCTAGGAGAGGCAACACTAGCATTTGGGTAATAGTGGATAGGCTTACTAAAAGCGCCCACTTTTTACCTGTCAAAAGTAAAAGAACTGCCTCATCCCTAGCATCACTTTACCTCAAGGAAATCGTTCGACTCCATGGAATACCATCTAGCATTGTTAGTGACCGAGACCCCATCTTCACTAGTGAGTTTTGGCGGAGTCTGCAAGAAGCGGTAGGAACGCAGTTATGCTTGAGCACAGCCTATCATCCCCAAACCGACGGCCAAACAGAGAGAGTGAACAGAGTTTTGGAAGACCTTTTAAGGCTATGCGTCCTTGACTTCGGAGGGACATGGGAAGACCACCTTCCTTTGGTGGAATTTGCCTACAACAACAGCTATCAAGCAACCATCGGAATGGCGCCCTTCGAAGCTTTATATGGAAGACCGTGCCGATCGCCCACTTGTTGGTGGGAGTCTGCTGATAAGCTCATACTTGGACCAGATATGATCCGAGAGACTTCAGAGAAAGTAGACTTAATACGCAGAAGGATGAAGACGGCCCAAGACAGACAAAAGTCCTATGCCGACAAGAGAAGGATCGACCTTGAATTTGAGGTTGGAGACAGAGTTTTTCTCAAGGTATCACCGCTAAGAAACGTTGTTCGTTTTGGAACCACAGGAAAACTTGCACCAAGGTTCGTAGGGCCATTCCCTATCATCGAGAAAATTGGGAAAATGGCCTATAGATTAGAGCTACCCGAGAAGTTGGCTGGAGTCCACAACGTTTTTCACGTTTCACATCTCCGAAAATGTCTTCATGAGTCTGCTGAAGTGGTAGAGCCAAATATCCTCGAAGAGGCCGAAGTGGAACGCGAAGCAACCATAAGAAAAGTTCCAACCCGCATCTTAGGAACAGAAGTGAAGAAGCTACGCAACCGCGAAGTCAAGCTCGTCAAAGTTCAGTGGAGCGACGCCGAGGGAGACGCGACTTGGGAAACTGAAGCTAGAATCCGTACAGCCTACCCTTTTCTGTTCGGGGGTACATCCTTGATCTTTCCTTTTCCTTAAGTTGCGCTTTTATCTATCTTTTTAGGTATATTTCCTCGACCTTATCTTTTAGGTAGAAACCCTTTGGATGGAAACATGTAATTGAAACATGTTATGGATGATGGTTGCAAGTGGTTGCAAGTGATTGCTAGTGGTTGCTCGTGGTTGCATATACACACACAATCTAGGTTTTAGATCAGCTCAGTCACTTCATATTGCATATGCATATATGTTTGCATTCGTATACGGTTGAATTCTAATGTGTTGTCATGTGGATGTTGCATTTGTATTGAATGATTGTGCACTCATGTAGAATCAAGAATAAGAAGATTTGCATACATAATGGATTCATGGCACCTACATAATTCGCATTAAGGAGGTCAACTGAATCAGTAGACCGCCTGATTTTGCATTAGATAAGTACATGTATACACACACTCTTCGCATATGATCATGAAGCATCAGAAGTCTTTTAAGGACAATGGATGCTCGTGTTTGATGGATGAGTAGATGGATGATTGGATGTTAGGATATACATTCCTCCTAACTTGAAGATTTCGGGGACGAAATCCTTTTAAGTGGGGGAGAATGTAACACCCCGCGAATTCTATAACTGTGAAATTCATAAATTAAAGTATAATTAATTTTAATCAAAGAACTAAGGGAAACGGGATACGCCATTGCGTTCGTCTCGGAAAAATACGCGAAACAGAGTCCGAGTTTTCGAAAAACGGAGTCCGTATGAAGAAGATATGGCCTTCGGAAGTTTCTGAATTAAGTTTAAAATTCAAACAGAATAAAATAACTCAGAAAATCAAGTTTAAATTCCAAAATGGGGCCCAATGGGCCAGGGCGGAAAAACACCCGCCTAACGCACCCAGGTCGACTGGGCTGTCGACCTGGTCTAGCCAGGTCGACAGGGCTGTCGACAGGCATGTCGACCTGGTCCAGAGCCAGGTCGAACCCAGTCCAACCTGGCTGGCCTATTCTATGTTGGTCGATTTTCTGTAGTCTGCTTTGTCATTAGGGCTAGGTGGCAGGCTCTAATTGGTCTCTCCTTAGGATGAATGGCTACGATCAATCCAAGCAACATCAATGGCCCTAATCAGTTCATTACCCCTATAAAAAGGACCCTAGACTTAATCCTAATCTATTCATTCAAAAATAAGAACAAAGCCGCCATGTTGCTGAGGAACGACTAGGGGTAGCCACCAATTGGAGAGAGGATTAGGAGGCAAATTCTAAGGCATAAAGCAACTCAATCAAATCAAACCGCATCTTCAAATCCCTAAATTTGAGAATTCGCCTCACCATTGTAAGTAGAGTATTACTTTGGTATGAACAAATAACTGTGTTGGTTTGTATACTTGATTGTGGTGATAAATAATTCATAATTTGTGCGTTACTATGATTCTTATCGATTTGGAATATTGTATACGTTTGGATATTCTCGAATTATGTTATTCAATTATGAAAAACTACATGCGGTAGTTTTATGCAAGTATACGTTTGGAATATTCGCAAATTATGTAATCCATGTTGAAGCTACATGTATGTAGTCGATTAATTGAAATTCATGCAAGTTTGGGGTTTTGCTACTATGCCATCATGATGTATATTTTTGTGCATAAATCATTTTGTACGTAATTGGAACAAGTTTGGTTGTTATAAGTTCATATGAAACTATATTGAAATTTTGGCACCATGATTTATGTATTAAGACATGCTTTTGTACTAGAAAACCTATTTGCAAACTTATGAATATTACTAGGCTATGATTGAGATTTGGCATAATTGAAATCCATGTTAAGTCTATATTGTTTACAAGAATTATATGATGACATATGTGGTACATAGCTAGGTTAGATTCAAAATCCCTTTTTGCAAGTTTGCATGACTAAAGTAAAAATCATGATTTCATGTTAGAAATATTTATGCCATGGTTATGTGAACAAATTTAATTATACTTTTGTATTAGTCACAAAAGTAGACACCTTTGTAAACATGTAGTAGTCTTATGAACATGATTTGCTTATGTTTGACATTATGCCTGAATAAAAATATAGGTTTATGTTGTAGTTAAAACCTATGTGTCGATAGTGATATTCTTAACTTAACTACAAGTTTACATGCTTTGATTCATGTCACTTATGCTTTATGACCAAAGTATATGTCACTACCATGCAAGTACACCAGTTTCTATTTTGTATTTCCAACGTCATATTGCAAGTTCATGCGTTCACATTCCCCTTTTCGTGTATGTAATCACGCTTTAAGCCTCCCCTTTCCGCATGGCTAAGTTGGGCTTTAAAAGGCTAAGCCCAACATATATATATCAAACGGACGAGTTAAACGGGGGAAAATAACGTTGGGTTAAAATTACTAATGAATGAAAATATAAAATAGAAGGGCCCAAATTCAAGTATGGGTTGGGCCCATGATTGGTGTAACCTTTACACCATTAACTTAATAATGGGCCGCAAATATTTACATACAAGAAAATAAAGAAGAAAGACAAAATATGTAAATGTAGAACATACGATGTGTTTAACCCGAGGTTGGATTGAGTTGTGATGTAAACCTGCCCGGAACCGCCCGGCTGTCCAGTAGTCACAACAATACCTATCCAATGTGGGAGGTTAAACATGGAGCCCAATAAGGACCCGAGGTTAGACTGAGTTGTGGCGTAAGACTGCCCGGAACCAACCGGCAACAGGCAGCCACAACAATACCTGTCTAATGTGAGAGGTCAAGGCTTTAATAAGACAATTAAGGCTGAGTCAGGATTGTTAGGATTAAGTGAACTAAAGACTTAATCAAAATGGAACATGCTAAACTAAACGGACTGGTGGGGGTTAGGTTAGAAAACACTTAACCAACTTAGCATGTTGGCTAGAGATAGAAAACCTAGTAACGGGGGACCCTTTTCAGCAGTAACCCTAGAAGGTGTATCAGGATACCCTGAAACTAGGCAGGGTGGGGCACGATTACTGGGCTGATTTTAAGAGGTCAAATCGACGGCGGTGATGTAGCAGTGTAGGTTCTAACGGGGTGCGGGCGTGCACACACTCCGGCGCAGAAAAATAAAGCACTGGGCACCAGTAGCATACCTGTGCATTCTAAGGTTGTGTCGGGCCGCCGCCATGGGACTTGATACACCCCATGGTGGGACCAGCATAGGTAACTACAACATCGGGGGCCGTAAGACACATGTAACTATGCGAGTAGGAGCCGATCATCATAGAACGGATCACATCACCCTGATTATGGGGTGCTAGTTGGAAACTAGTTTATATGGGTTCAGAGATTAACATGGGGTACGATAGTATATTCGACCCTAGACAACTTAACCAAGTTTATAGTACTTTCCCACTTCTTGTTTATACTTATCATACCCAGTTCTTTATTCATAGACAGAATAGTACTAGACTTACTCAGGCTTTATGTCTGACTCTACTTTTCTTTCGTCTTCTTTTCTTCCGTTTCCCCCCCCCCCCTAGGTCCACAGGGAGGGAACACAACAGCTTGACCGGTCTTAACATCCAGCTTGAAGAAGAGAAATGTATTGCTTGGACCTTTTCGTTTGAAACTATGGCTTTGGACAAACTCTATGGGGGTCTTTGCAGTTTATCTATGTTTTATTTATGCTTCTTTAAATAATGTAATCAAGACAGATTATGAAATGAAAGTGTTATGTTTTTGGAAAAGATGTAAGACAAGGATGGTGATGTTGTTGTAGCACGTATTTGCTTTTATGAAATAAAAGTTTGTTGATTTTCCGCTGTTTACAAATATGTGTTCTTATATCTGTCTTGTATATCTGTGACTTATACTTATAAACCTCCACCAAAATTAGGACATTCCCTTTGAGAGTGACCCTAACGGAGGTGGGGTGTTTCAGGTTGCCACTTTGGGGAGTGATACACCCCACTGTGGGGCCAGCACGGGTATCTACGAGTTAGGGAGCTGATCGCATGGGGGTAATGGGTACACCTAGTGGAGATAGGGGCAGGCGACACCTATGAAGGCAACTAGGGGTACATGAAACTACCATTATCATTATTAAAGTCTAGTAGGCAGGATCAACTTTTAGGGTGTTTGGTGTGGTGCAGTGTAGTAATTATCATATAGCGACTAGGTGCGCATTTAACGTTATCTTTGTTCATCTTATTTCCTTTTGTTTACTCTGCCATACCGAATTGTTCACAGTCATTTCCTTATTTTCCAACTTATGCCTTAGCCTAGTTATTTTGATAATTATATTGTTAAAGTTATCGCACTGGCCAGACTTTATGTCTGAACCCTTTGTTTCCACCTCTTTTCTTCCTCCCCCCCCCCCAAGGTGCTCAGGGTGGAACTAGCACCAGTGGAGCTTGATTTTGGACAGCTGTATCTCTTGCTTTTAGAAGTTGCTTGGATCACTGAAGTAAAAGTTCAGCCTATCTTATTTATGGCTATTTTGTATTGGGGTTATATCTTTCAATTTATGTACTCTGATTTAGTCAAGATGGATATTATGTACTTTGACTCTGGTTTTTGATGATGTAATCAAACCTATGTGTTTACCGCTGCAATGAATAAAATTTTAAAGTTTTAAGTACTGTTTATATCTGTCTTGTTGTTAAGTTTCTGTTCTATACACACTTAAAACGCTCCATAGAAGTTAATGCATTCCCTTTGTGAGTGACATTAATGGACGTGGGGTGTTACAAACCGTCACTCGCCTTCCACATCGACACCCGTCTACCACTTGACATGAGCTCCTTCCTCGATCACTCCTGATCCCTCGAGCATCATCAACGTGAAGACCCCTGTCGAAAACATGAACCGAATCACCAAGGTATAGGCAAATCAAACCAATTGCCAACATCTTCGTTTTCTTCCATCTTCCCTCATCCACATCGGAGGGCTTCTCTTCATCTCCATCAACCAAACCATTGAGGCCTTCAAATCCCTAATCAAAATTAGTCATCACCAACAGCGCCATTATATCCAACATAAAAAAAATCAATTTTTTTCACAAAAATTCAACTTTTTTCGAACAAAAACCAATTTTTCTAATCCAAAATCACTCTAAGCTTTGCGATGATCTAGCTCTGGTACCAACTGTTATGAAAAACTGCGCCTTTGCGGAAGCGACCAGGATCTTCTTCACCCAATTACTTAAAGATGATTTCTATGAAAACAAACACAGATATGAAATCACATGCGTAAACACAAAATATTCCACCCAACCACCCTCTTTATTGATTCTCAAAACGAATTTTGTTTACACATACTGGTTCAACAACCAACAATAAACAAACTACAAGAATCAATAACCATATTGAGAAAGGGAAAGAATATTTAGATGAATACAACTCTTGTTGGAGAAGGAGAACAATGAAGAACGACGGCTAACCCTTGGATTAATTGGAGGCACCAATCCTCTCTAGGGCACCAAGCCCTAGAGGCATGCAGCCGCCACTATATTCGGTCATACATTAATCCAACCCTATGTGCTGCTTTTATAGGAGAATATAAGGCCTAGGAAAAATATCCAATTTTCCTCTTTGAGATATATTAGGAATATATCTCCTCAATACTTGCAGAATAAGTCACAGAAAGACCGGGCCAAAATCAAGCAATAAATCCGCTCAGATGTCAAACTGCTCCTTCTAACCTTCTTTCTATTGCTGCACCATCTCCTTTATCGCCAAACACATCCACGCTTCGTCTTTATCAACATATGTGATTTCATGTCACAAATCACAACATGTCTTACCCTAGCCTACTTCATCTTCTGCAACATGATGCTTAACTCTTTGCACCTGGGTCTTCAATTATCTGCAGGATACTTCAATCTATGCTTCTCCTTGGAGCTTGCTATTTTGTTTTTGTATCCTGGCTTGGTTTAGGATTTTCTCATCTGCAGCTAGCATTTATCTGATACATTAGCTTCTGGCTTGGAGGAATTAATGGATCTGGTTCTATTGCTTTGTTGGCTATCTTATGTAATATTGATAACACCTATGTGTATGTATGGGTCAATTAGACCCAATAGTAGTGTACTGAGTCTTTGTTTCTACGTATCACTATAGGAACTGATCATACCATACGTGGTCTTGATTACAGTTTTTATTTGTAGTCAGTGTCTGAATGTCTGTAGTAGATAGGCGATAAGCCCATCTCTTGTTATATTTTGTACTCGCTATTTGCTACAATGAAAAGGTGGTACAATCCACTCTAAAAACTAGCTGGCTTTGCCTAAAAAAATATGGAAAATTTCCACATATATAAAGAGATTTAATTATCAAGAATTTAATTAATTAGGCTTAGGGACTACTATAGATAATAAATCTTGGTTGTATTGTACGAGTTCGACGGTTTAATAACCGAATATCAAAACTAAACTGAAATCTTAGTCTAGAAATATCTAGTGGAAACACGTTAGTTATACCGCATGACCATCTCCATTAATGATTCACTACATATAAACATTGTTTCATTCTCCTAGGACAAGTGATAATGTAACACCCCACCTCCACCAGGGTGGCTCTTGCAAGCACTCTGACTTTGGAGGGGCGTTTGAATCAGGTAAACATGCATAATGATATATCAAGGCAGAACAAGAACATATGTATATATGTAAACAGAGTAAATAACATAGATAAAACAGCGGAAGATTTCAAAACATTTCAAAACAAGTCTGGTACAACATAGCTTTCCAAATAAACAAGTCTAGATAAAACAACATCAACTGAAAAACTGAAATAAATAAGTGCTATCCCCAATTAAGTGGTAACCATAGCTAGCTTCATGTCGAAACCGTACATGAGCTGAAATCCCATAAGCAAGCAATCCGAAATCCAAGCTAAGCTCCAGTATTCCCTCCCTGAGAACCTGGGGGGGGGGAACGGAAGAAAAGAGGCGAAAGAAAACAGGTCAGTCAAAAAGACTGAGTAAGCCCTACTACAATCAATGTAAACTGATAAAGTTAACTGGCATGAGCAGCAGGGATGAACATAAGGATAACAATGTACTAGCATGATGATTAACTAACAAGGTAGATAAAGGTGTCATCGCATAATCAGGATTAAGGTTTTGCACCACAGGTGTACTAGCAAACTGACATGACTTGAATAAACAAGTATTGATCCCTTGGCCCAAGCTTTGGCCCAATAACATGAAATGACCCTAATACAAGGTCCAACCAAACGGTCTAGTCGATCGGCTCCCTAAGCCTAACTCGTCACGTGTTGGTGTCAATACGGCCCAATCATAATTGTAGTCGAACTGTGCCGGGTCCACCCTTCGGGTGTATCAAGCCCTAGGGTGTCAACCCCTGGACACCATGAACATGAGTGCACAGTCCCGATCTACTGGTACCCGTGCATGTTTTCTCCGGCTACGGACTATGTGCACGACCAGAGTCCGCCCGGAACTACACCGGCGTACCCTCTGCCGTCGCTTTTGGTCACTTACCTCCAGTCCAGTAATCGTGCCCCCACCCTAGCCTAGTCCCTAGGGTCATGATGATACTAACTTGGGATTACTGCTGGAGTGGGCCCCCATTGCTAGGATTTTTCTAGTGGGTTAAGTACGGTTTAACCCTCTTGCTAATCCTGGATTAACTTGGTTAAGTGTAACGATGAGTTCACGACTTAACCCCGATTAATCTACCAAGCCCAAATTGGTTAAGTATTAAGTGGACCATGACTTAACCCTAATCACGAGGCATTAATTAATTTAATGCGCCTTAACCTCTCACATTAGACCTTGTTGTGGTTACTAGTTAAGCCGGGCGGGTCCGGGTAGCTTTACACCACAACTTGGTCTAACCTCGGGTTCAAGGTACAACATGACCAACTTCTCACATTGGGTCCTATTGTTTGTAGCAACTAGTTAAGCCGGTCGGTTCCGGGTAGGTTTACGCAACAAACTCAACCCAACCTCGAGTTGGCCACACTTATCTTTTCTAAGTGTCATGTCCATCATGTTTCCAAAACATGTTACAAGTTTTCAAGCAATTGGGTAGACCTAACTTAATAGGTAAATTCCCAATGGGTAGACCTAACTTAATAGGTAAATTCCCAAGCTTATGTTTTATGTCTTTTAAGTTTACCCAACCCCAAACGCAATCCCATCGCTTACATATCGCAATAGCGCATAAAGGATAGAAAGAGGGAACTGGCATAATCATGACATAAAGGTATTGAAGCCACAAGTTCAACATGGTGGCATATGAAATGTTCATGTGTTCATATACTTGCATATTACATATTTTGGCCTCAAAAGCATGCATAAAACCAAACTTAGCATATTGGTGATACATGGTGATAAATGACATGTAGAAATGGCCATAAGTTCGCATTTAGCCTCACATGCAAGTTATCATAAGAGATATGATAACTTACATGTTGCCAAAATGCAACCTTTGGCATAAAGCTTGAAGCTTTATGTTCATAAACCCAAGATAAGCTTGCATAACATGATAGCATGAACAAAATGTTCAACCCAAACTTGCATAACATAACTTGGCATACTTGCATATAAACTTGCATATCACAACATGATAAACTTGCATATAAACTTGCATATCACAACATGATAAACTTGCATATCATACATTTAACTTTAGAGTTTAAGTATGAAAGTAGAATAGGGCTTACAATGCTTAAGAAGTCACAAAAATATGACAAAGCCCTTATGAAATCAATTAAACCCAAAATGCAAGCAAAACCCTTGAGCCAAAATGATCAAGACCCTTTCTTTATGATGCAAATATATAAACTTGACTTGAATGCAAGCTAATGATGCTCATACAAGTTTGAAAACACTTGTATGCATGGAAAATCACTTATGAATTTATTTAGGAATTTTATGAAGAGAGTGGAGGCCATGAGAGGATTGATTTTGCCATAGTTTAGTTGTATGAATGAATAATGATGATTTAGGGTAGGTTAGGGTCTTATTTATAGATTAGGCAAGTGTTTTAGGCCATAGGATTAAACCTAGATTCAATCCAAGCCATCAAAGCATGTCTTGGGGAAGAAGTCAAGTGTAGGAACCATCTAGGGCCTTTAGATTAAAGATGAACCATGAGAACCATTCAAATGCAAAATCTGCATTTGAGCGAATCGGCCCACGGGTTGACAGCCAAACACCCTGGATTAACCCCTAGTCGACCCAGCGAGCTCGGGTCGACCTCAAAAATCGGCCGGTTCGGTTATTCCCCTCTCCCAATTCGCTGTTTTGAACATTTTTGCATATTTATTTATTTAATTTTCAATTATATATATATATATATCAATATATATATATTTCTCTGCGCAACCCATTTCACTTAATTAAGTATACTTTAATTTGGGAATTTTTCGTGAAACTTCGCGAGGCCATATCTTGGTCATACGGACTCCGATTTTCGAAAACTCGGACTCTATTTCGCGTATTTTTCCGAGACGAACGCAATGGCATAGCCCGTTTCCCTTGATTCAAATTTTACAGTTTAATTCTGCCTCCATTTATGTTATAACATGTTATTCAAAAATACGGGTTGTTACAGATAAGGAAAGTGAATATTTGGCACACATCCCTATTTTCAAAGTTAATTAGAACGGCATCCCTCATGTTTTTAAAATGTAAACCCGGTCCCTGTTTCCTAAAGTTACGTGTTTTGGCTAGAATTTTGTGTGTTGGTTCATTAAAAAAAAATCTAAAATCTGCAAACGTTCCGAGAAGTTTACGGAAAAAAAAAGTTGCATACATGTACGCAACTATTACCAATAGTTTCATACATGTATGCCACTATTGCATAAGCTGTTTGGCTTGAAAATGTGGACCGAAACTTGCATACATTTGTGCAACCTATTTGAAATAATTGCACACATGTATCCAAGTATCGCATGAAGTAAAATTGTACTAAATTTTTCCTGCAGATTGTTGCACACATACGTGTAACTTTTCTGTTTTTATTGCACACCTGAATGCAAATAAATGTGAACTGATTTGCATGCATGTGAATTTTTGCACCTTTTTGTGCAAGAATTCTACTTTGCTTGCATGCATGTATGCAAGAATACCAACACAGATGCATGACTGGAATATTTCAATTGATGTATGCAAGAAAATTCAAATATGTGCATACTATTATGCATATAACTGCAGTTTCGCTATTTTTCTGTTTTTTTTTTTTTTTTGGCGTGTTTTCTGATGCTTTTTTCGGCTAAATTTTTAAACGTTTACTTGTTTTATTTTAATATTAATTTACGTGATTTTTTAGTGAATTTTTAAAAAATAGGGATGTAATTTATAATAAGTTTTGGACCGTACCTGAACCTAATTTTGAAACTTAATAAGGACCCGTGCCAAACGCACCCATAAGGAAATCCATCCACCAAAGTTTATGAAGTGAACTTTGCTTTTATATGTGATGCCCTATCCGAGACCCACACCAACAAAGAGTATTACAGAATGATACTGTTTTCTTATGTAGGGAATAGGGCTATTTAGGAGCGATCATCTGTGAGTCTTGTATTAAACGAATATGTCGATCTGGTGCTTTACTTTTTCCTTACTTCATGTGGAGCTACATACCGGATTCATGTTTAAAACAAAACAATAATTGCTAAGGATTCATCCAAAAAATATAACAACATCAGATGATACAGTCACAAAACAACAAACACACATATACACACAAATACAATAGAAGTACAACATACAAGTGTCACTAAGTGATTGATTCTTATAAGCCATATATATCCATAAAAGAATATACATCATATGGTACAACATAATGTCCATATTACACATGCAATAGCATCAAAAGAAAACATGTAGTCCATAGTTGAAGCAAGCAAAATGGGAATATATTGAAAGTGACTTATATGTAACAATTCAGTCTGACCACCCAAGTACATAAAATACACGTGTCAATCTAGCTTAAACAAGGAAATTAGCGCATGATAAGTGAAAGATAATGTCACATTAATGATATTTCTTCTCAAATCAACTTAAGGTACATGAGATAATTTCAACTAAATCAACATATTGTAACAACCCGAAAATCTGGGCCAGTTTAAAATTTTTATTTTGGCAATTTTAGTGAATTTTGAACATTTAAAATGAATTATTTTAAATAATATCGACGAGAAATTTATTTTGAATTGAATTCGACATATATATTATGTACGTCGTCGTTAGAATATAAATAATTATTTATAATTATAAATAGAATTGAAAATGGCGCGGTAGTTCGATAATTCGATTTCAAACTTCAAATGAATGTACCGGGTGCAAAATAAACCGGATTTTAGTGAAACCAAAAATAATAGGATCTAATTGAGAATATCTTTCCAACGAATCCGAAAAATTGAAATTTCATAGCGGGGATCAAAAGATATGTCCAGTTGAAAATTCTGAATAGTCGCTATGGAATTCGGGCCCTTAAAAATCGGAATTTGCAAACGACCTCGGATTTCGACGAAACCACTTTTGTTGGATCCGTGATGTCAAATTATTGCTAGATTCCAAATTTCATAATTTTTCGAATCAATATGTGAGTGTGGCAAAGGAAAACGCGTTTGACCAGTTTCAGTTGATTTTAATCGACTGGAAAATGGCCATTTTTCCAACAGTCTCGGAATTCGACGAAATTAGTTTTGTTAGGACCGTATCGTCAATACGAAGCTAGAAAATATTTTTCTGGGATTTATAGAGTTCGTACGTGACCCGCTAAATTGAAATGCGTATTCAAAATCAATATATAGAGTTATATGTTGATTTTAACGGAAACTGATCGAAATAGTCGAACCGGCTTACGATACATATCCCATTGTGTTCGAAATGGGGGTAATTAGCTATGGACGACAGGCGGTGGGCCTCGTTTCGAGGCCGAAATAAAAAGTCAACTTTTTTTGAAATAAAATAATAAATAAAATAAAAAGAAAATTCCTCTCTCCTCTCCATACTTCCTCTCAGCCCCCACCCCCCCGATTTAATTCAGAAATCAAAACGAGAAAAAAAAAGGAGAGAAGGGGGGATCGCGACCGCCCCCCCCCCCCCCCAACCCTCCGATGAGCTCGCCGCCGTCCAGATGGGGCGCCACCACCTGCCGCCGTGCCCCCTCCATCTTCCCCTTCTCCTCCTTCGTCGCCTCCTTCTTCTCTCCCCTTCCTCTTCTTCAAATCGACTGCACCCCCCCCCCCCCCTTAACCCCTCCTCCTACCTGAACCGCCACCCGAAGCCACCCCCCTCCGCCTGCATCGCCCACCGTCAGCGAACCCGCCTGTCGACAGCCCCCCCCCCCTTCTTCCATTTTACAGTAAGTTTTCCCACTTTTTATTTTAGTTAAAACTGAATTTTTATATTAGTTGAAACTGAATTTTTATTCGATAGGAAAATTAGAGATTGAATTTTTATTCGATAGGAAAATTAGAGATAGAATTTTTATTCGATAGGAAAGTTAAAGATATGATTTTTATATGATAAGGAAGTTAAAAATATAATTTTTATCATATGTAAAGGTTGAAAATATAATTTTCATATTATATAGAGTATAAAAATATAATCTTTTATATTGTAGAAGTATAAAAATATAATCTTTTATATTGTAGAAGTATAAAAATATAATCTTTTATGTTGTAGAAGTATAAAAATATAATTTTTATATAAGTAGGATAGTAAAAATATCATCTTTATATATGTAGTAAAATAAAAATGTGATTTTTATAGAGATGAAATAAAAAGGCGAAATCTTTATAATAGAAAAGGCGAAATCTTTATAATAGAAAAGGCAAAATCTTTATAATAGAAAAGGCGCGATTTTTATATATTGAATAGCGAAGTAAAAAATTCGATTTTTATATATTGAATATCGAAGTAAAAATTCAATTTTTATATATTGAATAACGAAGTAAAAATTCAATTTTTATATATTGAATAGCAAAGTAAAAATACGATTTTTATATATGTAGTGACTACGGGCAACGAAAGTGACGAAAGGCGAGAACGACGAAGACTTCTACAAAAGAAGAGTCGAGATGACAAGATTAGATATTGGTGAGAACTTCTCGCTCTAAATTTCTTTTTCTAGTTATATATATATACTAGGATGCAGACGGTGCTTAGCAGCACCCGACACCCGTCGTCCACAGACCATGGACGGCTTGTTTGTTTGATTGATGTGTTGTGAAAATTGTTTGTGATGTTGATGTGAAATTGATAATAGATTGTAGATGGTTGAAATAAATTAGTTATCGTTAAAAATATAATTTTTAACGTGAATATGAATATCGTGAAAGTGAATAAATAAATATTTATAAACTAATCGGCCGATTTGTTTATATACACTGATTTGACTGATATGGATTGGGATGATAAATTTTACACATCGCCCAACGGCACAAATAAAAATATGTGTTTGTTGATTTGAAACCCCACACGGGTGTTGGGATGATATTTGGCGTACACTAATCCCAATTATTTAATTGTATGTCGATCGATTGGTCGACAGGCTGTGTAAGCGTTAATTATTTATATTTGATGCTTATGCAGTTGTGTGGTGCACCTTGGGTGATGGTTGATTGTTTATCATTGCTATTATATACATGTGTTGTATGCAATGCATATAATTAACATTATATGGTGATTGATTGGGCCTCATTCCAATCGGGAAAATAATGAATATTATAAAAGAAAATTCATGTGTTGAATATAAAAATAGTCATGTATTGACGATGTTCATGTGTTGAAACTATTCATGTATTGAGTAAAATATTTTAAATAATAAAATTTACATCTTTATCAAATTTAAAATTAGAACTACTCCACGGTGGAGTCTAATTAAAAATCAAACGATAGATACCATAGTTTTATAAAATATTTTACATAACAAAAATAGTCGTGTGTTGACAGTACTCATGTGTTGAGATTAGTCGTGTGTTGAAAGAAATATAGATTCATGTGTTGAATGGGATAAATATTCATTTGTTGAATAGAATAACGAATTTACTGAAATATATAAAGCCGTGTTGATTAGAGTTGCGCTATTTTGACGTGAACGATATTTATATCGATTATATTCGTTTTTATAATGAATATAGAAAAGGTAGTGATTTCAAAATATAACGTTTTGAAATTATTATCATTTATATAGTAATGATATGAAATATTCAATTTAGATTAGAAATTGAATATAGAGTTGAAATGGTTTTGAAAACGAATTTAAAACGATTTATAAAATATGTTTTAAAAAGGAAATCGACGAAATATATATAATATTATATATATATATATATATATATATATATATATATATATAATGGCCTGAATAGAACGCGCCGCGCCGCGGTAGTTCGTGAATTTCGGCCATTGACTTCGAATTGACGTTGCGGGAGATCCGACCGTCGGATTCTCCTAAAACCGGAACCGTTGGGTTCGTATCGAAAAGAGCTTTCCAATGAATACTAGAAATTTGAAATCTAACGGTTGGATTTGGAATTATGTTCAAATCAAATTTGGAAAAGGTCGCTGTAAGTGCAGTTCGATGGTCGTTGATGGAAATCGACTGTACGGGCCTTGATAAAATTATTAAAAATATCTATAATTTGTGTGAAATCATAAGAAATGATTTGGGAAAAATTGAGCTGAAGAATTCCACATTTGAAAAGATAAAAATAGATTTTTGTCGAAATGAACTAGTTTTGAACTAGAATTGAAATCAATTTATTTTTGAAATAAATAAATTGAATTTGAAAGTGATTTTAAAAATAATCAATATTCCCAATACGTGAATTGGACTGGAGTTGAATCGAAATTATCTTCGGAATATTTCGATATAGGATTTCTTGACTATACAATATTGTTATGGGAATTTGAAAGATATATTTTATATCGTTATTTCCAATACGATATTTGTTGATTTCATGATTTGATATTGAATATAAGCCGGTATATTTTCTATTCAGAGCCTTGTATTTAATATCAAATGTGATTTGGGTTTGTCGTGAATGGTGTCTTCATTAACACTGTTCTTAAGCCCAATAGAGAAAAAGATTAAATCTTTCTATTTAGATTTAATGAAGTGTATCAATTAAATAATATTTAATTGGATTTGAATTTGAATTGGTTTTTGGGTTTATCGTGAGCGGTGTTTTGAACAACACATGTTCTTTAACCCGATTAACAATCAAATGTGATTTGGGTTTGTCGTGAATCGTGTTTTAGATGACATTCGTTCTTTAACCCAGTTAAAGGCAGGATGTTGATTTTTGAAAAGATTAAAACTAAGTAGAGTTTTAATGAATCTTTAATTAGATTAAAATGTGAATTGATAATTTAAATTATCAAATCTGAAAGGTGATCGAGAATGTAGTACCACCAGTTTTGCTCCAAAGCGATAGTTAAATCTTTAATTAGATTTGAACGTGAAATGGTAATTAATTTTACCGATAACACCGTGGTGTTAGATATGGAGTATTACCAGTTTTGCTCCATGGGATAAATAGGTTGGGATTGGAAAATAAAATAAATAATTACTTCGGTGTGGTTCGCTAATCCCGACTAGTTTGAAATGATATCTAAAGGAAGATTAAAGAATAAATTTAGAAGAATTTATCTTGGATAAAATTAATGGGAACCTTTCCCTAAGAATGTGATTTTGTGAATAAAAGAATATTCTGAATTGGAATGAGGCGTTCGTTGTGTTTGTTTAACATTTGTTTACTATATACGTGGGTTATTCAGAAAGGCCGGGGTTATACCCATTCTGAATAACCGATTCGACGAGATGTCGAAGATGAAGACGGTGGTTGAGGACCGGAAGTCTTCACATCGTTTGGGTGATTACTGATGATCTCGATTGGGCTGTACACCCAAGATGAGGGAAATAGTTGGTGATCATCCAGACGTACTTGGAGATGGATGGATATGCAAGGAAAGTGCCTCCGGTTTCGTTCAGACCCAAAACGAACTTGTAAATGGATTGTGTGTCTGACATTGGATTTTATTCTGTGTTGATTGATCTCTATTAAATATACATCTGTTTGGCGGCGGAGAATTTATTCTCTTGCTTAACGCCCTTTTCTGAGATGTACAAGCTCAGAGGTTGTATATCGATGGACATCAGTCGCATGGAGTGAATTGCCAGTGTGGCACGCGTAAGTGGCAATTGATCAAGGGTTCTGTTGAAAAGCAAAGTCGTGTGGTTGATGATCAAAGCACGGCCTGTGTGGCATAGCTTTGTGTATAACATGAATTCGCGAGCCTCACACCTCGGTATGAGTCAAAAACGGGATACGGACCCAAGGAGTGCACGACGTTTCTTTCTAGCTATGGTGGTGTCAGTGACCTACTAGCCCTGACATTTATATACTTTTCACCTGTGTGGTTGTTGGATACAAGGCGCCTCGGATATAGGTCTGTAAGGACCGGGAAACGTGTGTTCAGGAATAACTAATCCTCAAAAGTAAGAGAGGACCGGCCTTGGAGGTTCCAAAGGATCAGAGTGGGGTCCTGAGGCATTGCTAGAGTGTCTCAAACGCGGAGAGGAGCTTTCCCCTTGCCTCGACTCATGACGGAAATCCAATTTCCAATACGTGATATTGTGGTTTTTATTGTAGAACTAGTACGGCGACATGATAGATGGTACCCATGCCGCCTATGATTGATATTTATGATTTGAATTGTTTTGACACTATACACTGATAATAGTATCAAATGATTTGTTTTAAACGTACCAAGCATGTTTGGCTATTATAAGGGAAACCCCTATCCTCCGGCTTGCGTTGCATTGTGTGATGGGACCTGGGTCTTATAATAGCTTCATTTTTCCAAAAAGCATTGCGCTGTTTTGTTATATGCACTAGTATTCTTGGGAGGAAACCCGTTCCGTGTTATACGGCGTGGTCCCTTGAATTACTATCTTTAAAGTAAAGTTTTAAATAACTGTTTTAGTTCTCACACCAGTCACATGACTGACCTGGAGTTTATTGTTTTAACCTAAACTCTGGGTGCCCCTATTTTCCACACGGGCAGCTAGTAGTTTTGGTTTGCAGATTTATATTCACAGGATCCTGATTTACAGCTGGAACGATGCTCAGAAAGCTCTGTATCCGTGTATCACTTTCAATTGTGTTTTATATATATTTTTCCGCTGCTATGTAATTTATTGTAATCTCTGATATTTATCGAATGTAATTTATTCATTTATACTCTGTATATTCTTGTATCTGATGGAATTGTTGTAATAACAATGAAATGTTCTTCTGTTTGCGTTCTACTTTGTCTTGTCCTCAACGCCATCCGGGCTTTCCTTACCGGGGAAGTTCGGGTCCTGTCACATATAATTGTCTCATGTATTAAGCAACAACAATGTATAAGTGTTTCCATCGACAACGAGTTACTTAAGCTCTAATGCCAAGCTATATATGAAATCCCAACATCGACAAAAATGGAAACCAACATATAGAACTCGTTTAAAAGTTCGAAGCAACAAAAATGTATTCTTCATATTAAGTCACTAAGTAGGTCTTAGGCTATGCATATAATTCCAACGTCGAAAAAATGGTGAAAACATTTGATAATCAACAAATCTAAAGATCAAGAAAAACGAAATCTAGAAGTAATATAAAAAAATGGATCCATATCACTAGTAGTGAGCATAAGCTACACTACATGTGCATCAATAACGAATGATTGAAGCTTGCCAAGTACTAACAACAACAAAGATGCCCAATAATTGACTCGAAGTTCTAACCGATAGTTGAAGCCTAAACAAAGAACATAAAGGTCCAACGAATGGCTGAAGCCTAACAAATGACCTGAAGGTCGAGTTTTGTCAGCAAAAACAATCTCGAATGCCAACATAATTTGCCACAAACTTCCCAATAGTAACCCAAACAGTGACAACAATGCATCCCATACCTCACGTTTTCAATTATCGGTTTACTATAGGTTAGTCAACTCCATAAGCTACACTATTGTAGCTTTAATTGAATAAGTTTAACCGATATAGAAAATCTATGTGTTCCATACCATGGGTTAATTATATAGGTTAAATCATTTCTTGTTCCTTCGAAGAGTGCAAAAATATTTGTTTTTATACAAAAAGCATGTACTTTGAGAAAACTAGTTATAAAATGATTTTCGAAAACTATTTGGAAATCACTTTTTTTACAAATCTCTTTATAATATAGACTATATATACAATATCTGCATAAAAAATAAATATTTATTTCAATTGAATCTAAAATCCTTTAGAAATCGATTTAATAAAACATGTCCATAAAATGAGAAAAATTCAATATAAACTCAACGAAATTGGAATACACAAAACTCATAGAAAACTATCAATTTACTATATGAATTGATGTTAAATGTCGATTTCCTATTTGTAGGAAATATTCTTTTGAAATCAGTACAAAATATGCCTCAAAACATAAAAGAAATCACTAGAACAAAGTAACAAAGTACATAGATAAAGGCTTGGATAGGCATCAAAATATAGGTGTTTGGGTCTACATGTGACCCAGCTAGGTTAATTTTACGGTTGATCTATGGTTGCCTAAGCTTACTTGTAGATCAACCTTATAGAGATTTTGGTCGGCCTCTGGGTTGTGATTATTGCAGGCAGTTTCTACCTTGTTCATTTTGATTTTTCAATGAGATTTCAACAGGGTTTCAACATGAATTAGAGATTGATTTTAAGCATGGGTTTAGATCAACATCGGACAATAGTCTGAATTTTTTTGACATGAATTAAAGTAAAGTAAAGGAGCAATCAATCCTCAAAGATCAACGTACAATGCTAAGTTACTGTAAACTTTCAAACTCAAACTTTTTGTTTACAGTAAACATAATCAACAACATAAACAACTATTTCACAAAAAAAAACATACTTATTTAAGTTAGATATATGAGATTTACTCACTTTTGGAGATCCAGCGAATTGACCCACAAAGTTTGGAGCTTTGGCTTTGAAATGCCTTGAAGAAAGCTTTAGGAACCTATAGATGGAAAAACACAGACATCCAACCCAAAATAAAACTCATAGTTATAATTTCTTCTCAAATTTGAGAATTTAAGCTGATTAGTTTTTGGTTTTGCATAGACTACCTGTAGATCTTAGTATTAGCAAGCTTCTTTCTATTTTTAACTTGAAAATTGGCTTGGACTGAGAATACGAAGAAGAAGGTTTATTTTTCCATATTTTCGACAGAGAACAAGAGGTAAAAGAAATAGAAAATAATATATGTAGAATATAATATATGTACTATACAAAATACTTCTCTGCCCAATCAAAATCAAATATTTGGATTTGGGTTAAACCCAGTTCTCCCTAATAACCCAAGTGTTGTTAATTTTGGCTTAGTTAGGCCATTGTTTTATAGTTTAACATAAGTTTACTCTCTTTTAAGACATTTCAATACAAAATTCACATGTTTTACACCATTTTGTTTACAATTCTCACATGTTTAACTTACAAAAACTGATACAACATGTTTTAAATCATTTTAACTAAATTAAACACACTTTTCATTATAAACTCAACTTAAAATTTGCATTCTTTGTAAAAATACATATTTTACATTTTCATTTATTTAAAATTTACATTCTTAACATAAAGTTATACAAAATTCATTTATTGTTTAAATAAATGTATTTTCCTCATTAGAATATTTTTAACACTTTAAATATTGATTTTTAATCAATATTTCACCTTTTTATATTCTTATATATAACGAGATTAAATTTAAAAACACAATGTACAATAAAAATTCATCGCTGGTAATAATTTACTAAATTATTGTGTTACAACAAATAAAATTCTTTCAACACATGTGTTTACTCCAAATTCACAATATAAAATCTTCAAAAGTTTATTTTCTTTATATTTAAATTAGTAACCAAACTAATATTGAATTGAATCCTTTATCATGTAATTTAATTTAATTCACCAATAAAATTATTTTTTATTACCTAAATAAACACAAATCTCATAGTTTAATCAACTTGAAAGATTATATAAAATTTTCCCTTTAAATTTATATTTGATTTCTCAATTAGCAAATTATAAACACCATCGTAACTTGATCGTACAGGTAAATACAAAAATAAGGTTATTACAGACTCCATTCCTTATAAAATTTACGACTTCGCAATTCTTAGGGAAGAATCATACGCTGCACGATTTATTTCATCTAGAAATGGAAAATATATAAGCTTGGGTTAACAATTCTCACCCTTGACATGGAAAGAAAGAAAATCGAGATAAGTTCGCACAATGAATTCTTTGGTTTCCCAAGTACAATCATTGGGATTAGCAAACTCTTGAATCTTCATGAGAAGGATGTCTTTGTTTCAAATCGACTTGATGGAAGAATGATAAAGGGAAGATACTTTTGAAATTACTTAAGAAATTTATTTATTGTAACACCCCGTATTTCTGTTAACACTAAAGTTACTAATTTAATAATAAATGTGTAAAGGGGGGATGTATCTAATGTGCATACAAATTTAATAATAAATGTGTAAAGGGGAGATGTATCTAATGTGCATACAAATTTAATAATAAATGTGTAAAGGGGAGATGTATCTAATGTGCATACAAATTTAATAATAAATGTGTAAAGGGGGATGTATCTAATGTGCATACAAATTTAATAATAAATGTTAATAATGTACATTAAGAAAGTAATTGTGAACATAATTGGCTTCTCTTAAGAACGGATGGCTTTGATTAACCTTGGCTTCATCGACGGCTCAAATTAACTTGCAATCCTATATAAACAGCCCTCTAGTCTCCTTCTCTTTGCACCATTCTTCTCTAACCTTATGCTGCACAAATTCTTGATGGACATGGCTTCTTCTTCTTCCTCTAAATCTAAATAAATAAATTAAAATAAAATATAAATCAAGACGAGGATATCCTGCTCAAGTCTTTCAAGAGAAGATTCAAAACAAGTTAGGATTCAAGTAAAGATTCAACGGCTTCAAGCAACGCTATCTTTCTATTCTTTTCTAGATCCAATCAATGTAAGTCGGTTACTTTTTAGATTTGAACGCCTTTTCTGTTTGTGACATGAAATTAAAAGAATATAAGAAATATGCCTTATCATTTCATTTAATATGTGCTTGTTTATGACTTTGGATCTGATTCTTGATTATGGCCTAGAACACATTGTGACTAAATTGTCAATGCTTAAGATTATGACTATGGAACTGTGGCCTTTGAAACCATAAGCCTTTGACTATGAACATAAGCCTTTGACTATGAACATAAGCCTTTGACTAGGAGCATAAACCAATGCCTATGACTATGACAAGGACAATAGTGGATAATTACCTATGATTCATGAACATGATATTATTGCCTAGGATTATGACTGTGAGATTGGATCTAAACTTGATTATCTATTCAGTTTATTCTTAATTATCCTTGGATCTTGATTATGGGAATTTATCTATTAAGTTAGATCTACCCATATACTTGAACCTATGTTATTTGTTCAACCCTTTTTATGTCATAATATTATCAGATCTATAGGCCTTCGATGCTTTAATCAATTTATTCAGTGTAATTTGTTAGATATGTGATTAGTGAATTATCATCTTCTACCAGTCATTATATCTATCTTTTCATGGCATTTTGGTTCATTCCCTTTTATCCACGAATTTAGATTTATTTATAATCTAGGATGAAATCACGATTACACGAACGATGGGAATACGATTTGGGCAAATCATAAATTTGACTTAAACATGGTTGTAAACTTGGAAATTGGCATAATGTGGAACATGAACATAATTATGATTGACATAATTTAGAACATGTATTATGGCATGTTTATTAGAACGCAAATTTGAAAATTTGACATGAATTATGGAATATGTAATTTGACATATTAAATTTAGTATTGGCAAGTAAGCTAAGTTTTAGGCGTAAACGGTAAACTAGAATAATAATTCTAGTCTTGCCATAAACTATAAAATAGGATGTTAAATCAGAATTGGGTCAATTAAAGTTAATTTGGCATAATAAGTATATTAGCACAAATTTTGAATTTAGTCATAATTGTGAGTAATTGTCATGTTTAGAATAATCATGGTTAGTGACACTTAATTTGGTATAATTTACATACCAAAAACTATAAATATGATATATAGGGAAAATGGGCCATAATAATAAATGTTGACAATGTACATTAAAAGAGTAATAATGGAATAAGTAAATTAGGGAAAATTTACTTATAGAATTTATCCTAAATGAGAAAAGTAAATTTAGACAATACGAACATGCTTAACCCGAGGTTGGATTGAGTTGTGATGTAAACCTGCCCGGACCCGCCCGGCTGTCCAGTGATCACAACAATACCTATCCAATGTGGGAGGTTAAGGCATTGAGCCCGATAAAGGCCCGAGGTTAGACTGAGTTGTAGCGTAAGACTGCCCGGAACCAACCGGCATACCGGCAACCACAACAATACCTGTCTAATGTGAGTGGCGGGTGCTTTAATAAGACAATTAAAGTTAAGCTAGAATGGGAGGGTTAAGTCCATAAGAACACTTAACCAACTTAACACAGTTAAGCTAGAATGGGAGGGTTAAGTCCATAGGAACACTTAACCAACTTAACACAGTTAAGTTAGAACGATAGGGTTAAGTTAACTAGAACACTTAACCAACTTAACATGGTAACAAGATAAGATTTGTAGGGGTTAAGTAACTAAGAAAAACACTTAGCCAATTTAATATGTTAACCAGACTAGAAAGTGAGGGTTAAGTAAATTCAATACACTTAGCCAATTTAACATGCTAACTAGACTAGAGGTTGGGGTTAAGTAAATTTAATACACTTAGCCAATTTAATATGTTAGCTGGACTAGACCGTAGGGTTAAGTATGTTTGAACACTTAACCATTAGAGTGTGATAAATGAATAGGGTTAAGTTAAAAACATGAACGGACAATACTTAACCATTAGAACATGTTAATCAAACCAATGTTAGGGTTAAGTTAACTAAGGGAACACTTAACCGTTATAACATGTTAGTTAAAACAGATAGGCAAGGTTAAGTTAAAAAGGAACACTTAACCAATACAAGATGAATGGGTAGGGTTAAGTAAATACTTAACCAATATAACTTGATGCTGGTAGGGTTAAGTCGACGTGAATTACTGATAACACTTAACCGGTTTAATATGACAAAGGAATGGGTTAAGTTAACTTGAATTGACTAATGACACTTAACCAATCCAACTTGACGAGAAAGAGGACTAAGTAGTAAACCTTAGTTAAAAAGGGCTAAGTAGTGAACCTTAGTTAAGAAAACGACGATTCAATACACTAAGTGGTAAACCTTAGTTAGAAAAACTAAGTAGTAATCCTTAGTATAACACGAAGAGGAGCGAACGTCCATCTGATCTTAAAGAAGGCTCCAACGAATTGGGTTACGAAGCCCGAGGCTTCGAGGGGACGTAAGGGTACTCTTGGTATCCCTCTGTGAGAATGCAGATGATCCGCCTGGGCTCACAGAGGTTAAGGTCTGCGTGAGAAGAACCAAGGGTATGCCTTGGTTGCAATATATGGCAACCTAAAGACTAGGATGGACCAGCGCGATTCGGCGAGACCAGTAGCCCTGTGATAGCAACTCGTCGTCTACCTACCATCTTGAGTCAGTCGAGATACGTAAAGAGGAAAGGCAGAGAACTCCAAAAGACCATATACTTGCTATCTAGTTATGGGTGAGGATGGCCATAGGTTAGTGGGGGCATAAAGGGCCTGCGTATAGTTCTCATTTTTCAAGGTGTGCCTTTCATTAGTTGAGGGAGGGGTCGAGTGGGACCATAGCCACTGGAAAAACAGACCTTAGCATCTGCATCGGCAGATATCTGAAAGCTCCTGACCGAGTTCCATGTTTCTAGAGCAGCCCTGCCACGGGACTCGGGTCGCACATTTCAGGACATGTGCATCTAGACAGCGATAAACGATTCGCGACACATACGTGGGGAAAGTCTAGGAACATATACCGCTCTAGGTAGTGTGTCCTAGACTAGGGGCATCGTTCGACAGGTAGCGTAATCCCTAGTTGGACCTAGGTGGCATAAACCCTGAATCTGTGAAGCATTAGATAAGCCGCGTAAACCCGAGTGGAATCTAGGAAGCACTTTGATATAAAACCCTAGATTAGATCTAGGTAATAAATAATAAATGTACGCCTAAAGGCAACCACAATTACTGGGATTGGGATCGCGTTATCATTTTAGACATATTACTAGTTGGGACACTAGATAGGTGGTGCAGAGACATAGAAACCATAATAACAGGTTAATAGCGAAGCGGAGAAAGTATTAAAGCATATCCAGTTTATCTTGTCTTAGCATATCTTGTGTTAATCTTATCCTATCTTGTTGGCTCTATCATCATAGTATTGTCTTGTATTCAGTTAATTCATGTCGTTTTTTTTTTCCTTGTTCACATGCTAGAAGTAACTGAACTTACCAAACTTTATGTCTGACCCAGTTTTCTTTCGTCTTCTTTTCTTCCGTCCCCCCCCCCCCCCCAGGTAGTTAAGGAGGGAATAGTATAGCTTAGGTTAGATTGGACCGTCACTCTTCCCAAGCTCGAAGATTCTTTGACAAAGTGCTTTGGACTCTCTTTTTCTGCTGCTATGGCTGGCTTATTCTATATTGGGGAATATAAATGTTATTTTATGCTTCTTAATTTTGTAAGACAGATGATACTCTGATATTGGAAAACAATTGTTGTACAAACTATTTTATCAATAAAGTAAAGTTTTATTTTCCGCTGTTTTAATTTTGTTTGTCTTGTAATTTATCTGCATCTTTTGCCCTAAATGCTCCATAGAACTTAGTGCATTCCCTTTGTGAGTGACACTAAAGGATGTGGGGTGTTACATTTATTTAATATGGATGGAGAGGAACATTAGAGTGTTTAGATGAGTTATTACCTCTAAACACTCAATGGTGCTATCTATTATTAGACATATGAGATAATATCATGTATTTAGTGTGCTGACACTTCAAACCAG
Source organism: Allium sativum (assembly GCA_030737875.1). Taxonomy (NCBI): domain Eukaryota; kingdom Viridiplantae; phylum Streptophyta; class Magnoliopsida; order Asparagales; family Amaryllidaceae; genus Allium; species Allium sativum. The sequence continues at coordinate 524,789,371 of CM060926.1, forward strand.
TTTGAGTTTTGTGCATGCGCAGACTCTCTCTCTCTATTTTCTCCTTTTTCTAATAATCAGTGGCACTTCCACTATAAAAACTGGCTTGCCTTTCAAAAATAAACTTCAGGTCCGTCATGGGACTGGTGTGAGAACTTAAAACAATTATTAAAACTCACTTTAAAAGTGGGAAAAATCATGGGACCATGCCACATGACAAGGAACGGGTTTACTTCCAATGAATACTAGTTTAAACATAAAACAACGTAATGCTTTTCGAAAAATGAAGCTATTATAAGACTCAGGTCCCATCACATAATGCAACTCAAGCCGGAGGATAGAATTTTAACTTATAATAACCAAAAATGCTTGATACGCGTAAAAATAATAATTTGATAATATAATAAGTGCATAGTGTGGAAAACAACTTCGAATATAAATGTATCAATCATAAATGACATAGGTACCATATATTATGTCGCTATATAGGTTTACAACTAAAACTGAAAAGTTACGTATTGGAAATTGGATTCCGTCTATGAGTCGAGGCAAGGGATGTCTCCTCACCGGTTTCGAGAAACTCTAGCAAATGCCTCAAGATCACACCTATGGGCAACCCTTGGATCTTCAGGGTCGTTCCACACCCTACGTTTGTGGATTGATTATTCCTGAACAATATGTTTCCCAGTTCTGTCGGACCTCCCAAAATGGTCAGTATGTCGACCAATCATATCTGAGGCGCCTTGCAAATCATCAACCACATAAGTAAAAATGGTTGGGCTCCATACCATGACACCACTTCTAGCTAGAAAGAAACACATGCACTCCCTGTAGTCACTATCCCATTTCTGACTCATACCGGGGTGTGAGGCTCGCGAATCAACACAATACACAAAGCTAGGTTGTATTAAAGTTGTGCTTTGATCATCATCCGCAGAGCTCTACTTTTCAACAAATGCTTTGATCATTGTATCTCAAATGCCACATTGTCAGTTCATACCATACACTTGATGTCTACCGATATATAACCTCTAAGCTCGTACGTCTTAGAAAAGGGTGTTAAGCAAAGAGAATAAATTCTCCGCCACCAAACACACATATATATATATATATATTTAGTTGAGATCAATTAATATAGCATAAAATACAATGTCAGGTACACAATCCATTTACATGTCCACTCTGGGTCTGAACGAAACCAGAGACACCTTATTCCTCATCCATATGTCCAATACAGGAGAGAGGCCCTCGCATATCCAGTCGATCTCCAAGTACATCTGGACGATCAAAACATATTACCTCTACTTGGGTGCACTTTCCAAGTGACACGTCAGCAATAGTCCAAGCGATGTGAAGATCTCCGGTCTTTAACCACTGTCTTCGTCTTTGACTTTTAATCGTCGTAACAGTTATTCAGAATGGGTTAAACCCGTTCTTTCCGAATAATTGGCGTATCTTTATAATCATGTGATAAATACACAAAGATAGCACACATCTCACTCCAATCCAGAATATTCTTTTTATTCAAATATTCCTATCTTTGGGGAAAGGTTCCCATTAATTTAACAAAGACAATTTCTTTTAAACTTACTATTTAATATTCCTTTGGATATCATTTACAAAATATTTTATTTTATCTTTTCACAACTTAAACCAAATTAAGGTTTATAAAACTAGTCGGCATTATCGACCTTACCGAAGTAATCATTTATTTTATTATACCTAATCCCAACCTATTCATCCTATGGAGCAAAAGCGGTGGTACTCCATATTTAACACCCTCATGTTATCGGTAAATTTAATTACCATTTAACATTCAAATCAAATTAAAGATTTAACTATTGCATGGAGTAAAACTGGCAACAATACTCTATTCTCAAACATTTCTCATGTTTAATAAATTTAATTATCTCATTCCCTTTTCAGTGTAATTAAAGATTCACTAAAACTCTAGTTTAGTTTTAATCTCAGAAATCATTATTTAATGATTATTCAACCTTTGGAAATTAGTCTTGTCTATAACCGGGTTAAAGAACAAATGTCATGTAAAAACACCATTTACAACAAACTCGAAATCATCTTTCATTAAGTATTGAATCTTCACGGAAATCTAAACAATTTATAATTGATATAAATTTCTGTATCCGACCAATACTATAAGTGGAATAACGGCAAAGCCTTTTAAATTCCAAGTAAACGCCTTCCTTCACAGGAACCCATTTCGATTATTATTAATCGAGCCCCATTTAATTCCAATTTTATTAAATAAACTGGAAAACTTCTTTAAATATTAATTAAAAGATTTTATTCCAATTTTATTCCTTTCACTCTCTTCTTTTGAGAAGATCACACATTTTTGCTTTCAAAAAAAAATTATTCCTTTCACAAGTGGGTTCAAGGACAGTATTATTTAAGATACCATTCACAAGAAACCCCAAAATCCAATTTGATATTAAATATAAGATCTTAAATGGAAATCATGTAGACTTACATTCAATACCAAATTCTGAACCTAACAAATATCGTTTTGGAATAACGATATCAATATCTTCCAAATTCTTCAACGATATCCGTATAATCACGAAATCCAATATCGAAAATATCCGAAGATAATTTTCATTCAAATCCATTCCAATTTATATGTTGGAAACCTTTGGTTATATTAAAACCATTTACAAATCCAATTTATTAAATTAAAAAATCATTGGATTATTACTCTAGTTATTAACTGGTTCATTCAGATAAAAATATCTTTTATCTTTTCAAATATGGAATATTTCATTCAAAATCTTTCCAGATCATTTACTATAATTTTTCATAATTTATTTATATTTTAAATAATTTTAATAAGGCCCTTACAAGTCGGTTTCCAATATCGGCCACCGAACTGCATCCATAGCAACCTTTTCTGAAACTGATTTGGACATAGTTTAAAATCTAACCGTTCAAATTTAAACCTCTTACATTCATTTGAAAGATCTTTTTGATACGAACCCAACGGTGGTTCCAGTTTAGGAGAATCGGACAGTCGGATCTCCTGTTACGTCAATTCAAAGTTAATGGTCGAAATTCGTGAATGGTCGTCGTGCAACACATTCTATTCAAACCATTTAAATATATATAAAATATATTTCATCATTTTCCATTTGAAAATGTATTTTATAAAATTTTTACAAATTCGTTTAAAAATGAATTCACTTCCATTTCAATTTTAAATTAAAATTGAATCTTCTATATTATTATAATCTCAAAATAATAATATTTTCAAAATGTCGGATTTTGAATTCTAGTTTTCTCAATATTCATTATAAAACTGAATAAAATCGATATAAAAATGCATTTGGGTTAAAATAGCGTTTCTATTCTTAACTCAGCTTCATATTTTTAAAACACCATTCATTTCATAATAAATTTGAACAAACTATATTTGTATGAAAATTTATTCAAATCAATTCATTTCCATAATAAATATTCATTGGTATTTAAATATTTTTGTGTCCATCCAAAATCAGACATCGAAATCAACTCCGAATTGTGTTGAATGTTATACTATTAAAATATTCATATTTTTTCCGGATTGGAATAAAATTTCAACCAATATCCATATAAATAGATTTATATGGACATCCATCATATACATCCAACAATAGTTGCAAACAACTATAAACATCCAAATGACATCAAGTGTGCATTTTATTTTCGTATAAGCTTCAAATGATTTATTGATGCTTATTTCGTTTTATTAATCAATAATCAGCATACGAACTATATACAAGGGAGATGTGTAAATCGAATATCATCCCGAGATCCGTGTAGGGTTTTCAAACAACATCAATCAATTTAAATTCATTACCGACTCATGAATTTAATCATTTCTAGTTCAGTTCGAATTATTTTTCTCACTAATTAACTAATTTTGTGTAAACAAGTAATAATTAATTCACTGTTCATTTAAAAATGGATATTTATATCCAATTTCAACTGCCACAAATATATTAACATTATTTTTATATGTTAAACAACTCGAAATCATAATCAAAACATAACACAACAAGTCAACAATTCATCCATGGGTTCGCAAACAACTGTGATGTGAGCTACCAGGCAACATATAAAATTTTATGATAATTAAACAGATAAAAATCAATATACAGTCAATATATATTTAAATATGATTATAATATCATAAGGAAATATTTGAGTGAGAGAATTTTCACTTTGATCGGTTTTGAAATCGTTTAATAATGATTGTTTCAGTTGAATTAAACAAGATGTTTAATTTGGTCAAAATTTGTAACTTGCTCCATTCCTATTTTGGTCAGTTCCATATTGTAGATCTTGTTGTTGTGATTCCAACGCACTCAATTTTGCACGATTCTGATATCGTTTGAAAAAGTTACAGATTTTATACATTGATTAATTAATAAACATCATTAATTTTATAATTATTATTAATTAACCTTTATTTCCCCCTTAATCTTCTCTTATCTCTCTCGTTGCCTTCAGGCAATCGTTTGAACAAAGCTTCCCCCGACCATCCACCAAGCCACTAGAAGCCAATCAGACTTGACCACACCGGTGCTTGAAGCTTCCTCCACCAATGCCCGACAGCGCGAAAAACTCGGCCCCTACCTACCCTAGTAATCGGCTTCGAATGGCTAAAGTTCGAGCTCGGATTTCAAGTAGTCCTTGCAACGATACTTCATCATTTCCATATAGAATTAAAGATCTCTCTTTATTCTTCAATTTTTGTTTATAAATCATAATCTAATTCGCGAAATTTTGGGAGAAATTAAGGGATAAAATTCTGAGCATTGTGGCCATTGATACCACAGTGATGGCGCAGTTGAGATAGCTAGGGTTTAGGGATGGAAAACTTATATTTATACCCTTGGTTTTTATTATTATTTAATTCAATTTATTACTTAACGTTGAAATTTAATGCTCCGAACTCTAGACGAATCCCAAGGAGTCACAACGACAGTCGTTCCTAACCAAATACCCATATTCCAGACTCAATGGAATATGTTTCATAATCCAATTCGATCGTTTTAATCGGTTTTTATCAAAATTAAAATATAAATCAATATAACGTTAAATATTAAATTTGAATGTACATTTAAATTTACCATGACCACACACTGAATCCAAAAATTATGAAATTTGAAATCTAGCTATATTTTACAATTGGTTCTAACAAAATTAATTTCGTTGAATTTGGAGACCGTTTGAAAAAAGGTCTTTTAATTAGCTTATTAAATACAAACGCATTTACAACATGCGTTTAAATATACTACGCTTACACACTAATTCCAGTTGACTTGAAATTTTAAACCTAGCAATAATTTGACGTTCCAGATCCAAAAAAAATAGTTCCATCAAAAATGGAGGTTGTTTGCAAAATGGTTGTTTATAAGGGTTTAAATAATATTAAAATATTAATAAAATTCCATAACGACTATTTGAAATTTTATTATGGACATAACTTACAATTCATACAGTGGAATCTCTGTTTCTTACATTTGTTAGAAAGATATAATTAATTAGATTCTAACGTTTCTTGTTTCATCAAATTCTGACTTATAACGAATTTTGTATACTCGTTTAACGTTTAAAACTAAATTTTCAAACTACTGCGCCATTACGAGCTCGTTTTATAATAAATATAAATTTATTGGCTCAAACTTTGTTTTAAATAAATTTTAAGTCGTTTATTCTCAAAATAAACCATGTAAAATATTTAATTTCAATTAAAATCAACTAAAAATAAAATTTAAATTGGTCACAAAATTCTGCGTTGTTACAATGGCCTTCCGTATAAAGCTTCAAAAGGAGGCATACTGCTACTAGACTGAAAGACGTTATTATGAGTGAACTCAACAAGAGATAGGTGGTCTTCTCATGTATCACCAAAATCAGGTATACACGCATGAAGTAGATCCTCAAGAAAATAATTCACCCATTCAGTCCGTCCTTCAAACTTTGGATGATAAATTGTGCTGAAATTAAATTTTGTACCCAAAGCTTTTTTGGAGACTCCATCATAAACCATTGGCATAGAGTGGATTTCTATCACAAACAGTCGAACTAGGAACATCGTGAAGCCACACGATTTCGCTTAAATTGATGAGAAGTTATCCTATTATATTAATAGGAATAAAACGAGTTGACCTGGTCAAACAATCTACGATCACCCAAAATTGCTATAGCCCGATCTCGATCGAGGTAGACCATCTACAATTTCCATAGAAAATTAATCATGTTTCCACCTCAATAGGTTGCAAAAGACCACGAGGACACTGAAATTCAGCTTCAATGAGTTGACATGTCATGCAATTACTCGCATAACTTGCCACATCATGTTTCATGCCTTCCCAATAATATAAGCGTCTCATATCGGCAAACGTCTTACTACTGCCTGGATGAATAATATACTTCGGATAGTGACATTCACCTAGAATTTCACACCTAAGATCAACAACATTAGGCATGATCAATCGGTTCTTCCAGCAAATACAACCATGAACATCGACACTAAAATCCCTCAGATCATCATCATGGGTTCAGACTTACAAAGCTGAATAAGATGCATATGATTTGAATCTTTCCATTGAGCCTCGACAACGTGATCCAATAAATTAGGATGAGCTTCCGTACTGAATAATAAAATGGGAGAATCTGATATAGAAGCACAATCATGAATACGATAATGTGATAAAGCTTCCAACACTTTCCACTCAGCTAGCATCATAGATACAATGGATTGCTTCTTGCAATCAATGCATCTGCTACTTGGTTCACCTTTCTAAGTGTGTATTGGATATTGAAGTCATAAGAGGCAAGGAACTCGAACCAACACTGTTGTTGCATATTAAGCTCTTTCTGAGTGAATAGGTAGTTCATAGATTTACGATCAGTGAAAAGAATAAAGCACCCTCCCAAAAGATAATCACGTTGAAATTTTTAAGGAAAAGACTATAGTGGCAAATTCTAAGTCATGGTGGCTTCGAGACTCATTTGGACGCAATTACGAAGAAACAAAGACAACTGCCTGATCCCTATGCATACGAATAACAATAATTCCACGTCTATTGACATCGTTTGTACAACGATATCTTGATTCCCTTCGTGAACCACTGAGATAGGAGCATATGTGAGAAGTTCTTTCAAATTTTGGAAAGGACCTTCACACTTATCAAACCAAATGAAGTAAGCACCTTTCCTTATAAGGCTAGTAAGAGGAAGAACAATGCGAGATAAATTCTCAATGAACCAACGGTAATAACCGTCGAATCCAAAAAATTATGAATCTCAAAAACGTTTTTTGAAAATTTCCAATTCTATATGGCTTTTGTCTTCGATGAATCAACAAAAATGCCATCAGAAGATACAAAGTGGCCAAGAAATTTCTCCTTCTCCTAAAAATGACACTTGCAGAATTTTTATGTAACACCCCGTATTTTTAAGATAATAAAATAAGAATAACTTAATTAAATATTCATATTTAAGTAAAACAGACTGTGTCATTGTGTCCGTCTCGAAATTCTGGTCAAGATAGACACCTGGTTTGCGTAAAACAGACACCATATGAAGAAGTTATGAGCATTAGAAGTTTGTATACATATAAGGAGCTTATGTGTATGTGTGTGTGTGTATATATTAAATAAATATATCTAGAAAATTCAAAAATCAGTTCAAAAAACAAAATCGCGGGCGGGAAAGTTTGAAGGGAAAATGGACCGTTGGGGGTCGACCTAGGGGTCGACCCACCCACGAATCTGGAACCTTCTTTTCTGAAGTGGACGATTCTAGTGTTTTAGATTTTGATCTGAGGGTCCTGGTTCCTCCGCTACTCCTATAATTAAGACCCTAGGCCTAACCTTAAATCTCATAATTCAGCGGCTACGCTGGAGATCCGCCATTGCTTCCTTTCTCTCTCTCTCCTCAAACATATTTAGAAATTTAGATTTGTAAATTAGAAAATCTTAAATCAAGGTCTGGAGGGAAGAGATTGGTGTTTTTATTAAAAGGCATTCAAGATTACGTGAAAAGCAAGGTAACATCCCAGATCCAATCTATTCATATTCTTCCTATTTTCTTTCCCTTCTCTCTTAATGAAAATAGTCGATCCAGGTTATTAGGTTTCAAATCAAATTAAAGGGGAAAGGAAAACGATGGATGATAGAATGGATCAGATCCAAAATTTGGGAAAGCATGAAAGGTGTGTGGGTTTAAAATATAGCCTTTAGATAATATTATGATTATCGTTTAGCATCCCCCTTGTTATTAACTGTGAAATTGCCAAGTTAATTATAAAATATTGTTGTAACAAGTTGAGATGTTAACATGAATAATTCATACGATGAATCAGTTATAGTATTGGAATGATTATATGTTGTATAAACTTGTTAGAATGTGGGCAATGATTACTGTTGTTGTAATTATATAATTCGCTTGGGGCATATTATTGAGTGAAAGACATGTTAAACTTGTTGGATTAAAATAATTGAGATTTTGGGTAAATGATACACTATTGGAGAATTACACTTTATTTTAAATAAAGTTAATTACATGTAGAAAGACATGCGACACATATTTGGATTTTAAGCATAATTTATAATGGGATTTTGGAACATAACATATATTATGTTTTGAGACTTTAGTATGGGAGCGCAATTTGATATGAACATAAATGGTTGAATGAAGATGAATATGCCTAGGATTACAATTAGAAATTGTAACTACACTTGTGGCACGAGGTTAGGTTGCATTAGTGGCGGAAGTCTGCCCAGACCCGACCGGCATATCCAGCAGCCACTAATGTTGAACTAATGTGAGAGGCCTAAGTGCAAAAATTAAAAACATGTAATGGTACTAAGACACGAGGTTAAGTCAACTTGTGGTAGAAGTCTGCCCGGACCCACCCAGCAAATCCAGCGTCCACAGGTGTAGGCTTAATGTGAGAGGTCTAGTGCTTATATATATAGATATATGTATATAACAAGATATGAATAAATGTAAATGATGGTAATTAAATGTCTAACTCAGAAAATAAGAAAGAAGCGATGTAATGAACTGAGTTAGTGTGATGCGAAGGAAAAGTGATGTATTTCCCTAAATGACCTATTTCTGAGAATATGGTTGCAAGTATGCCTCAATAAATAAAGTAAGAGAAGTAAAGAAATTACTTGCTACCACGGATTTAGATGGGAATACATTATGAAAATAAATCGCTGAATTCTTCTATCAAACTGATAAGGTGCATGAAGTATTTCCCTTAAATATAATAAGGAATATATATATATTACAGTGAATGAGGAATAATGGTTTACAACGGTAAAAGAAAATGTTTTGAAAGGGGAATGATAATCACATATTATAAATAAATAACATTAACGAAAATGTTGTATAATAGGTAGACTTGTCCCAGAGACAAGTGGGGATTATAACTTAGGTTATAATAAACTAATAAGGAAATGGGATAACTGGTGAAATGAGTTAAGGGACACTTAATTGTAAATTAAGTAAGTAGCAAATGGGGAAAGCCAGAAACCAGTTCAGAAAAGGGGGAAATATATGAAATATAAGAAGTTGTACTTAATTATAAATTAAGTAACATGTAAGCTTGGAAGTCTGAAACTCGTTGATAAGAATGGTTAGGCTTGTCCTAGGGACAAGAGGAAATTATAGCATAGGTTATAATAAACGGGTAGAGAAACTTATTAATGGACCTTAGTTAATGGAACTAAGGTAATAAGTAAACAACAATAAGTTGTATTGACAATGTAAAATGGAATTATGATTAAATGGGAAAGAATGAGGAAAACTTATGGAATGAAATAAGTTGTATTTAATCATAAATGGTAGTGACATGTTAATTAGAAAACATGTGAATTCGATATACTTAATTGCATATTAAGTAAAACATGTTATTGTAATGATGAAATCAACAAGAAGATAAAAAGGGGTTGTGGATTACAGACCTTGGGCCACAATCTAGAGAATAACATATTGTAGGCTTATTAATAAACTTAAATGGGTTAAGTTGTATGACTGAAATTAATAAGCAAGAGAACTTGGTAATTTGAATAAGAATTCAATATGAATTGGAATAACCAAGTTAACTGGAAACCTGATGGGGTGAGACAAGCGCGTAAAAGAATGTTTAGACATAGGGTCTAACAACATGCTAAAGTAAGGCACTTAGACCAGTCCGTACGGTTGAGGGTGAATAACCCAACGGGGTAGATTATCAAGGTGTTATAAGGCACGAGAGGAGTGCACATTCATCTGATTGTTCTGACGGCTCCAAAGGACTGGAAGGGGAAGCACGCGGCTTCCTGAGGTACGTAAGGTGCTCCTAGTAGTCCTCTGTGCGGTGGTAGATGTCTTAGGCTATGCCTGCATAGGTTGGGTCTGCGCGTAACTACTAGGTGGGTGGGCCTTGACTGCAGATGTAGCTATGTAGTCAGAATGTTGTGATGAGGTGACACCAGGGTGGTTCTGCGGTTGCCTCACGAGGAGGCGGAGGGTCAGGATCAACAAGGATAGTAGACTGTCAGACACGCGTCATCGACAGCCAGTGGGATGCGGAAAGACTCGAGCTAAACCCAAGATACCATTTCACCCTTCACTATCGGGGTAAGGGGTTGAGAGGAGACACCACATGGATGTTTAGATTGTTTTCGTAGGGGAGTTCGCTTAGCTCTGGTAGTCTTTACTAGTTGAGGGAGGGGCCGAGGTAGGGCCATAGCTACCACGGAAAAAGACCCTAGGTATATCTGTATATAGAGGCTCTTTAAAGACAGGCATGTACTAATATGGAAAAGCTCCCGATCGAGTTCTGTGCTTCTTCTATCGCCCTACCACGGAACTCGGTGCACATTAGAGGACATGCGATTAAGGCATCGAGCTACAATTGAAGGTACATATGGTGGACAGTTTAGATACATGCATGTCGGCTCTGGGTGGTGTATCATAGACTTGAGGGCATTACTCCGGTATGGAGTCTGATTCGAACAAAGGTGGCAGTCAGTACGTTTACATAGCATAGTAATGACAGATATATGCAGAACGTAATATTGTTATCCGTATGTCGCTATGGCTTAGATGAGGGACTGCGTATATTTCGATGGTGTTACGGTAGAGACCGTGCGAGTGATGTACCATGGGTGTACCTCGATGTTGGGGGTAACTACATATATACTGTATTATGTTAACCACTGGGAAGTAAATGGGTACGACGAGTGTGTAAGCCTTGAGTGCTGTTAACCCAAGTAACCTAATAAATAAGAAAATATGATTGAACGGTATATGTAGGATTATCCAAATTGTATAGTTTAAATCCAGTCACCAGAACTTGTGTTCTGACCCCCTCCTCATAACATACTCGCAGGTTAGATTTGTGGCAGGGACATGATAGCCTTGGATACTAGTTAGGCAGTATTATTAATACGGTAAGGCTATATTTTGATTACATTATATTTTTCCATTTCGCTGTGAGATAATTTCTGAGCTCAGACTTGTTTTATGTCTCTGTCTTTTCTGCAGGATACCAGAGCAAACCAATTCGAGTTTCGGTAGATTGGAATTTTAAAAAATAACCGGTCTATCGAAATTGGGGTTATCACATTGGAGCTTTAAAATGATGTTGTCGAAGAGTGCTTAAGAGGTTCTCAAGTACTTAGCATGATCAACTTCAAATTTAGAATATACAAGAATATAAGCTATGAAAACCAAGATGAACTTATCGAGATATTTCGGAATACTCGATTCACAGGATCGAAAAAATAAGTTGGAGCGTTTATCCAATCGAACGAAGTCAATATATAGATTTATATTTTGATTTTGATGGAAACTGATCGAAACGAACGAACCAGCTTACGATACATATCCCATTTGGTTCAGAATGGGGGTAATTAGCTGGGGACGACAGGCGGTGGGTCTCGTTTGAAGATAAAAATTTAAAGTTACTTTTTGGAAATTTTAAATTATTAAATTTTATAAAATACCCTCAACCCTCCCTCTCTCTTTTCACTTCAGCCCCCTCCCTTCACTTACGATTCAAATCGATATTAGGCCAAACGAAAAGAAAAAAAGAGGAAGGAGGAGCCGCGCTCCTGCCAACAGCGCGCCGTCGCAGCCTCAAGCGCGCCGCCGCCAGCGCGAGGTCCCCCCCTCCCCCTCCGATCCCTCTAGCTCCTCCTCCCCTCGCGTTTCTCTCTCCTTCCGCTTTTCCTCCCCCAATTCGTGAAGACCACCACTGCAAAGGCCACCGCCGACCACACCCGAGCCACCCTCGACCGTCCACACCCCTGCCACCGCGCCTGCGCCTCCCCTAACCCTCCCCAGGGCCGACGACTGCTGAAACTCCCCTCTCCTCCTTAAAACAATGTAAGTTTCTTTAATTTACTTACTTTGTTTTGTTTAATGTGAATATGTTTATAAAAATCTGATTTTTTTTCAACATAAAAGATTTGATTTTTAAAGGACTAAAAAGATTATATTTTTGTTTAGAGAAAAAGATTATATATTTTTATAAATATAAAGATTGTATATTTTTATTGGTAAGAAAGGTGTGATTTTTATTTGTTTGAATAGCGAAGAAAGTTAAGATTTTTATTCGTATAAAAGTGTGATTTTTAAATAGATAAAAATCTGTTTTTATAAAGGAAAGGTTAGATTTTTAGTTTAATCAAGACGAGGTTTTTTAAATTAGGAAAGATATGATTTTTAGTAATAAAATATATGATTTTTAACAATAAAAAGATACGATTTTTAATCGTATAAAAATAGAATTTTTATCTATATAGTAGCGATATAAAAATAGAATTTTTATCTATATAGTAGCGGTATAAAAATAGAATTTTTATCTATATAGTAGCAGTATAAAAATGTGATTTTTATCCATATAGCGTAGTTATAAAAATGTGATTTTTATATACATAGCAATAATTTAAAGATGTGATTTTTATATATGTAGTGGATACAGACAACGAAAGGGACAAAAGGCGAGCACGGCGAATATTTCCTTCATAGGAAGAGTCGCGGTGAATTGGTTTAGCTAGTCGGTGAGAACTTCTCACTTTAATTCTTGTTTTCTAGTTAAAAATATATACTAGGATGCAGACGGTGCTTAGCAGCACTAGACACCCGTCGTCCACAGACCATGGACGACTTATTTGATTTTGTTGTGTGGTGAAAATTGATTGTGACGTGGAATAGATGGAATTATATTCATTTGTTGAAATAAATTATTTATCGTTAAAAATATAAATTTAACGTGAATGTGAATAAATAAATATTCATTTACAAACCGAATGATTTGTTTATGTACACCCATTTAAAGGATATTGTTTGGGACGATAAATTTTACACATCGCCCAACTTCACAAATAAAAATCAGTGTTTATTGATTTGAAACCCCACACGGGTGTTGGGATGATATTTGGTGTAAACTAATCTCAATTATTTAGTTGTATGTCGATCGATTGGTTGACAGACCATGTATGCGTTAATCATTTGTATTTAATGCTTATGCAGTTGTGTGGTGCACTTTGGATGATGGTTGATTATTTATCATTGTTATTATATACATGTGTTGTATAGAATCCATATAATTGACATTATATGGTAATTGATTGGGTCTCATTCCAATTTGAAAAATAAAGATTCTTGTGTTGAATATAACAAAAATAGTCATATGTTGACAATACTCATGTGTTGAACGAAATATTTTAACAATAAAATTCACATTTTTTTTAATATATAAAATTATAAACTAACTGGAAACTAGTTAAGATGAGTGGTTTCCTGGGTATTGATCTGATGTTGGTTTCGGCCTTCGGGGTTAATACTTAGGGAATCGTTCTCCTACTAATTTACGGTTGGAGTCTGATTAAGAATTAAACGATAGAAATCACAATTTTATGAAATATATTAAATAACAAAAATAGTCATGTGTTGACGATACTCATGTGTTGAAAGAAATATATATTCATGTGTTGAAGAAAATATTCATTTGTTGAATATAATAACAAAGTTATTGAAATATATAAAGCCATGTTGATTAGAGATGCGCCATTTTGACGCGAACGATATTTATATCGATTATATTCGTTTTTGTAATGAATATAGAAAAGGAAGTGATTTCAAAATATAACGTTTTGAAAATATTATCATTTATATGTTAATGATATGGAATATTCAATTTTGATTTAAAATTGAATATGAAGTTGAAATCGTTTTTAAAACGAACTTAAAACGATTTATAAAATACGTTTAAAATTGAAATCGATGAAGTATATGTAATATATATTATATATATTAAATGGCCTGAATAGAACGCGCTGCACCGCGACCGTTTGCGAATTTTGACCATTGACTTCGAATTGACGTTGCGGGAGATCCGACCATCGGATTCTCCTGAAACCAGAATCGTTGGGTTCGTATCGAAAAGAGCTTTCCAATGAATATTATAAATTTGAAATCTAATGGTTGGATTTGGAATTATGTCCAAATCAAATTTGGAAAAGGTCGCTGTAAGTGCAGTTCGGTGGCCATTATTGAAAACCGACTGTACGGGCCTTGATAAAAGTATTAAAAATATTAATAATTTGTGTAAAATCATAATATATGATTTAGAAAGAACTAGGATGAAAAATTCCACATTTGTAAGGATAAAAGTATATTTTTATCCAAATGAACTAGTTTTGAACTAGATTTGAAATGGTTTTGAAAATAATCAGAATTTCCAATATACGAATTGGAATGGATTTGAATCGAAATTATCTTCGAAATATTTCTATGTTGGATTTCGTGATTATACATATATGGTTGTGGAAATTTGAAAGATATATTTATATCGTTATTCCCAATACGATATTTGTTGGTTTCAGAATTTGATATTGAATATAAGCCGATATATTTCTATTCAGAGCCTTGTATTTAATATCAAATGGGATTTTGGGTTCGTCGTGAATGGTGTCTTAAATAACACTGTTCTTGAACCCAGTTTAGAAAAGAATAAATCTTTTAATTAAGATTTAGTGAAATTGTCCAGTTAATTAGTATTTAATTGGAATTGAATTTAAATTGGTTTTTGGGGTTTATCATGAGCGGTGTTTTGAATAACACCTGCTCTTTAACCAGATTAAATATGGAAAGTGATTTTGGGTTTATCGTGAACCATGATTTTGATGACATTAGTTCTTTAACCAGGATATTGATTTTTGGGAAGATTAAAACTAAGTGTAGTTTTAATGAATCTTTAATTAGATTAAAGTGATCGAGAATGGAGTATCACCAGTTTTGCTCCAAAGCGATAGTTAAATCTTTAATTAGATTTGAACGTGAAATGGTAATTAATTTTACCGATAGCACCGTGGTGTTAGATATGGAGTATTACCAGTTTTGCTCCATGGGATGAATAAGTTGGGATTGGGAAATAAAATAAATAATTACTTCGGTGTGGTTCGCTAATCCCGACTAGTTTGGAAAACCTTAACATGGTTTGAAATGATATCCAATGGAAGATTAAAGAATAAATTTAGAAGAATTTATCTTTGATAAAATTAATGGGAACCTTTCCCTAAGAATGTGAAATTTTGAATAAAAGAATATTCTGAATTGGAATGAGGCGTATGTTGTGTTTGTGTAACACTTGTTTATTTTATACGCGGGTTATTCAAAAAGGCCGGGTTTATACCCATTCTGAATAACCGATTCGACGATATGTCGAAGGTGAAGACCGTGGTTGGAGACCGGAGGTCTTCACGTCGTTTGGTTGATTCCTGACAATCTTGATTGGGCTGTACACCCAAGATGAGGGAATAAGTTGGAGATCGTCCAGGCGTACTTGGAGATCGACGGATATGCGAGGAAAGTGCTTCCGGTTTCGTTCAGACCCAGAACAAACTTGTAAATGGACTTTGTGTCTGACATTGGATTTTATTCTGTATGATTGATTTCTATTAAATATATATCTGTTTGGTGGCTTGCTTAAGGGCCTTCTCTGAGACGTACGAGCTCAGAGGTTGTATATTGATGGATATCAATCGCGTGGCATGAATTGCCTGTATGGCATGCCTAAGTGGCAGATGATCAAGGCTTCTGTTGAAAAGAAAAGTCTTGTGGTTGATGATCAAAGCATGGTCTATGTGGCATAGCTTTGTGTATGGCGTTAATTCGCGAGCCTCACACCTCGGTATGAGTCAAAAAGGGATAACGACCCAAGGAGTGCACGACGTTTCTTTCTAGCTATGGGTGATGTCAGTGACCTACCAGCCCTGACATTTATATTATTTTTACCTGTGTGGTTGTTGGACGCAGGGCGCCTCGGATATAGGTCCTATAGGACCGGGAAACGTGTGTTCAGGAATACTAATCCTCAAAAGTAAGAGAGGACCGGCCTTGGAGGTTCCAAGGATCGCTGTGTGTGGTCCTGAGACATTTGCTATAGTGTCTCGAATGGAGAGGAGCTTGCCCCTTGCCTCGAATCATGATGGAATCCAATTTCCAATACGTGATAATTCAATTTTATTTGTAGAACCTAGTATGGCAACATAGTAGATGGTAGCTATGTCGCCTATGATTGATACTTACGATTGAAATCGTTTTGGCACTATACACTTATAGTAATATCAAAATAATCTGTTTTTAAACGTATCAAGCATTCTTTGGCTATTATAAGGTAAAACCCTATCCTCCTACTTGCGTTGCATTGTGTGATGGGACCTGGGTCTTATAATAGCTTCATTTTTCTTTATTTAGCATTGCGCTGTTTGTTTTATGCACTGGTATTCTTGGGAGGAAACCTGTTCCGTGTTATACGGCGTAGTCCTTTGATTTACCTAACTTTAAAAATAAAGATTAATAACTGTTTTTAGTTCTCACACCAGTCACATTACTGACCTGGAGTTTATTGTTTTAACCTAAACTCTGGGTGCCCCTATTTTCCACACGGGCAGCTAGTAGTTTTGGTTTTGTAGATTTATATTCACAGGATCCTGGTTTACAGCTGGAACGATACTTGGAAAGCTCTGTATCTGTGTATTTCTTTCAGTTGTGTGTTGTATTATTTTTCCGCTGCTATGTATTTAAATCTCTGATATTTATCAAATGTGTAATATTTATGTATACTCTATATATTCTTGTATTCTGATGGAGTTGTTGTAATAAACAACGAAATGTTCTTCTGTTTGTGTTCTGATTCGTCTTGTCCTCAATGCAATCCACACTTTCCTTCACGGGGAAGTTCGGGTCGTTGTAAAGTGGTATCGGAGCTTTGGTTTATAGAGCTTGAGAACAAGACACATTAGAACCAAACGAAAGAATTCATCAGAGATTGGATTAGTAATATCCAATGAGAATAACTCGTTAGAGATGGGATCAGTAGTGTCCTAGAACGAGTGTGAAGAATGTTATTTTTAAAGTAAAATTGAAAACGAATTTTGTTTTGAAAATTAAATTCAAGTATACGTATTTGAATATTTTATTTGTATTGAATTTCGACAATCGAGTATATAAAGATTTTGCATATACGTGTCATGATCGTATATTCGAAGTTTTAATATATTGGATAGATATAGAATCATACTCTAGTCGCTCGGAGATGGTACTGATAATTGTCATGACATCATCAGTATTTATGTTCGAGTTTTGAAGGTGTGATATTTATATATTTCCATTAGACTGGTGTGAGAACCAAAACTAGATTGGTTTATTGTTGTGATTTGACATCAAAAACATGATTTTCTATATATATATATATATATATATATCAAAATTATGAATTTGAAAAGCTAATCAACTAATTGATTGATGGTTGTGTTGTTTGATTATTGGTTTGACATTTTTAACCATTTAGGCCAAATTGAATCAAATATTAAACTGTATTGAAAAATGATTACAATTGCATGCATATACATGTATATACATTGAGCAGGTCATAGCAAGGAGGCTAGAGAAGAGGAATAAAATTGCTTGCCCGACAAATAGGTACATGTTTATTGTATTTCATGGGAATTTGATGTTTTTAATAGCCGATTGGCTGTTTCTTTTTCTTTTTCTTTTTGGATTGGTGAGAGCCATGGGAGGCTATTTGAAATATCCCAAAGCTCCCGGTGCAGGGAAGGTTATGGCGAAATTTTTCGGAAATTTAGGGTATTAGCCAAATTTTTGAAAAATTTGAAAAGTTCTTGGAAACTGAAAAGTTGAAGAACTTAAGCCATATAGAAAATAACAGAAGTTGAGTTGATTAGTAAAACAACTTTCAGCTTCGTTCCTTTTTGGGGACGAAAAGTTTTAAGTGGGGGAGATTGTAACAACTCGGAAAATCTGAGCCAATTTAAAATTTTCATTTTGGCAATTTTAATGAATTTTGAATATTTAAAATGAATTATTTAAAATAATAACGACGA
Source organism: Allium sativum (assembly GCA_030737875.1). Taxonomy (NCBI): domain Eukaryota; kingdom Viridiplantae; phylum Streptophyta; class Magnoliopsida; order Asparagales; family Amaryllidaceae; genus Allium; species Allium sativum. The sequence goes on from CM060926.1 coordinate 524,807,769, forward strand.
GAAATTTATTTTGATTAGAATAGAACGTATATATTTATTTGAATCGTCGTTAGAATATAAATATTTTATTTTAAATATGAAAGGAATTGGAAATGGCGCGGTAGTTTGAAATTTCGATTTCGAATTTCAAATGAATGTACAGGATTCAAAATAAACCGGATTTTAGCGAAACCAAAAATATTAGAATCTATTTGAGAATATCTTTCCAACGAATCCGAAAAATCAAAATTTCATAGCGGGAATCAAAAGATATTCCTAGTTGAAAATTCAGAATAGTCGCTATGGAATTTTGGCCCTTAAAAATGGAAATTTTGCAAATGACCTCGGTTTTCGACGAAACCACTTTTGTTGGATCCGTGATGTCAAGTTATTGCTAGGTTTCAAAATTCGTAATTTTCTGAGTCAATATGTGAGCGTGGCAAAGGAAAACGCGTTTGACCAGTTTTAGTTGATTTTAATTGACTGGAAAATGGCTATTTTTCAAACGGTCTCAGAATTTGACGAAATTAGCTTTGTTAGGACCGTATAGTCAATATGAACCTAGAAAATATTTTTCGGGAATTTTTAGAGTCCGTATGTGGCCCCGGTAAATTAAAATGCGCGTTCAAATTGAATATATAGATTTGTATTTTAATTTTGATGGAAACTGGTCGAAACGATTGAACCAGCTTACGATACATATCCCATTGGGTTCGGAATGGGGGTAATTAGCTATGGACGACAGGCGGTGGGTCTCGTTTGAAGATAAAAATTTAAAGTTACTTTTTGGAAATTTTAAATAATTAAATAATTAAATTTTATAAAATACCCTCAATCATCCCTTTCTCTTTTCACTTCAGCCCCCCCCCCCCCCCCTCCCCGGTCACTTACGATTCAAATTGATATTAGGTCAAACGGAATAAAAAGAAAGAAAGAAAGAAGAGGAAGGAGGAGCCGCGCTCCTCCCAGCAGCGCGCCGCCGCCAGCGCGAGGGCCCCTTCCTTCTCCTCTGATCCCTCTAGCTCCTCCTCCCCTCGCGTTTCGCCCTCCTTCCTCTTTTACTCCCCCAATTCGTGAAGACCACCACTGCAAAGGCCACCGTCGACCACACCCGAGCCACCCTCGACCGTCCACACCCCTGATACCGCGCCTGCGCCTCCCCCAACCCTCCCCAAGGCCGACGACTGCTGAAACCCCCCCTCCTCCTTAAAACAATGTTAGTTTCTTTAATTTATTTACTTTATTTTATTTAATGTGAATAGGTTTTTAAAAATCTGATTTTTTTTCAACATAAAAGATTTGATTTTTAAAGGATTAAAAAGATCATATTTTTGTTTAGAGAAAAAGATTATATATTTTTATGAATATAAAGATTGTATATTTTTATTGGTAAGAAAGGTATGGATTTTATTTATTTGAATAGCGAAGAAAGTTAAGATTTTTATTCGTATAAAAGTGTGATTTTTAAATAGACAAAAATCTGATTTTTATAAAGGAAAGGTTAGATTTTTAATTTAATCAAGACGAGGTTTTTAAATTAGGAAAGATATGATTTTTAACAATAAAAAGATATGGTTTTAAACAATAAAAAGATACGATTTTGAATCGTATAAAAATAGAATTTTTATCTATATAGTAGCGATATAAAAATAGAATTGTTATCTATATAGTAGCGGTATAAAAATAGAATTTTTATCTATATAGTAGTAGTATAAAAATGTGATTTTTATCCATATAGCGAAATTATAAAAATGTGATTTTTATATCATAGCAACAATATAAAGATAAGATTTTTATATATGTAGTGGATACAGACAACGAAAGTGACAAAAGGCGAGCACGGCGAAGATTTCCTACATAGGAAGAGTCGCGGTGAATTGGTTTAGCTAGTCGGTGAGAACTTCTCACTTTAATTCTTGTTTTCTAGTTAAAAATATATACTAGGATGCAGACGGTGCTTAGCAACACCCGACACCCGTCGTCCACAGACCATGGACGACTTGTTTGATTTTGTTGTGCGGTGAAAATTGATTGTGATGTGGAATAGATGGAAATATATTCATGTGTTGAAATAAATTATTTATCATTAAAAATATAAATTTAACATGAATGTGAATAAATAAATATTCATTTACAAATCGAACGATTTGTTTATGTACACCCATTTGAAGGATATTGATTGGGGCGATAAATTTTACACATCGCCCAACTGCACAAATAAAATCAGTGTTTGTTGATTTGAAACCCCACACGGGTGTTGGGATGATATCTGGCGTACACTAATCCCAATTATTTAGTTGTATGTCGATCGATTGGTTGACAGACTGTGTAAGCGTTAATTATTTATATTTAATGTTTATGCAGTTGTGTGGTGCACTTTGGATGATGGTTGATTATTTATCATTGCTATTATATACATGTATTGTATGGAATCCATATAATTAACATTATATGGTAATTGATTGGGCCTCATTCCAATTTGGAAAATAAAGATTCATGTGTTGAATAGAACAAAAATAGTCATGTGTTGACGATACTCATGTATTGAGAATATTCATGTGTTGAAACTTATCATGTGTTGAACGAAATATTTTAACAATAAAATTCACATCTTTGTCATATATAAAATTAGAAACTAACTGCAAACTAGTTAAGATGAGTGGTTTCCTGGGTATTGATCTGATGTTGGTTTCGGCCTTCGAGGTTAATACTTAGGGAATCGTTCTCTTACTAATTTACGGTTGGAGTCTGATTAAGAATTAAATGATAGAAATCATAATTTTATGAAATATATTAAATAACAAAAATAGTCATGTGTGGACGATACTCATGTGTTGAGAATATTCATGTGTTGAAAGAAATATATATTCATGTGTTGAAGAAAATATTCATTTGTTGAATAGAATAACGAAGTTATTGAAATTTATAAAGCCGTGTTGATTAGAGATGGGCCATTTTGACGCGAACGATATTTATATCGATTATATTTGTTTTTATAATGAATATAGAAAAGGAAGTGATTTCAAAATATAACGTTTTGAAAATATTATCATTTATATGTTGATGATATGGAATATTCAATTTTGATTTAAAATTGAATATGAAGTTGAAATCGTTTTTAAAACGAATTTAAAACGATTTATAAAATACGTTTAGAATTGAAATCGATGAAGTATATATAATATATATATTATATATATTAAACGGCCTGGATAGAACGCGCCGCGCCGCGACCGTTTGCAAATTTCGACCATTGACTTCGAATTGACGTTGCGGCAGATCCGACCGTCGGATTTTCCTGAAACTGGAACCGTTTGGTTCGTATCGAAAAGATCTTTCCAATGAATATTAGAAATTTGAAATCTAACGGTTGGATTTGGAATCATGTCCAAATCAAATTTGGAAAAGGTCGTTGTAAGTGCAGTTCGGTGGCCGTTATTGAAAACCGACTGTACGGGCCTTGATAAAATCATTAAAAATATTAATAATTTATGTAAAATCATAATATATGATTTAGAAAGAACTGGGATGAAAAATTCCACATTTGTAAGGATAAAAATATATTTTTATCCAAATGAACTAGTTTTGAACTAGATTTGAAATGGTTTTGAAAATAATCAGAATTTCCAATATACGAATTGGAATGGATTTGAATCGAAATTATCTTCGAAATATTTCGATGTTGGATTTCGTGATTATACATATATGGTTGTGTAAATTTGAAAGATATATTTATATCGTTATTTCCAATATGATATTTGCTGGTTTCAGAATTTGATATTGAATATAAGCCGATATATTTTCTTATTCAGAGCCTTGTATTTAATATCAAATGGGATTTTGGGTTCGTCGTGAATGGTGTCTTAAATAACACTGTTCTTGAATCCAGTTTAGAAAAGAATAAATCTTTTAATTAAGATTTAGTGAAATTGTCCAGTTAATTAGTATTTGATTGGAATTGAATTTAAATTGGTTTTCGGGGTTTATCGTGAGCGGTGTTTTGAATAACACCTGTTCTTTAACCCGATTAACAATGGAAAGTGATTTTGGGTTTATCGTGAACCGTGATTTAGACGACATTGGTTCTTTAACCCAGTTAAAGACAGGATACTGATTTTTGGGAAGATTAAAACTAAGAGGAGTTTTAATGAATTTTTATTTAGATTAAAGTGATCGAGAATGGAGTATCACCAGTTTTGCTCCAAAGCGATAGTTAAATCTTTAATTAGATTTGAATGTGAAATGGTAATTAATTTTACCGATAGCATCGTGGTGTTAGATATGGAGTATTACCAGTTTTGTTCCATGGAATGAATAGGTTGGGATTGGGAAATAAAATAAATAATTACTTCGGTGTGGTTCGCTAATCCCGACTAGTTTGGAAAACCTTAACATGGTTTGAAATGATATCCAATGGAAGATTAAAGAATAAATTTAGAAGAATTTATCTTTGATAAAATTAATGGGAACCTTTCCCTAAGATTGTGAAAATTTGAATAAAAGAATATTCTGAATTGGAATGAGGCGTATGTTGTGTTTGTGTAACACTTGTTTATTTTATACGCATGTTATTCAGAAAGGCCAGGTTTATACCCATTCTGAATAACCGATTTGACGATATGTCAAAAGTGAAGACCGTGGTTGAAGACCGGGGGTCTTCACGTCGTTTGGTTGATTCCAGACAATCTTGATTGGGCTGTACACCCAAGATGAGGGAATAAGTTGGAAATCGTCCAGGCGTACTTGGAGATCGACGGATATGCGAGGAAAGTGCATCAGGTTTCGTTCAGACCCAGAACGAACTTGTGAATGGACTGTGTGTCTAACATTGGATTTTATTCTGTGTGATTGATTTCTATTAAATATATATCTGTTTGGCGGCGGAGAATTTATTCTCTTGCTTAATGCCCTTCTCTGAGACGTACGAGCTCAGAGGTTGTATATTGATGGATATCAATCACATGGCATGAATTGCCTGTGTGGCATGCCTAAGTGGAAGATGATCAAGGCTTCTGTTGAAAAACAAAGTCTTGTGATTGATGATCAAAGCACGGCCTATGTATCATAGCTTTGTGTATGCGTTAATTCGCGAGTCTCACACCTCGGTATGAGTCAAAAACGGGATAAGGACCCAAGGAGTGCACGACGTTTCTTTCTAGCTATGGGTGACGTCAGTGACCTACCAGCCCTGACATTTATATTATTTTTACCTCTGTGGTTGTTGGATGCGAGGTACCTCGGATATAGGTCCTACAGGACCGGGAAATGTGTGTTCAGGAATACTAATCCTCAAAAGTAAGAGAGGACCGGCCTTGGAGGTTCCTAGGATCGTTGTGTGTGGTCCTAAGACATTTGCTAGAGTGTCTCGAACGGAGAGGAGCTTGCCCCTTGCCTCGACTCATGATGGAATCCAATTTCCAATACGTGATAATTCGGTTTTATTTGTAGAACCTAGTATGGCGACATAGTAGATGGTAGTTATGCCGCCTATGATTGATACTTATGATTGAAATCGTTTTGACACTATACACTTATAGTAATATCAAAATAATCTATTTTTAAACGTATCAAGCATTCTTTGGCTATTATAAGGTAAAACCCTATCCTCCGGCTTGCGTTGCATTGTGTGATGGGACCTGGGACTTATAATAGCTTCATTTTTCTTTATTTAGCATTGCGCTATTTGTTTTATGCACTTGTATTCTTGGGAGGAAACCCGTTCCGTGTTATACGGCGTGGTCCTTTGATTTACCTAACTTTCAAAATAAAGATTAATAACTGTTTTTAGTTCTCACACCAGTCACATGACTGACCTGGAGTTTATTGTTTTAGCCTAAACTCTGGGTGCCCCTATTTTCCACACGGGCAGCTAGTAGTTTTGGTTTTGTAGATTTATATTCACAGGATCCTGGTTTACAGCTGGAACGATACTCGGAAAGCTCTATATCCATGTATTTCTTTCAGTTGTGTGTTGTATTATTTTTCCGCTACTATGTATTTAAATCTTTGATATTTATCAAATGTGTAATATTTATTTATACTCTGCATATTCTTGTATTCTGATGGAGTTATTGTAATAAACAATGAAATGTTCTTCTGTTTGTGTTCCGATTCGTCTTGTCCTCAAAGCAATCCGCGCTTTCCTTCATGGGGAAGTTCGGGTCGTTATACGTGAAGCATATATGCAGTCAAAAAAGGAGATAAGTGAGAAAAAGTAGTTGTAGATAACTATATAAAATTTGAAACTGGATAAGAAGAATTGAAACCCAAAATAGAACCTCACTAATATGCACGTTACACACCATACGTGAGTTATACTTAAAAGAGTAGAGGATATTATTGATAGTACTGATCTTACATTGTGTTTGATGAGAAACAATAATACCTGGACACATGTGGAACAAATGTTATGCCAGATCTTGCTTCCGTACTCCAATAGTAGGCAACATCTTTGCGATATCCATTGGGTTCAAGTTAATACCTGACGAAATACACTACCAAATGGACAGGCCATTTCAGAATGGTTTGTCATATAACTGCAATTTCACTGCCAAAGGTAGAAAAGGGACTTCACAATGGTGCGAAGCATAGGTATCTACCTAGAGACCAACGAATAGAAATGACATTAACAGCATATAGAATGTTTAACTAAAATTATCAGATTTAATTTGTTGTTAATAACTTTCATTTACCCTGATACTGAACAATAAAAATCATGCATGTATGATATAAGAACAGCAGTCCAAGTACGATTCATGAATCATTAATACATGTGATGAGAATATGATAATAACAATAGTAATGTCACGAGAAATAAGATATAATTTGTCAATTTAGATGCATAACAACCAGAATTATTCAGATTACACTTAAGTCAACATGAGAAATTGATAAGGAAATATAGAAGATTAAAATATATATAGAAGAAATTGAATATAATGTCATTGTAATCATAAGATTGTTGAAAAGTAGTGTAGTAAATATTAGTGGATATTTGTTTCAAGGACACACTTTAGAAAAAAATTAGATCAAAGGACAAACGACTTTTGCTATGTAAATTAAGGACTACTTTCATGTTTTAATTGGAAAAAGTCCAAATATTTTAAACTAAGGACATGTATTGGCATTCCACAAAAAATAAAAAATAATATAAAAATATTATTCTGTGATTATAAGATTAAAAAATAATAAAAATTAATTATAAAATGTTTTTTTGTTGTAAATATTGAAGAACAAGCAATATCAGAAAATTCTGGACGGAAAGCTAAATGCATATAGCTTCGTTATTTACGGTATAGCTTTTTTATGGTGTAAATGAGATTAGCTTTAAAATGACTTAATTCTGTAATTGGATGATATAATATAAAGCTATATTTTTAAGTTATAAAGCTTTATTCATTTAGCTTTCCGAACTGATTATTTTGTATGTTTATAATAACATAAATTGACTGAAATAATTTCAAAATCATCTTTTTTTCTTTCATTTTTTAGGGTTGTTTTTTATTTTATAAATTAATTCATTAATAATGAGAGGCTAAAGTGAATTTTATGTTGCATAATAAAATTTGGTCATTGTCCTTAATTTAATTATGAAACTTAGTTGTCCTTTGATTTAAATTTTTTTTGCAACTTGTCCTTCAAACTAAATACCCCTAAATATTATATAAAGTTCAGTAAATAGTTAACAATTTTTAAATGATATCTAAAACAATGAGTCTATACACATAACTTAGCATAAAATTAACCTTAAATCTTGCATAACAATAAGCAGTAAATAATATTTTGCTAACTAAATTCTAGTGTACTCTGGTGTAAACTCATATGAATAACATGGATAAGAACAGTGATAAGGTACGACATATTTTGGAAGAGCATTATAGTGTGAATTGAGATAGTAAAATTAGTCGTAAATAATGTGATAATCAGTTGTTCATATATACATACCCACCCATCCCCCCCCCCCCCCACACACACAAATATATATATATATATATACACACACACACACATACATATATATATATATACATACATATACATACGTAGCATATAATGACAAAACATAAAAAGTATGTTGCATCTTAAGTTTAAAGGTGCATTAGAAGGAAAAAATATTCATATTATCATCACCTCAATGGTTGACAACTCTAACATCCAATAATTATGAAGAAAACTATTCCTATCTCCTTTGAATGTCTAACAGTAAGATGTGGCCTCAACCTGTCATGCTAAATGAATTGGAATACCTTCTTATGTTGTGTTTCGTTATAAATACGTATCTAAAAGAATATGTTGCACAAAACAATAATTATTCATTTATAACAACAAAGCCATGTGCCAAAAAAATTGATCAACAGTTGAGTGCATAATTGACTTAATTTACAGAATAAGCAAAATTAACCAAAAAATACAAAGATAATACAACACATGTAAAAACTCTATCCTCAATAGTACACTAATATTATATTTGAATGCATAAAATATGGGACAAAAATGCATGTATGTAATATCCTTTAAGAATTTTAGAACATAGCGAACGTAAAATAAATTGTATTATTCAAGATACTAATAAGCATATGCAAACATGTAACTTGAGATGCATGGTCAGAGCTAGAAGAATTCAGAGCTAGCTCGCAAGTGTGTGTGCACACACACACACACACATATATATATATATATATAACTATTTAATGGATAGTCTCTGCATATATAAGTACAAGTAACGAAGGTATAAAAAGTACAAAACAATATTATAGCTGAAGTCAAGTGATTAAGAATTCCTTTTCATTCATCCAAGGAGGTATGCAAAATTGGTATTCTGTGATGAAAACTGTGTTGCATGTCTACAGTAGCATAAAATTGCCATACGAACATAATTTTAGGAGTATGCCGTTCAGCAATATACATTGCACCCAGGGTCAGCCCGGAGTCATAGAAGGCCCTAGGCAAAATATTTTTTTGAGGCCCCCATATTTTAAAAAAAAATGATAAATAAAGAAAATTAGAAAGCAAGAATATTTCATTCATCCAAAATGATAGGTGCGATTACATAGAAATACCACAATAGACGTTTATAAAAGAAGTTCACATCATACTTAGCCTTCTTGCACATTGAGTTGTAAAATTACTAAGCAAATCACTTAAATCAAGCGACTCTAAAATCTTTTTTTTCAATAGACATTGTCGCCAATCCATTCAATCTTTCTTGCGACATAGTCGTCCGAAGAAATGATTTAATTAGTTTCAATTTTGAAAAGCTTCTCTCAGTCGAGGCAACGGTCACGGGAATGGTCAAAAATATTCTGTAAGCAACCCATGCATTAACATAAAGACAACCCATCCTCTTGATATAGTTTTATACATCTATGGCTCCTTTTGCATTTGTTGGTAAAATCTCTCTAATGATTTGCAACTCCGCAAACAACTCCGCTCCGTCAATATCGGAAACCATCTCATGTTTCAAATAATTCTCTAGATTATCACATGAAGACTTCAAACTATCATAAGAAACATGTTTCAATCTTTCTAGATCATACAAAAATCCAAATATATCATCATACTTTTTAATTTGTTCAAATCTACTCTCAAGTGGTGATAAACCTTGATCCACAATATATGAAAAATAATTAACTCTAAAAGATTCTTTTGGTGATTGCATGATCTCTTCACTATTATTTTCATCAAAGTGCTTCTTTCTACGTATTGTGCGCCCTTCATGAAACAAAGGTTTATACCCAATTCATTTGCAATTTTTTCCGCTTCAACCATAGAGGATTCAAATCCATTTTCTCGAAAATGTTTGAAAAAATAAATTAGGCCTTTTAGATGATCCATAGCAACGTCAATATGCATATCTTCTACTTGTAGTTCTTTGCTTACTCGATTGACATTATTCAACAAAGTGTACCATATAACCATACCAAGTAAGAATTCAAAGTTCTCAAACTCGTATCTTACAAGGGATTCGGCCTCACTTTTGCACATGGGATCTTCATTAAGACTCGCCAATTGAATTAAAACATTTTTTATTTTTGGAGCTTGAGACCAAATCGCTTTCACACTTTCCACATGACTTTCCCAACGTGTTTGTGACAACGGCTTTAATGTATGTCCATCAACATTATCTTTAAATATTTTCCATCGTTTAATTGAGGATGAAAACAAAGTATATATATGTTGTACCACTCCAAAAAAAGAAACGGCTTTAGAGCAACATTTAACCATATCACAAAGCGCAAGATTAAGGCTATGACAACCACAAGGGGTATAAAATGCTCTAGGGTTAACTTGTAGCAATCTATTTTGAACACCTTTATTTTTTCCTTTCATATTAGAACCATTGTCGTAGCCTTGTCCTCTTACATTATCAATATCAAGTTCCAAATCATTCAAAACACTAACAAGTTCATCAAAAAGCCCCTTACCGGAAGTGTCATCAACCACTAAAAAGCCTAAGAAAAACTCTTCCACCTTCACTGTATTATTTGAAATATCCACACACCTTAATATTATTGTAATTTGCTCCTCATGGCTTGCATCTGGAGTACAATCAAGTATAATTGAAAAATACTTTGCTTTTTTATTTTTTCAATAATGACTTTTCTAGTTTCACCCGCAATTAGAAGTATTAACTCATTTTGAATCTTGTGACTAAGATAATGATAATGGATTTCTTTACTTTGAATTCTACGAATGTGTTCTTGCATTATTGGATCAAATTTGGCAGTCATCTCTATGATGCTTAAAAATATTCCATTGTTCTCTTGATAAATTTTCTCATTATCTCCGCGAAATGCCAAATTATTTTGAGCGAGAGTTGTGACAACCGATATTATTCTTAAAAGCACTTGTCTCCAATGCTCTTTTTCTTTGTTAATTTGTTCTTGTGTGCTTTTGTCAATTGTTTCATTCTTTTGAAATCTTATTTCTAATTCAATCCACTTCTCCATGCTAATGATATGATCAACGCTAACTTCATGTGCTTTGAGCTTTTCACTAATATTTTTCCAATCGTTCACTCCTTCATTTGCCAATTGAAACATCATTTTATCATTATTGAATAACTTGCAACAAAAACAAAATACTTTATCCAAGGCTTTGGAGTATATTAACCATTTTCTATCATGTTTTTCCCCATTTGATAATTGCCTAAAATAGTGTATGCCAGAGAAACGTCTATTTGACATATCTTTAGGAAAACTAAAATTATTATCTCTTGTAGGACCTCTTTGAACAATCAAATCTCTCAAGTGTTGATTCATATTTTTCCAATTTATCGGGTCACTGATGTTTGAAGAAAGCGGTACAAACTCCATAATCATTTCATTTTCCTCACTTAAATTGATCTCATTCGCATCAATAACTTCATTCACATTTGTCATAGCTTCATCAACCTCAACCTCATTTTTTTCTGTTTCAATAACAAGCTCTTCCTCTTGTTTCTTGCTAAAAAATTTATCAAGTGAACCCGCTTGTTTTTTAATATCATTTTCAATTTCTAGTTTTTTCTTTCTTTTAGAAGCTCCAGACTCATATTTTCTAAAAGACATTGCAGTGTAAAACAAGAGTATCCTGCAAAAATAACGATATGATAACTTAATTAATTATGATTTCATCATTTTAATTTTTAGTATTGTATCACACAGCATTTGCTATCAAAAAAAACATTATATTTTGTTAATTCAGTTTGCTGTTTACAAATTGCAAGTGGTGAACAAGTATTAATATACTGCATTATTGCTCAAATACTGCATTTGTATGTTTTCTGATTAGAGAATCCCCAATTTCCCATTCTCCTAATTTGATTTAAAACATCTACAACAGCCATAAAAAAACTGGTTTGTGATTAGAAGATCCCCAATTCTCATTCCCTTAAACAGCCATGAAATAATAATTAAGAAGAGTTATAAGAAATTATACTGAATAGTTAAAACCCTAGCCGCTGCAGTGCTGCCCCTTGCAATTCAATTTCGAAAGCTGAATCCTAGCGCGTTCTTCTATTTTTGGATTGTCTTGACAGTCTGGCTTGAGATACGATTTTTTTTCTCCTTGCTTGCGTTTTCTTCTTCGAAGGCTTGCCGAAAATATGAGTGCTGCGGTGCTGTCTTCCTCTGTTTCCTTCGCATTTTCCACTTTTTTCAGCTGCGATAATTTTTTTTTTGGGGCCCCTTTAATTTTGGGGCCCTAGGCCGTTGCCTACCAGGCCTATGGCCAGAACCGGTTCTGATTGCACCAATGAGGCCAGTGTCGAGGACTTGTACAACATTTCTTAAAACATTACCTTAGATAGAGAAGTAACCTATTGCTCAATTGCATTTATTCAAATATGTTGAACACAAAAGAGAAAAGAATCAACCATGGTTTTTTATGCAATTTCATTATCTAAGATTTACAGTAAATAGAGTAAATTTGTGTTTCGTAAAAGAAAAAATAATTTTACTTATATAAACTTGGATAGTTATGCCAAAAAAAGGTAAAAAAAACTGAGTGCTATTTTGTATAACTGTTTCCATAGATTTTTAATATAAATGCTAGCTTGCATATGAAACACATTGGTTTCAAATAGAAATGCATGCATGGAAAAAATGAGTTGATGACCGTGACCTATTGGTTATTCAAATGTATGTTATAGCTTCTAATTACTAATTCAAATTTCGTTCTATGATATAAGGAGAACAACATTTTGAGGCTCATGACATACATGTAAGTTACACACACATAACACAGTTGCACGTAACAGTAAAAGAGCTTTTGTCATATATGTATATGGTTTCTCTAAGCTATGAAATTAATCAACTGAATGTATTATCCAGTTGTACATAGTTAAAAGTATTAAAAAAATAAATCACATTATCTAATAATGTGCATACTACTTTTAAACAAAAAAAATTACTTGAACATTGATGCTAACCGCATAAACATCAATTCTTGGTACTTTTCAAAGTAAGTTGATATAGATTTAAAGCTAAATAAATAATTTTTTAAAGCCAATAGCCATTGAATCAAAGAAAAATTAACAAACCTTTCCATTAGAAAAATACTTACTAACATATTTTTTTTCCTTCTGTGAATTAGTTTACAATTAGATGTCACCTGCTTAATGCTAATTAAATGAGGACTTACATATGATATAAAGTTTGGTCTACTTAATAACAATAATTTTTCAAGCATATACTCCATGCTTGCTTGTTCCCGTCGATGTGATCAAATTTGAATGCACCTAACAACTGCAGCCACCATGTTATTGGCACATCCTATATAAATTAGTTCATTTAGTTAACCTATAGTTCTCTTTGTTCACCCACCCTGGAGTACGCCATAACTCACTTACACCTTTATCAATTTTTTATTTGTTTTGTCCTAGTACTGAGTAGGACATAATTAATTATAAGTAAGTTTTACTGATAAATTTTGTAGCATGACCATAATTTTTCTTACAATAAACATTTAAAGTCATGATATTTAAGTTACAATGATCAATAACTCAACCTGGCAGTGTCAAGCTATTTCACGATGAACGTATATTCCATTCATAACAATAATTTCAAAAAAAAAAAAAAAAAAAATACCTGTCTGATATGAGTTTATGCCAAAGTGGATTTGAAGCAACGACTTAGACACCACACATGTATTTTAGACCAACCCACATGATTAAAAATTTGCCGCAAGATTTATGTTGCATACATTTGAGAAAAAAAATTCGCTACAAGAAGTACGTACTACTATAACCATAAAATAGATGTCTACAGTAAACGGTTAAATCCACATAGGTAAACTGATGGTATTCCTCCTCTTAGGGTTAATAGTGCTAACAATACATCAATCATAGGACAAAAATACATATATTTATCTACCATGTAACATATTTCACAAATTATTTCCGCAGCGGTATCATGTAAGTCGTCCCTAAAGCAGTATGAAAAGTTTGAAAATACGATGTATGGCATATGCTAAGAAGGAAAGTAAAAATTATCTAAATCTTTTTTCAGAAATTGGGAAAATTTGTTTGCTAAGGAGTAGAAGGAAAATGAATAAAACAAATGGGGTCAAACAGGCTGAAATATGGTCATGCTATCCCCCTTGCTAGTTATACACATAAGTTATTAATAAGAAGTGTTGATTAATCTATCTTTTAACGTACTAAATTTGCATTACCAGAAACTTGAACAACAATACCGACTACCACACATCAGTTTCATATGGTATTGCACAATGAGAATGTTAGCATATCTAAAGACGTGAATATATACACAAACAAACACACTGTCAAAAAGGGAGAAGAAAACAACTAATTAAGATAAGCCAAATTAATCGGTAGATGAGTTAAAATCAATTGATTATTCTCACTAACCAATACAATTTCCATACTGTCAACTAATTAAGATAAGAAAAGTTGAAAACGGTTAGAGGAATTCCACAGTGAAAGTTTTCCATTATCTCGTATTCAGTATAATACCACTTATAACTGAGACGTTTGTGGGTGAAACTAATAAATCGATTTATGTATTGATACATTAAATGAATTTCAAAAAGGCAACTGTACTGAATAGTAATGGAAAGCAATAAATCATAATATTGTTGTAACAAAATTGTGATTTTTGGGGTATAGATAAAGCATGGTACTCAATATGCGGGGGAGCAGGTTAGAACAATAGAATTTGGGTAATACGAATGAAACCAGATTGATGTTGGGTAGAAGTTATTGGAAAAAAAAATCATTACCTCATTATACAGATCCGAAAATTGCCGTGGAAAATTTGCGTTTAATGAATAGTCATCCGTCGTGTGGCGTAGTTTGTGGACGAAGCATAAACCAAACTATTAGGAGAAACCTTTAAATTGGTGAATTTAAAGTGGGGAAGAAAAAGAGAAATTATTATGGGAAACATGGAGAGGGAGGTTTTATTACGGGAATCAAACTAAAAAACATATTCGAAAATAATTTGATAATGAAACTAAAAGCGAATTGGGGTAATGTTGTGGGAATGTAACTTAAGTCGAAAGTGGAAAGAAATTAAAATCTCAAAATAGGGTTGTAAAATAGGAATCAAATTCCGGTAAAGCCACCACCCGATATTGAAGTATAAGGTGAAATGAATATTTATTTCTGGTCCATACAACAACAATGCAATGTCATTCATAAAAAAACGTGGAGCATGTTAAAAGAAATGACAACAAATGGTATTTTATTTAACCGAAAAATATCAATAACAATTGTTTTTATGATTCTATGTAGACATGAGACAGGCATATTATATTTTCTTTCACACAACATTTAATATAACTGAAATTCTGTGTGTATAACAACAAATGGCGTTGTATAAATTTAATACATCTCATACTCACTGTCAGACAAAGAAATTGAAAAATATTGGACATTCTATAATTTTGAAAACACGAATACATGCAGTATGTAAACAAAAACCAAAAAAGGAGAAAATCAGAAGCAGTGAAGAAGGGACTAAAACAAATAACAACAGTAATAAAAGAAGGCAAGATTGTCAAAAATGACGCAGCTTTTCAGATCTGATTCAATTGTCAAATGTGAAAAAAATAACCTAGTTACGTGCCAGATCCAATTGGCAGTGGAGGTTAATTTATGACCATGGAAGACGAGTTCAACCGGAGAAATCAATCAACTTGCTGCGAAATTGAGGTGAATGAGAGCATTAACGAACAGACACAAAAGGGTTTGGTGATTTAAAAAAAGAAAACTTCATACCTTCTCAGATCTGATCTGTGGTGGTGGATGGAAGACAACGCCGATTTACGACCTTGGCGGGAGAAATCAATCATCTTCTAGCGATGATGACGTGCGCTGATGTTCCTGCAGCATCGATTGTTTGTTGTAGTTGTCGGAAGCATCCTGGATAGAACATTGTGTGGATTTCAAGATCGGAATGGAGTCGGTATGGAGATCGATTTGTTTTCGCCGCTGGAATTGGGAAATTAGCTGATAACGTGGGTGCGTTGTTTTATTTTTATTTTGTTCGATTTTTTTGTTTTTCAGTAAATGCGGGTAACGGAAGTTAAGTGGGAGTGAGAATTCAAAATACGCTGCATTTTGGAAGGCCACCTAAGTATAGTTGGAATTGTGTTTTTATGTTTAAGTAATAGATTAGGTTAAGTAGTCCAATTCATTATCATGTTTATGGTTATAATGGGATAGACCTCACACATTAGGCCTACAACATGTGGATGTTGGATATGCCGGTCCGGTCTGGGTAGTCTTATTCCATAGTTGGGTCTAACCTCGTGTCTTAGCCAGATTCGTATTTGTACACTTAGACCTCTCACATTAGGTTCAACATTAGTGGCTGCTGGATATGTCGGTCGGGTCCGGGCAGACTTCCACCACTAATGCAACTGAATCTCGTGTCATAAGTGCAATTACAATGCTTAATTGTAATAACTAGACATTCCATCTTCATCCAAATCTACCTATGTCATTATAGGTGATTATTTCTCTTTTTTCCCATATTCAATTATATGCCAAATTCACTATTCAAATTATAGACTTTTATGTCCCTTTTCAACTAACCTTTGAATTATGCACCATATGCTCTTTTTCCCAAGTATAAGTCAAAGGCATATATATATATATATATGTATGTTATGCACAAACCCAAATCTACATATTTTCCAATTTATGTCCCTAGTCCATATTCACCCATTTCAATACAAGTTATACCCAAATCTATATTCGCATATTTTCCAATGTATGCCTAAAATTCATATTCACATACATCCCAATTTATGTCCCAAATCAGTATTTAGACATGTCCCATTTTATACCCAATTCCATATTTACATTTATTCCAATGCGTGCCTAAATTCACATTATCCAACAAGACATATGCCCCCAAACGCATATCGTATATTTCCAAATTTATGCCCAAATTTAGATCCATATTTTCCAATATCAATTATGCCCCAAATTATGTCTTTCCCCATTATTCCCACTTTCGCACGTTCGCATTTTTCAGCGTTAGGCCTAGGTTCGAAGGTAGCCTGGCTACATAAAAAAAAAAGGGAAAAGAGGGAGAGAAGAGGATCGAGAACAGGCATAATAATGAATCAATAATAAACTGATAGAAATAGGCATATTATGACAAGATTTAACATGGCGGCGGTATGAACATATAAAAGTAGATCTGACAGTTATGTCATAATAGAACTGATTAGGCAGTGATTCAAGATCCAATTTTTATATACATATCACAATTAATATTTAAATATTCAGATCTAAAAATAACATGAACTCACAGTGAATAGATCTAAGAAAATGGATCCAGTTTACTGCGAATAACATGTTGAATAAGTTGTTGTAGCCATCGCTAAATTTGATGTAGTAATCTTCGAATATATATAATCTTCTTAGAATCGATTTATAAGAAGAAATGCCATTTTAATTTTCATTGCAGCAGAGCTTCGCCGTTAGTATTTAGATAAATAGAACCTAGGTCTAGGGTTGTTTGTATAGCCTAGGGTTCATGAATCTAGCACCAAAATCGTCCAGGTTCAGAAAAGAAGCTTCCAGGGCCACGGGTAGGTCGACCCCCCTTCAGATGGGTCGACCTCTAGGTCAACCACCTAGGTCGACCCCCCTTCATGGGTGTCGACCCCTAGGTCGACCCCCCTTCATGGGTGTCGACCCCGAGGTCGACCTCCATGAGCCTGAGTAGACCCCTAGGTCGACCCAGCAGGGACACGGGTCGACTTCAAAACGTCGGCCCTTTCTCGATTTGTGCGCCGAATTTCTGGTTTTGCTGATTTTTGGATATTTTTGAATTTATATGTATATATATCTTCCTTATATGCATACAAATTTCAAACCTTAATAACTTCTTCATACGGTGTCCGATTTACGCAAACCAGGTGTCTATCTTGACCAGAATTCCGAGATGGATGCAATGGCGCGATTCGTTTTACTTAATTCTGATTATTAAATTAAGTTTTCTTTAATTCATTGTTAACAGTATATTTCACATTGATTATTTTTTAATTCATCATCTTTAGTGTCGTTAAAATTTCGGGGTGTTACAAAAAAGAATAGGGAAAATTCCCCAGTACCCATGACCGAGAAACCTAGTTATTGCCTTTGATTTTTAATGTTAGTATAACTCAATAAAAAAATGAAAACAAATTTTGAGAAAATAAATTATGGTTGTTAACTTGTAATTGTAAAAATAATTTAAATTTAAATTGATGAAAAAAATAATATTTATACACAATTTTGTTTATGAGATTTTTAATAATTCCATAACATTTAAAATTTTCAAAAACCTATATTTCGATATGTAGGACACGTATGTCGATTTAGCAAGGAAAACGGGCTTTTGGGCTGCTGTAACTACTTTAGCCTAATAACCCAATCTTTACATATGTATATATTGTCTTTAAGAAACCCCAGTAGCCTCATTCTCAACCCTATCGTTATTTTTTAACTCTAAATCCCAAAATCCCTTAATCACTTGTTAATACTGATTATCAGTTTAATCTAAACTGAGAAAAAAATCTGCTCTTCCGAAAAATATCGAATTTTATATCGTTGGAAAGCTCTCGAAGAATGGAATCGGTGGCTTATGTTCGTTATTTAATTTGAGATTTGGTTCAATCAGAAATCACGGTTAAAGCTTTGATTTTTGAAACCCTAAATGTAAATTTGGACAATTTTGACGATAGGCGAAATTGAGTTACGAGTTTTATGGAGCTCATCATGAGGAGTCTTTTGATAGTGGTCATTTGGTCTGAAAATGGTCGAGGTGGCCGAAATCATGCAGCTAGAGTTCAAATCCCTAGAAATTAGAGGCGGTGGCGCATTTTAGTGGGGAGACCGAACTGGAGATGTGGGAGTGCGATCGATGGATCTTGGTGAGTACTCTCGGATGGTGGTGATCATAGGTCATGAAACGTGGTGGTGCAGCCGGAAAAGGTGGCCAAATTTCGGCAAAGACGTGTGCGATGATTTTGGTCTATACTAGTATAGGAAATAAGTAGGAAGATATGTGGTGACGTGTAAGGAAGTATTGGTGTGTATATTTTTGTTTAGTTAATATAAATTAAATCTCAAATGTTCTTATGTTAATAACATTTGCATACGATCTCGGATTGATGCATGTCTCCCCATTGGGATCGTATCGAAATTCTGAATGACATGGAACTAGTCTGGTTGAATTCGGAGGCAGCTGAGAATTTCGCATTCATTTGATTTTCAATTGGACGTAAAATCAATGATGAGTGTTTATACCTATTGGTGATACATTAAAACTTATATTGCAAGTTAAATTGAATTACAATGTTATATAATTTATTTAACTGGCATTTGAGAATCTAAATTAACATCGAATTTGGTTTTTACTGCAAATTAAAACCCAGTATGTGAAAACTAATATTGATGTGAAATATTATTTAATTGACTATTTAAAAAGTTCAATATATGTTTGAATTGAATTTGAATTGCTAGTAAAGTGACACTGATTTGAATCAATATTCAATTACCATTGAAATTGAATTGCTAGTTAAACGTCGACATTTGATAACTAATGACCGTTGTGACATATTGTTTGTTTGGATGATCATTGCATGTATATGCTTATTGGTTGACGTGATTCTTAATTGAATGTTAGTCTTGTTTGTTTTTTACTACGATGTACCCATGTCATAATTTTGTATACCATTGAAATTGTATAAGTTGTTAGATACATCTTTTGGACATCGAATACCTGAACTGTGAAATAAGTTGAAATGATATACACCTATGACCTTTAATATAAGTTGAAATGATATATACTCATCTTATTCAAATTAAATGATCACTTGTCCATAGGGTACATAATTTAATTATAATCACCGAGTTTGGTCAAAAATTCTTTTTTTCAAATTCATAAATTTGAATTTGTTAAGTGAAGCTGATAAATAACCTTTGACTTAAGTTTATCGGGCTTAACTCTCAAAAATTGAAATTAAGATCTAATTGGAATTTATTCAAATCGAATTATTTAAAGTGTTGAATCTGAAAAAGTGAAATTTAAGTTCTGAAACTCATTTTATATTATATGTTTAAATTGCAAATTAAGATTTAAACCGTTTAAATTGAAGTCAATTTTGAATTGAAAATTGAAAATTGAATTTTGAATTGATGATAAATTCATGCTTAAAATGGTTTGAAATTTGTTTCAAATTAAAATCTGAAATTGTTTAAAGTGGATTTTGAAACTTGGAATTGGGTCTAAATGGTTTAAGAAAAATAAACTATTTTATTCCAAAATATTATATTAAAATTATTATTTTTATTGGTGCTATTTTATATTTCTATTTAAACTATTTTCTCTTGTACTGTTTATTTTCACACTATTCCAAAAATAACCATTTTCAATCAAAATATTATATTTTAATTTTAACCGTTATATATATATATATATATATATATAAAACTAGTTTGAATAAAAAGTCTATTTCCAAACTAAGTTATTATGAGCCCAAAACTTTTTTGAAAATGGTAATTGTGACATAAAAGTCTTAAATGGGAATTTGGATCTACTAACGGTCGGTTTGTGATATGAAATTATGAAATTGGAAACTTGAATCCAAAATTGGACTAATTTGAAATATCATAATAGGAAATCCAAATATGAATTGAATTAGTTTCTGACATGGAATATAAAATTTTATTTAAACATGAGATGACCACGGTGTGTAAAATGATGATTGGTTTTCAAAGAGACCAGTGCTAGATGTTGGCATACTCTTTGCAAGTACTGGAACCACTTTGACAACTATGTACGTGGAGGATGTCCACAATGAAGTGGATGAATTGGCGAACGTTTATTGGAATAAAGTAAGAGAACGATGATGAATAGTCATGACATTTGTGTCATAATTAAAATGACTAAATCAGGAGTATATATGACCATTGAGGTTAGCTACCCCTAATGGACACACCTCGTCGTATGCTCATTTGACTTGTGATTTGACTGGTGCACCTTGATTTAATTGTGGGTGTTGTACACGATCGTCCGGTACATGTTATGACCAAGCAAAAAAGAATAACTGGTAGAATCCCACCTTGCGGATAGCCTCATATGCCTTGTCATATTTTATCCTTATACGAACCCACAGAGAGTTTGATTTAACAATATAAAATGTGCTAAAGTGGATTAATGTAAAGCCTTGGCCTTAGCGCTAGTCTAATAATTATTTTACTGGTAAACATTAAAAATATAGTGTATCCTACTATATATATATATATATATATATATATATATATATATATATATATATATAGTTTAACGGATCCTTAGGAGATGAAAAATCTCGAAATATCTCTCAAGTTATTACATTCATGTTATACACTGACAGGAGATGGAAAATCCCTTAAACATCTCTAATGCTACTACACTCATGTTTAACTTATTTTAATTTGACTTACATAGAAATTGACTCGAGTAAATTGTTTCTCTTTATGCTTGGTTCATCCCGAGTTGTTTCAGTGTAGTCAAAGGCATTATACTAAAGACGAAGATGTAGATTGACAGTTTTATTTACTAGTATTATTTTGCTGCATTACATGGTATGACTGTTGATTGTTTAACTTTAATATTGTAATGAATGTATATTGTAAACAACTTTATGATTTACCTATGTGATAACTATATTTTGTCCTTCCGTTGTGGGATTGTATGTTCCGTTCTTTTCATCTCTTTTATTCTTACGAGCGTTAAGGCATGCGCTTCGCGCATGAATTATTTTTCTATAATTTATTATTTAATCATATTTTCATATCATAATAATGTATAGTTTGTTTTTTTGTTTATATTTTTAAGGTGCAACATTTACTTTTTTGTCAAGTTTTAATTTTAGTTTCTATTATTGATTAAGAAAGAACTAATTTGTTAAGCAAGTTTATTGTTCGGATTCTATTTTTAAGTGATATGATCTAATCTCTTAATGTAAAAAGGCATTTTGAATTGGTAAAAAAAAATATTTTTTAAATCATATTTTTATGTCATATAAGATTTAATTTTGTATTATCTGTGGATATGCATTTTGAATTGGTAAAATAAGCTTATTTATCGGATCCTATTATTGTAAGATTTTAATGATATATAAAGGGCACTTTTGGTAGTTCACGTTTACACCAAAAAAAGTGGGACACCAAAGTTATTACAACTATTAATAAAAATATTTAAATTTCATTAGTGATTCACTTTTTCGAACAATTTGAGTTAGACATGCCGATGTAGTTGGTATCACTGTTGGTTGAGAGAATACCAAAGCTTGACGGGATTAACTCGTTAAGAGATAGGGTAATGGAAGGCCCTATTATGAGTTTGAGAGTATGTGTGTGTGTGTCTATACACACACATACACACAGGGGACGCTATGGGATTGATAATGATTTCTAAATGTTTGAATAGGGTAAATTGATAGTATTGTTTTAGAAATAGGTAAATGAAATAAATTTTACGTAAGATTTGAATATTAGGGAGGTGCCCCTAAAATGAAACTTAATGCAAAACGGCTCCTCCTCTAACTTTTAATGTAAAACGGATCTCTATTTTATTGTAGCATCATATTTTTGTGCACTGCTACTAAAAAAATTGTAAACATCAATGGAAGATGACTTAAAAAATGTTGCGGAAATGTCTGCACTTATTGTGAATAAGTGCAAATAGATATATTTTAAATTATTCACATGATGTGTTGCAAGTAATAAAAAAAGCAAAAAACATGTGCGCAGATGTCTGCACTTATTGTGAATAAGCGCTAACATATCTGCAATTGTTTTACAGCTTATTGCAGACATGTCTCAGTGTACAAGAAATTTGCAGACATATCTGCAATTTTTCTGTATGGTTGCTACATTTTCTTCAAATTTAATGGAATTGATATATTTTTCATTTGTATGCAATGTTCATCTTGATGATTTTTCTGCAATAATGTGATGTCTGATAAATGTAGGCATTGAATTTGAAAGTTTGAAAAAGGATGCAATATTTTAAAATAATTACTGCGATGTTAGTAAGTTTTCGAAAAATTACTGATTTTCCTACATTTCCGCTGAGCGTGAATTATTTTTGTTTTTTTTTATTTTTAAAGCTTTTTTTTGTACTTTTCTTCCATGAGTGAGAAAATGATTATATATTGAATTAAGTTTTAAAATTTGTTAATTTCTTACATTGATTTTTGACACCTAATTTACAAAGGTTTAATACAGGGAGTTTTTGTTTATTTTGAAACTTAACATGGACCTTAGCCAAATGTTCCTATATTATATATATAAAAGAATGATTTTGATAATTGATATAGTATACAAGATATGATTGATTGTTTAGTAATATTAATATTCGGTTATTATTCATTATTGTCGGATAGTAATGCTCGGCTGGTTTATGAACACCAACCATCGTAAGTTATTATAAAATGTTAAACTAAATTATAAGTGATATATCTTTTACGATTATAACAATTTGTATAATTCTTAAAGTGTAGCCTCAATTGAATAATCTTCGTTTAATAATTTATGTATATTGCTAAAAATGTTTGAAAGAAGAAAAATAAGTATAAAATAGAGTAATTAAGTAGGAGCATAAACATTGCAAAATATATATATATATATATATATATATATAAGGATTAATTTTAGAAGAAATTAAACTAAGAAAATGCTAAATACAACTACATTATATTCAGTTTTACACTGTATAAAATACTAGTTATATTTAGCACTGTACTTGAACCTAACAGTTTTTAAAGTTTGTTATTCAATCTAAAAAAGAAACCTTATGCCCTTCAATCTAAACTTTTTTCAAAGTTTGACCTTGTGTCCATTCTCCACACTTGCTATTGTATAATGTTTTATATCAAAAATTAGTAAAGGGAAAAAGGAAGAAGAATAACCTACTAATAAGTTGTAAGCACATAAATTTTTAACATACTTGTTTTCATACAAAGCAAAAAGTTTGTTACATTTAGTGGAAAAGATAGTTAAGGGGAGAATTTGAACCAGACATGTTAGGAGTGATATTCTCATTTATGCTTTAATATTTAATTTGATTTTGCACCATAGGATATAGCATGCTATAGAATTGAATATTTTTTACTCGAACGAAGTTCAAGATGTGGTTCTTTTTCTATTTTTCAGAAAATTTCTATGGGATAGTTACAAAAAACTGTTGTTCTTCAAGTTTTTTTTTTAGAAAAATGAACCAAAACAAAAAAAAACGAAACTAGCTTCTTGTTGTAATATATATGAGTGAATATGCTCTTGTTATATTCTATTTAGTCCCACATCATGGGAATAAGGCTAACATCAGCTCCAAAGCATATATATAAAGGAGCCAATGTAATAGAAATTGTACACACTTGAAGTGATAGAAATAAAAGTCTATTCCCTATCTTTTCTGTTCTTTCTAATGTCTTCTTGTTTGACATATGTTCTGTTTTATTTTATAACACGTTATCAGCACGAAACTCTATTAGAGCTATTGTTTGAAATATTCTAGATCTATATTTATAGATCTATCATGTAAGTTAATTTTTTTTTTTAATGTTTTGAAATCACATAGATCTACATATATGAACTTGTTGTATCTTCTACTTAGATGTGATCCATACTTCTAGATCACTTTTCTTTTCAGTTTTTGTAGATCTAGATTTTATTTTAGTGGATCTAACTTTTTAGATCTAATTATCTATTCTGGTCCTAAATATGTGTAGATATTTTCTTTCAATTCTTTGCAGATCTAATTTTGAGTTTTTCAAATGCAAATGGAGATTTGATTATATATGTATTGTTTACATTATTGATGATGTAGAGGTAGATCTAGTTTTATCCTTTCCGATCTACAATTATTTTTCATATGTATTTTTTTTTAGATAGACTAAAGACAGGATATTTCTTGAAAAAAAAAATGATTTTTTTTATGTATACCCAATAAAGACAGAATATGTCTTTAAAAAAAATGATTTTTTTATGTATATCCAACAGAGTTATGGGTATAGAATATAATGATATAGCATTTAAATTCAATAGCAATATTTATTTATCACTGGAAATGAGATTGAAAACTCATGATGTAAACCAATTAGGAACCTGAAGTTCATATGTAAATGACCTGAAGTTCATATACAATTTTTTTTTAAATAAGAAACCTGAAGTTCATATGCAAGTAAGGAACCTGAAGTTCATATGCAAATGAGGAACCTGAAGTTCATATGCAAATAAAGAACCTGAAGTTCATATGCAAATGAGAAAGATGAAACAAAAGCCCGAAGCTTTCTTAAAAGTTGTGACATAAAAAGATTGTACTTCCAGAAGAAGTTAAAAGAGACACACACATTATAATATGTGACAAAAACATTAAATTCAATAGAAAATCTCTAAACATGTTTCATTTAACTGACATTACAGTCTATATTAATTGAATATCCTGAAGATATAGTATACATATTAATCTCTTGAAGAGATGTTTTAGAGATTTAATTTTATATAGCAAATCCAACATCCTAGAAGAGATGTTAGAATATATTTTTTGTTGCATTGCAATTACATAAGTAAAAGATATGTTTCCTGAAGGAATATCATACACTCCAGAAGTAGTGATTTCTTTTCTCATCTTATTTTTATTTAATGCACTTAATTTTGTTAATGCATTTAAGGTTTGAATGTATTTTTGTATATTGATATGACATTTCAATAGTTTTATATATTTATCTCTGGAAGAGATAAGTTCATCCCAGAAGTGGTGATAACAAAATATCTTTAGAGGATATTTGTATATTTGGAAATGGTAAAATATCTCCAGAAGAGATCTGTTTATTTGAAAATAATAAAATATCTCCAGAAGAGATTTCTACAATTAAAGGCGATAAATATTTATAAAAAAAAAAATGTATTAAAACTCCATAAATGGTGTTTATGGAATATCCCAGAAGCGAAATTATATTCTGATATGTCTATAAAAGAATTTGCATTGAAATATTTTCAAATACCAAAGATGATGATGCAAATTTAATGACTAAAGAAAATATGCATCTTTAAGATCATATTAAGTTAAGATCTAAATATTGATCTTAATTTTGCATACCAGAAGTGAATGCAAAAGTATTTTTTGTTATAAAAATGGAAAACTTAGAACTTGCAGTTTCTATGATGGTAAGAAGTAATTTTGATATAAAAAGAAAGATCTATATATTGATAGTATAATTTGAAACATGTAATTTTTGTTGTTGTTGTGAATTTTATGTATAGATTTGCAAGTTTTTCGAATCATTCATATTAAAGAATGTAAAACTCATTTCTATAATTATGCATTTCTACTCAATTCTGGATCGAGCATTATGCATGTATATGGTATTTTAGAAAATATGATTATTGGAAATGCAGTACAACTATATGTTGTTTCTTTCAGTTTTGTCGTTGATCAGTACGATAGCTTGATCCAAATTTTATTATGTTGATTTAAGTAAAATTTATTTATTTGATTCATATATTTAGACCATATAATGGTTATTTCTGTTATTTTTATAATAAATGCACTATATGTATCGTTATGGTAATATATATTGTATTACCATATTATTATAAATGTATTAAACGCATTGGCTATTGTAAGTTAAATGATGTATGATTGTGTTTGGAATAAGAATAGAAATATGTATCATTAGTCAATGTATTTGGCAACTAATATCTAATGTAATGGAAAAGGTTGTATAACTCAGTTCTGAGACCTGAAGTCTTGAATTATGAAAAAAGAAATTTTTTTTGATGAAGTTTATAGTCTAAAAACTTGACAGTTAGCAAAATGTAAAAGTTTCTAAATTAGAAGTATGTTAAAAGGTTGAGAACCAGAAGTTCGTCATAAATTAATAAACTAGATATAATATGTATGTTTATTTATATGCATAGGAA
The DNA here is from genome assembly GCA_030737875.1 of Allium sativum. Taxonomy (NCBI): domain Eukaryota; kingdom Viridiplantae; phylum Streptophyta; class Magnoliopsida; order Asparagales; family Amaryllidaceae; genus Allium; species Allium sativum. The sequence goes on from CM060926.1 coordinate 524,834,662, forward strand.
CTTAAAGTTCCTTAATCAATGAACTTGAAATACTTCATAATTTAAAGCCTGAAGTTTTATTGAACTGTGTGAAATAATAACATTAATAAAATTGATATCCAAAGATTTCACAATTTTCAAAATGAGCTGTATCTTGCTTATATATTTATAATTACATATTGTACTGAAGAATAAATTTTAACAACATGAAGTTGTTATATATTTTATTTGAACCGGAAGTTCAATACAGTTGAACCAGAAGTTCAATACAATTTAACAAACTTGAAATTGTTTATATATTATTTGAACCAGAAGTTTAATATGGATTAACAACTCGAAGTTGTTCATAGATTTCTTTTGAACCAGAAGTTCAATACAGTTCCAAATCAAATATTTTGGATATTATGAAACGATCTTTAAGATTCACGTTGACATTGCTTGAGAAGAAAAAAATTAATGATCGGAACATTATAAACAATTTATTCTAAAATAAATAACTTGAATGAGAAAGAATATGCAAATCAATTACATATGTAATACGTGGACGCACATATATACACATATATGCGATATTTAATTAACAACCTGAAGTTGTTATGAACTCATATTATAATTTATGCAGTCGATTGAAATCAATATCGAATGACCTGAAGTCATGTGCATATTCAAATGATAGAAATTCCTCCAAGTCATTAGATCATTGAAATGGAATAAGCAATACAATATGAATGGATCTTATCAATTAATAAGAGCATTATCCTCCTACAATTGAAATATATCTAATGTATTTGCTAGCTATGATGCTATAATGGATCAAAAATGAATCCAAAGTTGGTTTATTATTTAAAGTGACAATGTTTGTCAACATTGAGGGGGAGGATAAAGGAATCATCAATGTTAAATATTTGCTAACATATAGAATTATGCAAAGTATTAAGTAACTTGCATAAATTATCAATTATGTCCCTAATAGACTTTCTCCAATATACATTTGAATCCCCGAAGGTTCAAAAGGTGTAAATCACAGCTGAAAATGTGGTATAAAAGTCAATTCAAAATATCTTTGGTGTAAGTCATAAATATGCAAAATAAAGGAGGTGAGTGTTCCTGAAAAACACTTAAGGGTACTTTGAAAGAAACCCATGACATGATTGTCAAAATTAACCCCAGAAGTGGTTTTGGTACCTAAAGCATGATAAGTTTTGAGATCTCAATAAATTATGTATAGAACTGACAAGAAATAATCATCGATGATAAATTGATAAATAATAAAGCCCTTATATTTATAAGTGGATTAAAAATCCCATATTAGAGAGAAACATGATTGGCCATCATGAAATTCTCCTAAATAAGATATATGGACCTGTAGTCCATAAGATATAAACCTGTAGTTCATAAGATAAAAATAGAAATATATATAATGACAAAAGCACATGGAAGTTACTGAAGCACCATAGAGTGTCAACAACATGTTAAGTGCCACAAGCATTGTATTTTCAGAAATAATTGAATTAATTAAAGTGGTGAAAGTGTTTAAAACGCTTACAATACCCTGAAGGTATAAACGATGAAAGTATACAAATTCCAGAAGAATTTAAATAACTTTGGCAGTGGTAAAGAGCAAGAAATATAGATTACGACATTCTTTTAAGTATTGTTGTGATGAAAATCTTGAAATAATTCATAATGAGTAGATCACTTCCTGCTTTCAAGAATTGTTGTAATAAAACTCTTAATATCCATTGAAGTGGTAGTTGCGATATGCAAAGATTATTATAATATATAAGTTTCTGAAGAACATAAATAACATTTGTTATTATAAAGAATACCAAGAACATGGATGATAGATTACAACATTCTTCTAAGTATTGTTGTAATGAAAACCTTGATATACTTCAAGGTGAGTAGATTACTTCCTGCTTAGTGTTGTTGTAATAAAAATCTTGAGATACTTCATTCTTCTGAGTATTGTTGTAATAAAAATCTTGATATACTTCAAGATGAGTAGATTACTTCCTGCTTAGTAATTAAAGTTGTCTTATTCATCAAATATGTATTACAACATGCAAGTCCGATTGAAACAGAAAATATTAAGCACCTGAAGTGTATTCATAAATGAATATTAGTAACATACAAATCACAAAAGGAAGGCGTTTTAAATAAGAAAACATGCCTGAAGCATGGAAATGCACATGAAGTTTTAAAAGAAAAACTTCATTAAGAAGTATTTGTAAGCAATTTGAGTTATTGAAAGAAGAATATGAATTCAGAGGAAATTATTAAATCAGGGGGAGCATCCATAAGTATTATATAATGCATCCTTAACTAAGTTTTTCCCCACTGGGTTTTCTTAGTAAGGTTTTAATGAGGTATGGGTCATGATCCAGAAGTATCAATCCAAAAGTAACATACAAAAATAAGTTATAATGTACTCTTTTTCCTTATTTAAGTTTTTTCCCACTGGGTTTTTCTTATTAAGGTTTAACGAGGCATTACATTGATCCAGAAGTATCACACTGCTTTTGACGTAGTAAATATGATATTCTACTTTTTTCCCTTCACTAAGATTTTTCCCATCGGGTTTTTCTTAGTAAGGTTTTGACGAGGCAACATTTTGATCCATAAGTATCAAACATCTTTTGATGCAGTAGTCTATTATTTATGAAGAAGATAAGGCAGTTTGCATGGCTCAGATTCAAGTGAATTATATCAAGGGTGATAGGATGGAGCACATTTCTTCTAAATTTCACTTCACACATGAATGAAAGGATAACAAGAAAGAGGAGAAACAAATTCAGTTCAAGAAAAGCGGGTAGATCTATTCTCAAAGGAAATTTCCAAATCAACATTCCATAAGATGATGTACAAAATTGGCATGCGTCGAATACATCAATAGACTAATTGAATAATGAGTTATAAATAAGGGGGAGCATATAAAAATATGCTATAATGTACTCTTTTCCTTCACTAATATTTTTCCCACTGGGTTTTTGTTAGTAAGGTTTTTAATGAGGCATTATCTTGATCCTGAAGTATCAACCCTTACGGCAACATTGTAAAACATGTTACCTAAAGATGAAATAAATTTGCACTCTTTTCCTTATTTATGATTTTTTCCATAGGGTTTTTCATAAAAAGGTTTTTAATGAGGCATTGTTTTGATCCTGAAGCGTCAAACTATTTTAAGGAATATCACTTTTATATGATATTCATAATGTCAAACGTTGTACTCTTTTTCTCGTTCAAGGTTTTTCCCATTAGGTTTTCCAGATAGAGTCTTGAAGGCAACAGACAATAGTTGTATCGATTGAATGGATATATGCAAGCAAGATAATTATAAGGGGGAGCAATCATCATATATGTTTTAAAAGGGACAACTTCAAGTTAGTAGAGCATTCAAGATTTTGAAGACGCATATTCAAGGGGGAGTGTTGTAATATATATGAGTGAATATGCTCTTGTTATATTCTATTTAGTCCCACATCATGGGAATAAGGCTAACATCAGCTCCAAAGCATATATATAAAGGAGCCAATGTAATAGAAATTGTACACACTTGAAGTGATAGAAATAAAAGTCTATTCCCTATCTTTTCTGTTCTTTCTAATGTCTTCTTGTTTGACATATGTTCTGTTTTATTTTATAACACTTCTAGACTATTAATCGTTTTTTCTACATTTTTTGTAGGGTTGTAAATTTTGTACGAATATTCGATGTTCGTTCGTGTCCGTGACCGAAATACGTCCGCCCGATTTTCATTTAAAACCCGAGTTAGGACAAAAAAAATTATACGCAAAAAAATCGCACTCGATTCATGTTCGTTTGAATTTGTCTAAACTCCTCGTACTTTGATATATAGTTGAGAGAAAATCTAATAAAATGTATGAAATTTAATATAAATAGCTACGTCCGACCAAGTTCGTTCGTATCCATGTTTGAAAAACACTTGTCCGTGTGCGGCTGATTTCATTTAGCGAGTTAGGACAACAAAATTTGTACGAAGAAAATTTTCGTCCAATCCATGTACGATCTGATTTTATTTAGAACAAAAACTGAACACACCTCCCTCCGGTCTGATCCGACCGATTTACACCCTACTTTTTTGGATAAGAATCCATGGAAAATGATTTTGGATGAACTAGTGAAATTTTTATATTAGTCAGAAAGGCAGCTAGTAAGCAAGTCGAGGAATCCCGCGTCCACGTGGGTAAAGCCCAGCAAAGCTGCAGGGAGCACTGAGCAATTGGGGATGAGGGTTTTCCATGGGTTGGACCACACCACAGGCGGAAGTCCTTCCACGACAAAAGAAAGCGACCGCCGGTATATTAATTCGGGACGAGGTCCAACTGCGACCGTAGGCAACCGTCGGAGACAACCAATAAGGGAAGATGTCCATATTTTGGCAGAGTTCCCCATAGGGGCCTACGCGGCCCTTTAATTTTATTTTTCTTGTCGGATTTCATCTGCTCTAGCATTAAATTTTTAAACCGTTCTATTTTGGTGAAGCTTCGATAACAGAATTTTTTTTTTTTTTTTTTTTTCTAGTTGAAATCCCTTTGAAGTTTTATTCTGATAATTTACAAATGTTCGTTTCTAAACCTAAACGACAAGCCATGCCTTGATTCTTTTCCAGAAAAACTAGCTATTAATAACACAAAATTCAAACTAGTAAAGGTAAACAGATTAATATATTGGTCTTTGATTTGCTTTCCCAAATGCACAACTGAAAATAATTTTTGAACGATTACATACCATGCCAACTGAAATTAATTCAACCATTTTTGGCATCCATATTTCTCAAAGTAAATCATTCAAACCAACAAAAAAACCATCCATTAAAATTTCCACCCATGCAATCAGAATGTTTGTTGTTACAATATCCAATGCTCTGGTGTCACAATTCGTTCACAAAATATTCAGTTTAAAGAATCACCGTACAACAGTCTAGCTTATGCACCTTTGCTCTTGCTCTTCTTTAACTTTTTACTATGCTCCTTTTTGCCATTTGAAGAAGATTTTCTTCTCTTTAAACTAGAAAGCTGTTCGTTATCGTTTTCACTTAAGCCGCACGGCTCATCTTCTTTCATCTGATTATTTTGTTTAGCTTCAGCTTTATTCTTTTTCTTCTTCTTCTTCTTCAACCTTTGTTTTTCCTTCTCCACTTCCTCGTTTAGTAATGAGACCCAGAGCTCATCTTCTTCTTCATTGTTTTTAGCATTATCATCATCGTTCTCTTTCCCTTCCATTTGATCAACATCAGAGGTATCACTCGGCTGCTCATCTATATTTCCTGCACAATTTGTGACACAATAAGATATCTTTATTTTTTTCCCTTCGAATTTGTCAGACCTTTATATTTTGCTAGTATAATTTTAGACCTGTCAAATGAGTCGGGCTGGGTTATAATGGGTAGGTTCAAAAGTCACCTGACCAATTTTTAACCCAACCGGTCTGATTTATTAGTTAAGTTAGAAAAATGTAACCCAACCCACTTCATTGATGGAACGCATATTTAACCCTTTTATTTAGAGGATTGCTAAAGGGACTCCGCATTTGGTTAGGGGGGGGGGGGGGGGTAATTTTAAGGGGACTCCAACATTACTATTATTATTATTATTATTATTGGTTAAGGGGTGTCCAGATCATTTAAAAAAGAAAAGAAAAAGAGACCTAAATGTCCCTAGCTCGTCACTTGTGTTAAAATCTAACATACTAAATTCAGTGCAAATTACAAAAACCAACTTCCAAAAAAAAAACAATTGCAAACAAACAAAATTCATTGACAAAATAAACAACAATATAAAATATGGTCAGAAGGAACAGTTTTGATATTTAAAAACGACATAGCACAGCCGTTTAATGTTAACATGGGACAGTTATAAATTGGTCCGTGGTTGCCGTTTTAAATGTTGAAAATCGAAATTGTGTAGTTGGACTTCGAAACATGGTAGTCATGTGCTGTTCCATTTTTTATTTTTGTGTGCAGCGTTAAATTGTAAGTATTAATTAAGGTTCGCGTTTTATGGTTTTTATTAATGAGGATTATAGGGGTTAATATCGGAATTTTAATTTATATGTTTAAGGGGAGACTAACTTATTTTGAACCCCCATAACAATTTTACACTAAATAAAAATTGATCCTCCCCTTAATCAAATGTGGAGTCCCTTTAACAATCCCCTTTATTAAAAAAAAAACGGAAACTAGGTCCACTTTGATCTTTCCCAACAAAATACGTTCAGAATCATCAACTTAGAGTCCTTTTTATCAGATGTTCGCATAAGCAAATTACCACAAATTTCATATATCACCATTTTCTACAAGCGACACCATCAAAGCCAAGATTTGTGACTCACCAAGGGTAACAGAAATCTTATAAGTGAACTAAAGTTCATCCATAAAATCAAAGATCCAATAATTAAAATCAAACCGCGTATATTAACCTATGGTAGCCTTGGTTTAGCTACTAAGCCAGCACTTGAAAAATTGATCGATTCTCTAACATGTACTATCAAATCGCAAGATTCAGAAAGGTAGAAATACTTTAATCGGAGCAGGCAGGGGCAGCAGCTAGCATCTCAACATCTACTGAGACATGCATGGCGGCTAGGGTCTCGACGTCAATTGAAGCAGGCACGATGGCGGGTCAAGATTGAAACAAGGCTAAAACAGTCGACTGTCTTAGCCGAGGCAGTGAATTCGAGCAAAACCGTGGTACATGGAAGAGGCTTTGTGGAAATTTACAGCATCAAATCCTTTTTTTTTTAAGTAGATATCAATTTTGTAGAAATTAAAACCTATTGCAGAAGATTAGGAAGAATCACTGTGAAATTTTTGAAGAAATAGAAAAGATGTTTAGGGTTTAAGAGGGTAAGTGGGCAAACTGGGTCAGTAGAGATTCATTGGACAGTCAATAGGGTTCTGACCCAGTATTAATAAAAAGAAAGTGTATCAGACCCTAGAAGGGTTAGTTGAAAGGGTCGGGTTGTGTTTTGACAGGCCTAGATGCATAACAAAAAATTTATCTTTCAAGTATTTTCAACCAATCACTTTATCCTTTAGCGTCAATAACAGGTTTTTCCAAATATAGAGGGTATTAGTCCAAAACCTTCGTCTAAAGACCACAAGATTTTTTATGACATTCCATTCGAAACCTATAGGTCGACATGGTTATTGGAGGGTACTTAAGACCGAGTGTTGACTAGGGTTTGCAATCAACCTCATCAGTGAAGGGGCAGCTAGGTAGAGAAGCACGATGCTCGATTCGGCAAATAGGACTTTGGTGGTGATGACTAAGGTTGCTGAAGGGAAGCTTTGTTGGTAGCGACGGTCAAGAGGTGCAACATAAGCACAGTGGTGATTATAGGTAGAGAGTTTGTGAAGCAACAGCAAACTGGAGAAGATGATAATAGCAAGTAGTGATACTATATAGTAGCATCTTATAGTCCTCGTTTTAATAATGTATATTTGATAACGCTAATTTTCAAATATGTATAATCGTGGCATTTTATGTAATGTTTTTAATTAGTGTTATACGAGTTTAAGTAGCATTTTAAAATTGAACTTGAAGTGTGTTTGCGGTGGCGATTGCTTGGTAATTGGTCGGGTAGGGGTTGCCTGATGATGTGACAATGATGGCTATGAGCAGTTTTAAATTGAAGAAGAGGATAACACCCAGTATTTTTTTTCCTAGTATTTTATTCTATTTTTGAAAGAAAAAAATAACAATATATATTTTTGCTCACAATGTTATTTCGTAATAGCTTTTTGTGAACTACAGTAACACTTTTAGGTGAAGTACGTTTATTTTACATCTTATTATTGTAGTGTGAACCGTAACAGCATTTTTAGATGAAATAGCTGAAATAAACATATGATGTTATGTGAATTAAAATTTTGAATATGATATTTATTATTACAATGTTATTTGTTGGTAGCATTTTCTATTGTAGCGCATTTTATACTACCATTAGATGATTTGTAATCCTACCAAGCAATTATTGTCATGATGCTACTACACAGAATTATTTCAATTTTTACTTGTTAGTTTTCTCAATGATCTAACGCAACACTTTGCTGCTCTTTAGTTTCATTTTTTTTTCATATGTTCATTGTATTTTGTTCAAGGTTGCACATTTTTTATGAAATGTTTAGCATCTATATTCTTCTTCTGAAATATCTTTATTAATAGTTTGGCTTGGAAACTCAAACATATGATCTGAACGTGAACTTCCAAAAATACCCTTACATATTTTTGTCCTTGTGTATCACTCAAAAATAGGATCTACAATTAAACCTTTTTATACAAATTCAAACTACATTTATCCAAAAATTAATGAATATTATTATCAATTAAAAATGGGATCTAACAATTATTAAAACATCTATTTTTATTAATCAATAAAAAAAATATAAAAAAAATAGATATTACGACTTAGAAATCAAAATCCAAACTAACTACATGATTTCAACACAAAAATATAACTAAAAATTCATGCAAATTATTTTCTCTTGAATGTGTTAAACATAAATAGTTTTCCAAAGCATCATTCACGCACGAAGCATGTGCCATGATCACGCACTACGTTTTCCTATAATGCTCCTGTATACTAGCGTTTTCAACATGATATGTTAAAAAAAAATCGTCAGACATCTTTCTATAGAGTTATTGCTACTATTCTTTTTATCTACGTTGTATAGTGACATTTCATACCTACTAATATGTTTTTTTACTAATGGCAGTTATTGGCGAGGAAGATGGTATGCGAATGTGGGAAATAATGTCATAGTGAGGTAGACGGTGATGCACGATCGTATGTAAAGCAATTAAATTTTGCGTCATGGTTGAATTTGCAACAATTTAAAGCTTTAGGGTTTAGGTGGTGAGTAGGGTGATGGCTGATGTGGTGTGAACGACTGCAGGGGTAGCATTGAAAAGAGGTGTGGTGGTGAGAGAGACTGGTGAGGAAACCTTAGTCGAAAAGAATATTCCGCCGTTTTGGTAACCAGTGGCCTTGAGACTAAAAAAGATCACACGTTTGCCGCTGAACAAAATACTACACAACATAATGTGTGTGCGCATGTACATGTAATAAGGTATCATTTAGTGACATTTAGAGGCCATGGTGTGTTCATAACTTTATATAAGGGGTCACAGTGAGTTCATACAAACTCAGACATATAACCAGCTATTGCTTTTCAATGAACAATTAAATGCCCTACAAATTATCTGTCACTGAAATCCTTTATTCGGTCAAATAGAGGAGAATAAAAAGGTACATGCATATGATGTAGCAATAAGGAAAAATAAGTTACCTGCATTGACGTGTGAATCAAACATTACATTCGTAAGATGTTGTTTGAGGAAGACCTGTTATACAAAAAAGGGGAGGGAAGGGGGGGGGGGGGGGGGGGGATTAAGTCAACTTTCTCCACAGTAATAAAAAGTACACAGAATTACTTAAAATATATGAGGTTTGGCCAGCAATTGCTGTTAATATTCAATAAGCTATTGTTGACGAAAAAATAAGAAACAAAAACAGGGTGAACTTCCAAAGGTATATGAGTAAAACCCAACAAATGCATAAATAAAAAATTATTGCAGCCAGAGTTTATTGTCACCACCTCATGAATAATAAACAGCGCATCTGGAATAATAAATAATGAAAAGCATGCTATGAGCAGTACCATATAAATATCATGATTTAGTATTGTATATATCCCTCTTTTGCTATATGTCATTTTACACCCCTATAGTTTATACAGCTATGCAATGGCCGGGCTGGACGTTAGATGGTAGCTTTGAAGTAGAAATTAATCGTATACACGATGATTAATTGAAGCTAGCAGTTTCTGATAAACTAATGTGTTTTTAATAAAATTTTATATTTCGTAATTCATTTACTATTGTACAGAATGTATCTATATCAAATAGTTGAATCTCAAATTTCAAGCAAAATCAATATTGTAAATTGTAATTTAAGATTTCATATCGTTTGGCTTATACATCCATAATTATGAAGCGTAGTATATACTCAATGCTATGTGTTCTTAAGACAGCCACTTAAATGTTTAAGGCAGTAAACGTTGCCTAGCTCCTAAGCAAGGCTTAGGTGGTAACCCTCACCTAGCGTCTAGGTGAGGATTAACCGAATGCTTGAAAGAATTTTGATAACGGTAAACGTACTGCAGAAAGAAGTCGCCTGCTATTTGTATCCCAGATGCGCAAATATCTGTCAAGGCCTGATATACAAAAGGATGAAAACCATATAGTTAGAACTTAGAACCATAAAAACTAATTGGCGAACCATTCCATGTCAACGCTAATCAGTTTATAAGTCAATAACAAGGTACCCAAATAACAGAAATTTTGTATCACCGTGTAAAGAAAGATTGTGCTCACAAATTCACTAAAGCTTTCAAGAAGTCAAAGCCAAACCATTATTTTGAAGAACAAAGACTAAGGTAGTGTTTGGTTTGAAAATGAGTTTTGTCTCCTGCGTTTTCAGCTTTCTACTTAAAAATGCATGAAAGAGACAGATAGGACGGATCGGTTCAAACAATAGTTTTGACATATACATTTGAAAACGTTTTTGATGTTTCCCGCATTTTAGGAAATATCAACTATTTTCCTTCTTGCCAATCCCCCCTTGTTGGAATGACTAGAATTTCCAACTCATCCTTCTCTCCCAATGTCATTTGACATGCATATTGAAAACACAAAATGCATTTTGTAGCCAAATACTACCTAAATTTCTGGTTTTGTTGAACAGAGTCATCCCAACAATTTTTACCCTTTTTGCAAAAAATAGGGAAACATAAGATACTAGGTATGAGGCAATTTAAGTGACATCCTTTCAAACACCCCAAAAAAATATTAAATTTCACTTCCGTCTTCCCTTGAAACAAAGTTTCACAAAACACTCATATCAAACTTTCCAGTGAAAAAATGCAACTTAAATATTTGCAGCCAAAACTACAAATATTCGCATTCTACACTGCGAATGTTTTCTGTTCTAACTGCAAATTTTTGTAAAACGAGAATTTTGACAGTCCACACTGCAAGAATGTGCATTCTACACTTCAAATTTTTGCAATTCACGCTGAATTTTCATTTTACCAAAACGTGCAATTAGAACTGCAAATATTTCCAGCTTTAGCTTCAAATATATGTAGTTAAAATGCACGTTTTCATTGGAAAATTTAATAGAGGTGTTCTGGATATTAAGTTCGAAAATTTAAAACTGATCCTAATTTTCCACCAAATTTAATAGATTGCTTCATTGGTAGAAAATGTTAGCAAAATACAGACTCAGGTCGAAGGAAAACACTTATTTTGGTTCTTCCTTTTTTGGGCTTTTTGGGGGGGGGGGGGGGGGCAATGCCAATTAAAACAAGATTTTGCACAGTGTAAAGTTAATGAATTACTACCTATAACTAGCATTTTGTATGGTGTAAAATTTGAATATAATGCTAGCTGTAACTAGCATTCCGTCCTTCAACCAACAAATAAAACTTGATGCCACAAAGTTTGTCATTCTCCCTAATTTCCCATAAAGTAATTCATCTTACCGCACGAAGCGAGTAATGGTAGGTTTGGATGCCTAGCTATTGATCTAATGCTCCCGCTGCATTTGCCAATAAAGCATCCAATCATTTTTCCTGTAATGGAACAAAATGTTCTTGTTAAACCATCCAGTCTGTTACTAACAAACAGATGGAACAATCATACGGCATTGATTTGTCAGTTCAGCAACAATATATATTAACAAAGGTACAAGATACGTACAAGATAAGATCAAAAATTCTAGAGTACTGATTAATGCAAGCTAACATTAATGCTAAGCAAAGAAAGGACGGGGCACTTTGGTATCCATGTAGTTTAACTTCAACTTACGGAATCAAGTTCTTTTAGAAAAAAAATCATTTTGTCATCATGTTGATCATATATACAAAATCCAGAGTATTTTAAAAAAGAAAAAAAATCACTCGAGGAGGAAATACATAATATATCCGAAAAGATAAGACCTATCAATGCTGCAATATTTATACTAATAGGTTGATCTTGATATGCTGCATTTCATACCTGTTCGCACGTCAAATGATGCAAGATCACCAATACCAGTCCCTACATAAATTATATTACCATCTAAATCTGGAGCTACTGCCTTGATTGGTGATTCTCTAAAACTGAACGATATAACTGCTTTTCTCTGGGCAGATATATCATATAGGCGGACCTGCAAAATAAACAATGAAAGGAGCACAAATAACCAAATTATCAGAAGGAATAAAAAACAATGACAAAAATTAACTGTTGTGTTCTAATTGAGGACAAATTTCAACACAATTACTTGTGCAATGATACTTGAGTAACTATTGACATTAGCAATAATCAAACAGTTAAAATTGAAACAAAAACAGAGTTACAGGTAACTTCTTGAGATGACAGGTGAAACAGATCGTGTGTGTAAGGTGTATGGTAAAAATATCATATGCCACAAGATAATTAATGAACACATATGTTAACCCTTTTTTAGCCAAGCGGATTTCAACCAGATCTAGAAGGCTAAATGAAGACGAAACAATTCACAAACTTGAAAACATGCTTAGAAGAACAAAAGAGTTATACTCGAAAATTTTAAGGATAATTTTAGCTAATTGGGTCACTCGATACCGAGAGTAACCTCTCAGAGTTATTCCACTTGACTCCCCTTCACTCCTTATACACCATGTGCACCCTTAAACCATAGTCGTCACGTCAAAGTGTTCTTCTCATAGAATAGAGAAGCAACTCTATAAAGATTTCAGAACAGAAAGCAGCAAAAGTCAAGTAATATCAAGTGAATCATTAGAAAGGACTCGAACTTCAAGGGAAAAGAAAATTAAAGGACAATGAATCATAGATTGAGACGACAAGGCAAAAAAGATTGTAGGATCTGCACTAGAAAAAAATCATTCGGTACCAGGAGGAACCAACCTCCAGGTACCAAGAGGTTTTTTATTGGAGATTACGCCAGCATGTTCTGTGTGATTGCATATATTGGTTGATATCATCTTCTATTAAATAAATAAATAAATAAAAGAACTCAAAGGGATTTCATATTCAATGGCATATTAATAAGCAGTTCTGTTTATTAACATATTTTATGAAAACAATCAAACCTGGCAATCATTTGTGCCAGCTGCAATTTTATGATGATCTTGTTTTGAAAGAAAAGTTGCAGCAGTGAACCAAGTCGGAGAATATATGCCAAGACTGTTGGGAGAAGGCTGTAAAATAAAAGGATCAAAAATGTTACAGCCCAACTTTAATGAATTATCATATCATGTACTAGTAATGAAGGTATACAGGAATGTATGACAGGAGAGCTCACAGCTTTAGAAGTCCATGTTTTATTGCAATTATCAAGGTCCCATACATTCAATTCAATTCCCTTCCTACAATAAACAATATGATCTATTTGTGAATCATGCAAATAAATGGAAAAAAGCATTTTCTCTGATAACATTCAACAATGACATACCCTCCAAACAAAACATGTGTCTCTTTTGCATTTACTGAAGAACATATAACTTTACCAGCCTGGCATATATTCCATGTACTTTTTGGTTGCATTGTTGAATTGTCGAGTTCAACAGATCTCAAACATGACTTTCCCTTGTCAGTGCAAGTGAGGACAATATTTGACCTGGAAAATAATATCGCTCCAAAGATGTAAGGAGATGCCTTAGAGATATAGCATATATTCATGGTTTCAAACCACATTTATCTCATCCCATAACTCGCTAGAGATCACATTTTCAAACTTGAGTGAGATGAAATTTAACTAAACAAGACGTCACACACACACACACACACACACACACACACATATATATATATATATATATATATATATATATATTATTTAACAAACATCTCGTCCGCGATATTGACATCTCAACTGAAAAATGAGATAAGATCTCTATAGAGGATCTTATACAAAGTTATTTTTTATTTGCATATTTATTTTGCTTTCTATATGAATCCAAAAGAAACTATACTCTAGCTACCCCTCGCTAGACAATATAATCTTTTTTTACTTTAACAAGTTAGTAAAATAAAAGGTTATTTATTTATTTTTTAGTTATAGTATATATCAAAGTTTAAAACGCAAAAAGTGTACATGAGGCGTTTCCAGGTCTACGAGGTGAGGCGTAAGCCTCAAAACGTTGAGGCGTAAGCTTTTTGGGTATAAATAAAACGCAAAACAAGTAAAGAAATTTCGACACTTTAAATAACCAATGCAAAAAATAAAAAATAAAAAATTTAAGATCTGACTTTTACCAAGTATATATTTTTATTATAGATTAAAAATAAATAATCGAAACTCATATGATTCAAATTTTGATTTCTTAAAACTATTTGAAGATTACATCAAACTCTAATTTTGATACGTTCTATGAATTCAAATCATTTGCATAATTTATTTCGAGATTTAACAAAATTTATTGAAAAACATTCTTTAAATAACAATGAGAAAATCCATTACATTGATCGTGATCATTATTTCATAAACAATCTTACTTGATCATGTCGATATTGAAATTTAGAAGTAAAAAACACTAATTTTTATTTTTTAAAATTTTATCTTTTTTATTTCCATTAAATAACTGAAGTTTAATGACTTTTATTTGTGTCAATATCACAACTAAAGACAAAAAGGTTTTTGAGTCATATGTCTCAGCTGTTTGAGGCGTGCGAGGCGTACGCTTTATGCGCTTTGTATACTTCTAGCTGTTGAGGCGTAAGCTTTAGAAGTAAAAAACCTTTTGGAATAAGCCTCAAGCATAGTAGTCAAGGCGCTAAGGGCCAAAGCGCAAGCATTGAGCCTGGGGCTTTTTTGAGCCTTGGGCCTTTTTGTGTGTCTTTTATATGAGTTTGATCTGCTATTTTACTAACTACAAATTAATTTTTAAACCATATTTTATAATTCATTCAATTATCTACATATTTTATTAATAAGATTTAAATTTTAAACCATATTTTATAATTTATTGAACAATAAAAAAATGTATTTAACTATTTATAAACAAAAATTTGAATTTAGCCAAAAAAGCGCCTCAAACTGCAAAAAGGTGCAAGCCTTGGGCTTTTCTGCGCTTAGGCGCGCGCCTTGATAACTATGGCCTTAAGGCGTTTTATCTTTTATTTCCTCGAGGCGGGCCTTGAGGCGAGTATCGAGGCGGGTTTTTTAAAACATTGGTATATATATTCAGATTAGTAGAATGTATATACATGCATATATACACAAATTAGTATAATATATGCACATGCATACATATACACACATGTAAATATACATACATATAAATATAGTGAAAATTAGTTTTGATGTATGCTTGTGGAATAGGATCCAAAGCCATCTGGCCACCCCTCATGCTAGAAGACTTATCACTTGAAAGAATGGCCATTGGCAATACACTATATTATTATGCGATGAATACAAAATGTTACACTATGTGATATGCTTGTATTATAAGCAGATATACTAATACATATAATCATTAAATAGTTGAAATATTATTTACACGATACATAATATTTTCAATCTTTATTAAAAATGTAACTATTCATCCAAAATTACCATTTTACTTTGTACAATAGAAAGTAAAACCAGCCTTTGAGGGTGTGATATGCATGATTTTTTTTATTTTTTATTTTTTTTTTGATTTTTCATGTTACACTGTGATCACAGTCATAGTTATTTCACATTGTCAGTTTAAACATTCAATAATTTACTTCTGTTAAACCAAAAAAATTAAACCCCGACTTTGCATTTGAGTTCAACAAATAGTGATTTGAACAAGGAAATCCAAAATATAATTCTCAAGGAATCATAGTGAACAACATGTTAATTCGACACAAATGAAAAAACAAATTGTATATGTGCATAGAAAGCACAAATTATGCATTGAAAACTAGAATAACTTGGATGGTGAGTCAGCTTTCCTTGGATTAAGAATGTGTAATGCAACAATTGGATCTTCTTCACAAATTTGTTCACTTGAACTAGATTTGGCTACTTTAGACAAGAGGACTTGTCCATTCAAAGGATTAAGAATTTCCATCTGTGAAATGTTAGAAACACGTCATTTCAAAATACTAGAAGACCGTCACTATCATGTGTGACGATTAATATCTGTTAAAAAATCAAAATCAATCATTGACAATCATACCGAATTATCCTTCCTTGCTAAGGCTAGAAGCTGCAAAAAGAAAAAGAAAAAGTTAGAAAAAAACAATAACGTTCAAAAGATATATACACACACACACACACACACATAATGTATGTGTGTGTGAACCAGGCAGTTGCTATCCATGTATCATCATACGTGAGATGTGACATCCAAATACCGCTGAATGGCAATCAATCTAAATTTAAAGCAAAATGAAGTGCCAAGTATCATAATCGGAGCCTACTCAAAATAGTAAGGACATATAATTGAATTAATGTTTTAGATTTAAAAATATATGCTAAATCAAATGCAATATCTCTGTTTTTTCAGCAAAAATGTAATATTAGATAACATAATACTTCTCCACTCTACCTGTGTGTTAGGACTTAGGATCTTATTCAAGTCATATAGACGTTAAAATACATCATTGGAATAGTTGGATAATGAAGCGAGCTAATAATGAATTGTGCTGGCGAACAAACACACAAGGAAAAAAAATTGTAAACTTGTGGCACCGAAACTTGAAGGCATGTGCCAGGCACCATACACTGCAACCATGTCTGCATGTGGTGCAACATACACTACAAGCAAGCATGTGAATTAATTTTATTTTATTTTACTTTGGAGTTGATCAAAGAGCAACCTCAATCTCAAATCAAAATGACATTTCTTGACCTTAAAAGGATCCGAATGGTGTGGAAATCAAGGTTTGGTCCGGGTATCGGATACCCAGCATGAAATCTTACCTTTTTTACTTATAAAACGGTTCTTATTAAGCTGCATATATGGAGATAGCTCTTCTGTTTCAAAGATTAGAATTTTTTCTTCTTTTACCTTATCTTTTTGTTTCACAGCTTCTTCAGTTTCCTTTTCCTTTCAAAAGGAATGAAAATTCGGACTTAGAAATAATTTTATATAACACTATAAGCAACCATTATTAAACCGTTTTTTTTCTTATGAGATATCTAAAATTTGCTATCTCTACTGTACAACAAGTTTCACCTAAACCTATCCAAAATCTCAAATACAACAACAATCAAACTAAACTATCAAAATGAATTAAGAACACAAACAGGTTTAGTAGGATGATCTAAAAAGGAGGCAGCATGAATTGCCCGAGAAGAATCTGGTGGTCCCCAAATGTCCAGCACCTTTGGAAACTCTTCCTTTCCTTGCTTTCCTCTTGCTTCAACAACTACAAACATATAAAAAAGGAATTTTTAGTCCAGAAAATAGTTAAGAACACACAAACAATCGTATTTAGTAAAAACAAAACAGAGATAGGATTGTATTTACCTTTCACTAAACCAAGGACGTCGGTAGTGAAAGCTCGGAACGGCGGACAGCCAGGACACTCTAATGCGCTAGTCCGCGGCATTTTGCGGTTGCTGGTTTTGGGAATTGAGCTTATGCAATTGAGAAGCAGAAGCTATCAGGATTTATTTAGCATAAAGGGTTTTGTACGCGAGGCATCGTAAAAAAGGGGCCTGTAAAAAAGGGGCCTGTGAACTTTAGTTAATTATCGACTCCATAGTTCGGTGCTGTAGTAACTACTGTCCGATACGGCCTATTATAGAATGTGGCGTTAAACCTTAGTTCAATACCTTCACAATGATTCATTTTCTCTCTTCCACATTTGACCGTGATGTCCTAATTTTTGTCAAACAATATAAATCTTAAACTAGCTCATGAACTTTTTAACTAATTTGACCCAACCTGATTTTCAAGTAATAATAAATTAATGTTAATATAGAAATTTATTAATAATTAAATTGAGGGCAAATTTACCTGATAAATTGCTTTTGAAATTTGAATAAATAAATGAATGTTAATCATCCACGAAATTTTTTTGTATCTTCCTTACATTAACTATATTCATTTTATATTGTGCAGCATTAAATTATAAGCATTACTTAAGGTTCGGGTTTTATGGTTTATATTAATAAGAATTATAGAGGGTTAATATTAGAATTTTAATTTACATGTTCAAAGGAAGACTAATTTATTTTGTCCTCATCACAACAATTATACAATAAATAAAAGTTGATCGTCCTCTTAACCAAATGTGGAGTCATTTTAACAATCCCTAAAATTAAGTAGAATTGTATTTTAAACTAATAATAATAATGATAATGGTGCTACTATTCACATCCCGGTTTACGTTTCCGGTCACCTTTATAAATTTAATACAAATGAATATTTTTTTATATTCTTCTGCCCACCAAATCTTCTTTCACTCGGTTATTCACCACCGTACTTCTCCTAAAAAACACGTACTTCTCTACAATTTCAAACCCCAACAAAAACAGATATTCTTCTGTACCTATTAGAGCTGGAAGATGAAGACAAAAAAGAGATTAAAATTGCTTGATTTTTATTGTTTTCTATTATGATATAGAACATGTTATTAGGGTTTTGTTAATGGTTTCGGTTTTCCATTGCATTTAGGATATTTCTTCCGCTCCATTGGAAATTTCAAACTTGGAGGACATTAAATTTGATGACGTTGTAATAAAGAATGATAATGTAAATTTTGGCTTGTAGGGTTTTATCTGTATAACTTACATATCTTCCTTTACAAATTGTTACATTAAATTTGTTTTATTTTTTGTCGTTTGATAGATGAAGTATTTGAATGATGATAAATTGGATGATAAAACTGATAGTTGTGATAATATGATGCAAGATGTTCGTTCAAATGACCAAAAAGATATAAATGTTGATTTACGAATCATTTCACAATCGACGAAGAAAGTACTCATTTATAAAAATTAAAATTGCTAATGTGGTTATGAAATTGTATTATGCTATTTTTTTTTCTTTGAATTATTTGCATGCGTTTAGTTGGAGGTGCTGGTGGCCTCGTTTTTTTCATTATTAAATTAAATGGTAGCCAGAAGAGGAAAATTGTAAATATCGGAGTGTTTTTAGTTTTGGTGGCCAGAAGAGTAAAACGGGGTACGAATAATAGCACCCTAAAGATAATATATGTGTATTTTTTCATTATTAAGCCTACAACCCATCACCAAGCCTAATGTTTTGCTCCAAACTTTTCTTCCATCTTCATTTTTCGCACACACACACACACACTTCTCTTTCTATCTTCCACTTCTTCGTGAAGCTACTAAACTAACTATCCCTTCCTTCAAAATTAAGAAATAAATTTTCATAATCCATCAAATTTGTGTATATGGTTTCCTACATCGTCGAGTATGTTGGGTGCGATTTGAATGTCTGTGAATTTTATGCGTGAGTTAATATAGAGTGGAAGAAGTTGAGGTGCATGTAAGTCTTATGTAAGAAAAATTTGCTCATAAATCTATGTTAACCTCTTGAATTCCATAATTATATCCTTACCTTTAAGCTTAGATCAGTACATACATATGTATATGAACATGAACCTCTGGGTATGGAAGTAATTACTAGCATTAATGTTTTGTATAATTTTATCTAATGAAAACTGAATCACTTGTTATTTTGGGCTACCGGTCGGGCCTGTCGACCAAAACTACTTTATTACTAGTATTAATATTTAACCGGCTATGCAGTGTCGCACTACACAACCGTCTTCCTAAAAAAATATGGGTTTGGAAGTAATTAGGATTATGTAGTGTTAAAACTACTGACACAGCACAAATTAGGTCGACTGGGTATGACACTAAGTTCTATTATCTACTAAAGTTCTACTATTATCTTATTTATTTAAGGTGATCTTTCGAGTATTGGTTAACCGAAATGAAATCATGAAATATTTCTTAACAATGTGCAATAATATGAGTTGTGAGATTTATGGTATTATGCAAGTTTTAATGTATTTTATTAAAGGGAATGTTTGACTAAAGTCCCTATTAAGTTTCAAAACAGCTAAACATCCTTGTCAAAAAAGGTATCTAAATTAGGTTCTCAGAGTTAAGTAATAACTTTATGCAATTATTCAATGAATAGTTGCATATATGTATGTAGTTATATTCGAAATTCGCAAAATTTCCATAGTTATTCAACAAAAATTTGCAGAAATTTCCGCAATCATTCACTTAATAATTGTATAATCTTATTCAGTCATTCAGCTATTAGATTCTAGGGACTTAATTTACAATTTTATTTTGGGAAGGAGTTATTGTGTATTAAGTTTGATTTTAAAGACCTAAGCCTAATATTCACTTTATTAAATGTGTGTATATTAATTTGATTAGGACATTTACAAATTATTTAAAAACTCTAAGTAGCTGTAGAAGAAAATGGAAAAAATCTTTTGTAAAGTTGCAGTATAATAAATTGTTGTTTGATTATCATAAATATAAATGATATTTCTAATGTAATTAGTATATGTTGAATTACTTTTTAATTTGATAAATGATTAAGAACGTCATTGTATATTGGATAGAATAAATTAATGTTTTTATTTTAGTTAGCTAATTAACTGATTTAAGAGAATATATGTTACATGATTTACAAAGAAAAAATGCACAGAACACTACGCCATAGATTGCCTATCGCAACGAAAACCCATGGTGTTGCTAGCTACAACGTTGCCATTGCTATACTGTTTTTTGTCTATTGCAACGCACGCTTCAACGTGTTAGTATTGATATCAAATTGTGTTGCAGAAGCTACATATATATTCAAATTAATAAAATTAGTAATCCGCGTGAATTCGATCCAACGGCCTGTATTATCAATCCGCGTGAATATGATTTTCCTCACCATCTCACCTCGTTTAATTTGCCTCCAAATTTTCATTTTCCCGCTGAAAGCCTTTGTTCCTTTTCACTTAACAAAAACAAATACTTTTCGCTTTCTTCATAATGGACTAAACGAAAATTAGGGTTTCGCCTCAGATGAGTAATCGCGGATCCGTTAGATTCAAGATCCGGGAGTTTGGCTACTGCTTGGAGGCTGTAGTGGCAATCGCGGAGCCCCAAATTAGGCTATAGTGGCAATCGCTGACTCGTTAGATTCAGAAAAGGGAAAACTTTACTAAATATCACATGTCAATACCTTAGTTTCACGCATAAGAGAAAATATATATTAGAATATGATGTTGATGAATTTATCATTTGGATAGGTCTCCATAGCCCTTGAGAAGCAGCACACATCATGAAAAATATTCACTTCACAGGTTGTCAGAGGTATATAAATTAGGTATCAAACTTTTAAAGGTGTTAATAGATTGGTGTATTCAAATTCTTCATGTTATACCCTTGATTAAAAATTGATTTTAGCACGTTATCATTTGCTCAATTTGTGATATTTAGTAAAGGCTGGAAGAGATATACTAGAGGCATAATGACTTGTATTAGTTGATACTTAGCCTAAAAGCTTGGCTAAGTGTAAAGCGTGAAGATTCTTGCTCATGCATTAAGCCAACTTCCACTAAGTAATTCTACTTGATTGATTGATCCCTGGAATGATCACACAAATAATCGTACGTTTGGGGAAGCCTTTTCGCTTACATAATCTTTACTTTTTGTCAGTTTTGTGGAAGCCTGCGTTCTCTTTTTACTGGTAAACATGTAGTAACGAAGTTATCTGCTGTTTTCTGTGTCAAAAATAAATGTTCCACGGATGTTTACCATGTGCTACGCATGGTAATCACAAATTGATTTTAGCATGTTATCATTGTCCAAATTGTGTGGGGGGAGGTGGGGAGTATAAGCCAGTTGAGGTGCAGATGATTTGTTTGCCCTGTGCATTAGATTATGTGCATGTAGGTACCTACTTTTAGTTTATGCAACATGGAGTACATCCTTATTTTTTGAGCAGGAACAAGGGGAGAGCACAAACAAAAAAGACAGGTGCACACTCAATAGCCACTCGCATACAAGTATATGACCCCCACATCCCTCCTGCAAGTTTATTTTTTTCCCCTTTCTCATTCCTTTTTTTACTGCTTGAATAAGTATGAACTGAATTGTGGTTGATTCACATAATCTTGTCCTTTTACTTTATGCTATGTCTATATAGAATGTTGTCCTTTTACTGTAGTTTGTTTTGCAATCACATTGTAGCATTTCAGGCACTTGGACAAATTACTGAAGCCATAGCAGATTGTAGTCTTGCAATAGCTTTTGATGCTGGTTATGCAAAGGTTGGTCTGTTGTAGATCAATATTTATAGGTGTGGTAACAAAGATAAACAGGCAAAAACATGATAGACGTACTTATTACAAACATTAGTTTTCCATGTTCTAATGGTTGCTTCTCTTTGCAGGCAATTTCAAGAAGGGAAACTTTGCTTCGAACTTTGTTATTAGTGGCTAGGTAAATCTACGCTACATGTACATGACAAGTTTGATCCATTTATTAGCTGAGTTTGGGATTCTTCAGGGTCATACTTAGGGGAATCGAAGTCTCAAGTTCTGCTACAGATATCAAGAAAGCGTAACGTAAAGTTGCACTGAAATATCATCTAGATAAGGTGTGTAGTGTTATATGGTTCAGATGTAACTTTTGCAATAAATGTATGTACTTTTATTGACATATGTAATGAATTCAGCTATTTTCTGTAATGAAGTTACTAATTCACAAATGGTGTAAACTTGAATTGTTTTCTTCTTCTTAATGTGAGTTATTATGTTTGTTGTTAGTGAAATAGCGATTATAATTATAATATTATGAAATCTTTGATTAATAACAGTTGAGGTGTAATTACTTTCAGCAATTGTAAAACAGATTTTAACAACTGCTAGAAATAGTTGTAAAAAAGGTTGACTTTATTACGATTGCCAGCTGTACTAGACATATTACAACTGTTTTTGGCAGTTGTGAAAGGGTATTTTTTGTTGTAGTGGTACCTGTGGCAACACCTGTAGTGATGTTACCACAGAGTCGCAAAGGTGTTGCCTTTGACTCTAAGGCAACGCGGCAAAAGGCAACCCCAAAAAAGTGTTGCCACAGGTCATTTTTTGCCTATAGCAACACTTTTTGGCATCTACTGCGTCACTTCTCTGGGGTTGCCGTAGGTCATCTATAGCATAGTGGAAGCTCATGTTAGAGTTAAAGATCAATAGAGCAATTGAAAATGTTGCAAATCATCGACATGACATTGAGCGCCATGCATAATAATGAGGAAAAGGCGATATCGAAAGGCTAATTATTACAATGTCGAAGACGCTATGTCACCGTTAAAGGTCGAGGCCATCTCACAAATGACATTAAAGTAACGAATTATACTCCAAGTCATATAAAATGAATGTCAACATCCATCTCATTATCAGTGTTGAAAGTATGCAATTCGTATCCGTATACAATATCAATGAAGCCAAGAATATCAAAAGTTGTCAATGTCGCATGTCATTTATAAGAAAACCGCGACGCATATACTATGTCAACTCTCCTAGATATTGCATCCATCGATATCACCCTCCACTGATGTCTTGTCTCACCAATAAAGAAGCATATCGTAAGTAAGTGATATTAAAGACTATTAATATTACATCTTGGACTATACACGATGATAAGACATGTATTGGTGTCGCACATAATTAATATCGACTGCATGCGATGTCACTTTTTGTCAATGCGGAATGAAGTCGATATTGCATCACCATTGACGTCACTACCATCTATATCGATCTTCATTGATGTCGTTTCATGGTTAATGTCGCCTCTAGCCAATGTCATATCTCTTATTAAAAGTCGTATGTCATTGACACTATGCTCTATAAATTTAGTGCTTTATCAACAATTAAAGGATAACACCCTATAATAATGTCGTCTTCAATCAGTATCATTGACAAGCAGTGTCGGCCTTTATCCAAAGCAATAGAAGCAGCTACTTTGGGCCTCCCTGGAACGAGGGCACCAGAAAGAATCATGCTCGCGATTTTTTATTGAAAGTTCACGTAAAAAAAAGGCAAGTCATAAAAGAAAGAAAAATCCGTGGGGGTGAAGCTAGCAGCAGGCATGGCAGAAGCGCAAATGCAGAAGAAAGAAGATTTAATATAAAGGCAAATGAGTGCAATCTGCAGCGAGAAGTCCCTTCTATTTTCTTTGACGTCTATTTTATCCCTCAATTCCCTTCTATTTTCACAGCTTAATTTTTGCAATTAATCTTTTTAAATTACTATTGACGGAATGTTATATTCGACGAAAACAAGATTATTTCGTTGTTAATATATTTTTATTTTCATTAATGAATAGGGATATTTTAAAAAAATCTGAGACACACAAAAAGGATAAAAATGAAACAAGATTTAATTCATTATTAAAACCATACGGCTGAAAAAAGGAAGAAAAAAAATGTAATCGTTGATATTCGTACAAACTGAGGTGAACAAAATATAATAAAATTTGTAGCAAGTTATGATGTACAAGTTTGGATCATTGATGCATGTATAGTTTGAGATAAGATTCAATTCATGTAAAATGTTTGGAACATGATTCAGCTTATACAATTTCGTTCAAATCAAATCATTATGGTGTACAAATTGTAATAAGTTTTAAGTAAAGAAATTTTTACTTTAAATTATTTTAATAATAATGATAGTAGTATTAGTTAGGGGTGTTACGGTTACGACAACCGTCAATTTTACTACCAATCGTAACCGCAACCGTTGTTGACCATTAGTAAATTTTATAACCATTACCATAACTGTCTAACCGTTACTGCAACCATTATCGTAAATTTACATTGTTATCCACAAATAATTCAAGTTCTAGTTTTTTTCTTAAGAATTAGTTTGTTTATTTATGAAACAAATCATCCATGTGCATGTTGTGTATAAATAAGAACACAAATAATTTATACATATGTTATTTCTCTAATTTAAGTTATTTAAAAAAACATGCAGCGTCCCGAAAATTTCGACATTTAAATTTATGCACTAACATATCCCGTGTCCAACTCAAGCATCGAAAACCCAGAAAGCTAGGAGAAAGAAATAAGAGGGTGAGGAAAGAAAGAAAGAAATATTATAATGGAAGAAGAAGAAGAACCAACACAACATAGAGTCTCACATCGCAACGGAACAAAATATAATATAGAAATAAATTTTATTGAGAGCTTGAAATAAAAACTTACAATCATTTGAGTACATCGGGACAGTTATAATAGTCTGTCCTCGTATACATCATACAGCGGAATACTAATAGATAATATCATACGTCCGAACACCTTCAGCTCATCTTTGGACTTCACAGCATCCGAAAATCTGAACCTGTACAACCCGGTCTAACCTGAGCATTACAAACACCGGGTCAGTCTGGTGAACCAGAGTGAGAAAAACTCATTAAGTTTATAATATCATCCAACTTGATTTTAAAGTTCAAAATCCTTTTGAAAGGAAAGGATAATCGTAAGACCAAATCCACACATAAATACGGACGGTTTTTACCTTACGATAACCTAAAACAGTTTTGAAAACAATACTTTATTCTGATATTATAATAGTGTCTAAATACAAATAAATAGAATCTAGCAGAGCGCTTGCATCTCACGCTCCACATATATCGTATACAAATAAAACAGCGGGCGCTTATTGGAGATTGGATTCTGACTATGACAAGGTATGGAACCACCTGCCGATAGTGTATCTCTAGAGGCGAATACATTGGGTTCAACAAGAATGTCTTGCAACCCGGCCCATACATGACCGACCACTCATTTCGTTTGAGTGTATCGAATGTATATCACGGTTGGGAGCTACCCACCGTTTCCCGAACAGGGACAGCATGAAATAGATTAAAGAAGCAAAAGGAATTTCTCTAGGTAGGTGATTATACACCCTAATGGGTGCGACCCACATAGCCATGTTGTCTGCCCGATTTTTGTCATTTTCCGGTTCATGAGGCTTGAGGTTTAAAATCTTCCTTTCAGAACATCTGGTCACCATTTACTTTAAATGCCACATCGTCTGTAATAACCCAAAAATCTGAGCCAATTTAAAATTTTTATTTTGGCAATTTTGATGAATTTTGAACATTTAAAATGATTTATTTTAAATAATGACAACGAGAAATTTATTTTGAATAGAATTAGAACGTATATATTTATTTGAATAGTCGTTAGAATATAATTATTTATTTTTAATTATTAAAGGAATTGAAAATGACGCGGTAGTTTGAAAATTCAATTTCAAATTTCAAATGAATGTACAGGATTCAAAATAAACCGGATTTTAGCGAAATTCCCAATTGTTACATCGTTAGATCCACCAAATCACAAATTGACGTCCACAAAAATACTTTGGTCGTTAAGCTAAGAGAAGTGCCCTTCTCCTCTACTAACAGAAATACGTTTGTAAAAATTAATGTACATGACTTTTAAGAAATACTCTGTCAGACATTCGTCCATACAAGTCATCCAGGAACAGGATGAACCGAAGGCACCCTCCTACCACATCCTAGGAATCACCCTATAGATCAGTAGCGAGTAGTCCTTGCAATCCGTAGATTTCAATCACGACAAAATCAGTGTTAAATATATATCTCTAGGGATCAACTAGAGAAATTCAACAATTGTTCCCCTGCTTATGAAGATTTATGGGCTTCACTTGCTCCATCTCGATCAGCTTCAGATAACTTCTTTGTTTACGTATTTTTGGTTCGGAATGGTTTTCGAATATAAATTCGATCCCGGTCTTTCCATACCAACAACGCATTAGGTCAAATTTTGATAGTCGATTATTTAACTATCAAAATAAGCAAATATATAAATAAAACGAATCCATTGGTTTATACAGCATCACTTGGCCTTTAAAAATATATCAGTTTTAATATATAATATTCTCAAATCATTTTGATATGTAAATATTCTCAAATCATTTCATTTATATACTTATGAAAAATATCATAAAATTCTATCGTTAAATATCATTCATCATTTGCTACTTATCTTCTATCATTTGGAAAATCGATTCAACTTATCATCGTAGACCATCATTACGATATCTCTCTTGGTTTTGTTATTTTAACACCATAATCGTCACTTTCCTTTTCAGAATAAACTCTTTCCAAATCTCATCTTCTTATTTTCAAAACATCGTTATATTTTCGCAAACCTCTTTTATTTCTTAGTTATGAAAATACCATTTCATATTTCAAGCCCCCTTTCATTTCTTTTTATTTTGGGAATCCTTATATATATACCCCAAGCTCTTCAAATAACGCTACATTATTATTTATCAAAATAAATTACTCTTAACATCGCCACTATTACAACTAATATCATCCTTCGATAATCCTAAACTCGTTCAAGTTGGTGTATTTTAATTACCTCGCAGACCTTGACCAACAACGTTCTTAACTTAAGATAGATAACAGTTGTAATACCAAAACCCCATATTCTTTTTCAAAATCGAAACAAATTCCTTTTTAGTTATACCTTAATGGAATCTCATCTCTTATTAATATAATGAATTTACACTGCATCTCTTTTTACTCAACTCGCTTCAGCTCTTTAATTCAAACTTGTGTTTCCATTTGTACTTCCCATTTCATATCTCTATTAGTTCCTAACTGTAAATCACTAAGAAAATAATTTTCTAAATATCAACCCCAAAGGCTGAAACCAACATTTGATTAACACTCAGAAAATCGGTTATCTCAACTAATCCCCAATTAAGTTCTGATCCTTAAATTTCACGTCTTAGTCTTCATAAATACCTCGTTCCAAAAATATTCAATAATCTTGTTTTCTTAACTTCGTCCATCTTGTATTTGATAAAATCCAATTAAATAGAATTTCAAATAAGAGTTCACTTTAAAACTACAATTTAAACCTAACTTATATTATCATTAATATAATTTTCTTTAAAAATATCACTTAATTATAAATAGGCCTTATCGTTTATACACATCCATTATTCCCTTTAAATCCCAAGATTTCCACTTTGATCATTATTAAATAAATAATAAGCAAATATCAACATTTTAAAAATGTTTACTTAACCATTAATTATTTATATTTAAATAAATAAATTTATAAACCCATTTCAGTTAACACAGTTGACTTACTCAACTCGAACCATGATTACTCGTTAATTAAATCTCGATTCATTTTCCTATTTAAATCAAATTCATTTTAATAATCACATTTGATTATTAAAATAATAATCAATCTAATATAACCTCTTTTAATTGTTTCATAAAACAATTTATCTCAGTTACTAGTCGTCATATTAATTCCTGCTTGCTTACCAATCTTTTTAATATAAGAATCAACCTTTATAAAATCATTTAGTAATTACGATGAGGTACGTGCTTCGCAGATGGTAGATTTTGGTACAAAAACGGTGATCAGTGGTTAAAACAAACAATATATATATATATGTAATTGGTTCATTTCCTTTTTATAAACTTCATTTAAAATAATATATTTAAAAAGCTATATTCAGTTATAAAATAAAATATTATAACTTCATTCCTATCGCTTTATCTGACGGTAAATCAATCTTTGTAAAATAGTTTGTATTTTGGCCATCTGCTATAAATTCCTCAACCAATATCACCCATTGGTTAATAACCAAACAAATGTTGAATTTGGATTCAACAATCAGAAATCAAATCAATAATCCGGTCATATTGGTTAAATAATTCATGTAATGATCATATGCAATTAAATAATCAATTCAACTGATAATGGTCAACCAATAATAATAATTCAAGAATCTAACTAAATTTAAATACGTTTATATTATTATAAATGTAACCAACAAATGTAACCAACAAGGTAAGCTACCTTGTTTGGAAATAACTGTTAAAATAACGGTGTCATTTCATGTAAATTAAACAACGTTTAATTTAAATAAACGATAAAACAAGATCCAAACAATTATCAAATCAAAGATAATTAGCAAACATGACATACATGTAATAAACCCGACTTATGATAGTTATAAGTGGGAGAACTAAGTGACTTTAACTCACCTTGATTTCATTTGTCGATTAAATGATGTTTTTAACTAAATTGAACAATCGTTTAATTTAGTTAAAAATTACGGTTGCTTTCCATGTTGATCAGCTCTGCTCCATCTCATAGTCCTTTCCGATACAATCCCACCATAGTTTATTTCTTCGAATTCCGATAACACAGGTTAACGATATACGGGTTGTATGTCTTCAATTTTTACTAAAATAATAACTTTTCTACTAGTTATCAATTACTAAAATTAAATTAAATTTTAACTTGAAACATTATAATTGAAATCAGGCCATTACCCTTACCACGTTCTGCCCAATGTCCATCTGAACCCATGCTCATCAGTCCAAAATTTCTACCGCCCAACAGCCCTTGTATTTGATACCCACTTTCAACGTTTTCCTTTTTCATCCTTTTTTTATTCTTTTGCTCTCTTCTTTTACCCATAGGGCCCTTACCGAATAAACACGCCAGCCCACCATCATACTACAAGATACCTGTAATAACCCGGAAATCCGAGCCAATTTAAATTTTTTATTTTGGCAATTTTAGCGAATTTTAATTATTTAAAATTAATTATTTTAAAAAAATGTTGACGAAAAATTTATTTTGAATATAATTCGAACGTATATATTCGTTTGAATCGTCGTTAGAATATAAATATTTATATTTATAAAAGGAAGTGAAAATGGCACGGTAGTTCGATAATTCGATTTCAAACTTCAATTGAATGTACCAGGTGCAAAATAATCCAGATTTTAGTGAAACCAAAAATAATGGAATCTAATTGATGATATCTTTCCAACGAATCTGAAAAATCAAAATTTCATAGCGGGGATAAAAAGATATGTCCAGTTGAAAATTCTGAATAGTCGCTATGGAATTCAGGCCCTTAAAAATGGGAATTTTGCAAACAACCTTGGATTTCGACGAAACCACTTTTGTTGGATCCGTGATGTCAAGTTATTGCTAGCTTCCAATTTTCATAATTTTTCGAATCAATATGTGAGCGTGGCAAAGGAAAACGCGTTTGACCAGTTTCAGTTGATTTTAATCGATTGGAAAATGGCCATTTTTCAAACGGTCTCAGAATTCGACGAAACTAGTTTTGTTAGGACCGTCTCGTCAATACGAAGCTAGAAAATATTTTTGTGGAATTTTTCGAGTTAGTATGTGGCCCCAGTAAATTGAAATGCGCGTTCAAATTCAATATATAGAGTTATATGTTGATTTTGACGAAAACTGATTGAAACGATCGAATCAGCCTACGATACATAGCCCATTGTGTTCGGAATGGTGGTAAAACGCTAGGGACGACAGTCAGTGGGTTCAATTTTGAGGTCGAAATAGAAAGTCAACTATTGGAGAATTAAATATAATATTAATTAAATTATAAAATCCCTCCTCTCCCTCACCCCTCTTCACTGTCGTGCAAAAATCAAAACAATAAAAAGAAAAAAAAACTGATGAATGCGACCCCTCCCTCCTCCAGGCGACGCCATCGCAGGACCCCCATCCCCTCGCCGCGCCTCCCATCGCCGAGCACACCCCCACTCGATCGCCGTTGAACCTCCAACCGCCACCTTCTTCGCTTTTCCCCAAACCCTAACGCCCGCGCGAGCAAGCCCCACCGCACCTCCACGTCCCTGCCACCGATCTCCACTGCCAGACCCCCTACCCGCGCGCCTCTCTCCTCCCCTCCTCCGTTCATCTCTGGACCTCTCTCCCCTCTCCACTAATTCACGCGCAACTCCACTTCCAGACCCCTCCCCCTCGAGTCCACAGCTCGACAGCGAGCAGCGAGCCCCTCCTGCAGACGACGGCAACAAACTTCTCCCCCTCTTGACCTGCTGTAAGTTTCTTAGTTTATTTTCATTTTATTTTTATTTTTATTTTAGTTAAATGTAATTAAAAATATAATCTTTATATTATAGAAATATTAAAAATATGATTTTGATATTAGTAGACAATTAAAAATATAATCTTTTATATTATAGAGAAAGTAAAATTTTGATTTTTCTATATTGAATAGTGAAGTAAAAATTTGATTTTTATATATTGAATAGTGAAGTAAAAATTCGATTTTTATATATTGAATAGCAAAGTAAAAATTCGATTTTTATATATTGAACAGCAAAGTAAAAATTTGATTTTTATATATCGAATAGCAAAGTAAAAATGTGATTTTTACATATGTAGAGAATACGGGCAACGAAAGTGACAAGAGACAAGAACGGCGAAGATTTCTGCATAAGAGGAGTCGTGATATTGGATTAGCTATCTGTGAGAACTTCTCACCTTTAATTTATTTTTCTAGTTGAAATATATACTAGGATGCAGACGGTGTTTAGTAGCACCCGACACCCGTCGTCCACAGACCATGGACGACTTGTATGCTTGTTTGTTTGATTTTGATGTGTAGTCGATTGTGTGATGTGATGTGAAATGAAATAAAATATTTATATAGTTAAAAATATTTTATGGTTAAAAATAGAATTTTTAACGTGCATATGAAATGAAATAAAAATAAACAAATCGGACGATTTGTTTATATACACACATTTGACTGATATTGATTGGGACGATAAATTTTACACATCGCCCAACTGCACAAATAAAATCTGTGTTTGATTGCTTGAACCCCACACGGGTATTGGGATGATATATGACATACACTAATCCCAATAATTAGTTGTATGTCGATCGATTGATTGACAGACTGTTATAAGCGTTGAATATTTATATTTGATGCTTATACAGTGTGGAATGCACTTTGGATGATGGTTGATTATTCATCGTTGTTGATATATACCTGTGTTGTAGAAAATCCATATAATTAACATTATATGGTAATTGATTGAGCCTCATTCCAGTTTAGAAGTAGAAATATTTGAAAAAGAAATATTTGAAATAGAAATATTCGAAATGGAATATTTGAAAATATCAATATATGAAGCCGTGTTGATTAGATTTATGCCATTTTGACGTGAACGATATTTATATCGATTTTATTCATTTTATAACAAATATCGAAAGTGATTTCAAAATCTGAAATTTTGGAAAGAAATGAATTCCAATTGAAATTTAATATAAATGAATTCGAATTAAATTGAATTGAACTGAAAATGAACTGAAATTGAATTAGAAATCAATTTGAATTGAAATCAATTTGAAATGAATTTAAATCGAATTTATAAGGAAAAAATCAATTTTGATTTGAATTTGAAAAGAAGTTGAAATCGTTTTGAAAACGAATTTAAAACGATTTATAAAATATGTTTTAAAAGGAAATCGACGAAGTATATATTATATATATATATTATATATAATATAACGGCCTGAATAGAACGCGCCGCGCCGCGGCAGTTCGCGAATTTCGACCATTGACTTCGAATGGATATTGCGGGAGATCTGACCGTCGGATTCTCCTAAAACCGTAACCGTTGGGTTCGTATCGAAAAGAGCTTTCTAAAGAATGTGAGAAATTAGAAATCTAACGGTTGGATTTGGAATTATGTCCAAATCAAATTTGGAAAAGGTCGCTGTAAGTGCAGTTCGATGGCCGTTGATGGAAATCGACTGTACGGGCCTTGATAAAATTATTAAAAATAGTAATAATTTGTGTAAAATCATAAGAAATGATTTGTGAAGATTTGGGATGAAAAACTCCATATTTGAAAAGATAAAAATAGATTTTTATCGAAATGAACTAGTTTTGAACTAGGATTAAAATTCTATTTATTTTTAAATAAATAAATTGGATTTGAAATGGTTTTGAAAATAACCAGAATTTCCAAAAATTGCATTGGAATGGATTTGAATCGAAATTGTCTTCGGAATATTTCGATGTTGGATTTCGTGATTATACAAGTGTTGTAATGGAAATTTGAAAGATATACATATTTATATCGTTATTTCCAATACGATATTTGTTGGTCGTAGAATTTGATATTGAATATAAGCCGATATATTTTCTATTCAGAGCCTTGTATTTAATATCAAATGTGATTTGGGTTTGTCGTGAATGGTGTCTTCATTAACATTGTTCTTAAGCCCAGTTGAGAAAAGATTAAATCTTTTTATTTTCAGATTTAATGAAGTGTACCAATTAAATAGTATTTAATTGGAATTGAATTGGTATTGATTTTTGGGTTTATCGTGAACAGTGTTTAATATAACACTTGTTCTTTAACCCGATAATTAATGTAATGAGATTTTGGGTTTATCGTGAACCGTGTTTTAAATGACGCTGATTCTTTAACCCAGTTAAAGATTAAAACTAAGTGGAGTTTTAATGAATCTTTAATTAGATTGAAAAGATCAAGAATGGAGTATCACCAGTTTTGCTCCTGGCGATAGTTAAATCTTTAATTAGATTTAAACGTGAAATGGTAATTGAATTTACCGATAACACCGTGGTGTTAGATATGAAGTATGACTAGTTTTACTTCATAGGATGAATAGGTTGGGATTGGGAAATAAAATAAATGATTACTTCGGTGTGGTTTGCTAATCCCAATTAGTTTGAATTGATATTCAAAGAAGATTAAAGAATAAATTTAAAGAATTTATCTTTGATAAAATTAATGGGAACCTTTCCCAAAGTATAAGAATATTTGAATAAAAGAATATTCTAAATTGGAATGAGGCGTATGTTGTGTTTGTGTAACACTTGTTTATTATATACGCGAGTTATTCAGAAAGACCGGGTTTATCCCATTCTGAATAACTAATTCGACGTGGTGTCGAAGATGAAGACGGTGGTTGAAGACCAGAGGTCTTCACGTCGTTTGGGTGATTACTGATGATCTTGATTGGACTGTACACCCAAGAGGAGGGAATCAGTTAGTGATCGTCCAGACGTATTTGGAGATCGATGGAGATGCGGGGTACTAGGTGCCTCCGGTTTCGTTCAGACCCAGAACGAACTTGTAAATGGACTGTGTGTCTGACATTGGATTTTAGTCTGTGTGATTGATTTCTATTAAATATATATCTATTTGGCGGCGGAGAATTTATTCTCTTGCTTAACGCACTTCTCTGAGACGTACGAGCTCAGGGGTTATATATTGATGGATATCAATCGCATGGAGTGAATTGCCTGTGTGGCATGCCTAAGTGGCAATTGATCAAGGCTTCTGTTGAAAAGCAAAGTCTTGTGGAGATGATCAAAGCAAGGCCTGTGTGGCATAGGTTTGTGTAACGTTGATTCGCGAGCCTCACACCCCGTTGTGAACCAAAAACGGGAGAAGGATCCAGGGAGGGCATGCGTTTCTTTCTAGCTAGGGTGGTGTCAGTGACCTACCAGCCCTGACATTTATATACTTTTCACCTGTGTGGTTGTTGCTGTTGCGAGGCGCCTCGGTTATATCGGTCGATCCAGCACCGATAGAGTCATTGGACTCATTTATGCCCCAAAGGGCGGGGAAACGCAGTGTTCAGGCATTTTAATCCACATCGGTGGACCGGCCCTGTGGCTCCAAAGGGTCGATGCGTTCTGTCCCTGAGACATGGGCTAGATTGTCTCGAATCGGTAGAGGACTATCTTTTGCCTCGGTTCACAGATGGAAACCCAATTTCCAAATACGTGACTTTGCGATTTTGATTGTATAACCTATATATGGCGACATAGTGGTATGGGGCATTCATGCCGTCTATGATTGATACTTATGATTTGAAATTGATTTCTTAACTTATAGCGATAATAAAAGATTTGTTTTAACGTATCAAGCATTCTTTGGCTATTATAAGGTAAAACCCTATCCTCTGGTTTGTGTTGCATTGTGTGATGGGACCTGGGTCTTATAATAGCTTCATTTTTCTTTATTTAGCATTGCGCTGTTGTTATATGCACTGGTACTCTTGGGAGGAAACCCGTTCCATGTTATACGGCGTGGTCCCTTGATTTACCTAACTTTAAAATAAAGATTAACTGTTTTAGTTCTCACACCAGTCCCATGACTGACCTGGAGTTTATTGTTTTAACCTAAACTCTGGGTGCCCTTATTTTGACACGGGCAGCTAGTAGTTTTGGTTTTGCAGATTTATATTCACAGGATCCTGGTTTACAGCTGGAACGATATCCGGAAAGCTTTGTATCCGTATATCTCCTTCTAGTTGTGTATTGTATTATTTTCCGCTACTATGTAATGTATTGTAATCTATGATATTTTTGTGTAATATTCATTTATACTCTGTATATTCTTGTAATCTGATGGAATTGTTATAATTAACAATGAAATGTTCTTCCGTCTGCGTTCTATTTTGTCGAGTTCTCAAAACAATCAGGCGTTTCGAACGGTCTGGGTCGGTTTAGCGACTGATTCGGATCGAGCGAAATTCCTTTTTGTCACAGTTGGTATCAGAGCTTTGGTTTACAAAGCTCAGAGAACAAGGCACATTAGAACCAAATGAAAGAATTCATCAGATATTGGATTAGTAATATCCAATGAGAATGACTCGTTAGAGATGGGATCAGTAGTATCCTAGAACGAGTGTGAACAGTATATTTTTCAGATGAAAACCAATTTTGTTTTGAAAATTTAAATCAATTATTCGTATTTGATTATTTATTTGTATTGATTTGGATAGTACAGTATATAAAGATTTTGCATATACGCCTTGCAAACGTGTATTTGAAGTTTTAATATACTGGATAGATATAGAATTACACTCTAATCGCCCGGAGATGATTTTGATGATGGAGCTCCATCATTAGAATTTATGTTTGTGCGATGAAAGTGGGATTTCTATATATTTCCAATTGACTGGTGTGAGAACCAAAGCTATATAGGATTTATTGTTGTGATTTGGCATCAAAAATGTGATTTTTGACTATATATCAAAGTTATGAATTTCAAAAGCTAATCAACTAATTGATTGATGGTTGTGTTGTTGATTATTGGTTGATTAATTAAAATTTGTATTATATAGCCAATTTGATCAAATAATGAATTGTATTAAAAATTTATCGCATTTGCTTGCATATACATGTGCTTACATTGAACAGGTCATAGCAAGGAGGCTAGAGCAGAAGAATAAAATTGTTTGCCCGGCAAATAGGTACATGTTTACCATAATTTACTGTTTTGTTTGGGTGATGATGATTTTATGAGCCGATTGGCTAGCCGCTTGGCTTTTTCTTTTTCTTTTTGAGATCAGAAGGCCTGTATGGCAATTTCGGGATTTTCCCGTGCTCCCGGTGCAGGGGAGGTTATGGCGAAATTTTTCGAAAATTTAGGGTGTTAGCCAAATTTTTGAAAAATTTGAAAAGTTCTTAGAAACTGAAAAGTTGAAGAACTTAAGCCGTAGTGAAAACACTGGGAGTTGAGTTGATTTGTGAAACAACTTTCGGCTTCGTTCCTTTTCGGGGACGAAAAGTTTTAAATGGGGGAGATTGCAATAACCCGGAAATCCGAGCCAATTTAAAATTTTTATTTTGGCAATTTTAGCGAATTTTAATTATTTAAAATGAATTATTTTAAAAAAATGTCGACGAGAAATTTATTTTGAATATAATTCGAACGTATATATTCGTTTGAATCGTCGTTAGAATATAAATATTTATTTATATTTATAAAAGGAAGTTAAAATGGCACGGTAGTTCGATAATTCGATTTCAAACTTCAATTGAATGTACCGGGTGCAAAATAATCCGGATTTTAGTGAAACCAAAAATAATGGAATCTAATTGATGATATCTTTCCAACGAATCCGAAAAATCAAAATTTCATAGCGGGGATAAAAAGATATGTCTAGTTGAAAATTCTGAATAGTCGCTATGGAATTCAGGCCCTTAAAAATGGGAATTCTGCAAACGACCTCGGATTTCGACGAAACCACTTTTGTTGGATCTGTGATGTCAAGTTATTGCTAGATTCCAATTTTCATAATTTTTCGAATCAATATGTGAGCGTGGCAAAGGAAAACGCGTTTGACCAATTTCAGTTGATTTTAATCGACTGGAAAATGGCCATTTTTCAAACGGTCTCAGAATTCGACGAAACTAGTTTTGTTAGGACCGTATCGTCAATACGAAGTTAGAAAATATTTTTGTGGAATTTTTCGAGTTAGTATGTGGCCCCAGTAAATTGAAATGCGCGTTCAAATTCAATATATAGAGTTATATGTTGATTTTGACGAAAACTGATCGAAACGATCGAATCAGCCTACGATACATAGCCCATTGTGTTCGGAATGGGGGTAAAATGCTAGGGACGACAGTCAGTGGGTTCAATTTTGAGGTCGAAATAGAAAGTCAACTATTGGAGAATTAAATATAATATTAATTAAATTATAAAATCCCTCTTCTCTCCCTCACCCCTCTTCACTGTTGTGCAAAAATCAAAACAATAAAAAGAAAAAAACTGATGAACGCGACCCCTCCCTCCTCCAGGCGACGCCATCGCAGGACCCCCATCCCCTCGCCGCGCCTCCCATCGCCGAGCACACCCCCACTCGATCGTCGTTGAACCTCCAGCCGCCACCCTTTTCGATTTCCCCCAAACCCTAACGCCCGTGCGAGCAAGCCCCACCGCGCCTCCACGTCCCTGCCACCGACCTCCACTGCCAGACCACCTACCCGCGCGCCTCTCTCCTCCCCTCCTCCGTTCATCTCTGGACCTCTCTCCCCTCTCCACTAATTCACGCGCAACTCCACTTCCAGACCCCCCCCCTCGAGTCCACAGCTTGACAGCGAGCAGCGAGCCCCTCCTGCAGACGACGGCAACAAACTTCTCCCCCTCTTGACCTGTTGTAAGTTTCTTAGTTTATTTTCATTTTATTTTATTTTTATTTTAGTTAAATGTAATTAAAAATATAATCTTTATATTATAGAAATATTAAAAATATGATTTTGATATTAGTAGACAATTAAAAATATAATCTTTTATATTATAGAGAAAGTAAAATTTTGAATTTTCTATATTGAATAGCGAAGTAAAAATTTGATTTTTATATATTGAATAGTGAAGTACAAATTCGATTTTTATATATTGAATAGCAAAGTAAAAATTCGATTTTTATATATTGAACAGCAAAGTAAAAATTTGATTTTTATATATCGAATAGCAAAGTAAAAATGTGATTTTTACATATGTAGAGAATACGGGCAACGAAAGTGACAAGAGACAAGAACGGCGAAGATTTCTGCATAAGAGGAGTCGTGATATTGGATTAGCTATCTGTGAGAACTTCTCACCTTTAATTTATTTTTCTAGTTGAAATATATACTAGGATGCAGACGGTGTTTAGTAGCACCCGACACCCGTCGTCCACAGACCATGGACGACTTGTATGCTTGTTTGTTTGATTTTGATGTGTAGTCGATTGTGTGGATTGATGTGAAATGAAATAAAATATTTATATAGTTAAAAATATTTTATAGTTAAAAATAGAATTTTTAACGTGCATATGAAATGAAATAAAAATAAATAAATCGGACGATTTGTTTATATACACACATTTGACTGATATTGATTGGGATGGTAAATTTTACACATCGCCCAACTGCACAAATAAAATCTGTGTTTGATTGCTTGAAACCCCACACGGGTATTGGGATGATATATGACATACACTAATCCCAATAATTAGTTGTATGTCGATCGATTGATTGACAGACTGTTATAAGCGTTGAATATTTATATTTGATGCTTATACAGTGTGGAATGCACTTTGGATGATGGTTGATTATTCATCGTTGTTGATATATACCTATGTTGTAGAAAATCCATATAATTAACATTATATGGTAATTGATTGAGCATCATTCCAGTTTAGAAGTAGAAATATTTGAAAAAGAAATATTTGAAATAGAATATTTGAAATAGAAATATTCGAAATGGAATATTTGAAATGGAATATTTGAAAATATCAATATATGAAGCCGTGTTGCTTAGATTTACGCCATTTTGACGTGAACGATATTTATATCGATTTTATTCATTTTATAACAAATATCGAAAGTGATTTCAAAATCTGAAATTTTGGAAAGAAATGAATTCAAATTGAAATTTAATATAAATGAATTCGAATTGAAATTGAATTGAACTGAAAACGAACTGAAATTGAATTAGAAATCAATTTGAAATGAATTTAAATCGAATTTATAAGGAAAAAATCAATTTTGATTTGAATTTGAAAAGAAGTTGAAATCGTTTTGAAAACGAATTTTAAACGATTTATAAAATACGTTTTAAAAGGAAATCGATGAAGTATATATTATATATATACTATATATATATATAATATAACGGCATGAATAGAACGCGCCGCGCCGCGGCAGTTCGCGAATTTCGACCATTAACTTCGAATGGATATTTGCGGGAGATCTGACCGTCGGATTCTCCTAAAACCGGAACCATTGGGTTCGTATCGAAAAGAGCTTTCTAACGAATGTGAAAAATTAGAAATCTAACGGTTGGATTTGGAATTATGTCCAAATCAAATTTGGAAAAGGTCGATGTAAGTGCAGTTCGATGGCCGTTGATGGAAATCGACTGTACGGGCCTTGATAAAACTATTAAAAATAGTAATAATTTGTGTAGAATCATAAGAAATGATTTGTGAAGATTTGGGATGAAATACTCCATATTTGAAAAGATAAAAATAGATTTTTATCGAAATGAACTAGTTTTGAACTAGGATTAAAATTCTATTTATTTTTAAATAAATAAATTGGATTTGAAATGGTTTTGAAAATAACCAGAATTTCCAAAAATTGCATTGGAATGGATTTGAATCGAAATTGTCTTTGGAATGTTTCGATGTTGGATTTCGTGATTATACAAGTGTTGTTATGGAAATTTGAAAGATATACATATTTATATCGTTATTTCCAATACGATATTTGTTGGTCGTAGAATTTGATATTGAATATAAGCCGGTATATTTTCTATTCAGAGCCTTGTATTTAATATCAAATGTGACTTGGGTTTGTCGTGAATGGTGTCCTCATTAACACTGTTCTTAAGCCCAGTTGAGAAAAGATTAAATCTTTTTATTTTCAGATTTAATGAAGTGTACCAATTAAATAGTATTTAATTGGAATTGAATTGGTATTGATTTTTGGGTTTATCGTGAACAGTGTTTTATATAACACTTGTTCTTTAACCCGATAATTAATGGAATGAGATTTTGGGTTTATCGTGAACCGTGTTTTAAATGACGTTGGTTCTTTAACCCAGTTAAAGATTAAAACTAAGTGGAGTTTTAATGAATCTTTAATTAGATTGAAAAGATCGAGAATGGAGTATCACCAGTTTTTCTCCTGGCGATAGTTAAATCTTTAATTAGATTTGAACGTGAAATGGTAATTGAATTTACCGATAACACCGTGGTGTTAGATATGAAGTATGACCAGTTTTACTTCATGGGATGAATAGGTTGGGATTGGGAAATAAAATAAATGATTACTTCGGTGTGGTTCGCTAATCCCAATTAGTTTGAATTGATATTCAAAGAAGATTAAAGAATAAATTTAAAGAATTTATCTTTGATAAAATTAATGGGAACCTTTCCCAAAGTATAAGAATATTTGAATAAAAGAATATTCTGAATTGGATTGAGGCGTATGTTATGTTTTTGTAACACTTGTTTATTATATACGCGAGTTATTCAGAAAGACCGGGTTTATCCCATTCTGAATAACTAATTCGACGTGGTGTCGAAGATGAAGACGGTGGTTGAAGACCAGAGGTCTTCACGTCATTTGGGTGATTACTGATGATCTTGATTGGGCTGTACACCCAAGAGGAGGGAATCAGTTAGTGATCGTCCAGACGTATTTGGAGATCGATGGAGATGCGGGGTACTAGGTGCCTCCGGTTTCGTTCAGACCCAGAACGAACTTGTAAATGGACTGTGTGTCTGACATTGGATTTTAGTCTGTGTGATTGATTTCTATTAAATATATATCTGTTTGGCGGTGGAGAATTTATTCTCTTGCTTAACGCCCTTCTCCGAGACGTACGAGCTCAGGGGTTATATATTGATGGATATCAATCGCATGGAGTGAATTGCCTGTGTGGCATGCCTAAGTGGTAATTGATCAAGGCTTCTGTTGAAAAGCAAAGTCTTGTGGAGATGATCAAAGCAAGGCCTGTGTGGCATAGCTTTGTGTAACGTTGATTCGCGAGCCTTACACCCCGGTTGTGAACTAAAAACAGGAGAAGGATCCAGGGAGGGCATGCGTTTCTTTCTAGCTAGGGTGGTGTCAGTGACCTACCAGCCCTGACATTTATATACTTTTCACCTGTGTGGTTGTTGCTGTTGCGAGGCGCCTCGGTTATATCGGTCGATCCGGGACCGATAGAGTCATTGGACTCATTTACGCCCCAAAGGGCGGGGAAACGCAGTGTTCAGGCATTTTAATCCACATCGGTGGACCGTCCCTGTGGCTCCTAAGGGTCGATGCGTTCTTTCCCTGAGACATGGGCTAGATTGTCTCGAATCGGTAGAGGACTATCTTTTGCCTCGGTTCACAGATGGAAACCCAATTTCCAAATACGTGACTTTGCGATTTTGATTGTATAACCTATATATGGCGACATAGTGGTATGGGGCATTCATGCCGTCTATGATTGATACTTATGATTTGAAATTGATTTCTTAACTTATAGCAATAATAAAAGATTTGTTTTAACGTATCAAACATTCTTTGGCTATTATAAGGTAAAACCCTATCCTCAGGTTTGTGTTGCATTGTGTGATGGGACCTGGGTCTTATAATAGCTTCATTTTTCTTTATTTAGCATTGCGTTGTTGTTATATGCACTGGTACTCTTGGGAGGAAACCCGTTCCGTGTTATACGGCGTGGTCCCTTGATTTACCTAACTTTAAATTTAAAGATTAACTGTTTTAGTTCTCACACCAGTCCCATGACTGACCTGGAGTTTATTGTTTTAACCTAAACTCTGGGTGCCCTTATTTTGACACGGGCAGCTAGTAGTTTTGGTTTTGCAGATTTATATTCACAGGATCCTGGTTTACAGCTCGAACGATATCCGGAAAGCTTTGTATCCGTATATCTCCTTCTAGTTGTGTATTGTATTATTTTCCGCTGCTGTGTAATGTATTGTAATCTATGATATTTCTGTGTAATATTCATTTATACTCTGTATATTCTTGTAATCTGATGGAATTGTTATAATTAACAATGAAATGTTCTTCCGTCTGCGTTCTATTTTGTCGTGTTCACGAAACAATCAGGCGTTTCGAACGGTCTGGGTCGGTTTAGCGACTGATTCGGATCGAGCGAAATTCCTTTTTGTCACAGTTGGTATCAGAGCTTTGGTTTACAAAGCTCAGAGAAAAAGGCACATTAGAACCAAACGAAAGAATTCATCAGATATTGGATTAGTAATATCCAATGAGAATGACTCGTTAGAGATGGGATCAGTAGTATCCTAGAACGAGTGTGAAGAGTATATTTTTCAGATGAAAACCAATTTTGTTTTGAAAATTTAAATCAATTATTCGTATTTGATTATTTATTTGTATTGATTTGGATAGTCCACTATATAAAGATTTTGCATATACGCCTTGCAAACGTGTATTTGAAGTTTTAATATACTGAATAGATATAGAATTACACTCTAATCGCCCGGAGATGATTTTGATGATGGAGCTCCATCATTAGAATTTATGTTCGTGCGACGAAAGTGGGATTTCTATATATTTCCAATTGACTGGTGTGAGGACCAAAGCTATATAGGATTTATTGTTGTGATTTGGCATCAAAAATGTGATTTTTGACTATATATCAAAGTTATGAATTTCAATAGCTAATCAACTAATTGATTGATGGTTGTGTTGTTGATTATTGGTTGATTAATTAAAATTTGTATTATATAGCCAATTTGATCAAATAATGAATTGTATTAAAAATTTATCGCATTTGCTTGCATATACATGTGCTTACATTGAACAGGTCATAGCAAGGAGGCTAGAGCAGAAGAATAAAATTGTTTGCCCGACAAATAGGTACATGTTTACCATAATTTACTGTTTTGTTTGGGTGATGATGATTTTATGAGCCGATTGGCTAGCCGCTTGGCTTTTTCTTTTTCTTTTTGAGATCAGAAGGCCTGTATGGCAATTTCGGGATTTTCCCGTGCTCCCGGTGCAGGGGAGGTTATGGCGAAATTTTTCGAAAATTTAGGGTGTTAGCCAAATTTTTGAAAAATTTGAAAAGTTCTTAGAAACTGAAAAGTTGAAGAACTTAAGTCGTAGTGAAAACACTGGGAGTTGATTTGATTTGTGAAACAACTTTCAGCTTCGTTCCTTTTCGGGGACGAAAAGTTTTAAGTGGGGGAGATTGTAATAACCCGGAAATCCGAGCCAATTTAAAATTTTTATTTTGGCAATTTTAGCGAATTTTAATTATTTAAAATGAATTATTTTAAAAAAAATCGACGAGAAATTTATTTTGAATATAATTCGAACATATATATTCGTTTGAATCGTCGTTAGAATATAAATATTTATTTATATTTATAAAAGGAAGTGAAAATGGCATGGTAGTTCGATAATTCGATTTCAAACTTCAATTGAATGTACCGGGTGCAAAATAATCCGGATTTTAGTGAAACCAAAAATAATGGTATCTAATTGGTGATATCTTTCCAACGAATCCGAAAAATCAAAATTTCGTAGCGGGGATAAAAAGATATGTCCAGTTGAAAATTCTGAATAGTCGCTATGGAATTCAGGCCCTTAAAAATGGGAATTTTGCAAACGACCTCAGATTTCGACGAAACCACTTTTGTTGGATCCGTGATGTCAAGTTATTGCTAGATTCCAATTTTCAAAATTTTTCGAATCAATATGTGAGCGTGGCAAAGGAAAACGCGT
Source organism: Allium sativum (assembly GCA_030737875.1). Classification (NCBI taxonomy): domain Eukaryota; kingdom Viridiplantae; phylum Streptophyta; class Magnoliopsida; order Asparagales; family Amaryllidaceae; genus Allium; species Allium sativum. The sequence goes on from CM060926.1 coordinate 524,878,572, forward strand.
TTGACCAGTTTTAGTTGATTTTAATCGACTGGAAAATGGTCATTTTTCAAACGGTCTCAGAATTCGACGGAACTAGTTTTGTTAGGACCGTATCGTCAATACGAAGCTAGAAAATATTTTTGTGGATTTTTTTGAGTTAGTATGTGGCCCCAGTAAATTGAAATGCGCGTTCAAATTCAATATATAGAGTTATATGTTGATTTTGACGAAAACTGATCGAAACGATCGAATCAGCCTACGATACATAGCCCACTGTGTTCGGAATGGGGGTAAAACACTAAGGAAAACAGTCAATGGGTTCAATTTTGAGGTCGAAATAGAAAGTCAACTATTGGAAAATTAAATATAATATTAATTAAATTATAAAATCCCTCTTCTCTCCCTCACCCTTCTTCACTGTCGTGCAAAAATCAAAACAATTAAAAGAAGAAAAAAGCTGATGAACGCGACCCCACCCTCCTCTAGGCGACGCCATCGCAGGACTCCCATCCCCTCGCCGCGCCTCCCATCGCCGAGCACACCCCCATTCGATCGCCGTTGAACCTCCAACCGCCACCCTCTTCGATTTTCCCCAAACCCTAACGCCCGCGCGAGCAAGCCCCACCGCGCCTCCACGTCCCTGCCACCGACCTCCACTGCCAGACCCCCTACCCGCGCGCCTCTCTCCTCCCCTCCTCCGTTCATCTCTGGACCTCTCTCCCCTCTCCACTAATTCATGCGCAACTCCACTTCCAGACCCCCCCTCGAGTCCACAGCTCGACAGCGAGCAGCGAGCCCCTCCTGCAGACGACGACAACAAACTTCTCCCCCTCTTGACCTGCTGTAAGTTTCTTAGTTTATTTTCATTTTCATTTTATTTTTATTTTAGTTAAATGTAATTAAAAATATAATCTTTATATTATAGAAATATTAAAAATATGATTTTGATATTAGTAGACAATTAAAAATATAATCTTTTATATTATAGAGAAAGTAAAATTTTGTTTTTTCTATATTGAATAGCGAAGTAAAAATTCGATTTTTATATTTTTGAATAGTGAAGTAAAAATTCGATTTTTATATATTGAATAGCAAAGTAAAAATTCGATTTTTATATATTGAATAGCAAAGTAAAAATGTGATTTTTATATATCGAATAGCAAAGTAAAAATGTGATTTTTACATATGTAGAGAATACGGGCAACAAAAGTGACAAGAGACAAGAACGGCGAAGATTTCTGCATAAGAGGAGTCGTGATATTGGATTAGCTATCTGTGAGAACTTCTCACCTTTAATTTATTTTTCTAGTTGAAATATATACCAGGATGCAGACGGTGTTTAGTAGCACCCGACACCCGTCGTCCACAGACCATGGATGACTTGTATGCTTGTTTGTTTGATTTTGATGTGTAGTCGATTGTGTTAGGTGATGTGAAATGAAATAAAATATTTATATAGTTAAAAATATTTTATAGTTAAAAATAGAATTTTTAACGTGCATATGAAATGAAATAAAAATAAACAAATCGGACGATTTGTTTATATACACACATTTGACTGATATTGATTGGGACGATAAATTTTACACATCGCCCAACTGCACAAATAAAATCTGTGTTTGATTGCTTGAAACCCCACACGGGTATTGGGATGATATATGACATACACTAATCCCAATAATTAGTTGTATGTCGATCGATTGATTTACAGACTATTATAAGCATTGAATATTTATATTTGATGCTTATACAATGTGGAATGCACTTTGGATGATGGTTGATTATTCATCGTTGTTGATATATACATGTGTTGTAGAAAATCCATATAATTAACATTATATGGTAATTGATTGAGCCTCATTCCAGTTTAGAAGTAGAAATATTTGAAAAAGAAATATTTGAAATAGAATATTTGAAATAGAAATATTCGAAATGGAATATTTGAAAATATCAATATATGAAGCCGTGTTGATTAGATTTACGCCATTTTGACGTGAACGATATTTATATCGATTTTATTCATTTTATAACAAATATCGAAAGTGATTTCAAAATCTGAAATTTTGGAAAGAAATGAATTCAAATTGAAATTTAATATAAATGAATTCGAATTGAAATTGAATTGAACTGAAAACGAACTGAAATTGAATTAGAAATCAATTTGAATTGAAATCAATTTGAAATGAATTTAAATCGAATTTATAAGGAAAAATTCAATTTTGATTTGAATTTGAAAAGAAGTTGAAATCGTTTTGAAAAGGAATTTAAAACGATTTATAAAGTACGTTTTAAAAGGAAATCGACAAAGTATATATTACATATATATAATATAACGGCCTGAATAGAACGCGCCGCGCCGCGGTAGTTCGCGAATTTCGACCATTGACTTCGAATGGATATTGCGGGAGATCTGACCGTCGGATTCTCCTAAATCCGGAACCGTTGGGTTCGTATCGAAAAGAGCTTTCTAATGAATGTGAGAAATTAGAAATCTAACGGTTGGATTTGGAATTATGTCCAAGTCAAATTTGGAAAAGGTCGCTGTAAGTGCAGTTCGATGGCCGTTGATGGAAATCGACTGTACGGGCCTTGATAAAATTATTAAAAATAGTAATAATTTGTGTAAAATCATAAGAAATGATTTGTGAAGATTTGGGATGAAAAACTCCATATTTGAAAAGATAAAAATAGATTTTTATCGAAATGAACTAGTTTTGAACTAGGATTAAAATTCTATTTATTTTTAAATAAATAAATTTGATTTGAAATGGTTTTGAAAATAACCAGAATTTCCAAAAATTTCATTGGAATGGATTTGAATCGAAATTGTCTTCGGAATATTTCGATGTTGGATTTCGTGATTATACAAGTGTTGTTATGGAAATTTGAAAGATATACATATTTATATCGTTATTTCCAATACGATATTTGTTGGTCGTAGAATTTGATATTGAATATAAGCCGATATATTTTCTATTCAGAGCCTTGTATTTAATATCAAATGTGATTTGGGTTTGTCGTGAATGGTGTCTTCATTAACACTGTTCTTAAGCCCAGTTGAGAAAAGATTAAATCTTTTTATTTTCAGATTTAATGAAGTGTACCAATTAAATAGTATTTAATTGGAATTGAATTGGTATTGATTTTTGGTTTTATCGTGAACAGTGTTTTATATAACACTTGTTCTTTAACCCGATAATTAATGGAATGAGATTTTGGGTTTATCGTGAACCGTGTTTTAAATGACGCTGATTCTTTAACCCAGTTAAAGATTAAAACTAAGTGGAGTTTTAATGAATCTTTAATTAGATTGAAAAGATCGAGAATGGAGTATCACCAGTTTTGCTCCTGGCGATAGTTAAATCTTTAATTAGATTTGAATGTGAAATGGTAATTGAATTTACCGATAACACCGTGGTGTTAGATATGAAGTATGACCAGTTTTACTTCATGGGATGAATAGGTTGGGATTGGGAAATAAAATAAATGATTACTTCGGTGTGGTTCGCTAATCCCAATTAGTTTGAATTGATATTCAAAGAAGATTAAAGAATAAATTTAAAGAATTTATCTTTGATAAAATTAATGGGAACCTTTCCAAAGTATAAGAATATTCTGAATTGGAATGAGGCGTATGTTGTGTTTGTGTAACACTTGTTTATTATATACGCGAGTTATTCAGAAAGACCGGGTTTATCCCATTCTGAATAACTAATTCGACGTGGTGTCGAAGATGAAGACGGTGGTTGAAGACCGGAGGTCTTCACGTCGTTTGGGTGATTACTGATGATCTTGATTGGGTTGTACACCCAAGAGGAGGGAATCAGTTAGTGATCGTCCAGACGTATTTGGAGATCGATGGAGATGCGGGGTACTAGGTGCCTCCGGTTTCGTTCAGACCCAGAACGAACTTGTAAATGGACTGTGTGTCTGACATTGGATTTTAGTCTGTGTGATTGATTTCTATTAAATATATATCTGTTTGGCGGCGAAGAATTAATTCTCTTGCTTAACGCCCTTCTCTGAGACGTACGAGCTCAGGGGTTATATATTGATGGATATCAATCGCATGGAGTGAATTGGCATGCCTAAGTGGCAATTGATCAAGGCTTCTGTTGAAAAGCAAAGTCTTGTGGAGATGATCAAAGCAAGTCCTGTGTGGCATAGCTTTGTGTAACGTTGATTCGCGAGCCTCACACCCCGGTTGTGAACCAAAAACGGGAGAAGGATCCAGGGAGGGCATGCGTTTCTTTCTAGCTAGGGTGGTGTCAGTGACCTACCAGCCCTGACATTTATATACTTTTCACCTGTGTGGTTGTTGCTATTGCGAGACGCCTCGGTTATATCGGTCGATCCGGGACCGATAGAGTCATTGGACTCATTTACACCTCAAAGGGCGGGGAAACGCAGTGTTCAGGCATTTTAATCCACATCGGTGGACCGGCCCTGTGGCTCCTAAGGGTCGATGCGTTCTGTCCCTGAGACATGGGCTAGATTGTCTCGAATCGGTAGAGGACTATCTTTTGCCTCGGTTCACAGATGGAAACCCAATTTCCAAATACGTGACTTTGCGATTTTGATTGTATAACCTATATATGGCGACCTAGTGGTATGGGGCATTCATGCCGTCTATGATTGATACTTATGATTTGAAATTGATTTCTTCACTTATAGCGGTAATAAAAGATTTGTTTTAACGTATCAAGCATTCTTTGGCTATTATAAGGTAAAACCCTATCCTCTGGTTTGTGTTGCATTGTGTGATGGGACCTGGGTCTTATAACAGCTTCATTTTTCTTTATTTAGCATTGCGCTGTTGTTATATGCACTGGTGCTCTTGGGAGGAAACCCGTTTCGTGTTATACGGCGTGGTCCCTTGATTTACCTAACTTTAAAATAAAGATTAACTGTTTTAGTTCTCACACCAGTCCCATGACTGACCTGGAGTTTATTGTTTTAACCTAAACTCTGGGTGCCCTTATTTTGACATGGGCAGCTAGTAGTTTTGGTTTTGCAGATTTATATTCACAGGATCCTGGTTTACAGCTGGAACGATATCCGGAAAGCTTTGTATCCGTATATCTCCTTTTAGTTGTGTATTGTATTATTTTCCGTTGCTATGTAATGTATTGTAATCTCTGATATTTCTGTGTAATATTCATTTATACTCTGTATATTCTTGTAATATGATGGAATTGTTATAATTAACAATGAAATGTTCTTCCGTCTGCGTTCTATTTTGTCGTGTTCTCGAAACAATCAGGCGTTTCGAACGGTCTGGGTCGGTTTAGCGACTGATTCGGATCGAGCGAAATTCCTTTTTGTCACAATACCCGACCCGCTCAAACATACTTCTTCTCCGATAAAACTCCTAAAGCCTCCTCCTAAAAATTTCGTGTACCCGTACACGTTAAATCTATGTTGCCATCAAAACCGTCACAAACCTTCAACGAATTGCACCATTTGACATCTCTCTCAATGCTCGTCTCACCAGCATCAACTTCTCCCCCCTCTGACATTGCCCAGCTTCGATTAGCGTGCACCAGTGCCTTCCAAGTGTGAAATTTTCTATCTCCCAACACTCCAACAAAAATGCCACGTGATCGTCTTACTTCGCTGATAACCCTCCCACTAATGAATTCGCGCCTTGATTCCTATTTTTGGAGAAAGATCCAAGCCTAGGTCATGACATATGCCATGAATTGTCAAGATTTACCCATCTGAAACGGTGCGCGGGTAGAGTAGGATTAAAGGGGTTCATTGCAACTTGTCTGGTGATTTTAGAATGTGTATATGATTTTTTAAAAATCATTGAAGCAATCAAATTAAACTTTTCAAGGGCATAATGCCGAGTTTGGTTTGTTGTATTTGATCATTGGAAGGAAAAATGAACGATGTTGCTTCGTATTTATAGTGTAAAGACCCTTGCCTCGCAAGGAATTGGTTTGGTGCCCACGGCATTGAAGATATAGGGTAGTTGTTTCCTCCATGTAGCTGTAGATGTGTTCTCCCGTCAATTCTCATGGCTGCACATGAGTTGTCAAGTACATTGATGGTTGAGATGAGATGTTGTCTGCGCGTGAACAACTGGGGAAGGGAAAAATATAGGTAGGTTGCTGGTACATGTCCATTCAGTTGTTTCTTTATATGAAAGAAAGAATAGGAAAGATGGGGTAGGGGTAGCTGCTGATATCAACTTCACCATGTATATTTTATGTTCGCAGCAGAAACTCTAGGTTAGACAACTATGCTTTGCAGAATGCGACAATACAATCCTTAGTGACCAAGGAAAAATATAAAAATGGACTAAATGTACAAGTACATACTAGATTACGCTGCGTGTATCAAATTTGAAGTGATAGTAATGTAGTCTTGGCTGTTCTTTTATGGGCTGATGTTGCTTATGGCTCGCACATCATGGCTCGCCGTAATATCCGGGGAGGGAATAAGTTGGGGAGGTAGAAGGGTATACGTGATATGCCTTAAGCACCATGTTTTATTCCAACTTTTTGTTAACCTTGTTATTGAAAATGAAATGGTTGACTATGCTGGGAGTTGCATCATCAAATAAAATATTAATTCTATATTATGAATTGTCCATTTTCAAAACTGTGAAAGAAAGTGTAACTTGTGTGCAAGTCAATTTATAGATTCAGACTGCGGTGTTAACAGGGAAGGCAAATATAGTGTATGTTGATATTGGGTAGACAAAGAAATCGAGTAGTTTGATTTAACAGGGTGCACCGCTAATTCAACGTTGACCGTTAAATTTTGCACCGATAAACAAAATCTCCAAAAATAACGAAAATGGATGGCATTGCATAATTTGACGTTACGGTCCTAATGAAACTAATTTCATTGAAAGCGGACTCTGTTTGCAAAAACGACGCTATTTAGATCCCATTATATCCATCGGTTCACTTTTAAATTTCGTCTACCAACAAAACAATCCCGTTTGGCTCCAAACTGGAAATCCAGCAATAACTAGCCGTATGCATTCCAATAAAATTTGTTTTGTAAAAAACGGAAGTCGTTTTGAAAAATAACTTTTTTCTACGGCTTATATAATTACCATAAAAATATAAATAAATTATAAAATAATTAAATTAAATAATAATAAATTATTATCACCATATATATATATATTCAAATAAAATAATATACAAATTCCAAATATAAACCAACACAAAATTATAACTTAATATTTATATTTTTCGAACTTAATGATATTCGAATTATATAAATTCTTTTTATAATTCATTAAATAAACGTTATCGTTTATTAACGAATCCATATCGACTATTTTAAAATTTGAATTGGACATAACTTACAGTATATATATTGAAAAGCCAATTTTTATCTTCCCTTAGAAAATTATAATAAATAAGATTTCAAATTTCTTGTTTTATAGAATTCCGACTTATAATGGATTCTGAATATTCAGTTGAAGTTCAAAACTCAATATTACGAACTACCGCGTTGTTTCGAGTTCTTTTTATATTAAATATAAATTTAAACGTTCAATCACCATTTAACGAACTAAATATTTAATCCATTTATATTTCCAATATAATATTTAAAACAAGTTTAAATATTCCTATTCAAATTGCAGAAAAATCCGGGTCGTTACATTCTTCTCCCCGTAAAAGAATTTCATCCCCGAAATTGTCAATAAGGAGAATGCTCCAAACACAATTATCCAAAATAAATATTTAAAATATTATCAAAAATAATTTCGAAGTTTAAAACTTTACGGGAAATCTGCCAGCACCTCTCTTGTACCGTTCGATCCAACAACTACAACTCGCCACTCTAGGCTTCACATTGATCAAAAGAAAATAAAAGCCAAGCGGCTACCCAACTCAGGGGTATAAAATCAATCACCAAATCAATATATTAAGGTTTACCTATTTGTCGACCAACCAAACTCTAATCACAAAGCAACTGACAGCTCTTTCTCCTCCGGTCCTACAATTACTACCCAATGCCAATAGCATATACAGGGTTAAATCATTTAGTTTCATTTCATATTTGATTTAATTCGAATTAATTATACTAATTTTTTTTAGTTTTTAGTTCAATCAACTGTTGATGAATTCTTAATATTTAACCAATCCATTATCCAATAAACAGCCAAGCAACATACTCAATCATTCCATTTTTACTTCTAATTTTATTTAACTTATAGTTGAATTCTGGTATATTTAATCATGGTTTTATTGCCACTTACAATCCCATTTGAATTCCCATTCAAATTGATCAACAAACATATATCAATAATTTTTATAAAATTATTTCTTTTTATATAAAATTTAGTTTGGGCAAAATTATTTTATTTACCCTCTTTACAAACAATATTGTATCAATTTGTCAGTTCAGCTTGAACCGGTCAAATCAATACAATACAAAACATTTTTATATAAAATTTACAAATACGCTCTCTCATATATATACAGTCAATCTCGATCTACGGCCTTACTAACCCAATCTCTATCTAGTTACACCACAGAGCCAAGGTTATTCCTAAACCTGGCTCTGATACCAACTGTAGCATCCTGGAAATTTCGACACTTGAATTTATGCACTAACACATCCCGTGTCCAACTCAATCATCGAAAACCCAGAAAGCTAGGAGAAAGAAATAAGAGGGTGAGGAAAGAAAGAAAGAAATATTAGAATAGAAGAAGAAGAATCAACACAACACAGAGTCTCACATCGCAACGGAACAAAATATAATATAGAAATAACTTTTATTGAGAGCTTGAAATAAAATCTTACAATCATTTGAGTACATAAATACATCAGGACATTTATAATAGTCTGTCCTCGTATACATCACACAACGGAATACTACTAGATAATAATATACGTCCGAACACCTTCAGCTCATCTTTGGACTTCACAGCATCCGAAAATCTGAACCTGTACAACTCGTCTAACCCGAGCATTACAAACACCGGGTCAGTCTGGTGAACCAGAGTGAGAAAAACTCGCTAAGTTTATAATATCATCCAACTTGATTTTAAAGTTCAAAATCCTTTTGAAAGGAAAGGATAATAGTAAGACCAAATTTACACATAAATACGGACGACTTTTACCTTACGATAACCCAAAACAGTTTTGAAAACAATACTTTATTCTGATATTATAATAGTGTCTAAATACAAATAAATAAAATCTAGTAGAGCGCTTGCATCTCACGCTCCACATATATTGTATATAAACAAAACAGCTGGCGCTTATTAGAGATTGGATTCCGACTATGACAAGGTATGGAACCACCTGCCGATAGTGTATCCCTAGAGGCGAATACATTGGGTTCAACAAGAACATCTTGCAACCCGGCCCACACATGACCGACCACTCATTTCGCTTGAGTGTATCGAATGTATATCACCAACGGTTGGGAGCTACCCACCATTTCCCGAAAAGGGACAGCATCGAAATAGATTAAAGAAGCAAAAGGAATTTCTCTAGATAGGTGATTATACACCCTAAAATGGGTGCGACCCACATAGCCATGCTGCCTACACGATTTTTGTCATTTCCCGATTGATGAGGCTTGAGGTTCAAAATCATCCTTCAGAACATCTGGTCGTCATTTACTTTGAATGCCATATCATCGGATCTACCAAATCACTAATTGACGTCCACAAAAATACTCTGGTTGTTAAGCTAAGAGAAGTGCCCTTCTCCGCCACTAACAGAAATACGTTTGTAAAATCAATGTACATGACTCTTAAGAAATACACTGTCAGACATTCGTCCATACAAGTCACCCAGGAACAGGATGAACCGAAGGCACCCTCCTACCACATCCTAGGAATCACCCTATAGATCAGTAGCGAGTAGTCCTTGTAATCCGTAGATTTCAATCACTACAGGATCAGTGTCAAATATATATCTCTAGGGATCAGCTAGAGAAATTCAACAATAGGTCCCCCGCTTATGAAGATTTACGGGCTTCATTTGCTCCATCTCGATCAGCTTCAGATGTCTTCTTCGTTTACGTATTTATTGGTTTGGAAGGTTTTCGAATATAAATTCGATCCCGGTCTTTCCATACCAACAACGCATTAGGTCAAATTTTGATAGTCGGTTATTTAACTATCAAAATAAACAAATATATAAATAAAACAAATCCATTGGTTTATACAGCATCACTTGGTCTTTAAAAATATATCAGCTTTAATATATAATATTCTCAAATCATTTTAATATATAAATATTATCAAATCATTTCATTTATATACTTAGGAAAAATATCATAAGATTCTATCGTTAAATATCATTCAATCATTTGCTACTTATCTTCTACCATTTGGAAAATCGATTCAACTTATCATCGTAGACCATCATTACGATATCTATCTTGGTTTTGTTATTTTAACACCATAATCGTCACTTCCCTTTTTAGATTAAACCCATTCCATATCTCCTCTTTTTATTTTCAAAATATTGTTATATTTTCGCAAACCTCTTTTATTTCTTTATTATGAAAATACCATTCCATATTTCAAGCCCCCTTTCATTTCTTTTTATTTTGGGAATCCTTATATATATACCCAAGCTCTTCAAATAACGCTACACTATTATTTCTCAAAATAAATTACTCTTAACATCACCACTATTACAACTAATAACATCCTTCGATAATCCTGAACTTGTTCAAGTTGGGATATTTTAATTAACTCTCAGACCTTAACCAACAACGTTCTTATCTTAAGATAGATAACAGTTGTAATACCAAAACCCCATATTCTATTTCAAAATCAAAACAAATTCCTTTTTAGTTATACCTTAATGGAATCTCATCTCTTAGTAGTATAACGAATTTACACCGCATCTCTTTTTACTCAACTCGCTTCAGCTCTTTAATTCAAACTTGGGTTTCCATTTGTACTTCCCATTTCATATATCTATTAGTTCTAAACTGTAAATCAAAAAGAAAATAATTTTCTAAATATCAACCTCGAAGGCTGAAACCAACATTAAATTAACATTCAGAAAATCAGTTATCTCAACTAATCCCCAGTTAAGTTCTGATCCTCAAATTTCACGTCTTAGTCTTCATAAATAACTCGTTTCAAAAATATTCAATAATCTTGTTTTTTTTAACTTCGTCCACCTTGGATTTAATAAAATCCAATTAAATAGAATTTCAAATAAGTGTTCACTTTAAAACTACAATTTAAACCTAACTTATATTATAATTAATATAATTTTCTTTAAAAATATCACTTAATTATAAATAGGCCTTATCGTTTAAACACATCCATTATTCCCTTTAATTCCCAAGATTTCCACTTTGATCATTATTAAATAAATAATAAGCAAATATCAACATTTTAAATATGTTTACTTAACAATTAATTATTTCTATTTAAATAAATAAATTTATAAATCCATTTCAGTTAACATAGTTGACTTACTCAGCTCTAAGCATGATTACTCGTTGATCAAATCTCGATTCATTTTCCTATTTAAGTCCAATTAGTTTTAATAATCCCATTTGATTATTAAAATAATATGCAATCCAATATAACCTCTTTTAATTGTTTCATAAAACAATTTATCTCAGTTACTAATCGTCATATTAATTCCTGCTTACTTGCTCATCAATCTTATTAATATAAGAATCAACCTTTATAAATAATTTAGTAATTACGATGAGGCACGTGCTTCATACACGGCAGATTTTGGTACAAAAAGGGTGATCGGTGGTTAAAACAAACAATATGTATGTGTGGTTGGTTCATTTCCTTTTTATAAACTTCATTTAAAATAATATATTTAAAAAGCTATATTCAGTTATAAAATAAATTTCATAACTTCATTCCTATCGCTTTATCTGACGGTAAGTCAATTTTTATAAAATAGTTTGTATTTTGGCCATCTGCTATAAATTCCTCAACCAATATCACCTATTGGTTAATAACCAAACAAATGTTGAATTTGGATTCAACAATCAGAAATCAGATCAGTAATCCAGTCATATTGGTTAAACAGTTCATGTAACGATCATATGCAATTAAATAATCAATTCAACTAATAATGGTCAACCAATAATAATAATTCAAGCATCCAATTAAATTTAAATACGTTTATATTATTATAAACGTAACCAACAAGGTAAGTTACCTTGTTTGGAAATAACCATTAAAATAATGGTGTCATTTCATTTAAATTAAACAATGTTTAATTTAAATAAACGATAAAACAATATTTAATAGCATCCAAACAATTATCAAATCAAAGATAATTTGCAAACATGGCATACAAGTAATAAACCCGACTTATAATAGTTATAAGTGGGAGAACTGAGTGAGTTTAACTCACCTTGATTTTATTTGTCGATTAAACGCTGTTTTAAACTCAATTAAACAATCATTTAATTTATTTAAAAAATACGGTTGCTTTCTGCGTTGATCAGCTCTACTCCATCTCGTAGTCCTTTCCGATACAGTCCCACCGTAGTTTATTTCTTCGAATTCTGATAAAACAGGTTAACGATATACGGGTTGTAAGTCTTCAATTTTTACTATAATAATAATTTTTCTAATGGTTATCAATTACTAAAACTAAATCAAATTTTAACTTGAAATATTATAACTGAAATTAGGCCATTACCCTTACCACGTTCTGCCCAATGTCCATCCGAACCCATGCTCGTCAGTCTAGAATTTCTACCGCCCATCAGCCCTTGTAATTGATACCCACTTTCAACGTTTCCCTTTTTCATCCTTTTTTTCTTTTTATTCTTCTGCTCTCTTCTTTTACCCAATGGCCCTTACCGAATAAACACGCCAGCCCGCCATCATACTGCAAGATACCCGACCCGCTCAAACATACTTCTTCTCCGATAAAACTCCTGAAGCCTCCTCCTGAAAATTTCATGTACCCCGTACACGTTAAATCTATATTGCCATCAAAGCCGTCACAAACCTTCAACGATTTGCACTATTCGACATCTCTCTCTCAATGCTCGTCTCACCAGCATCAACTTCTCCCCCCTCCGACTTTGCCCAGCTTCGATCAGCGTGCACCAGCGCCTTCCAAGTGCGAAATTTTCTATCTCCAAACACTCCAAAAAAAGCGCCATGTGATCATCTTACTTCGCTGATAACTCTCCCACTAATGAATTCGCGCCTTGATTCCTACTTTTGGAGAAAGATCCAAGCCTAGGTCACGACATATGCCGTGAACTGTCAAGGTTCACTCATCCGAAACGGTGCGCGGGTAGAGTAGGATTAAAGCGGTTCATTGCAACTTGTCTGGTGATTTTAGGATGTGTATATGATTTTTAAAAAATTATTCAAGCAATCAAATTAAACTTTCAAAGGGCATAATGCCGAGTTTGGTTTGCTGTATTTGATCATTGGAAGGAAAAATGAATGATGCGGCTTCGTATTTATAGTGCAAATACCCTTGCCTTGCAAGGAATTGGTTTGGTACCCACGGCATTGAAGATGTAGGGTAGTTGTTCCCTCCATGTAGCAGTAGCTATGTTCTCCCATTAATTCTCATAGCTGCACATGAGTTGTCAAGTACATTGATGGTTGAGATGAGATGTTATCTGCGCGTGAACAACTGGGGAAGGGAAAAATATAGGTAGGTTGCTAGTACATGTCCATTCAGTTGTTTCTTCATATGACAGAAAGTAAGAATAGGAAAGATGGGGTAGGGGTAGCTGTTGATATTGACTTCACCATGTATATTTTATGTTCGCAACAGAAACTCTAGGTTAGACAACTATGGTTTGCAGAATGCGACAGTACAATCCTTGGTGACCAAGGAAAAATATAAAAATGGACTAAATGTACAAGTACATACTAGATTAAGCTGCGTGTATTAAACTTGAAGTGATAGTAATGTAGTCTTGGCTATTCTTTTATGGGCTGATGTTGCTTAAACATTTCACATCATGGCTCGCTGTAATATCAGAGGAGGGAATAAGTTAGGAATGTAGAAGGGTATACGTGATATCCCTTAAGCACTAAGTTTTATTCCATTTTTTACCTTGTTATTGAAAATGAAATAGTTGACTATGCTGGGAGTTGCATCATCAAATAAAATATTGATTCTATATTATGAATTGTCCATTTTCAAAATCGTAAAGGAAAGTGTAACTTGTGTGCCAGTCAATTTAAAGATACAGACTGCGGTGTTAATTGGGAAAGCAAATATAGTGTAGGTTGATATTAGGTAGACAAAGAAATCGAGTAGTTTGATTTAACAGGGTGCACCGCTAATTCAACGTTGACTGATAAATTTTGCACCGATAAACAAAATCTACAAAAATAATGAAAATGGACGGCATTGTATAATTTGACATTACGGTCCTAATGAAACTAATTTCTTTAAAAACAGTCTCCGTTTGCAAAAACGGCGCTATTTAGATCCCAATATATCCATCGGTTCACCTTATAATTTCGTCTATTGACAAAACAACACTGTTTGGCTCCAAACTGGAAATCTAGCAATAACTAGCCGTACGCATTCCAATAAAATTTATTTCGTCAAAAAACGGAAGTCGTCTTGAAAAATAACCTTTTCTACAGCTTATTTAATTACCGTAAAAATATAAATAAAATATAAAATAACTAAATTAAATAATAATAAATTATTATCGCCATGTACATTCAAATAAAATAATATACAAATTCCAAATATAATCCAATATGGAATTATAACTTAATATTTATATTTTTCGAACTTAACGATATTCGAGTTATATATAAATCCTTTTATAATTCATTAAATGAACATTATCGTTTATTAATGAATCCATAGCGACTATTTTAAAAATTGAATTGGACATAACTTACAGTTTATATATTGAAAACTCAAATTTTCTATTCCATTAGAAAATTATAATAAATAAGATTCCAAAGTTTCTTGTTTTACAGAATTTCGACTTATAACGGATTATGTATATTCAATTGAAGTTCAAAACTCAATATTACGAACTACCGCACTGTTTCAAGTTCGTTTTGTATTAAATATAAATTTCAACGTTCAATCACCATTTTTATAACGAATTCAATATCAAATCCATTTATATTTCCAATATAATATTTAAAACAAGTTTAAATATTCCTATTCAAATAGGAAAAAAAACTGGGTCGTTACAAAACAATTTATTTTTAATGAAATACTACAAAAAATCATGTGTGGTTGGTACGTTTTACCGCGATTATCAAAATCCACAGCTGTTACCGTCGCCGTTACCGCTGTAATTGGTAGTCGTATAAATGGTTAGTACGGCTTGATGGTTGAACCGTAAAAGCCCTAGTATTAGTTCTATATTAGGGCATTGGTTACGCAATTTGCTTGAGGTACCATAATCTCTAGGACCGACACTACATTGACAAGTCATTGTTGTATATAACGCAGTTGTATACACAATTATATGATTTTTGTTTGATGATAACAAACAAATATATTTTATTATTAAATGTGTTTGTTACTGTACTGTTTCATATCTACATCTCAAACAGAAATATAATATTAATATTTAAATGGAATACTATTGCACAAGAATTAGAAATTCAATTAGTATTTTATTTAAATATAATATTTTATTTCAACATTTAAACAATACAAATTTATAACTAAACTATTTGTACAAGGGGATTGTTAAAAGGACTCCATTTCTTGTTAAGAGGAGTACCATTTTCAGTTTATTTTAAAATTGTTAAGGGGGGTTAAAATAAATTAGCTTCCCCTTAAACATATTAATAAAATTTCCATTACAAACCCTATACCCTTCATTAATGCAACCTTAAAACATAAACTCTAATTTAATTCTGCACATAGAAAAATAATAATACATGAAACATAAACGTTCTGCACACATGAAAATAATATATTCAAGCATTATTTACTTTAGTTTTCACTATTAAAGTAAGCATGGAACATAATAACAACAAATAAACACATACAAAACACACTAGCCACAAATGAAAAAAAGAGTAACAACATACACATACGCTTAACACAACATGAACATAAGCATAAATTCACTTAACAAACATTTATTTTAATATTGGAATATGTACACTGTTTTAATGTTATCACTTTTGACAAATCATCTAACAACGAGGCTGTTTTTTTCTTATACAACTGTAATATCTAAACAGTAACACACTGTATTCACCCTCGAACAAGTTCCAAACTTTCCATGACGAACTGTATTCATCATTCGCGCAAATGAACGAAATTCAACCTCTTTCTGCAAATTGTATCCATCTTTTTCAACAAAAACTAAAATTTCATAAAGGGGTTTTATCAACGTTTGAATTTTTTTCTTTTTTAACCTCGAGGCGTGTTTGGATCGAACTGAGATTGAACTTTGATCAATAGGGTTTAAGGGATATGAGGCCGGGGTACTTAAGTCTATATTTTATTTTATTTTTAAAATTTCAACCCCCCCACCAAACAAGTAAAAAATAAGATGGAGTCACCTTAAATATATCCTCCCTTAAACAGAAAATGGAGTCCCTTTAACAATCCCCTTTGTAAAACACACGATATTTCAATACATTTCACATTCTTTTTCATACACTGCTCTTCACTATAGATTCATTCACACACTCAATTGTACAAACATTTATATATTCACTCAGTTAACAGACACATACATACTGACTCTTTCTCTTTCACTGCTTCAGTCTTTTGCCTTCACAGCTCACTGTCAGTCCAGTCATCCAAACCTGTCATATATACAGAAACACACACACACACACAGTATCTGGAATAAAAATAATTTCATATTCTAGCAGATATAATTTTTATTTTAAAAAATTTATTCGCCTCAGTTTTCTAGTGTGTTTTCTCATCATTTTTCATGACTCGATCTGGTTTATTGAATCTATTCGACCGTGTCCAGATAGCTTGTGATATTCACAGTGATTCACTGTAAATACCATAAGGTAGTCCGTGTATATACAAAATATTTCTGTGCAGGGACAAGAATATTTTTCTAAATGGCTGCATATACACACATGTATATATATACACGTGTGCACTGCCTCGCCAATCCAATGCGCAACTGAGGAGTAGCCACGTGGACCATCTCGACTCAGTGCACAATACAAATCTGTGTGCAAATGCTCAGCTACAAGAATGGCACAAGTGAAACTGTGGTCGAGGCAACACAACACAAATGGGCCGAGCTCAATACATGCCAACATATTCAAAGATGATCAAGTCAACATGAAGCAGCAACCAACATGGTGAATACACCTGATCAAGGTGGTAATACAAGAACGCATGGCAAATCAAGTAAAGTGATGATTCAGTCAAGTTCAGCAAGCATGACAAAGCTAGCAACAACATTTCAGATCAGCCCAAAACATGATGACAAACATGTAAGATCACATTCAGATCATGTGATTTTAGCATGGTCATCAACACACATGGTCGAGAGTAATACAAGTGTATCACTA
Organism: Allium sativum; assembly: GCA_030737875.1. Taxonomy (NCBI): domain Eukaryota; kingdom Viridiplantae; phylum Streptophyta; class Magnoliopsida; order Asparagales; family Amaryllidaceae; genus Allium; species Allium sativum. The sequence continues at coordinate 524,896,001 of CM060926.1, forward strand.
AAAGTGGCAATGTCAAGAAGCAGTGTGGTATAAACATGGAACAGATGACAAATAAGTAGTGTATGTCTAGCAGCTCAGCAAAAATGCCAAGCAGCAAGTGGAAAATTGCAACAACATCACAGTGAAGCATGAGTGGTGCAAAGTAATACAAGCAGCAATGGTGAAGCAAATTTATGTGCTGGCATGTGCATGACAGTATGGAACAAGCAAGAGCATGATCAATTGACAGTGGTGAATATCACTCAAACAACAACAACTAAAATATTGATACAAATCTGCAAGTGTGGTACGAGCCAAGATACAAATAAGGTTGCAAAACAGCTCAGCAAGATCAAGTGACAAGGCGGATCACATTACATGGTGCAAAAACTGTAACAACAATTTCAAGTGGCATTTTCTTTGTGGTTCAACAAAAGTACGATTAACATGTATTCAAGGACGTGCATGTGTAAATACCAGTTCAGTGCAGATTGGATTTAAGAAATTCAGTGATCAATCTTTGGCAAGTTTTATTTTGTTTCCAACCGTACAAATGAAATCAGGAACTAATGCAATTTAACGAGCATCTTTCAAAATCAGGGAGAGCTTTTAATCAAGGCAAAAATTGAAAAACAATCCAATCTGCATGATGTGGCAAGGGTGTAAAATGCTTCCTGTTTCTACATGAGCATATATGGGAAAAGCTTAGTTTTTTAGGAAATCAGCATTCATGTCAATCAATTATTTACAGATTTAAAAAAATGAGTCACAAAATAATTCTGGGATAGATAGTATCTCGAAAGTATTTGGCAAGTTTTTTAAATCATATAAGGAGCAAGAAAAATCCTTTTCTGGAAAGAAAATTCAATCACACAAAACATTCTCGGCAAGATCATCCTTTCAATGCAATAACACATTCAAAGCTAAGGCATTATTTCCGTCAGCAATTCTAGGTAACATTTCATCAATTCAAATCGAGGGCAAACCAGAAGTGGAAACCACACAAAACAAGGAACAATCAAATTCAAGTCGGTTACAAGAAATCAGAGAATATTAGGGTTCGATTAGCCCTATATATACACCACTTCATCACTAGCGTTGTATCGAAAAAAAATCCAACATTTCAAAGAGGAAAACTTTGAAAATCAATTCAAGTAACTCACCAAGTTTTCGATCAAAAATACTCTAAATTGAAGAATCACATAACCACAGAGACTCAAGCATAAGTTTCATCAAATTCCAGAAGTCATCGATTGGAGTTAGAGGAACAGAGAAACCCTAGGAATCTCCCAGCACCGCCGCCATTTTTTATTCCAAGAGAGAAAGTAAACGGGGAAAAGGAAATAACGATGGACTAAAAAAAATGGGCCGGCTGTGTTTAATTGGGCTATGCTTTATTAATTAAACTAGGGTTTTATAGTTATTTTATTGTATTTTGTTTTGTATTTTCTTTTGAATCATTGACCAGTTTCTAGAGTCTGTAAAATTCTAGGGGATCCAGTTAGGGGTTTAACTTGCAGTTTCTAGAGTCTGTAAAATCTAGGTGGTTTTCTAGTTTTGTCTGTAAAACTAAACAGTTTACAAGAGCCTGTAAAACTAGGGGAAATCTGATCTAGGGGTTTAGATCAGTTTAGGGTTTTGAGCGTAGGATTAGAATAGGAGTGAGGGGTTCGCGAGTTTACATGGTCTTGTAAGCAGAATATGTTCTATTACCTTGTAGAAACATAGGAATGCAGCAAATAGGCAGGATTTTGCCGAAGCTGGATATATCTTGTGTCATTTACTTTCTGCATTTTTATTTCTGCTGCATTCTGTGTTCTATGAATTTTTAATATCCTGTAAAAAACTGCGATAAACCTTATTCACCCCCTAGGGTTAATCTAGATCCAACTAGTGGTATCAGAGTTAGTATAAGGTAACAGTATGATAGGGGGTTCTCGCTCTATGATCATGTAGCGAAGTATTGACTCTTTCCACTACATGCCCGCGGGTAGTTGTCCGTGTCGAGAGGCAGGACATGAAACCAGTGTCTGAGGTATATTTGGAGGCCACCGGGGTGGTTAAAGTTCCTCGTAAATAGAGACGCTAAGTGGTATCAAAGCTTGGTAATTTCATTAACTCTAGAGTCATGGGTCATCCTTGTTGTCAGTCTTCTGAGAGTCGGTATAGTGATATTCCAATTATTTTAAGTGGAACGGATTTTTCAATTTGGAAATCAAAATTCAAATTATACTTAAAATCTGTTAATTTTGAATATTGGAATATTATTGAAAATTTGGGATATGTTACATAAGAAAGATAAAGTTACTAATGCTCGTGTAATGAATATTATCTATTCTTATCTTAGTAGTAATCAGCTTCATCTTATCTCCCACTGTTTAACTGCGTAGGATATCTGGAAAACTCTCAATGCTCTGTATGGAAATGACAACGACTGCTCAAAACCCTCAGTTCCCAACTCAGATTCAGATGTGTGCTTAACTAGAGCTATAAATGATGATTTAGACGATAGAGATATTTCATATGAAGAATTGATTTCTCTTTGTAATGATTTAACTAAGATTGTCAATCGTCTCCAACTGAAAAATAAAATTATGAAATCTGAAAATTCTGAGTTGCAATGTAAAAATAATGTTTTGAAATTAAAATTCGAAAACTCCGATTATAAAGATTGTATGAATTTGGAATTTGATTTTGCTTATCTTAATGAAAATTTTAGAAAACTTGAAAACGAAATTTTGATTTTGAAAAGTCATGAAGATGAACTAATTCATAAAAATAATTCTTTGCAAAAGGATTTGGATAAGGTTAATTCCAAACATGAATTTTTTGGAAAGGAAAGTTTAATGAAAACTAAAGAGATTTTAAGAGAACTTGAAACTGAAATTGAAAAATTCAAAAATTCTGAAAAACTTGAATTTGAAAAACAAAAACATTTTGAATATGAAATTTCTGAGTCCAAAGCCAAAATCAAATTACTTGAATCTGAAAATTTGGTTTTGAAACAACAATGTGTTGAAAGAAAGATCGCTAACAATCGTTGTTCAGATTTAATGAAAGATAATAGTGATCTTAAATCCAAAATCCAACGATTAGAATCAACCTTGGGAAATTTCTCTAATGGGGAAAAATTGTTGAATATGTTGTTACAAAACCGAGTTTCTGTTGGAACTAAATATGGTATTGGCTTTGAGAAAATAATGTGTTTGAAAAATGAAATTCAAATGATTTGAAAAATCCTTCAAAGTGCTTTGGAAAGAATCGCTTTGAAAATTTGAATTCAAATAATTCCAAAGGATTTTTAAATCGAAAAGAAAATGAGAATTTGTTTGATAACAATCCATTTAAACCAATTTGGACTCCAAAAGGAATTTCGAGTAAGATCAAACAGATTTGGGTCCCTAAAGGAACAATAGTAGATACAAATGGATTGTTGTATAGACTGGTTTGGGTACCGAAAGTCAGACACGCTGTTAGGAGTTGTTTTACATTTGTTAGACCACTCGACCCTCCAAACACTTAGGTACCAGAGTCTGGCTAAGGAACAACTTTGTTGAAGAATCAAAGATCGTTCCACATTTTGAAGCTATTCAGCATATGTTCCTTAGCCAAGATTGACGAGTCAGAGATTTTGGTTTATATTGATTTCAGGTATGATCTCTGAACTCATCCTTTTAAATATTGTTTTTATTGTTTACTCCTTTGTCTACACCTTCTATTTTTTCCTGTTTTTGATTTGTCATTGCCATATTTTTTTGTCTTGAGCTTTCCTAACTTCCAATTGCAGAATTCATATCTTTTTGGGAATTCGCTTTATTTGAATAAAACTTTGATGTTTTAATATTTTTCCAGATCTTGAATTCAAAATTGTAATTTTCTACAATTGTTTTGAAGTTTATTTTCTGTTTTCTGAATTCCTTACAGTGTTGATGTATTCTTGTCATATCTTGAACACTATTAAGTTGAATTCTAAATTTTTGAAGATCTGAAAAATTAATGAAATTTCACACACTCTGCTGCTTTGAGTTTTCACTAATTCATTTTAGAAAAGCTTGAAATAATATACTCATTACAGCATACCAATATTTATCAGTTATGATAATTTCATTATTTTTTAGATTTGCTTGGATATTTTGAATTATCTTGAATCAGTGATACATCTTGAAATTCTTCTTTATTCATGATCATTGTGGTTGAAATTTGTTTGTTTGAAATCATATGAAATTCTTGATATTTTGAATATCACACACCTCTTAAATTTGAAATCATCAATCTTGTGTGACTAATTCATTATATCTCAAAACTTGACATTGATTCAAGTGATTTCAAATAAATTACTGTCTAATTTTCTAGATCATGAATATCTCATGTCTGATGTAAATGATCTGAAATTACTCTTGTGCTTGTCAGAAATTCTTGTGAAAAATTCTTTGAAACTCCGGTCTTAAATCTCTTTGTTATTTCATGGTTATTTGATTTAAATATTTGTTTATATAAAATCATTTGAAATTATTGATTTATTGAATCTCACATATATCTTGAATCTGAAATTAATAATCTGGTGTGATCGATTCATTGAATCTTGAGTTTTTCATATTTCTCAAATGATTTAATATAAACGATCTTGAATCATGAATCATCTTTTGTGACCATCGAGAATATCTGTGAAACATCTTCTAAACAGGTCTGCTTTGAACTGATTTCTATGCTGCTCTGATACTGTTTCAGATAACTGCTTGCTTTGATCTGTCTGCTGCTCTGATAAATGGTTTTAAATTGTTGAGTTATCCGCTTGGGCCTTATGATTAAATTTCTTTTATCTGTGATACCCTTATTTGTCTCCTGTGCCTTGATACAATCGTCATTAATAGAGACACCACAATTAGTATCAGAAGTGCTTTATATTTTGCTTATTCGTCTATTTTTAATCTTCACCATGTATAGATTTCACATTTTTTTCTTGTATATTTTTTTTCAGTTTTCTCTTGTAATTGATTTTCAATTTTAAAGTTATTTATTAATTATTCATTCAGAAATTGAAATCAATATCCATATTGAACTGTATTTATAATTCATCAAAATTATTATCAGATTTTAAAGTTGTGATGAATTGTAACTACAGTATATTTCACAACAAGAGGAGATTTTATTCTTATTTTCATGATGGTTGAACATTTATTATAATATCTTTGAACTGGCAATTATTTCATGACCATCTCCTTTATCTATCATTTTTCTGCCATCCATTGTAATTTTATATTAATGTGGAGATTTAATATTTTTTTAAAATCTTTTTGAATAAATAATGGAAAGGTTTGTGATAGAAATGGGACTATGTTATTATTCAAAATTAGTGATAATTGAAAATTTTCAAATGATCCTGGTACAGTTGAACAATTACCCCTAAATTCACAAAACTAGTCATGTTCCAATTCCCAAATTATGCCCAACAAATTCAATTACAAGTTATTACTCAAAATAGCTTACACCCAATCTTCCCAAATTTGCAATAATAGTCATGCCCCAAAATCACAATATACATTATGCTTGGCATCCCAACCAATAGTTATGCCCAATCTAGATTTAATATTCAAATTTACTGTTTCCGCCATATCTAGATTTAATATTTCAATTTACAGTTTTCGCCCAATCTAGATTTAATATTTCAATTTACACCAAGTTCACAACAATAACATTTATACCCAAATCACAAGTTACAAATTATGTCCAACAATATCAGCGAATATGTTATGCCCAATTATTTCACCGAATACATTATGCCTAATATTTACCCAAAATATTCCCCGTATTCCAATCGTTCGTATTTCGCGATTTCAGCCTAGGTTCGAAGGTAACGCAGGTTCATAAAAGAAAAAGGAAATAGGGGAAGAGAGAGAAGGAGCATAAAATAAGAATAGGCATAAAAATAGGCATGTAACAACAGACCTAATACAAGAGATTTAGATCCAACAAAGATAGATTCTTGAATAAACTGATACAATCATTATCGCAGGCATAAGAATAACATCACGAACCAAAAAGGATTATAAACCTGATGTACAACAAAGATAGGCTTGATTTAATCAATAAAAATAACCTCTAAGGCATGTAAGGACATAGATTCAATAGAAGGACAGGGATAAATCTGAAAAGATTATCTTACAATCAGGCATAGACTTCGATTCATTTTATTACATGTCAAGATTACAATCAGGTATTCAAATCTGAAAATAACATGAACTTACATTGCTAGGATTAAGAAAAGATAATTGAATTGTTGTTGTTGTAGAAACTCTAATTAGATGTTGATTAATCTTCAAAGTTGATTGTTGATGAAGAACTTCTAATCTGATTAAGGTTTTAGAGGCGGCGGCTAAGAGAATTGTGAGTTCAGTAGCATAGAGGCGTCATAAGGAATTGTTATGAATTAGGGTTAGGTCTAGGCACTAATCTATAGGTGTAGAGAGTGTTTTAGGGCCTTAAGATCACCCTAGAAGCCATCAGGTCCATCCAGCGCATCAAAACACGTCACACGAAGTCGCTCAGTCCGCTTGGGCTCGGACCTGAAAAGGGGTCGACCCCTCCTCTAGGGGGTCGACACCTGTGTTGTAACAACCTATATTTTCTATGTTTATTAAAGTAACGAATTAAAGAATACTTAATTCTAAAAGTGAGAATTAAGGGAAACGGGTTACGCCATTGCGTTCTTCTCGGAATTCTGCTTGAGATAGAGTCCGAGTTTGCTTGAGATAGAGTCCGAGTTTGCTTGAATCGGACTCCGTATGTAGAAGTTATGGAGTTCAGAAGATTTCATGTTTAAACAAAAAATTAAATAAACAAAACAGTTCGAATTTCGAAATCACGTAAATCAGCTGGGCGGGAAAACTCCCGCCCATAGGGGTCAACTCCCACCAAGGGGGGTCGACGTCTTGTTGCTGAGTCACTAGGGCATAGGTGGCAATTTCTGGATAACTTTATCTAGTCTGGACGGTTCTGATTGCTCCTAGGTTGATCTAACAGCCCACATAAGTATAAATCTCTATAAAAGCAACCCCAACCCTCAACCCTAAATCGCACAATTTCATTCCAAGGAGCCACCATGCTGTCCATGGTCAACCCAGCATAGCCACCATTCTTCTCCAACTAGGAAGCAAACTAGAAAGCAAGTTAGAAGCTACGAATTAAATCTAATTTAGAGAATCGATAGTCTACGTCAAGGGATTGCTTTTCAGTTTCAGAAAATAGATCCCAGAAAACAAGATTTTCTTTTGTTTGTAAGTCCTGTTATTATTTAGATGTGAACAATTAAAAGTTATGATTTGTAATAAAGTGAAAACTAGAGTTGTGCCTAGTTATAAGATAATGGTGATGCTGATTCATGTCTATTCTTGTAACGATTCTACCATATATGCCTATGAGACTATTGTGGTTTATTGGACTTATTATGTTGTATGTTAAACCAATCATGTATTATATAAATTTGGTGACTCTTTCATGTTATGTTACATGCAAGTTTCTAGGCTAAGTCATATATATGTTTAGATCTACATTCTCATATGTTTAGATCTATGTTAATTGGATCCAAAATACAAGTTCACATCTACATGCCTAATTGGATTTGTGTAATTCTATGTAAGTTCACGTTCATATGCTTAAGATTCATGTTAATTGGATCCAAATTGCAAGTTCACATTTACATGCCTAATTGGATTTGTGTAATTCTATGTAAGCCTCGTTCATATGCTTAAGATTCATGTTAATTGGATCCAAAAATGCAAGTTCATTGTTATGTGCCAAATTTATATGACACATGTTTAGTTAGATCCTTATTATTTTATGTTGTAGGAATGGTACATGCTCCTTTCTTTCCCCTTTTGTATATAAGTTAGGCTAAGTTGCGAGCCTAACATTCTAAGTGAATTTTGCGAACGTGTAACGGGGGTAACGTTGGGAAAAAACTTTAAATTTCATATTATTCGCATAATTTGGCCCATAATCATATAAATGATTAGTGGTATAAAATGGTATGATTTATATACCTAAAAATTATGAACATGATTCAGGGTAAATGGGGCATGACTTGAATGGTAATAATTGTGGATAATTTACATATAAATATGAAGGGTAAATATGTAAATTAAGTAAAAGACGAATATGCCTTACCCGAGGTTAGATTGAGTTACGGTGTAAGACTACCCGGAACCGCCCGGCACATCCAGCAACCGTAATAATATAGATCTAATGTGAGAGGTTAGCGCATCAAGCCCAAAAGAACCCGAGGTCAGATTGAGTTGCGGTGTAAGACTGCCCGGAATCGACCGACACATCCAGCGACCGCAACAATGCATATCTAATGTGAGTGGTCGGTTCTTTAATGAATGAATTAAAGCTAAGACATGAATGGTAGGGTTAAGTTAATTAAGGTAACACTTAACCAATACAACATGTTACTAAACTAATTGGTGGGATGGGTTAATTTGAGAACACTTAACCGTTTTAACATGTTGATTAGGAAACCCTAGTAACGGGGACCCATTTCAGCAGTAACCCAGATAGATGTATCATAGTACCATGAACTAGGCAGGGTGGGGCACGATTACTAGGCTGATTATAAGCGGTCAAAACAACGACGGGTGGTGCGTCATTGTAGGTTCCGACGGAGTATGGGTGTGCACGTGCTCCAGAGTGGAAAAAGCAGGCACTGGGCATCAGTAGTTATACACTGTGCATCTCGAATTGTGTCAGGTTGCCACCATAGGATTTGATACACCCCATGGTGGGACCAGCACATGTATTTACAATCAAGCAGGGCCGAATGACACAAGTAGTGAATATATACGAGTAGGAGCCGATCGATAAAGGGGATCATTTATCTTGAACACATGGTGCTAGTTGAAACACTTGTAAGTGGGTGCAGAGAAATAGTAACGAGTGCGATAGCATATTCAGTTTTAATTATCTTATTTCTAGGGTGTTGTCCTAGGTTCAGTTTATTCATGTCATGATATTTTTTCCTATTTACATGCTAAATAATCACTGGACTTACCAAACTCATGTCTGACCCATTTTTCTTTCATCTTCTTTTCTTCCTTCCCCCCCGGTCCGCAGGGAGGGAATACTTCAGCATAGTTTGGACCATTTCCAGCTTGAAGAGAGTAGATGTATTGCTTGGATTCTCTTTCCTTGGGCTATGGCTTTGGATACACTCTTATTGGGGATTTATGTTGGCTTATTGTTATTTTATGCTTCTTTATGTTTTAATCAAGACAGATATTTTGTTGTAATGATTTGGAAGTTGGTTTGAGACAGTTGTTGTAATGTTTTTACTGAACCATGTACTTATGAAATAAATTTAGTTTTTCCACTGTTTATATGTCTGTCTTGTAAATTATCTATATCTTTTACCTAAAATGCTCCACCGAGGTTAAGGCATTCCGTTTGTGAGTGACCTTAACGGAGGTGGGGTGTTTCGTATGTCGACTCCCCTATAGGGGGGTCGACACCTAGGTCGACTCCCCCTTATGGGGGTCGACACCCCGGGGCGGGAAATTTCCCGCCCAACCCGCTCTTATGATTTCGGATGTTTTTGAATTATTTTCTGGGCTGGTTAATAAATTATTTAATTCTCTAAATTCTTATAATCTTCCGAGGCTCATAAGTTCCTCATCCGTTGTCCGATTTATGCAAACTCGGACTCTTCCCTAAGCAGAATTCCGAGGCGAACGCAATGGCGCAGCCCGTTTCCCACTAATTCTTCTTTTTAAAATTAAGTGTTCTTTAATTCGTTATTTTAATATACGCAGAAAATTCAGGGTGTTACATTCTCCCTTCCTTAAAGGATTTCGTCCTCGAAATCTCCAAGTTAAGAAGAATGTGTCTTATTATCCATCATCCATCTACTCATCCATCATCCATAAGCATCCAGTGTCCTTAAAAGATTTCTATTGCTATATGAACATATGCAAGGGTGTGTGTACATGTCCCAATGCTAATGCAAAAGATCGGGCGGTCCACTGATTCAGTTGACCTCCTTAATGCGAATTATGTTAGTGCCTTGAGTCCAACATGTATGCAATTATTCCTATGGTACTTTATAACTTCTATATAAGTGCACAATCATCCACTCAAATGCATCATCCATATGATATCACATCAAGTTTCAATCCATATGTATAAAAATCCACTCATGCATATGCAATATGGAAGTGACGGAGCCGATCTAGTGCCTAATGTTTGTGTATATGCATCCACGAGCAACCACTAGCAAACACTTACATCCACTTGCATCCACCAAACATAACATGTATCAAACACATGTTTACATCCATTGGCTTCTACCTAAGGATCGAGGATAAGACCGAGAGGATATACTTAAAAGATAAAGACTGGCATGCAAATAAACTTTACAGAAAAAGAGGGATCAAGGATATACCCTCAAAAAGGGTATGATGCGTGTATCTAGTCTTTAGTCTTCTAAGTTTCATCTTCTTGAGCTTCACTCCATTGTGCTCTGACTGTCTTAACTTATCCATTGCGTCAACTATCTGAGAGTCTTTTCTTTGTGAAGTCCCTATTTGATCCAAAAGCGTAGGTCTTACTCCTAGAGATGCCAACTACTAACTTAACCGAAGGTTTTAAAATCAAAGGTTGATATGTATTCTGAAATTTTCCTTTTCACATAAAGAGGACTTGAAGTCAACTTTTTCTTCTTAAGGCATCTGCTACGACCTTACCCTTCCATCTTACATCAAAATGGTGCCTAGACCCGTGCCGCATGCATCCGTGTATATCGTAAACCTTTTACTACCGTAAGATAAAAGTCAAAACTAGGGCCGTTGTAAGAGCCCACTTTGATCGTTGGAAAGCGACATCACAATCAATATTCTGAGAAAAGGTTAGATTCTTCTTCGTTAATCTAGTAAGTGGGGCTAATACCTTCGCAAAGTTCTTAATGAACTTCCTATATTAGCCCGCTAGTCCAAGAAAGCTTCTTACTTCTGTTGCATTCCTTGGGACCTTCCAGTCTTGCACCACAACTACATTTGCGGGATCTACTGCTATCCCTTCTTTGGATACCACATGTCCTAGAAACCTTACTTCTTCTCTCCAAAAATGACATTTTGGAGAACTCCGCCTTAAGTTGATGTACTCGAAGTGTATCCATGACTTCTCTTAAATGCAAAGCATGTTCTTCCTCGTTCTTTGAGAAAATCAAGATATCGTCCACGAGGACTACTATAAACTTATTAAGAAACTCCCTAAACACCCTACTCATCAAGTCAACAAAATAAGTGGGTGCATACGTCAAACCGAAAGGCATGACGAGCCACTCAAAGAAACTGTCAGGGGTCCTAAAAGCCGTATTTTCTATGCTGTCCTCAGCTACTTATAGCTGATGAAACCCTGTAGCCAAATCTAGTTAGGAGAAAACAGACGCACCTACAAGCTGGTCAAACAAATCATATATTCTTGGAAGTGGGTATCCATTTTCTTTAGTCAGCTTGTTTAATTCTCTATAATCCACGCATAAGCCAAATGAACCATCTCCTTTGGTTGCAAACACCACTGGAGCACCCCATTTAGAATACTCCGTCTTATGAACCCCTTTTCAAGCAACTTTTTAACTAGCTTCCTGAGCTCTTTCCTTTCCCTTGGAGCCATGTGTCTAACAGGTAAAGCAACAGGTTTTGCATTGTCAACAAGGTATATGCGGAAGTCTATCTCTCACTTCGGAGGCAAACCCTTCACCTCTTCAAAGACGTCCGAGTAATCACGGACTATTCTAACAGATTGCAAGTTTTCAACAGATGCATCAAGAGATTCTAGGTAGTTAAGCATAATAGAATTCATGGGATTACAAGAGATTTCGAGAGTGTTACCGAGGCGAGTCATAAGTCCAACCACTCTCCTTTCACAATTGAGAATGACACCATTAATGGATAACCAATCCATCCCTAGAATCAACCCATAGCCCATGAGACCAAAAACGTAAGCATTACATCTAAGCTCGACGCTTAGTATAGATATTCCCTAATCCAAAAAAATCATAGATGAATGAGCTGAACCCCCAATAGGATTTGAGACAACAATGGGATCCTCTACCCTACTAGTACTAATGTGCAGAGACTCAACTATGGAAGCAGATAGAAAAGAATGTGAAGCGCTAGAATCAAATAAAGTTATAACAGGATGATTGAAAAGAAAAACTAAACTTTCAACAGAAACGTTCCTACCTCTCTTAGGTACACTAGCAGTGAAAGCATGCAATTTCCCTCTAGAAGATTATGTCCTTTGCCCTTGTCCTTGTCCTTCGGGCAATCCTTGATAAGATGCCCTGCTTCACCATACAGAAAACAACCATTTGTCTTCTTCTTCCTACAATTAAATGACCCGCTATACCATAGAAAATATACTTTCTCTTGTCACGGGATATATTATTTCTTCCACCCTTCTTATACTCCAATCGCTTGTTTGTGATTCTTCCACTTTGGCCTCTTTCTTTTCACCTTCCTCCTTCTGCGTGGATTAAGCCATATCAATAAGCTTCTTATCCTTGGGCTTGTGCTCCTTAGCCCAAACTCCCTTATTCTTATCCTTACTATCCTTGTGTAGCTTGTTGACAAGTTTCTTGAAACTACCTCCATCGCACGACAACCTACAAAGTTTGAAAAGAAGATTGGCCGCAGGTTAAACTACTGCGGCTACAGATGGAGGTTGGGTACTACTTCGCCCTCGACATGTGCCGTATGCCTACAAAACTATGGCGAAAAGAAAGGAAGAAGAGATTCAAATAAAGAATCGAAAGAAAGTGCATATGGCTTTTGGGAATATGCCTTTTAAAAACAATACTTTTCTCTTGAAAAACGCTTCTTTAAAAGATGTTTTAGAAAACACCCCTTTTAAAATATGCTTTTGAAAAATCTTTTGTCTGTTCTGGTAACCTTTAGCTCTGATACCACGTGTAACACCCCACCTCTGTTAAGGTCACTCACAAAGGGAATACATTAACTTCAGTGGAGCGTCATAAGTGTATAGAACAGATAAATTACAAAACAGACAAAATTTAAATAGCGGAAAATAAATAAAACTTTATTGATAAAACAACAATTTAGTAAAACCAGCTTGTACAAAGATTGTTTTCCAGCACCAAAACACCAATACCCATTACAACAAAGCATCTGTCTTGTTTAACAAAATAAAGAAGCATGAAATGACAATGATATTCCCCAATAAGTCATGAGCCAGCCATAGCTGTGGAAAGGAGAGTCCAAAGCAATACATCGTCTATCTTCGAGCTTGGAAAGAAAACTGAGCTAAGCGGTAATATTCCCTCCCAGTGACCTGGGGGGGGGGGGGACGAAAAAAAAAATAAAGCGAAACAAAATAGAGTCAGACATAAAGCCTGGTAAGTCCAGTGACTTTCAGCATGTAAATAGGTAAAAGCATCATGACATGAATAAACTGGATACCAGTCATAACCATGATAATAAGCATAGCAAGACAACAAATGATGATCGTTAGATATGACAAGGTAAGATACACTGAATGCGCTTCGGTTCTTTCTCTAATTTCCTATTTTCTCTGCACCACCCAACTAGCATCCTAACTAGTGTCTTTTATAGAACGATTCGTATTCCCTACTAGTGTCCCAACTAGTATCCTATGAAAAAGGATCTGTATCCCCTACTAGTGTCCCAACTAGTATCCTATGTTAAATAATAAGGTGATCCCAACCCCGCAATTGTGGTAGCCTTCAGGTGTACATCTAGTATGAGGATCTTACCTCAATCAGCCTAATTACCATGAAGATGTTAGATGTACCCTTACTGCCCTATCGATCGGCTCCTACTTGTATTAATTTTCCTTGTGTCCGTGTCAATCGGCCCTTTCTTGCGTGTAGATACCCTATGCTGGTCCCATCATAAGGTGTATCAATCCCCATGATAGCAACCCGACACGATTCAAGATGCACAGTGTATAACTACTAGTACCCAGTGCTTGCTTTTTCCACTCTGGAGTACGTGCACGCCCGTAATCCGTCGGAACCTACACTGATGTACCCCCTGCCGCTATTTTGACCGCTTATAATCAGCCCAATAATCGTGCCCCACCCTGCCTAGTTTAGGGTACCGTGATACATCTATGTGGGTTACTTCTGAAATGGGTCCTCGTTACTAGGGTTTCCGAGGGTCTATTCGTATACCGCCCAAATTGGCTAAGTGTTATCCATTCATTCAAGTTAACTTAACCCATCCACACGTCATGTCATGTTGGTTAAGTGTTTCTTATTAACTTAACCCTTCTCATTCATCATGTTGCAATTGGTTAAGTGTTTTCTATTAACTCAACCCTGTTTATTCACCATATTATATTGGTTAAGTGTTTCCTCTTATGTTAACTCCATTCGTTCATCATGTTATATTGGTTAAGTGTTTCCCATTAACTTAACCCCACTCGTTCATCATGTTATATTGGTTAAGTGTTGCCCTCTTGTGTTAACTTAACCCTACCACTTGTCATGTTGTATTGGTTAAGTGTTGCCCTCTTGTGTTACTTAACCCTACCACTTGTCATGTTACATTGGTTAAGCGTTGCCGTATCACACATCATGTTATATTGGTTAAGTGTTGCCCTCTTGTGTTAACTTAACCCTATCATTCTTAGCATGTCAGTTCATTAGCATTAATTCATTCATTAATGCCTCAACCTCTCACATTAGAACTGTTGTTTGTGGTTGCTAGATGTGCCAGGCAGTTCCGGGTAGACTTCTACCGCAAACTGATTCTAACCTCGGGTTTTGGGCTTAATGCGCTAACCTCTCACATTAGATCTATATTGTTGCGGTCGCTGGATGTGCCGGGTGGTTCTGGGTAGTCTTACACTGCAACTCAATCTAACCTCGGGTTAGGTACGTTCATCTTTAGCCAATTTACATATATACTAAACATGTCCTAGTCTAGATTTTATATGCTAATTACCCCAAATTCACAAAACTAGTCATATTCCAATTCCCAAGTTATGCCCAACAAATTCAATTACAAGTTATTACTCAAAATAGGATACACCCAATCTTCCCAAATTTGTAATAATAGTCATGCCCCAAAATCGCAACATACATTATGCTTGGCGTCCCAACCAATAATTATGCCCAATCTAGATTTAATATTCCAATTTATAGTTTCCGCCCAATCTAGATATAATATTTCAATTTACAGTTTCCGCCCAATCTAGATTTTATATTTCAATTTACCCCAAGTTCATTTATAACCCAAATCACAAGTTACAAAATATGTCCAACAATTTCACCGAATATGTTTTGCCCAATTATTTCACCAAATACATTGTGCCCAATATTTACCCAAAATATTCCCCGTATTCCAATCGTTCGTATTTCGCGATTCCATCCTAGGTTCGAAGGTAACCCAGGTTCATAAAAGAAAAAGGAAATAGGGGAAGAGAGAGAAAGAGAGAGAAGGAGCATAAAATAAGAATAGGCATAAAAATAGGCATGTAAGAACAGACCTAATACAAGAGATTTAGATCCAACAAAGATAGATTCTTGAATAAACTGATACATTCATTATCACAGGCATAAGAATAACATCACGAGCCAAAGTGGATTATAAACCTGATGTACAACAAAGATAAGCCTGATTTAATCAGTAAAAATAAACTCTAAGGCATGTAAAGACATAGATTCGATAGAAGGATAGGGATAAATCTGAAAAGATTATCTTACAATCAGGCATAGACTTCGATTCATTTTATTACATGTCCAGATTACAATCAGGTATTCAAATCTGAAAAAAATGTGAACTTACATTGCTAGGATTAAGAAAAGATAATTGAATCGTTGTTGTTGTAGAAACTCTAATTAGATGTTGATTAATCTTCAAAGTTGATTGTTGATGAAGAACTTCTAATCTGATTAAGGTTTTAGAGGCGGTGGCTAAGAGAATTGAGAGTTCAGCAGCATAGAGGCGTCATAAGGAATTGTTATGAATTAGGGTTAGGTCTAGGCACTAATTTATAGGTGTAGAGAGAGTTTTAGGGCCTTAAGATCACCCTAGAAGCCATTAGGTCCGTCCAGTGCATCAAAACACGTCACACGAAGTCGCTCAGCCCGCTTGGGCTCGGGCCCGAAAAGGGGTCGACCCCTCCCCTAGGGGGTCGACACCTCTTTCGACTCCCCTATAGGGGGGTCGACACTTGGGTCTACTCCCCCTTAGGGGTTCAACACCCCTGGGCGGGAAATTTCCCGCCCAACCCGCTCTTCTAATTTCAGATGTTTTTGAAGTATTTTCTGGGCTGGTTAATTAACTATTTAATTCTCTAAATTCTTCTAATCTTTCGAGTTTCATAACTTCCTCATCCGGTGTCCGATTTACGCAAACTCGGACTCTTCCCCAAGCAGAATTCCGAGATGAACGCAATGGCGCAACCCGTTTTCCCCTAATCCTTCTTTTAAAATTAAGTGTTCTTTAATTTGTTATTTTAATATACACAAAAAATTCAGGGTGTTATATTTATTAATTAAACTAGGGTTTTATAGTTATTTTATTGTATTTTGTTTTGTATTTTCTTTTGAATCATTGACCAGTTTCTAGAGTTTGTAAAATTCTAGGGGATCCAGTTTGGGGTTTAACTGACAATTTCTAGAGTTTGTAAAATCTAGGTGGTTTTCTAGTTTCGTTTGTAATACTAGACAGTTTACTAGAGTCTGTAAAACTAAGGGAAATCTGATCTAGGGGTTTAGATCAGTCTAGGGTTTTGACATAGGATTAGAATAAGAGCGAGGGGTTCACAAGTTTACATGGTCTTGTAAGCGGGAATTGTTCTATTACCTAGTAGAAACCTTAGGAATGCAGCAGTAGGCAGGATTTTGCCGAAGCTGGGTATATCTTGTTTCATTTACTTTCTGCATTTTTATTTCTACTGCATTCTGTGTTCTGTGAATCTTTGATATCCCATAAAAAAACTGTGATAAACCCTATTCACCCCCCTTTAGGGTTAATCTAGATCCAATAGTCATGTCACATGTGTCATTGCTCTATTGATACCACATCTTGGAGATTGTCACCTTAGATCACCAATGTGATATTAATAATGAATGTCAATAATGCCCACAAGAAAGTTAACCAGTATCACTGCATATTGTGTCATTGCATATTGATGCTGCTTCATGATTGGTGTCACTTTCCATTTATAAAGCATAACGAAGATTATCCAAAATAAAGCAAAGGAACCCAAAACTATGTTGGGAGTCACGAATGGTGACAATTAAGCATGACAAGTGCAACATTGAGCTGCTATGTTGACCCTGCTACCCTTATAAATATGAACATACGACAGGTCAGAAGGGGTGATCATTTATTTTCTTAACTCTAAAAATTAAACTCTTGTAACCCTAAATCATATTCAGGATAATCTTAAATTTCTCATAAACATGCTCAATTTATAAGAACCGAGACATAGACATACCTACTTTTTTGATTGTGCAAGTAGCATCCCATCTCAGAAAAGGCCTAAATTTCAACTTAGAAAATGCCCATTGATACTTAGACCCATTTCAAAGTTGATTGATAGTTGGTAAAAAATAAAAACAATACAAAGATATCTATCTATTGCTTTAGAACTCACATCGGAAGGAATAACATATAATAATAATAATACTCATTTATTTCAAATCAAATGTCATAAAAAGCATACATAATGTCTGCATAAATGGTTACATTATATTGTTCAAAAATACATATCTTTTGAATGGGTACATTTAAAAATATCAAAAATAAATAAACATTTGTCAGTGTTTGATAGAAATAGACCCTCAAATATCTATTTAACTATTGTTGATGCAGGTTCGTTACCTTATGACATTACTATGATTGCATTCCATATCTGTACAACCATTCGTAGGAACTGGTAGCCATATTACTTACGTAGATTTACCCTACAAAATTAGGACTAATCTCTCTTCCTCGTGTTATTTATCATAAATGATATCTCACACTAGTCTCATTGTCACAATGTTGTAGCAAGATTAGCCAAGCAAACTTCTAAGTGTCATTTGACCGACCTTATACCATCATGACTTAACCATAATTCAATTCACTCGATATCTATAATATTCATCCTACTCTCTCATAGTTAAGACCTTATAAAGAATCTTCCTATTATGCTTTAAATAGTAATTAGGCAACATAAGGATTTCTCCCCAATTACCCTTAATATCAATTACGTACCTAATTGGGAATTCTAATAAAGTTTAAGGGAAAAAAAATTTAATGGGTATATCAAGTTTAAAAATAAAGCAAAAGGGTATGCATAATTTTTTGCTCTCCAGGACATAACCCAGGGCCCATTCACCACTTTCCAAACATCTATCTAAATTTATCTTTCAAGGAATTTCAATATAAAAACCCTAATTTTGCAATTATCTATAATAATAATTAATAAACTATAATGAAGATTATAATTTATTAATTAAGAAGTAAATACTATTTGGGGAAGACAATTTAACTAATTAACTAAGTTGAATTCAATACTGGGGCTTTGATGTTAACATGTATAAATTGGGAGAAATGGCTATTTAATCACCAAATAATTGAATAACAAGTTTTGGGGAAATATAGGAGATTTGTGGTTAAACTGAAGTAAATAATATTAAAAATGTGGAAAATAAAATTTTAGAAAGTTTATATTGAAACTGTGGTAAAATATGTGATTAAAGGTGTAAGGTCCCAAATTTTTGAACATTAAATATGGATATTTAAATCCGTGTTAAATATTGATTTGGTAATATTAATGAGTTTCTATATCGAATTTGTGTATTTAAAATGAAGTTTAAACGTATAAATTTATAATTTAATTAAAATGAGCTCAAAACGATGCGGTAGTTAGTAATTTACGATTTGAACTTTAATATAACATACAGGATTCGATATAAGTCAGAATTCTTTGAAACAAGAAACATTTTAATCTGTTTGATTATATATTTCTAATGAAAGAGAAAAATCGAGATTTCGACTTATAAATTGCAGGTTATGTCCATTTAAAATTTTCAAATAGTCGTTATGGAATCAATTATAAAATATAACGGTTTATTTCTAAAATATAAAGGAATTTTTATGAATATTATTTTAACCAGATTTCTGAATGTTAAATTTAGACTGGTTCAATTTGAAGCTATTGGTTATTCCGTTTGGATATATTCAATAATATCGATTGATTATTTTTAAATTTTAATTGTTTTGGAATTAAATTATTTTATCGATATTATATAAGCATTAAAATAGCTGTTTTCAAACGATCTCCGTTTTTAACGAAACAAATTTTTATTGGAATACGTATAATTTATTATTGCTAGATTTTCGATATGGAGCCAAACGGAGTTGTTTTGTCGGTATGTGTTACTTTAATGGTGAACCGACAAATAAATTGAAATTAAAAATACGTCATTTATGCAGACGGAGTCCGTTTTCAATGAAATAAAATTCGTTGGGACCGGAACGTCATGAAATATCGGTACGTTCATTTTCATTATATTTAAATTCATAAATGTCAGTACGAATATTGAACATCAACGACACATATCAGTGTGTATATATATATTAACCATATTAAAACCGAAAAAAAATAATAAATCTTAAGTCTTGAGAAAACCATAAAAGTGTGCAGCCAACTCTTGGAAAAAAAATCACGTTTAGTCCTATAGTTTGTTGAGCCGCCAAAATGAATCCCCGTCAATCGACAACAATAAAAAAGGATAGAATGAAGCTTCCCACATACACTTTTCCATCACCCTGTTAATGAAAAGAAACAACAACATCGACATATCTTTTCAAAATTCAATCCGCACATGCTGCTGTAAGCCTACAATGAAACAAGCCTACCCTAATGTTGTACTGTTGAAATGGACGTTGATCCTATCGGATAATTCGCTTGCCTATATATACACTGCTTCCTGATTACTTTACTTCGCTTCATCAGCGCTATGTCAAAACCAAAGCCCTGCTTTTCTTTATTTTTTCTCGGTTAAACAAATGGATCCCTCTTTTTATTAAAATCCAAATATTTCAACCAAGATAATAAACACGCAAGCCAATTATAATGCATTCAAAAATTCCCCAGTTTCATACTATTCCTGTGTATGGTGTGCGGTTACTGTGGGGTGATGTCAGTGGGCTAACGGTGGCAGTTGAGTGGTTCGGGAGGATCGTTGGAGCTCCAGCGAAAGGCAGGCACGTGGGTAGGTGCAGTGGTGGGTTTTTAGTTAAGTACAATGAGACATGGTCGAGCTTAGGATGACCAAAGACTGTTGCGGGGTTTGTGAGCTGATGCAGGTCGGAGAAAGGTGTCGAGCAGACTCTCAAGGTGGCATGCTAGGCGTAGCTTTCGGGAGGAGGGACTGATGAAGGGATGACTGCGCGTTTGGAGTAGATGGAAAGGATGTTGCGTGAGCAACCAAGGGAAAAGAAATGTTTTTTCTTTTTACTGTCCTGGTGTGGGTGGTGCGCAAATAGGTGAGAGGCGGCTTGGTAATGCGTAGCATGGAAAGCAGAACGTAGGGGCATATGTGTTGTGTGATGGGAAGGAGGAGTTTTTAGAGGGTACGTTGGCATGTGTGGCGTACAACAGCAAGAGGAGGTGAAGGAACATGAACGACATGCACAATAGGTTGGTGAATGAATGTACAAGGGAAGGGCGGTGAATTTTTTTTCCCTCATTTATGTTACGGTAGCGTGATAAGCATGGGGAAGGGTGCATTATGTTGGATCTCGCAATATGGCGTTTTGATTATGACAACTATACATGTACATATATATTATTATCGGCTAATTCTATGTTGCAGGAAGATATTTTTGACAATCAGATTCAAGAACACAAAACGAAGATCACTTATATGTTGTAAGAGTCTGTTAGTCCTAGATTTGTATGTTAAAGTCTTCCTTGATGACACACACACACACGTTTTATATATATATATATATATATATATATATATATATATAGTTTTCTAATTTAAACAAGGCAAGGAATAGGCAAGAAACAGAAAACAGACGTCTGGTCTGAAAAATTCAGGCGTCTGTTTGCTGAAACAGAATGTTTTTAATACAATATTCAAACATCTTGTAATGACCCGGGATTTTGCACTGATCACTGACACGGATTGATCGTAAGTACGTAATTACAGATACGATTAAAATTTCAAGACTTTAAAATATTTAAACATGTCAAAAGGTATATTTACATTTTACTCTTATATGATAGCATATTTTAAAGTGTTGTTTAAATTTTATTTAACATGTATGGGATATATAACACTTTTACATAGCAAATTTTGAATGCTGTGACTTTGCAAAGATTTGTTTCATTCTTTTCAAAGGCTTTAAAACATGGTTTTAGAAAACCCCTTGCTTAAGACATGTTAATCACCTTTTTGTTCTCAAAATCAATGCAGGAAAATAATTGATTTTTATGCATATAAAATTTCAAACTTGTATTGTCTAATCTTTTCAAATTCATGACCTCATGTGATTTTTGCATTGAAACAAGCTCATGTATTGTCAAAAATCTAGCTCATCTAACCTATGGATCTAGCTATCAACTTGGATCCTTAAGGCAAATATTTTTGCACATGACAACATCATTTTTGAATGGATAACATTTTCAGTTTTTTAAAAACCTTTTATTTCTTTTCACTTGATTTCTGAAAATAAGAGTCTTGGTTCATTTCTCAAAACTTTGGCAATGTTGTCAATAAACACATATATAAAGAGATCACCAAATCATGTAGTGATAGCATCATTTCTCACCTATACTAGTAGAGTTCATATCATAGATATTTCTAAGGATTTTCTATGTGTTTTCATCACATGACAATGTATTTTCATAGTACAACATTTCAGATTTTTAACCACACTTGCAAGGCAAGTTTGCATTTTAAATATATTGTTGTAAAATCAAGTATTGACGTATGAGAAGTAGGATTTGAAAACTCAGTTAAAACTGAACATTTTTAGCACCTACATGATCTCAAAGTCTTGCTAGAACCAAAGGAAAAGATGGGTAGAAAGGAGGTGGTACATTGCACAATTAATGTGTGTTTTTGTCAAGGCTAAAGGGGAGACATTGGTACAATGCTTAGGGTTTTTAGGGGTAGTTTAGCCTGAAATAGCCATGTGAATATATGTAAGGATGAGGAGACTTTTAGAGGGAGCAAATCAGTTTTTGTCTGGTCTTTCAAATTGTCAAATAAAACGGCTGCCTGCTGGTTCACATCACACATTAAATGCAGGGTATATTATTCATTTTCTCACCTATATAAAGGCCAGCACATACACCACTTTCATACACACACAAACACAGCAGTTCTAAGAGTTTAGCAAAGAAGAAGTAAGAGTTTGGAAGCTTGAAAGTGAGTAAAACTGCATCTTATTTTCTGTGTTCATTTTCTGCAGTTTTCGGTTGTTTAAAATATGAAGTGATCTTGCATTGTTTGTAAAATCTTGCTCCTGTCATGTTTGTTGTGTTTGTTAGTGATGGTTAAGTGATCATCATTTTAAATGTAGAAGCCTTAAGTTCTTGTGATTAAAAGCAATACTGCCTGTACTGTTAGCTATGGTCATCAGGAAATGTTTTAATAGTAAATCTATATAGTTAGGTAGCTAACTGGATTTGGGTTAGTAGCCCGATGTGATGATACCAGATCCTTTGTAAAACCTTTTATATGAGTATACAAAGTTCAAAGTGAAATCTACTAGGCAAAACTTCACTGTTATTTTGAAAACAGAACATCAGTATTGCTCTCTGCCTCAAGATTTCATAATGGAAATTCAAACTGAATAAAAACAAATTTTTATTACATAATCATAACAAGGAGATCAAATGATGATTTTAGGAAGAATTTTTGTGATTTTTAGTGGCCTTTATAGTCGGAAATGTTGAGTTGATCAGAAATTGCAAATAGGCAAAATTCCGACCATTCAGTTCGTCGTCGGTCAGGGGATCAACGTGGAAGCTTTGTCGAGGTCCAGGGGTTAGGGGAAAATTGTAAAACGATTTTTCTAATAGATGGAAATTGAGAAACCGATTGAAATAAGTTTTAAAACCTAATTTTGTGTGCGAACTTCACCACCGAACTGCTCTCTGGTGACAGCCCTAGGGAGGTGCGGTATGGGGGGAAAAGGAGCGTTGGGAGGTGGCGATGACATGGCAGGGAGGCGGTGGCGTCGCAAGATCCAGGGGAGGCGAGGCAATTTTTTTTCTCGGATGGGAATTTCTTGGTATGGTGGTGCCTGAGCGAATTTTCCGTTGAGATGATGGAGGTGGTGGCCAGTCGTTGCCAAGCGATCAGGGTAAGAAGAGGGACGCGTGGAAATGATCGTCGGTCTTGGAAGGCGTCGGGGAAAGCTGTGCAGGTGCACGGCCATGTCTGTGTAAAGGAGAAGAAGAAGAGGAAGGAGGGACGTGGTACTTTGTTAAAGTACCAGTGTAGTTGCGCATGTGTTGTGGGAATGGTTGGCAAGGAGTTTTTCATTGTGGTACTTGGCAAAGTACCAGACACTTGGTACTTTATAAAAACAGTGAGGGCTGGGCTATTTTCAGTGTGCGCAGCACAGTGATTTTCACCCGGTATTTTAAGCGATATGGTGCTTTACCATTTCAACTTTTAATGAAGTCGTAAACCCAAAATTTAATTTAAACTTTGTTAATAAGAGCTAAAGTAAAAAGGAGGGCAATTAAATATCTAAATTTAATAAAATGTTTAAATTTACAAGAATAAAATAGGATTTTATAGAGAAAAGAAGCAGAAAGTGAATCAGGATTTCCGAATACTGTTTTCGTCAAGAGCCTGAAATTTAAAACAGAAATTTTAGTTTAAAATAAATCATAATTTAATTTGAAATGGAAGTTAGAAATAATTTTCTAACGAGATATGTCAACGGTAAAGTTGACAAAAGAGTCGTTCAAGAATCGCTGAACGGATATGGGGTTTTATCGGACGTCGAAAGGTTCAAACAGAAACTGTAATTATAAATTTTAATTTATAATTTTAAATTTTGAGTTCATTTTCAAATAAATTATTTTAATGGTAGAGTCAAACCAAGAAAAAGTCGTTCTTGAGTAACAGATCGAGTATGATCTTAACGGACGACGGGAAGACAGTACCGGAGCGGTTATTTCAAATAAAGTATAAGTTTATTTTATAATTAAAATTAGAATCTATTTTCGGATAGAATATTTGATGTATTCAAATTTAAACAAGGTAAAGAAATCGTATGTGACACATACGCTAGAAACGGTCGGTTTTATCTGAAATCTAAATACCAGGTATAAGAATCTGATCATGAACAGTTCTGTATTTTTAAACAAGAACTGTGAATAAATAATTTGATCATGTTTAAACTGATAAAATAAAAGAGGAGAATTTTTATCAGTATGGAGAGAAGGAAAGGAAGATCGAGAATAAGAATCGATGGAGGATTTGACGAAACGATACAAAGTGTAAAAGTCATTGAATCAATTATAAATCATCGAATCTGTTCGTTCATGAATAACCAAATATCGATGAGATATATTGTTCTGAAGATAAATAAAGTAAGAATTTATTTTTAGAAGTGACGAGCAAAACGAAAAGAGAAAACCCGTGCGTCGCACATGCTAAAATTGACTGTTTTGAAAGTATGATCAATATATCAGATATTGATAAGATAATCATGAACTGTTTGGTTTGACTGTAACCATATATACAGATTAGATTATAATCCTGTTAGAATTATAATTTGAAGTGAAATTTGTTCGTTAACCATTTCAAAGAGACCGGAATCTATATTCCACTTTGAATTGATTCTACGATGCGCGTCAGAAATTATCGAAGAAAATTGAAGACGGAGTTGTGCAAGGGCTGTTCTAATTTCAGAATAGTGCCTTCGGTTTGTTCAAACCCAGAACAACTTGTATGGACGAGTGTCCGACAAAGTAATTCCTACTGGTCACGTACGTTGATCTTTTCAAACGTAATTATATGGTGGCAGTGGAATTCGTTTCTCTCGCCGTATACCTATAATGTATTTTTGAAAAAGTCAATTAGTGATCAGGAAGTCTGGACGATGTGGCACTCAAAGTAATGAACCAGTGATGATGAAGCGAGTCTAACCTCAAGCCTCACACCCAGGAAATGACAAAAATCGGGCGGGCAGCATGGCTATGTGGGTCGCTCCCATTAGGGTGTAGTATCACCTATCTAGAGAAATTCTTTTTGTTTCTAAATCTATCGATTCTGCCCATGCGGGGATGGTTGCCGCGCACAACCATCGGTGATACACATTCGATACACTCAAGAGAAATGAGTGGTCGGTCATGTGAGGGCCGGGTTGCAAGAAGTTCTTGTTAAACCCAGGTGTATTTGCCTCTAGAGATACATCATCGGAAGGTGGTCCCATACCTTGTCAGAGTTGGAAATCCAATTTCCCTAAGCGCCGAGCGGTTTGTATTTGTAATACTATATAGGAGAATGTGAGATGTAAGCATTCTTCTAGATTCTAAATTATTTGTGGAAACACCTAGACATTATGATAATATCTGATTTTTCCAAGTATACAAAGTGATTTTGATCTCATAAGGTAAAAACCCGTTCCGTGCTTACGGCGTGGTCTTATGAGATATTTTCTTTGAACTGTTTTAAACTGTTTACTCATACCAGTCCCCTGACTGACCCGGAGTTTATTTTTCTGTGTTTTCCCTTAAATTCTTGGGTATTCATAACGCTTGTTATGGATAGACAAGTGAATCAGGATTCGATGGAACTTGTGAAGCTGGAATGAAGGTTTTTGCTGTGTGATGGTCCACCTATCTACTGTTTAATTAAGTCTATCAATTGATCACCTATGATTTGTATAATTACTGATGTACTATGAAGGAGTTGTATCACTAGACCTATGTTGCTCTGATGTATTATGTACTGTTGTGTAACATTATAAAGTATTATCTTTGTGAAATTTCCGCTGTGAGATTCTGATGTTCTGTGATTTATCTTCTATCCACTTTTATTTCTTATTAATGGCACAACTTGAGATGTGTTCAAAAGTTGGGTCGTTACACATCTAGTTGATATATTTCAGACATCTAAAATGCCCCCGAAATACACTATTTCCTTGTTGACTTGATTTTTAAAATAAACAGACATCTGAATTTTATTTTCAGACATTTGAATTCTGAAGAGTTGCATCCTTTATGAAGAGATACAACTATTTAATCCATATCTCTTCATCAAAACTCTTCACGATCAGTTGTATCTTTTTATATATTATAAATAAAGAATTGCTTAGATGATCTAATCACCGAATTTTATTCTAATTCTCTCTATCTTATTCAAAGCTCTATAAGTTCTAAAAAGCTATCTACTTTCATACTTGAGACTTTTAAACTTCCATATTCCTTCACGCACTTCACGATTATCATCAAAGAAAGGCTATAGGAAAGGTGTACTTAATATTCGACAATCCGTGTTATCAAGAACACAAAAGAGTCAACAATTATTCTGTATTAGTGAAGACCTCTTCAGTGGTTGAGGCAAGAAATCCCGTTCAGTGGTTCGGGTAATTGTGAACCTATTCCTTCGGGTGAAGTGAGGGATTTAATGTTATTGAAATACCAGAAGTGAGTCTGGGACTGGACATAGGACAGTGGTCCGAACCAGTATAAATCGACTGTGTGATTTACTGCTTACTACTCTGCTATATATATTACATCCTATTCTCCATACTACACGTACCTATACGGCTGCATAACCTCTTACACATTACACTGTTTCGAAAGGAAATAGTAGGAAAAAAGGGATGGGAAGAAGTAGATTCACGTAGGAAGGACATGCAGGTGGGGAAGGGAGGAAATGTGGAGAAGAAGAGTTGCGTGGGGGGAGCTGGACCGTGTTCTTTTGAAGTGGGCTTTGAGTTTCTGAAGTGGGCTTCATTTCGGGCCTTAAGCATTAAAGGAAAAAAAATGAAAAGAACACTAGGTGGGCTGTTTGAATTTGTTGGGAACAAATCGCAGCAGGGGGAACGAGTAACAGTAACACGTGAGGGAGCATGGAATATGCCTAATCCAATGTACAACCTATTCAAGGTGACCTTAATCTAAGGTTAATTCAGCCTATATATATATATAATAAACGTTATGTCAGGGAAGAAGATTATATGGCCTGAGCAAATGAAAAAGGAACCATATTTTTTTCTAAAAGGTAGAATTATAAGTGCCTAATTAAAGCCATTTATATTGTTAAACAAATAATTAACATTTAGTTAAGGTGATTTTTAATTATAAATTAAACCGTTAACTAATTGAATGTATGGCCTGTGTATACATTAACAGAATTAAACAAAACCGAAAGCGTTGGAACCGTATCGGCAAGCACGACATTTTGGAGGTGGAGTGGACGACGATGAAATCAAGTGAGATTTTTAATTAAATTAAACGTCAATTTACTTTAATTAAACCGTTTGAACGACGAACGAGAATCAAGGTGATTTCAACTCACTCAGTTTATCCCGTTTGTAATTTCTATAAGCTGCGTTTTTATTTTGTGTGCAACCTTTGCTATTATTGATGATTGGATGATTATTTGCATGGATGATGAATATTTTTAATGCTCATTGATTAAATTAATCATTGTTTAATCTAATCGAATTAGATCGTTATTTTAACGATTATGTTCCAAATGCGGTAACTTACCTTGTTGGTTACATTTATAATAATGTAAACGTATTTAATAAATAATTGGATGCTAAAATGGATGTTGTTAATTGATAGTTGACCATTACTAGTTAAACTGTTTATTTCCATGCGATAAATACATATTGGTGTATTGAAATTGGGATAACACATTGTGATGCAGGAAAGGACAGGTTGGAGGAATCCAACCAGATTCCTCACTATTATTGATAATGGCTATCAATATTATTATATACTGTCATTTAATGTGGAATTAACTGATACTTCACAGTTCGGTACTTTAGTAGACATTTGCCTCTTTAGTACCATCGATAAAATGGTTATAAATGGGAATGTGTTTATAAAATAGGTTTTGAAAACCAAGGTCTTATAAATAAGATTTATAAATGTTTCAAACTAATGAAACAAGTTATAACGTGGTTTATAAACGTAAGTAATGACCTAAATGGAATTTGTTTAAATTGATTATATTAGTAAATTAGAATTGGTCAATAAACTAACAATGCTTTGAGTTGACTAATTTAAAATCAATTATTATTTCGATGACCTTTAAAGGAATATTTACTATTTTAATAATAGTAAATGGTGAAGTGAACAGATTTAATGATTTATTCAAGTACTTATTTATTGGTTTAGTCAGATTAACGAACAACGATATATTTTAAAGATAAATATTTTGAAAGCGTGCATTTGGGCTATTATTACAAGCAATGTTATTTCTGTAAAAGAAGTAGGTTTTTAAATCAAATCCAAGGTTTATGAAAGTGGATATTGTTGTGAACTGTGTCTATTTCGAAGTTGATAATGTTGTTCAGTTAAGGTCTGAGAGGTAATTATACCCCAACTTGATTGCCTACATTGTTGACTAAGGATTGGTCAGGTTCGATAGCAGGGGTTATATAATAGGGTTTAATGATTTTAAAAGCCGTGTTTTAAATTGAATAGTAAAATAGAAATGTTTTCCGAATGTTGAAAGATTAAAGATTTTAGAAGTTTAATTAACCGAGGGTTAATTAAAGAGGCTAAATGATGTTGGGTATTGAATCAGTGAATTCATTTTCTTTTTATGGATGAATGGTTGTTTTATTTTGATAGTTAAATAACCGATTGTCAAGATCTGGCCAACGATTGTTGGTACGGAAAGACCGGTATCAAATTCATATTCAAAAACCATTCTGACCAGTAAATACGTAACGTTAAAGATAGATAATGGAGCAACTGAAGACCATGTATCTTCATAATCTGAAGGATCGTATATTCTCTGGAGGTACCGACCAGAGGTATTCTGACATGATTCGGTCGTGATTGAGATTTTACGGATTAGCAAGGACTGTTCGCTATCGATCCTTTGGATGTGGTAGGAGAGTGCCTTCGGTTTGTCCAGTCCCCAAACAACTAGTATAGACGAATGTCTGACAAAGTATGCCTAAAAAATCACGTATGGTGACGACCCCAAAACCCGTACGATGGTGTTAAGGGTAATCTTTGGAATATAACACATAAACAGATAATAGCAGAACAGAATTAAATAAATACACCAGATAATGCACAATAGAATATACTGGATAAACGTAATCATCAGAGTTACACAGTATACAGGATCATACTTAGTACAAATACAGTTCAGCTATACATAAATGTTTACAGCGGAAAACAAAACATAATGTACAATAGGAGCTGAACAGCATAAAAAGAGATAAATGATAGAATCCATCTTCAGCATCAGCTATCCAGAAAGAGCCAGATAAAACCTAAATACAAGGCTGCCCGTGTAGAAAAAGGGGCACCCGAGTTTGCAAGTGAAACAAACTACAAGTCAGACATGGGACTGGTATGAGAAATATTCTTAACACTTTTATAATATGGCTAATCACAGGACCACGCCACTTTCGCGGAACGGGTTTACTCCATTGGATTGCCAGTGCTTTAAAACAAATAATTCTTTTAAACAACGCAATGCTTTTTATAAAAATGAAGCCATTATAAGACTCAGTTCCCATCACACAATGCAACGCAAACCGGAGGATAAAGTTTTTACCATATAACGGCCAAAATATGTTTGATACGAATAAAACAAAAGCATTCGATATGATTACTACTGTTTATATGTTTCAAAAACAATTTCAAATCATAAGTATCAATCATAGATGGCATTAATGCACCATACCACTATGTCGCCATATATAGGCATACAATCAAAACCGCACAGTCACATATTTGGAAATTGGATTTCCTTCATGAACCAAGACAAAAGATAGTCCTTACCGACTTCGAGACAGTCTACCCCATGTCTCAGGAACAACCGCAACTGCCCCTTGGATCGTCAGGGCCGGTCCACCGATATGGATTATTACGCCTGAACACTACGTTTCCCCGCCTTTGGGGCGTAAATGATCAAACGAATGGCTCCATCGGTCCCCGATCGACCGATATAACCGATGTGCCTCACGACAGCAACAACCACATATGTGAAAATAATATAAATGTCAGCCAGTTCAAGCACCGAAACCACCTCTAACTAGAAGGAAACGCATGCCCTCCCTGAGGTCCTCTCCCGTTTCTGGTTCATACCGGGGTGTGAGGCTCGCGAATTCACGTTATACACAAAGCTATGCCACACAGGCGGTGCTTTGATCATCAACCACAAGACTTTGCTTTTCAACAGAAGCCCTGATCACTGCATCTTAGCATGCCACACAGGCAATTCGCCATGTAACTAATGGCTATCAATCACACAGAATGAATTCCAATGTCAGACACACAGTCCATTTATAAGTCCGTTCTGGGTCTGAACGAAACCGGAGGCACTATATACCTCGCAAACCCATCGATCTCCACGTACGTCTGGACAATCACCACTCATTATCCATATTTCGGGATGCCTTCCAATCAGGACATCGGTTACCATCCAAACGAGGTGAAGGTTTCCGGTCTTCAACCACCATCTTCATCTTCGATTTCTTATCGTCGATTTAGTTATTCAGAGTGGGATAAACCCGTTCTTTCTAAGCAACTCGCGTATATAATAAACAAGTGTTACACAAACACAACATACGCATCATTTCAATTCACTAGTCACTAACCGTAAATCAGTAAGAGAACGATTTCCCAAATATTAACCCCGAAGGCCGAAACCAACATCAGATCAAAACCCAGGAAACCATTCGACTTAGCCAACCTTCAGTTAGTTTCTAAATTTCACATTCCATATCGTTTATAATATTTTATAGCAATTTATCGCTATTTTTATTTATTTTAAAATAGCTAATTTATTCAAATGACGCTTCAGGCCATAACGCGGCCGTGGCGCTATTTTTCTTCAGATTTGATTTACACATATCTGAAAATCTTACCGTTGGATCTTCACAAAATTTACATCATTAGAAAGAACTTTTCAAAACGAATCTAACGGTTCCAGTTTGGGGAAAACCCGACGGTGGGATCTCCCGGTACAATCGTTTGAAGTTTCGATTTCAAAATATGAACTGCAGCGTCGTTATTCGATTTAATTTAATTATATTTATATATATACACATATAATCGATTCTGGTGCTGTTTTTCTTCAGATTTGAATTAAACATTCCAGACAATCCAACCGTTGGATCTTTACAAAGTTGGTGTCGTTGGAAAGATATTTCCAAAGCGAACCCAATGGTTTTGGTTTTGGGGAAATCCGATGGTCGGATCTTCCACACTAATCGTTTGAAATCACGGTTTCAAAATACGAACTGCAGCTTCGTTATTCGATATATTTTAATTATATATATATATATATATATATACATAACTATAATCGATTCTTCGATTTCAAAACCATATTCTTTTCATACCTTTGATAAAAATGATATTTTTATCCAACTGACTTCTATTTCAACACTTCACTCTTTTTAACAATTCATTGATATAATAAAAATGTGATTTTTATTGTAAAACAATTTATTTCAAAACATGACTATTTTATATAGTTCATATAGATGATAAAAAATATGATTTTTATTATAAAACAATTTATTTTAAAACACGAACACCATTCAACACCTGAATTTCTATTCAACGAATGAATTTCTATTCAACACATGAATGTTTTCTATAGTTTGTATATATATAGTAAAAATGTGATTTTTATTGCAAAACAATTTATTTCAAAACATTACTATTTTGTATAGTTCATATAGATGATGAAAATATGATTTTTATTATAAAACAATTTATTTTAAAACACGAATACCATTCAACACATGAATTTCTATTCAACAAATGAATTTCTATTCAACAAATGAATTTCTATTCAACACATAAACGGTTTTCAACATATGAAAATAATTTCAACAAATGAAAATAATTCTAACACATGAATATTTCAGAAAATTTCGGCAGCATAACGGCAGGGTAATTAAAACCGGGGTCGTCCCTAGTATGGCTCCTCGCTGTACCTTAAAGCCTCGCAGCTTTTGACAATGGGGATTTCATGCATCTAGTTCACACGCAGGCGGCATGTATATTTTTTTCATTTCCACAAACTAATCCTATGTGGTTTCAACCAAATATTTCTCAACCACAAACGGGTATTTTTCAACCACAATCAATCAATTTCAACCACAAACAATTCTAATCAACTATTCGTAATCAACCAATTTTCACACCAATCACAATCAATAAATATCATCCATGGTTTATGGACGAGGGGCATATATATGTATATATTTATATAAGCATTTCACTTCTATTTCAACACATATGTAATTTTTACAACGCATATATAACTTATATATCGAGCGTACAACTTATACAACGCTTATACAAGAGGTGTACAACGCTTATATAACTCATACATCGACTATATAATTTATACATCGTCATTTTCCATATCTTTTATAATTCAGAAATCTCACATTGGGTTCCACTCCACCAAAAATAGGAGAAGGCTCAGAAAAATATGCGATCTCTTCTAGAATGTAGAAGACGTCCACACGAGTCCACTGTCTCCTGTTTCACTGAATTTCATCAACAAACGAAAAAGATATGATTTTTACAGTGAAATCAAAAACCGTAGCGCTTTAAACTGCTATTAAATAGTTTAATATATAATCAGCTGTTACCTCACTAATTTGTTCAAAACTAGGTTTGTAGTTTTCGCGAAAACCGAGCAGTGTGGAGACGATCGGAGGGTACCACCTCGTCGGCCTTGGAGAGGGCTTTCCGGCGATGGGGGTCTTGACCAGTTCGACGGCCTGAGGGGGTGGCGGCGGCGCTCTGAACGGCGCACCTTCCTTGCGTCGAATCTCGAGATTCGCGCCACCAATCAGAGCCAAGTGGGTATGGATCTGAAGCTCTCGACGAGGTCTTCAAAATCCTTAACTGCGTCGAGTACTGAAACGAAGCGGTTTGGAAGAAATTGGCTAGGAAGTTTTGAAGGCTTTATCGTCGTTCGCGATTTGATTACGGGGAGAGAGAAACTTTTGACCGTCCAATCAGATTTTTTTTGTTTATTTATATATTTTAAAAATCCAAAAATACCCCTTGTCACACACAAACACCAATCCAAACCAAACGACTGTCATCCCTAGCGTTTTACCCCCATTCTGAACACGATGGGATATGTTTCGTAGGCGCATTCGACTGTTTCAGTCAGTTTTCCTTCAAATTAAAATATAAAACATTCAATATTTAATTTGAACGTACATTTCAATTTGCCGGGGCCACATACTGATTCTAAAAATTCCCGAAAAATAAATCTAGCTATGTTTTGACGATACGGTCCCAACAAAACTAGTTTCGTCGAACTCTGAGACCGTTTGAAAAATGGCCATTTTCTGGTCTATCCAATTTAACTGTAATTGACCAAAACACATTTTCCTTTGCCACACTCACATATTAACTTCAAAAATTATGAAATTTGAAACCTAGCAATCATTTGACATCTCGGATCCAACAAAAGTAGTTTCGTCGAATTCCGAGGTCGTTTGCAAAATGGCCATTTTCACGGGCTATATAATTTCTATAGCGACCTTTCTGAAAATTCATTTGGCCATAACTTTTGCTTCCTGCTATGAAACTTCAATTTTTCAGATTCGTTAGAAATATATTTACTAACAGATTTATATATTTTTGGTTTCACTCAAATCCATTTTGTTTTGCACCCGGTACAGTCAGTCAAAAGTTGAATTCAAATTTTGAAACTACCGCGCCATTTCAGGCCTTGTTTATAATTATAAATAATTATATTCATTTTCAATGTCGATTCAAACTTACTTTTCATCATTATTATTTAAAATATTCATTTTAAATATTTAAATTCACCAAATTAGCTAATTTAAAAATTTTAAATTGGTTCAGAATTTTCGGGTCGTTACAATCTCCCCCACTTAAAACTTTTCGTCCCCGAAAACGAACAAAGTCGAAAGTGGTTTGATTAATCAACTCTACTTCCAATCTGGCTTCCATTCTCCAACTTTTCAATTTCTGAGAATTTTCAAATTCTTCAAAAATTTGGCTAACACCCGAAATTTTCGAAAAATTTCGCCATAACCTCCTTTGTACGGAGAGGGGTTTGGAAATTTATTGGGCCGTATTAGGTACCCAATAAATCCTATAAAGCATACACATATTTATAGTGATATATTCTGGTGTTTACAGGGGAACGTATATAGATAATAACTTCAGAGAATAAATTCTCGTCACCCTGTCATAGCCTGAGGGAGTGTGTATTTTAATTGCTCCAGAGAATAAGTTCACGTCACCTCGTCCTGTGTGGGAAATAAATAATCCATGTGTCGTATCTAATGACTAGAGAGACGTGATTATTGTCAACTCCAGACCCGTGTGGGGTTTTTATTAATCTGGTAATTTATCGTTACATTTTATATGGTCCGTATCAGTCATCAGTTCAACCTATAAAATATAGTCATCGCCATACAAGCCTGTCGCTCGTATGGTAAATCTTCCACCTCGTCACACAAGCTCCAAATGCTTATGTGGTATATGATGAAGTATGCCTATCTTCAAGAAGTATGCCATGTAGTGTAGTTCAAAATTAATTTTTACTATCCTGTGGTGACGTTTATTATTACACACATAATAACCAGCACTCCGCATCCAATGACATTCACAGGAGTTGATATAATAATATTTCGCATCCAACTCATTAAGGTTTACCTATTTGTCGGGCACGCAAATAATTTCTTTACTCAACAGCTATCCATTTACCTATTCAAACATATATGATGCACATGTATATATTTCTATCTATTTTTAAATCAGTTCAGTGTGTGATTTAATCGAATAAATTCTACCATTATTCTCTTATTGATTAAATTAACTATTGTTTTAATAATTTAATTAATCAAATCTACTATCACACAACACAAACAACAATCAATTTGTTTTTAACTTTTCAAAATCATATAAATTAATTCATACACTCTTTTTAAATTAATCAGACTATAGAATTAAAAGTGCACATCCATGGAAAGAAAATAACAACAAAGTAGAGAACCAAATGGTAATGCAAAGTATGGAAAATGTACCTTGCACTGGAGTTAATCATAGATATCCACTCGACACTTAGGATAGGCTTTCTGAATGCTCTCCTCAGTTTCCCAAGTACAATCTCGCGGATCTCCACTCCATTGCACTTTGACTAAGTGAACTTTCTTGTTCCTCAGTTCCTTGGTTTCTTTGCCAATGATCTTTAGCGGCTCTCTTCTCACAGCTAGTTCTGGAGTAATTTCAATATCTTGCTGTGCGGCCTCTTCCATAACCAAGTCTGGGTCATGAACATGCTTTCGAAGTTGAGATATGTGAAATACATCATGCACTCCAGGCAACCAATCAGGCAATTGAATTCTATAAGCGAGAGTTCCAATCCGTTCAAGAGTAGGAAACGGACCAATGAATTTGGGCACCAATTTCCCTGTTTTACCGAACCGGATAACTCCTCTCATCGGCGATACTTTCAAATATACATAGTCGCCTACCGCAAATGATATATCTCTTCTTCTCTTATCGGCATAGCTCTTTTGTCGGCTTTGAGCGGCGAGTAATCATTTCTTAATGAAATCAACTTTGTCGGCAGCCTCGCGGATCATATCTGGTCCCAATACAAGTCTATTACCGGGTTCGACCCAACAAGCAGGAGATCGGCACGGTCTGCCATACAATGCTTCGAATGACGACATCGTCAGGCTCGCTTGGTAGCTGTTGTTATATGAGAATTCAGCCAAATGTAAATGGTCTTCCTATGATCCACCGAAATCTAGAACACAAGCCCACAATAGATCTTCTAGTATACGATTCACCCTCTCAGTTTGACCATCTGTCTGAGGATGATAAGCGGTGCTCAAGTTCAGCTTCGTTCCCAGTTCTACTTGGAATGCCTCCCAGAATCTGCTAGTGAATATTGGATCTCTATCACTAACTATACTAATCGGCACCCCGTGTAGTCTAAAAATTTCCTTGAAATATATCTGTGCCAGACTCTGAGCAGTTCAGTTCGATCTAACAGTTATGAAATGGGCGGTCTTCGTGAAGCGATCTACGATCACCCAAATACTGTCATTTCCTTTCCTGGTTCTGGGCAAACCATCAATGAAGTCCATGGAAATATGTTCCCACTTCCAACCTGGAACGTCCAGCGGCTGCAATAATCCAACAAGTTTCTGTTGGTCGCTTTTGACTAGTTGGCAAGTAAGGCATCGGCTAACAAATATTGAAACGTCCCTTTTCATAGCCTTCCACCAGAATGTTCGCTTGAGATCGTTATACATTTTGGTCACACCGGGATGGATACTCAGCTTGGATTTGTGACACTCGTCTAACACTTCCCTTTTAAGCTCTGGGATGTCGGGAACACAAATCCTTCCTTTCAATCTCAGGGTCCCATCGTTATCTATTTGAAAACACGAGGGTTCGCCTTTCTGAATCCTTTTGATCATATCCTTAATAAAATTATCATTCTTCTAAAGAATAGATATTTTGTCAATCAAGGAAGTCGTAATGATAAAGCTGGTGATTATTGCATTCTTTCGGCTTAACGCATCGGCCACCACATTGGCTTTCCCTGGAGTGTATAGAATCTCAAAATCATATGCTGCAAGGAATTCTAGCCAACGTTGCTGCCTCAGATTCAAGTCTTTCTGGGTGAACAAATACTTTAACGACTGGTGGTCTGTAAATAGTTAGAATTTCTCACCTAGTATATAATGTCTCCAGATTTTCAAAGCGAATACTATAGCTAACAACTCAAGATCATGAGTGACGTAGTTCTTTTCATGTGGCTTCAGCTGGTAGCTAGCATAAGCAACAACTTGACCTCTTTGCATTAATACTGCGCCAAGGCCTTCTCTAGAGGCATCTGTCCATACTTTTAAGTCCTGATTGTCGTCGATAATGGTTAACACTGGAACCGTTGTTAATCTTAATGTTAGCTCTTCAAAAGCCTCCACACATTCTGGAGTCCACTTGAATTTTGAGTGCTTCTTTGTAAGCTTCGTTAAGTGACTAGATATCTTCGAAAAATCTTTAATGAACTTCCGGTAATAACTAGCCAACCCGAGAAAACCGTGGACTTCTATAGGAGTACTAGGCTATTTCCAATTTTGAATAGCTGTGATTTTACTTGGATCCACAGCAATTCCTTCTTTTGATACGACGTGGCCCAGAAACTTCACTTCATCTTGTCAGAATATACATTTGGATAGTTTGGCTTTTAATACATTCCTTCTCAGAATTTCTAGAACTTGATCCAAATGTTTTTCATGTTCGGCTTTTGACTTAGAGAAGATTAGAATATCATCGATAAAAACCAGAACAAACTTATTCAGGGCTCCTCTGAACACTCTACTCCTCAAATCGACGAAGTAAGCTGGAGCGTTACATAAGCCGAACGGCATTACTAACCACTCATAGAATAAGTCTGGACCTCTGAATGCTGTCATTGGAACACACTCTTCGGCAATACGAAGCTGATGGAAGCCTGTAGCTAGGTCCATCCTTGAAAATACTTGTGCTTCATTCAAACGATCCAATAAATCATCGATTCGCGGCAATGGATATTTATTCTTTATTGTCTGCTTGTTCAGATCACGATAATCCACACATAGTCACAAAGTACCGTCAGATTTTGGGACAAACACCACTGCTGCTCCCCAATCAGAGAAACTAGGCCTTATCAGACCCTTCCATACAAGCTGTCGTGTTTGATTGTCTAGTTCTTCTTTCTCCTTTAGGGTCATCCTCCGAATAGCGTGCACTACTGGCCTTGCGTTCGGAATTAAAGCGATCTTGAAATCTATTTCTCTCTGCGGAGGTAAACTAACAACTTCTTTGAACACATCGACATAATTTTTCATGACATGAATATCTTTGATGAGGTCAGGAACATTCTGTGACTTCAGGGATATTTTCTATTTGAGCAGGAGAAACGTCCAAAGCAACCCATAAGTCTTTTCTATTAGAATTCTGACCTTCACAGGGAATGGTTATATAATCACCTGATTTAATCTTCGCCTTAACGACTCTGTCGGCGCATTTAACCTCAGCTTCATATTTGGTCAACCAGTCTAACCCCAAGATAAGATCAAATTTTGTAAAATTCATGATGACTGCGATGGTCGGGAACCGATAACGAGAAAAAGAAACCGGCACTCCACAAACCCAACCGAGATTGAGGGAACCCCCAACCGGATTATGGACAGTCATTGGTTCTTTGAGCTCTTTCAAATTCAAATCCAGCTTCTTAACCGCATTCCTTGCAACAAAGCTTCACGACGCACCGATGTCAAACAGTACTTTAACTGGAATATCTTTGACAGTTAGCGTGCCTTCCAAAACATCCGGCCTTTCCAGAACAGCTGAGGGCTCAGAAGTTTCTGCTACTTCATTTACCTGAGCCTCTTTGGTCTTTTGTAATAGCCAGCAATCTTGCTTTACATGACCAGCCTGATGGCAGAGATTGCACTTTCTACTTTCCTGAAGCTTTTTGCCGGATTTAAATCCATCCTCCTTTTGTTTCTTCAGAGATCTGCAATTTCCTTGCAAATGCCCTTGCTTATGGCAGTCGTTGCTGGTTCTTTTTTAGATCTGGCCCTTTTTCGATTTACTTTAGGCTTCTTACTGACCTCAGACATCGTATTGGCCTCCGGACGATCAGTTTCAAACTCACCTTTATTACTAGAACTGACTTCCTCTTCGTACTGTAACATACCTTTCTTGTCGAGATCCTCGTACTGGTAAGCTATGTATATCATTTCAGAAAAAGGAAGTTTCACATTCCTCATTACACTATTCTGGTATTTTCTTTGAAGCCCGTTGATAAATCTCAAATTCTTCCTCTTCGGATTTTGAATTAGATGAGGGGCAACATGAGAAAGTTCATTGAATTTCTTATGATATTCTGGAATGGTCATATCTCCTTGTATCAGATAAGAAAATTCATCACATAGCCGCTCAATTGCTTCAGGAGGAATAAATCTTTCCAGGAAAATCACTTTGAATTTATCCCAGGTGATATCAGCTTTGGATTATCCTTAATAACCGAATCCCACCAGAACAAAGCTTCGTCTTTGAGTGCCCAGGATGCCAGTAATCTTTTTCGGTCATCCCTCAGCTTTAATTCTTCAAAGATTTTCTCAGCCGAACGAATCCAAGCTTGCGTTTTCATAATAGATTCTTCGGTCGAGAACGGTTTTCCACCTAGATTTCTATATTTCATAAATAGAGTTTCTATATCCGGGTCAGTATCACTTCTTCTGTTTCTGGCACTCATTTTCTAGTACGTCTGCAAATGGCAGACAAAGTGTCAGGTCAACAGAAAAGATATTTCAAACATAGAGACATATACCTTAAATGTAAATGCATCAATCAAGGTGTTATTTCATTCTGCTACTCATACTAGGATATTACTGATTCTATCTGTAATGAGTTATTCGTCCTAGAACACTACTGGTTCTATTTCTGACGAGTTTGTTAAACTGTTATATTCCAGCACTAAGCTTAACCAAACCTCTGATACTATTTTTGACGAGTTTGTTAAACTGTTATATTCCAGCACTAAGCTTAACCAAACCTCTGATACCACGATGTGACGACCCCAAAACCCGTACGACGGTGTTAAGGGTAATCTTTGGAATATAACACATAAACAGATAATAACAGAACAGAATTAAATAAATACACCAGATAATGCACAAGAGAATATACTGGATAAACGTAATCATCAGAGTTACACAGTATACAGGATCATACTTAATACAAATACAGTTCAGCTATACATAAATGTTTACAGCGGAAAACAAAACATAAGTACAGTAGGAGCTGAACAGCATAAAAAGAGATAAATGATAGAATCCATCTTCAGCTCCATCTATCCAGAAAGAGCCAGATAAAACCTGAATACAAGGCTTCCCGTGTAGAAAAAGGGGCACCCGAGTTTGCAAGTGAAACAAACTACGAGTCAGTCATGGGACTGGTATGAGAAATCTACTTAACACATTTATAATATGGCTAATCACAGGACTACACCACTTTCACGGAACAGGTTTACTCCATCGGATTGCCAGTGCTTTACAACAAATAATTTTTTTAAACAACGCAATGCTTTTTATAAAAATAAAGCCATTATAAGACTCAGTTCCCATCACACAATGCAACGCAAACCGGAGGATATAGTTTTTACCTTATAACGGCCAAAATATGCTTGATACGAATAAAACAAAAGCATTTGATATTATTACTAGTGTTTATATGTTTCAAAAACTATTTCAAATCATAAGTATCAATCATAGACGACATTAATGCCCCATACCACTATGTCGCCATATATAGGTATATAATCAAAACCGCACAGTCACGTATTTGAAAATTGGATTTCCTTCATGAACCAAGGCAAAAGATAGTCCTTACCGACTTCGAGACAATCTAGCTCATGTCTCAGGAATAGCCGCAACTGCCCCTTGGATCATCAGGGCCGGTCCACCGATGTGGATTATTATGCCTGAACACTACGTTTCCCCGCCCTTTGGGGGCGTAAATAAGCCAATGAATGACTCCGTCGGTCCCGGATCGACCGATATAACCGAGGCGCCTCGCAACAGCAACAACCACATAGTTGAAAATAATATAAATGTCAGTGAGTTCAAGCACCGACACCACCTCTAACTAGAAGGAAACGCATGCCCTCCCTGGTGTCCTCTCCCGTTTCTGGTTCATACCGGGGTGTGAGGCTCGCGATTTCACGTTATACACAAAGCTACGCCACACATGCGGTGCTTTGATCATCAACCACAAGACTTTGCTTTTCAACAAAAGCCCTGATCACTGCATCTTAGCATGCCACATAGGCAATTCGCCATGTAACTGATGGCTATCAATCACACAGAATGAATTCCAATGTCAGACACACAGTCCACTTACAAGTCCATTCTGGCTCTGAACGAAACCGGAGGCACTATATACCTTGCAAACCCATCGATCTCCACGTACGTCTGGACGATCACCACTCATTATCCATATTTCAGGATGCCTCCCAATCAGGACATCAGTTACCATCCAAACGAGGTGAAGGTTTCCGGTCTTCAACCACCATCTTCATCTTCGATTTCTTATCGTCGATTTAGTTGTTCAGAATGGGATAAACCCGGTCTTTCTGAGCAACTCGTGTATATAATAAACAAGTGTTACACAAACAAAACATACGCATCATTTCAATTCATTAGTCACTAACCGTAAATCAGTAAGACAACGATTTCCCAAATATTAACCCCGAAGGCCGAAACCAACATCAGATCAAAACCCAGGAAACCATTCGACTTAGCCAACCTTCAGTCAGTTTCTAAATTTCACATTCCATATCGTTTATAATATTTTATAGCGATTTATCGCTATTTTTATTTATTTAAAAATACCTAATTTATTCAAACGACGCTTCAGGCCATAATGCAGCCGTGGCGCTGTTTTTCTTTAGATTTGATTTACACATATCTAAAAATCTAACTGTTGGATCTTCACAAAATTTACATCATTAGAAATATCTTTTCAAAATGAATCCAATGGTTCTAGTTTTGGGAAAATCCGACGGTCGGATCTCCCGGTACAATCGTTTGAAGTTTCGATTTCAAAATACGAACTACAGCGTCGTTATTCGATTTAATTAAATTATATATATATATAAATAATCGATTCTTGCGCTATTTTTCTTCAGATTTGAATTAAACATTCCAGACAATCCAACCGTTGGATCTTTACAAAGTTGGTGTCGTTGGAAAGATATTTCCAAAGCGAACCCAACGGTTTCGGTTTCGGGGAAATCCGATGGTCGGATCTCCCACACTAATCGTTTGAAATCACGGTTTCAAAATACGAACTGCAGCTTCGTTATTCGATATATTTTAATTATATATATATATAAATATAATCGATTCTTCGATTTCAAAACCATATTCTTTTCATACCTTTGATAAAAATGATATTTTTATCCAACTGACTTCTATTTCAACACTTCACTATTTTTAACAATTCATTGATATAATAAAAATGTGATTTTTATTGTAAAACAATTTATTTCAAAACACGACTATTTTATATAGTTCATATAGATGATAAAAAATATATGATTTTTTATTATAAAACAATTTATTTTAAAACACGAATACCATTCAACACCTGAATTTCTTTTCAACGAATGAATTTCTATTCAACACATGAATGTTTTCTATAGTTTGTATATATATAGTAAAAATGTAATTTTTATTGCAAAACAATTTATTTCAAAACACTACTATTTTGTATAGTTCATATAGATGATGAAAATATGATTTTTATTATAAAACAATTTATTTTAAAACACGAATACCATTCAACACATGAATTTCTATTCAACGAATGAATTTCTATTCAACACATGAACGGTTTTCAACATATGAAAATAATTTCAACAAATGAAAATAGTTCTAATACATGAATATTTCAGAAAATTTCGGCAGCATAACGGCAGGGTAGTTAAAACCGGGGTCGTCCCTAGTACGGCTCCTCGCTCAACCTTAAAGCCTCGCAGCTTTTGACAATGGGGATTTCATGCATCTAGTTCGCACGCAGGCGGCATGTATATTTTTTTTTCATTTCCACAAACTAATCCTATGTGGTTTCAACCAAATATTTCTCAACGACGAACGGGTATTTTTCAACCACAATCAATCTATTTCAACCACAAACAATTCTAATCAACTATTCGTAATCAACCAATTTTCACACCAATCACAACCAATAAATATCATCCATGGTTTGTGGACGAGGGGCATAAATATATATATATATATAT
The DNA here is from genome assembly GCA_030737875.1 of Allium sativum. NCBI lineage: Eukaryota > Viridiplantae > Streptophyta > Magnoliopsida > Asparagales > Amaryllidaceae > Allium > Allium sativum. The sequence goes on from CM060926.1 coordinate 524,939,025, forward strand.
TTATATTTATATAAGCATTTCACTTCTGTTTCAACACATATATAATTTTTACAACGCATATATAACTTATATATCGAACATACAACTTATACAACGCTTATACAAGAGGCGTACAATGCTTATATAACTCATACATCGACTATATAATTTATACATCGTCGTTTTCCATATCGTTTATAATTCAGAAATCTCACATTGGGTTCCACTCCACCAAAAATAGCAGAAGGCTCAGGAAAATATGCGGTCTATTCTAGAATGTAGAAGACGTCCACACGAGTCCACTATCTCTTGTTTCACTGAATTTCGTCAACATACGAAAAAGATATGATTTTTACAGTGAAATAAAAAACTGTAGCGCTTTAAACTGCTATTAAATAGTTTAATATATAATCAGCCGTTACCTCACTAATTTGTTCAAAACTAGGTTTGTAGTTTTCGCGAAAACCGAGCAGTGTGGAGACGATCGGAGGGTACCACCTCGTCGGCCTTGGAGAGGGCTTTCCGGCGATGGGGGCCTTGGCCAGTTCGACGACCTGAGGGAGTGGCGGCGGCGCTCTGAACGACGCACCTTCCTTGCGTCGGATCTCAAGATTCGCGCCACCAATCAGAGCGAAGCGGGTATGGATCTGAAGCTCTCGCCGAGCTCTTCAAAATCCTTAACTGCGTCGAGGACTGAAACAAAGAGGTTTGGAAGAAATTAGCCTGGGAAGTTTTGAAGCCTTTATCGTCGTTCGCAATTTGATTACGGGGAGAGAGAAACTTTTGACCGTCCAATCAGATTTTTTTGTTTATTTGTATATTTTAAAAATCCGAAAATACCCCTTGTCACACACAAACACCAATCCAAACCCAACGACTGTCATCCCTAGCATTTTACCCCCATTCTGAACACAATGGGATATGTTTCGTTGGCCCATTCGACTGTTTCAGTCAGTTTTTCTTCAGATTAAAATATAAAACATTCAATATTTAATTTGAATGAACATTTCAATTTGCCGGGGCCACGTATTGATTCTAAAAATTCCTGAAAAATAAATCTAGTTATGTTTTGACGATACAGTCCCAACAAAACTAGTTTCGTCGAATTCTGAGACCGTTTGAAAAATGGCCATTTTCTGGTCGATCCAATTTAACTGTAATTGACCAAAACACATTTTCCATTTCCACGTTCACATATTAAATTCAAAAATCATGAAATTTGAAACCTAGTAAGCATTTGACATTCCGGATCCAATAAAAGTGGTTTCGTTGAATTCCGAGGTCGTTTGTAAAATGGCCATTTTCACGGGTTATATAATTTATATAGCGACCTTTCCGAAAATTCATTTGACCATAACTTTTGCTTCCTGCTATGAAACTTCAATTTTTCTGATTCGTTAGAAAGATATTCACTAATAGATTTAAATATTTTTGGTTTCTCTCAAATCTGTTTTGTTTTGCACCCGGTACAGTCAGTCAAAGTTTGAATTCAAATTTTGAAACTACCGCGCCATTTTAGGCCTTGTTTATAATTAGAAATAATTATATTCATTTTCAATGTCGATTCAAACTTACTTTTCATCGTTATTATTTAAAATATTCATTTTAAATATTTAAATTCACTAAATTAGCTAATTTAAAAAATTTAAATTGGTTCAGATTTTCCGGGTCGTTACAGATCCCTTAAAGATACTACATCTGGTTGCGGAGGAATTCATTTCTCTTAGCTTTTTATACCCGTAGTATTTTTAGGAAATCAATTAGTGGTTTGATGGGTTTGATGCTGTGGCATTCAAAGTAAATGGTGGTGTGTTAATCTAGAAGATAAACGAAGCCTCAAGCCACACAATCGAGAAATGAAAAAATCGGGTAGGCAGCATGGCTAGTTCGCACCCAAGCAGAGTGTATTATCACCAAATTAGAGAAAATCTTATTTGTTCTTTTTTCATTTCTATATCTCCACGGATGGACAGTGGGCTCTTAAAACTGTCGGGTGATATTACATTCGGTCCACTCAAGCCAAATGAGTGACCAGTCATATGTGGCCGGGTTGCAAGATGTTCTTATTGAACCCAGTGTATCCTCTTTTGAGTACACTAATCACAAGGTGGTCCCATACCTTGTCATAGTTGGAATCCATTCTCCAATAAGCACCCCATAGTTTTTGATTATAGACTATGTATGTAGTGCGTGAGATGCAAGCATTTTACGATTTGGTTATTTACTTGATAGACACTATTATAATATCACCGGATTTTCATATCAAAAATGTTTTGGGTTATAGTAAGGTAAAAAACGTCCATGTTTATGTGTTGGCCGGTCTTACTATTATCCTTTTCTTTCAAAAAGATTTTATAAAATTAAGCAATGTGGATGTTACTTAAACTTAGTGAGTTTTACTCATGTTGGTTCACCAGACTGATCCGTGGCGTTTGTAATGCTCAGGCCAGACCGAGTTTAACAGGTTTAAAAGAAGATGATATGGACTTCAAAAGGCGAGCTAGAGAAGTTCAGACGTATGATATTATTTATTTATTCCACAGTGTGATGTATGTGTGGACTGGTCGTTATAACTGTCCAGATATATTGCGGTACTCTGATAATGTAAGTATTTACAAATGTTCTTTATAAAGAATTATTTCTATATTATATGATATTCCACTATGATGTGAGACTTTGCGTGGTGTTGGTTCTTCTTCTTATTCTTATATTCTTAACATTATTTCTTATCTTCTTCTCACCCTCTAATTTCTTTCAATTGGCATTTGGGTTTCCAGTTCATTTTGGGTTGGACTTGGGTTGTTTGATCAGCTCAAAAGGTACCAGAAATTTGGGTCGCTACGTTTGGTATCAGAGCTGAAGGTTGAGTAGTAACCTTGGCTCTGTGGCATAACTCAATAGAAACGGGGTTAGTAATACCCTAGATTGAGTTTGAGTATATATATGAGAGCACGTATTTGTAATTTGATATAAAATTATTTTTAAATATTTTGTAAAACGGGTAAATGGAATAATTTTGCCCAAACTATATTTTTATATAGAAAAATGAAATAATTTTCTTAAATTATTATAATATTGGTTGTTTGTTATTTAAATGTTGGATCAGTTGAATAAAATTCATCAAGCAAGTCAATATAGAAGTTGAATGAATCAAAACTAAATTCCAGTATAATAAATTGGGATAGAATCACATTTGAAATGAAACTAAATGAATTAACCCTATATTTGTTACTTTGGTAAAATTTGAGCTAAGTGCAGATTTCAGAAGGTCATGGGAGTTGATCTGGTTGTGGATATTGAAGTACAGGTTAGAAGATCAAGAATTATTAGTGCTTTGCTTTAAAATTTTGAATTGAGTTTCCCGACAAATAGGTAAACCTTAATATTATTGGTTGGTGATTTTACCCCTGAGTTGGGTAGCCATTTCGCTTTTGGTTTTCTTTTGGAAAAGTGAGTCCTAGAGAGGCAGTTGTACCAATCGAACAACGCAGAGGATGTGCTAGCGAAATTTTTCGAAAATTTTACAACTTAGAATATTTTTAATGATAATATTGAAAAATAATTGGGTTTAGAGCATTCTTCTTACCTTGTAATTTCTGGGAAGAAATCCTTTTAAGAGGGAAGAATGTAGCGTCCCAGATTTTTGAACGTTAATTAGGAATATTTAAATCTATTTTAAATATTGATTTGGTAGTATTAGTGGTTTCTATATTGAATTTATTTATTTAAAACGAAGTTTTAACGTATAAATTTATAATTTAATTAAAACGAGCTCGAAACGACGCGATAGTTTGTAATTTACGATTTGAACTTTAATTTAACATACAGGATCCGATATAAGTCGGAATTCTTTGAAACAAGAAACGCTTAAATATATTTGATTATATATTTCTAATGAAAGAGAAAAATCGAGATTTCAGCTTATAAATTGCAAGTTATGTCCAATTCAAATTTTCAAATAGTCATTATGGAATCGATTATGAAATATAACGATTTATTTCTAAATATAATGGAGTTTTCATTTAAACAAGATTTCTGAATGTTAAATCTAGACCGGTTCAATTTGAAGCTATTGGTTATTCCGTTTGGATATATTCGATAATATCGATTGATTATTTTTAATTTGAATTGTTTTGGAATTACATTATTTTATCGATATTTTATAAGCATTAAAAATAGCTGCTTTTCAAATGATCTCCGTTTTAAATGAAACAAATTTTATTGGAATACGTATAATTTATTATTGATAGATTTCCGATTTGGAGCCAAACGGAGTTGTTTTGTCAGTATGTATTATTTTAAAGGTGAACCGACAAATAAATTGAAATTAAAAATACGTCATTTATTCAAACGGAGTCTGTTTTCAATGAAATAAATTTCTTTGGGACCAGAACGTCAGGACATATCGGTACGTTCATTTTCGTTATATTTGGAGTTCGTAAATGTTGGTATGAATATTAAATGCCAACGGCACATAACAATATATAAATTGTAACCATATTAAAACCGAAATAAAACTAATAAATCTTAAGTCTTGATCAAACCATAAAGGTGTGCAGCCAACTTTTAGAAAAAAATTCACGCTTAGTCCCATAGTTTGTTGAGCCACCAAAATTAATCCCCTTCAACCGACAACAATAAAAAAAGAAAGAATGAAGCTTCCCACATACACTTTTCCATCACCCTGTTAATGAAAAGAAAACGCAACACCAATATATCTTTTCAAAATTCAATCCGCACATGCTGCCGCAAGCCTACGATAAAACAAGCCAACCCTAATGTTGTACTGCTGAAATGGACATTGATCCTATCGGATAATTCGCTCGCCTATATGTACACTGCTTCCTGATTACATCTTCACCACAAAATCAAAACAAAAACCCTGATTTTCTTTATTTTTACCCAATTAAACAAATCGATCCATCTTTTTATTAAAATCCAAATATTCCCACCAAGATAATAAACATGCAAGCCAATTATAATGCATTCGAACATTCCCCGGTTTCTTATTATTTCTGTGTACGGTGTGCGGCTGCTGTGGGGTGATGTTAGTGGGCTAACGGTGGCAGTTGAGTGATTCTGGAGTATCATCGGAGCTTTGGCGAAATATAGGCACGTGGGTAGGTGCAGTAGTGGGTTTCCAGTTAGGTACAACGAGACATGGTCGAGCTTGGGACGACCAAAGACTGTTGTGGGGTTTGTGAGCTGATGCAGGTCGGAGAAATGTTTCAAACAGACCCTTATGGTGGTGTGCCAGGCGGAACTTTCAGAAGGAGGGACTGATGAAGGGATGGTTGCGCGTTTAGAGTAGATGGAAAGGATGTTGCATGAGCAACCAAAGGAAAAAAATGTTTTTTAATTTTTTACTGTGCTTACGTGGGTGGTGTGCAAATAGGTGAGAGGCAGCATGGTGTTGTGTAGTATGGAAAGCAGAACATGGGGACATATGTGTTACATGAAGGGAAGGAGGAGTTTTTAGAGGGTACACTGGCTTGTGTGGTGTACAACAGCAAGAGGAAGTGACGGAATATGAACGACATGCACAACAGGTTGGTGAACGAATGTACAAGGGAAGGGCGGTGATAAGTTTTTCATGTTTATGTTACTGTAGTGAGATAAGTATGGGGAACGGTGCACTACACTGTTTCGAAAGGAAACATTAGGAAAAAAAGAAAGGGATGGGAAGAAGTAGATTCATGCACGAAGGACATGCAGGTGGGGAAGTGTAATGACCCGGAAATCCGAGCCAATTTAAAATTTTTATTTTGGCAATTTTAGCGAATTTTGATTATTATTTAAAATGAATTATTTTAAATAATCAAAATTCGCTAAAATTTCCAAAATAAAAAATTTAAATTGGCTTGGATTTCCAGGTCATTACAGGGAGAGAGGAAATGTGGAGAAGATGAGTTGCGTGGGGGGAGCTGGACCGTGTTCCTTGAAGTGAGCTTCATTTCGGGCCTTAAGCATTGAAGAAAAAAAATGAAAAGAAGACTAGGTGGGCTATTTGAATTCGTTCGGAACAAATAGCAGCAGGGGGAGCGAGTAACAGTAGTACGTGAGGGAGTATGGAATATGCCTAATCCAATGTGCAACCTATTCAAGGTGACCTTAGTCTAAGGTTAATCCAGCCTAAGTATATATATATATGTATATATATATATATATATATATATATATATATAATAAACGTTATGTTAGGGAAGAAGATTATATGGCCTGAGAAAACGAAAAAGGAACCACATATGTTTTAAAAGGTAGAATTATTGGTGCCTAATCAAAGCCATTTATATTGATTAACATTTAGTTAAGGTGATTTTTAATTATAAATTAAACCGTTAACTAATTGAATGTATGGCATGGGTGTATACATTAACAGAATTGAACAAAACCAAGAGCGTTGGAACTGTTTCGGCAAGCATGGTGTTTTGGAAATGGAGTGGATGATGATGAAATCAACTGATATTTTTAAATAAATTAAACATCAGTTTAGTTTAATTAAACCGTTTGAAGGACGAACGAGATTCAAGGTGAGTTCAGCTCACTCAGTTTATCCCGCTTATAATTTCTACAAGGTAGATTTTTATTTTGTGTGCAATGTTTGCTAATGATTGATGATTGAATGATCGTTTGCATGGATGCTGAATATTTTTAATGCTCATTTTTTATATTAAACGTCGTTTAATCTAATCCTATTAGATCGTTATTTTAATGATTATATTCCAATCGATGTAATTTACCCTGTTGGCTATGTTTATAATAATAATATAAACGTATCTAATAAACAATTGGATGCTTAAATAGATGTTGTTAATTGATTGTTGACATTACTAGTTAAACTATTTATTTCCATTTATTGCGATAAATATATATTGTTGTATTGAAACTGAGATAACCCATTGTGATGCAGGAAAAGACAGGTTGGAGGTATCAAACCGGATTCCTCACTATTATTGATAATGATTATCAATATTATTACATATTGTCATTTAATGTGGAATTGACTGATATTTCACGGTTTGGTACTTTAGTAGAATTTTGCCTCTATAGTACCATCGATAAAATGGTTATAAATGGGAATGTGTTTATAAAACAGGTTTTGAAAAACCACGGTCTTGTAAATAAGATTTGTAAATGTTTCAAACTAATGAAACAAGTTATAACGTGGTTTATAAACATAAGCAATGACCTGAATGGAATTTGTTTAAATTGGTTATATTAGTAAATTAGAATTGGTCAATAAACTAACAATGTTTTGAATTGACTAATTTAAAATCGACTATTATTTCGATGACCTTTAAAGGAATATTTACTATTTTAATAATAGTAAGTAAGTAGATTTAATGATTTATTTAAGTATTTATTTATTTATTGGTTTAGTTAGATTACCGAACAAGAGTATATTTCAAAGATAAGTATTCCGAAAGCGTGGATTAGAGCTATTATTATAAGAAATGTTATTTTTGTAAAAGAAGTAAATTTTTAAACCAAATCCAAGGTTTACAAAAGTGGATGTTGTTGTGAACCGAACAAGAGTATATTTCAAAGATAAGTATTCCGAAAGCGTGGATTAGAGCTATTATTATAAGAAATGTTATTTTTGTAAAAGAAGTAAATTTTTAAACCAAATCCAAGGTTTACAAAAGTGGATGTTGTTGTGAACTTTGTCTATTTCGAAGTTGATAATGGTGTTCAATTAAGGTCTGAGAGGTAATTATACCCCAACTAGATTGCCTAAATTTTTGACTAAGGAATGGTTAGGTTCGATAGCAAGGGTTGTATAAATATGAAAAGTTAATCGGCGTCCGTGTTTTAAATTGAATAATAAAATAGAAACGGAAATGTTTTCCGAATGCTGAAAGACTAAATTTTTTAGAAGTTTTATTAACCGAGGGTTAATTAAAGAGGCTAAATGATGCTGGGTACTGAATCAGCGAATTCATTTTCTTTTTATGGATGAATGGTTTGTTTATTTTGATAGTTAAATAACCAACTATCAAGATCTGGCCAACGATTGTTTGTACGGAAAGACCGGGTTCGAATTCATATTCGAAAACCATTCCGACCAGCAAATACGTAACGTTGAAGATAGAAAATGGAGCAATTGAAGACCGCAGATCTTCATAAGCGGAAGGATTACTTGTTGAATATTCTCTGAAGGCAGAGGTATTATGACGTGATTCGGTCGTGATTGAGATTTTGCGGGTTTGCAAGGACTGCTCGCTACTAATCCTTTGGATGTGGTAGGAGAGTGCCTTCGATTTGTCCAGTCCCAGGACAACTTGTATGGACGAATGTCTGACAAAGTATGCCTAATAAATCACATACGGTTGTTTCCTTAAAGATATTACATCTGGTGGCGGAGGAATTCGTTTCTCTTTGCTTTTTATACCCGTAGTATTTTTAGGAAATTAATTAGTGGTTTAACGGGTTTGATGCTGTGGCATTCAAAGTAAATAGTGGTGTGCTGATCTAAAAGATAAACGTAGCCTCAGGCCTTACAATCGGGAAATGAAAAAATTCGGGCAGGCAGCATGGCTAGTTGGGTCGCACCCAAGCAGGGTGTATTATCACCAATCTAGAGAAAATCCTTATTTGTTCTTCTTTCGTTTCTGTATCTCCATGGATGGACAGTGGGCCTTTAAAACTATCGAGTGATAATACATTCGGTCCACTCAAGCTAAATGAGTGACCAGTCATGTATGGTTGGGTCGCAAGATGTTCTTGTTGAACCCCAGTGTATCCCCTTTAGAGTGCAATGATCGAAAGATGGTCCCATACCTTCTCATAGTTGGAATCCATTCTCTAATAAGCACCCCGCGGTTTTTGATTATAGACTATGTATATAGAGCATGAGATGACAGCCTTCTACTATTTGGTTATTTACTTGATAGACACTATTATAATATCACCGGATTTTCATATCAAAAATGTTTTGGGTTATAGTAAGGTAAAAACCGTCCATGTTTATGTGCTGGCTGTTCTTACTATTATCCTTTTCTTTCAAAAGGATTTCCTAAAATTAAGCAATATGGATGTTACTTAAACTTAGTGAGTTTTACTCATGTTGGTTCACCAAACTGATCCGTGGCGTTTGTAATGCTCAAGTCAGACCGAGATTTACAGGTTCAAGAGAAGATGATATGGACTTCAGAAGGCGAGCTGGAGGAGTTCAGACGTTTGATATTATTAGTACTTATTCCGCTGTGTGATGTATGTAATAACCCGGAAAATCTGAGCCAATTTTAAATTTTTATTTTGGCAATTTTAGTGAATTTCGAATATTTAAAATGAATTATTTTAAATAAAAACGATGAGAAATTTATTTTGAATAGAAATAGAACGTATATATTTATATAGGTCATCGTTAGAATATAAATATTTTATTTTAAATATAAAAAGAATTGAAAATGGCGCGGTAGTTTGAAAATTCGATTTCGAATTTCAAATGAATGCACAGGATTCAAAATAAACCGGATTTTAGTGAAACCAAAAATATTAAAATCTATTTGAGAATATCTTTCCAACGAATCCGAAAAAAATAATTTCATAGCAGGAATCAAAAATTACATCCAGTTGGAAATTCAGAATAGTCACTATGGAATTTTGGCCCTTAAAAATGGGAATTTTGCAAATGGCCTCGGTTTTCGACGAAACCACTTTTGTTGGATCCAGGATGTCAAGTTATTGTTACATTCCAAAAATCATAATTTTTAAATCATTATGTGAGCGTGGCGAGGTAAAACGAGTTTTAACAGTTTCAGTCAATTTCAATCGACTAGAAAATGGCCATTTTTCAAACGGTCTCAGAATTTGACGAAACTAGTTTTGTTAGAACCATATCATTAATACGAAGCTAGAAAATATTTTTCGGGAATTTTTAGAGTCCGTATGTGGCCCCGGTAAATTGAAATTCGCGTTCAAATTCAATATATAGATTTATATTTTGATTTTGATGAAAACCAATCGAAACAGCCAAATCGGCTTGCGAAACATATCCCATTGTGTTCGGGATTGGGGTATTTAGCTTGCGGCGAAAGTTGTTGGGTTTGGATTGGGGTTCGAACGAAAATCACCTTTTAGAAATTAAAATAATATAATAATATATTTATTTACATATCCTCCCCCTCCTCCTTCTTGGTCAACACACATTTCAGAAAGTAAAAAAAATTAACCCGTTGAATAGATCCCGTCACCCCCTCCTCACGCTAAAGCGCTGCCGCCAGAGGACCTCCCCACCACCTCCGCTCGCCGAAGCAAACCCCCCTCCTCTCGATTGTAACACCCCGTAATTCTGTTAATATTAATATTCACAAATTAAAGAATAACTAATCTCAAACGTGAGAATTGAGGGAAACGGGTTGCGCCATTGTGTTCGTCTCGGAATTCTGGTCGAAATAGAGTCCGAGTTTGCGTGAATTGGACTTCGTATGAAGAAGTTATGGCCATCGGAAGTTTCAAAAAATTCAAAACAGCTCGCAGGAAATTTAAAATTCAAACGGAAAGTGCAGAAGCGGGCTGGGCGGGAAAAATTCCCGCCCAGGTAGGTCGATTGGGGAGTCGACACTAGTGTCGACCTCCCCCCCAGGTCGACTATAGTGTCGACCTGGTCAGTCGGCTAGGGTTTTGACTGAGCCCAATCTTGAGCTGCTGATGTGTCTTTAGGGCTGAGTTGGCAAATTAAACGGTTCAGGTTAGTTCTGAGTTGATCTGACGGTCTAAATAAACCCTAAACTCTATAAATACCTAGGTAGTCTCTCACCCTAATTCATATGAAAAATAGAATAGCTACCGTCATACCGCCGCCATGGAACTCAGTCTATCCACCGCCAACTAAGAAGGAAGAAAAGCTAATCAAAACCTAGTTCTACTCAACTCTAAAGCAAATCAAGACTCTCTTTCTTCTCTAACTGTGAGTATGATGATCTTAACAAGATTATTATTATTTTAATTAGGTTAAGTCATGAATGGATTATGAGTAGATGATGTGAATTGTCATATATGTTGTTGTAAACCTTATACTATCAAGTATGTTATAAATCCTATGATATGTGGTGATGATATCCTATATGTTATAAATCATGCTATGATGATGTTATGTATGTTGAGAGTTTCTATGCTAAGTTGTGATGAATCATACATGTTAAAAATCCATGGTGTTACTATCTATGCTAATTAGTTCATGTTAATCAAATCATGATGTTGATATTATTTGGGCTATGTTGATCTATATGACAAGTCACATATGCAAGTTTAGGTTGATTAGTAAAAGTTATGAACATATGCCATGACATCTGAATTATGCTATGACATATGTGAAATTCTATGCTAGTTCACACCATCATTATGTTGCCTAAAACCCATATGCAAGATTATACATAAATTTGGGTTATGATCATATCATGTAAATTGTGACATTTAACAAGTTGACACCTTTAGATCCTTAACATGTGTAGTTTATGCAAGTTTCCCCCTATTATGATTAGATTCATTTTAATTGTCTATATGTTGTGATAATTTATTTTTGTGCTATGAGTTAGACTATTCGAGTCTAACGTATATTCTGCGTTGAATAAGCGAACGTATAAACGTGGGGTAGGGGTAATGTTAAGGATTTAATATAAAGAAGTTGGGTGCAATTGATATGATTTTGCATGCCATGAATGGATGGCCATAATTGAGTCAATTATGGACATCATTAAAAGTGGACTTAATTAATAATTTGTATAGGGAATTATTAAAACTGGGGTAAAAGATTATAAGTGATAATCAATGCTTAGGACACGAGGTTGGACTCGTTTGTGACGTAAACCTGCCCGGACCCGCCCGGCAAATCCAGTGGTCACAAATGTCAGCCCAATGTGAGAGGTCCTAGGCCTAAACTAAAGCATAACAGTTGTAAAGACACGAGGTTAGACTCTTTTATGGTGTAAGATTGCCCGGACCCGCCCGGCAAATCCAGTTGCCATAAATGCCAGTCTAATGTGAGAGGTCTTTATGAGGTTATGGCCTGAATGAATTAAGAAATACTTAACCAGATAAACATGTAAGGTGGGACATGGGGGTTAAGTAGGTGCCTTGGGTGGCATGAGGAATCTAGTGGGTGCCCTTAGTGGCATGTGAAATACGATTAGCAAGACTTAACCAAACACACATGTAAATGAACATGACTAAGAGGGTTAAGTGGGATATACTAGTGGTGACAAGCTTAGGTGGGTAGCTTGTGGGGGCCCATTTCAACCAGTAACCCAAACATATCTTTGTGGGCTCGACCCAAGTCGAGGATGGGACACGCATACTGGGTTTGACTATAAGAGGCCAAAACGGGGAGCGGTGGCAACGCAAGTCCAACGGGTTTCATATGCGTGTGTGGACCCGGGCTGGTAGGTAAGACGTTGTTGCATCGTGTAGGTATAAGCCGTGCATTCTCAAGTTGTATCGGGTTGCCACTTTAGGGGAGTGATACACCCCACTGTGGGGCCAGCACGGGTATCTACGAGTAGGGAGCCGATCGCAAGTGGGTAGTGGGGTACACCTAGTGGAGATAGGGGCAAACGGCGTCTATGTAGTCAGCTAGGGGTACGCAAGGCTATTTATATAGTTTCTGTGTGAAGCAAGTGGGATCAACCTTTAGGGTGACTGGTGCGGTGCAGTGTAGTAATGTGCAGTGCAGTGTAGTAACTATTCGTTAGTAATTAGGTGTGCCTTTGACGTTATCTTTAACGTTATCTTAAACGTTATCTGTATCTGCTCTTCCATACATAATAGTTCATTGACATTTACTTGTCTTCCAGCTTATGCCTTAGTCTAGTTATTTTGATAATAGTATTGTTAGAATTATCATACTCGCCAGACTTTATGTCTGACCCCCTCCATTTCTATCCTTTTTCCCCCTCCAGGTCCTCAGGTTGGGCCCAACTCTAATGGAGTTTGATTGGATTGCTTTATCTCTCTTGGAAAGCTTGGACCGTTGAAGTAAAGTCCAGCTTGTTATCTTCTTTAATGGCTATTTGTGTAATGGGATTATGTATTTTGTTTTTATGAAGATGGATATTGTACTTGACTCTGATTTATGGTTTTATGATGTAATAAACATGTTTAATTTCCGCTGCAAGAAAATGAAGTTTTAGATTTCCAAGTACTACTTATTATCTGTCTTGTTGTAATTTTTCCATTCTATATTCACTTATAACCTCCATGGAAGTTAATGCATTCCCTTTGTGAGTGACATTAATGGACGTGGGGTGTTACACGTGGTATCAGAGCTTAAGGTTACCAGAACAAGGGTTGTTATGGTAATGGTAACCATTACCGATACAAAAAAACCATTACCATACCGACACTATTGGTAAGCCAAAAATGAATACCGATAATTTACCATTACAACTGGTAAAATATTCATTGGGATACCGATAAATTGGTAAACCGCTGACTGGTAATGGTAAATTTTCCGATACATAAAGCTATTAAACAATTAACACAATTAAATTTTGATAATGATAAAAAGTATTTTTTTTTACTAATTCTAACCCCATTAATGTTTATATAAGTATTTAAACTTATTTTAATTGGTATAGAAAATTTACTTAGCTTATCACAAGATATTTACAACAATATAAAATAATAATTTTGTTAATCTTAAACTTTGAAGTTAATAAAGCCAAAAGAATTACCATCCTAAATAAATCTATAAGTATCTGCATAAAATATGATAAACATTCAAAAAATAAAGGTTGGAATTCATTAAAATAGTGAAAAAATAAAATTAATATGACTGGTAAATTTACCGTTACCACTGGTTTTGACATTTCTTTACCGCTATTTTACCGTTAATAATGGTAAAATTTACCGTTACCATACCGATATCATTGGTATACCGGTGAAGCTTGATATAGTTTACCACTGGTTTGGTACTGGTATGGTAATGGTAAATTTACCATTACCATAACAGCCCTAACCAGAACAAATAATTTTTTTAGAAAAACTATTTTTCTAAAGTATTTTGGAAGAAGTGCTTTCAAAAACATGTCTTAATGAGTAATTTGAAGAGGAAAGTTTTTTTTAAGAAAAACATAATCCCCAATAGCCATATATCTTTATCTTTCGAATTCTCCATTTTGAATCTTTCCTTTTTCGTTTCAGCATGGCTGAAGATCTTAACCTTCCGGATGGTGTAACGATACCAGGATGGTATAGGAGATTATTAATGGCTAGGGTCGCCGCAGGTCCGGCCAATGTTCCTCCACCACCAGTTGCACCCGTTCCTCCTCCTCCTCGCGTAGATACTTTTGCAAAGACGTGCAAGGAGTTTAAGGCTATGGGCGGAAAACCTTTTCAAGGGTCAGAAACGTTTGTGGAAGCTAGAGATTGGCTTAGGGAGGTGGAAGAATTGCTAGAAATCTTTGAATTAGAAGAAGGGAGGAAAGTCAAAGTAGCAGCTTGGTTAATGAAGGGAGAGGCCTCATTTTGGTGGGAGGTCACTAATGGGGAGCGTCCTATTGATTCTTTGGCGGATTTCAGACGTAGGTTTGAGGCGAAGTTTCTCTCAAGGGCAGAAGAGAATCTATATATGGAAAGGTTCTTGACATTGAAGCAAGGAAGCTCATCAGTGAAAGAATATGTCAACAAATTTAATCAGTTAGCAAGGTTTGGCTTAGACTTAGTGAACACGCCGGAGAAGAAGGCTCTGAGGTTCGTTAATGGATTGAATGAACCGTTGCAAGGGTTGGCTATGACCCACATCCCTATGGGGGCCACCTTTGAGAAGCTTGTAGACATGGCACTTATGCACGAGGAGAAAGGCGCTAAAGCTGATAAGGCACCCGAGAAGAAAGGGGATCAGAAGAAACCACAACAGCAAAACAAGAAGGGTGGTAAAGACAATAACGACAAGGGAAAGAAGAAATGCTTTAACTGTGGGACGCCAGTCCATCTCAGCAAGGATTTCCGAAAGAAAACGAAGACTGGCTGTTTTCATTGTGGCGAAGCGGGACATCTAGTGAAGGACTGCCCAAAGAAGGGGCAGAGGGCAGGGTCTACCTCAGGAGGACAGGTGCAGGCTCTTATGGCACCAGGGAAGGCAAGGGGACAAGTTCAGGCTCTCGCGGTCCCACCGCTGCAAGAACGAGGTAGAACCATTTCTGTTGAAAGCTTAGTTTTTCTGTTTGATCACCCTGTCCGTACTTTATTCGATTCGGGCGCATCGCATTCGTTTATCTCTACATCATTAGTTGAATCACAACACTTAAATACCAGTTTAGTAGAGGATCCCTTAGTTGTTTCGAATCCAATTGGGGGCTCAGCTTATTTGTCCATGATGTGTTTGGATTTGAAAATTTCTATACTTAGCGTTGAGTTTAGATGTGATGCTTATGTGTTGGGCTTCACGGGCTATGGGCTAATTTTAGGAATGGATTGGTTATCCAGAAATGGGGCCGTTCTTGATTGTGAAAGGAGAGTAGTTAGGCTCATGACTCGCCTTGGTAACGCTTTTGAAATCTTTTGTAATCCCATAAATTCCGTTATGCTAAGTTATTTAGAATCGCTTGACGCATCTGAGGAAAATCTACGATCTGTTAGAGTGGTCCGAGAATACTCGGATGTGTTTGAGGAGGTGAAGGGCTTGCCTCCGAAGCGGGAGATAGATTTTCGAATATATCTTGTGGATAATGCGAAACTAGTATCTTTGCCAGTACGCCACATGGCTCCACGTGAAAGGAGGGAACTCGATAAGCAAGTGAAGGAGTTGCTTGAGAAGGGGTTCATAAGACGTAGTATATCGGAGTGGGGTGTTCCAGTAGTATTTTCCACGAAGGCGGATGGGTCCCTTAGACTTTGTGTGGACTATAGAGAACATAATAAGCTTACTAAGAAAAACAGACACCCACTGCCGAGGATTGACGATCTCTTCGATCAGTTAGTTGGTGCCTCAGTGTTTTCGCAGTTGGACTTAGCCACTGGTTTCCATCAATTGAGAGTGGCTGAGGATAGCATTGACAAGACTGCCTTTAGGACTCCGGACGGTTTCTATGAATGGCTAGTGATGCCCTTCGGTTTGACAAACGCCCCCGCATACTTTGTTGATTTGATGAGTAGGGTGTTTAGGGAGTACCTTAACAAATTCGTGGTAGTCTTTGTAGACGACATCCTGATCTTTTCTAAGGATGAAGAAGAGCATGCCCTACATCTTAGGGAAGTGTTGGAGACCCTACGAGCGCATAATCTTAAAGCCAAATTTTCTAAGTGTCACTTCTGGAGGAAGGAAGTACGATTCCTAGGGCACGTGGTTTCCAAGGAAGGGATAGCTGTGGATCCCGCGAAGGTGGTGGCCATCCAAGATTGGAAGGTCCCTAAAAATGCTACCGAAGTAAGAAGTTTCTTGGGGTTGGCTGGCTACTATAGGAAGTTTATCAAAGACTTCGCAAAGATATCAGCTCCATTGACACGCTTGACGAAGAAGAACCTAGTTTTCACATGGGACGTAGACTGTGATGATGCGTTCCAACGTTTGAAGAGAGCTTTGACTTCAGCCCCAGTCTTAGTATTGCCAGACGGGAGTAAGCCGTTTATTGTTTATACTGACGCTTGTGGGACAGGACTAGGCGCAGTCTTAATGCAAGAGGGAAGGGTAATAGTCTATGGTGGAAGGCAGTTGAGAGCGCATCAGAAGAATTACCCTATACATGACCTAGAGTTGGCCGCTATTGTTTTCACGCTTAAGTCTTGGCGTCATTATCTTCTTGGCGAGAGATTCGAATTATTCACTGACCACAAATCGCTAAAATACTTATTATCTCAAAAGGACTTGAACTTAAGGCAACAAAGGTGGATGGAGTTCTTAGCATCCTACGACTTCGAGATAGCATATACCCCTGGCAAGAGTAACGTGGTGGCCGATGCCTTAAGTAGAAAAAGATTATCCTTAAGTCCTTTGTTTGTTGAGCGGCGAAGCTTAGAATTCATTTCGATGTTTGACTTTAGACCTTCCGTTGACTTTGTACCCGGTTTGCTAGCATCCTTGGAGGTCAGACCTACACTTTTGGGACGGATTGGCGAGGCACAACGAGACGACCCACAATTGGTTGAGTTAGTAGAAAAGCTCAAAGGAGGGGAGTCATCAAGCCATCTCCGTAGGTATACCCTAGATGATAAGGGTTGGTTACGTAGGGACGGTAGACTTTGTGTACCAAAAGACGATGACCGAAGGAAGACCATTCTTGATGATGCACATCGTTCGAAGATGACCATTTATCCCGGCGGGGACAAGATGTACAAAGACATGAAACGAGTTTTCTTTTGGGCCGGTATGAAGAGGGACGTAGCCGAGTATGTCGCTAGATGCTTGGTGTGCCAACAAGTAAAAGCGGAGAAAAAGAAACCCGGTGGGTTGCTTCACCCATTGGAGGTTCCACTATGGAAATGGGAAAGCGTCTCGATGGATTTTGTGGATGGATTACCAAGATCAAGGAAGGGTAATACGGGAATTTGGGTTATAGTAGATAGACTTACTAAGAGCGCCCATTTCATTCCTGTGAAGAGTAAAAGGACTGCTCCATGGTTAATTTCGGTATACGTCCGAGAAATAGTTCGTTTGCACGGTGTTCCTTCTAGCATAGTGAGCGACCGCGATCCTATTTTCACTAGCGAATTTTGGAGAAGCTTACAAGAGGCGGTAGGGACTCAGTTATGTTTGAGCACCGCATATCATCCTCAGACGGACGGCCAGACCGAGAGGGTGAATCGCATTCTAGAGGATCTTTTGAGGCTATGTATCCTAGACTTTGGGGGTACATGGGAAGAGCATCTTCCATTGGTGGAGTTCGCATATAATAATAGCTTTCAGCCCAACATTGGCATGGCACCTTTCGAAGCTCTTTATGGATGACCTTGTCGTTCGCCTACATGTTGGTGGGAATCTACGGATAAGATCTTACTTGGGCCCGATATGATTAGGGAGACCTCGGAAAAGATCGACTTGATTCGAAGGAGGATGAAAGCAGCGCAAGATAGGTAGAAATCTTATGCGGATAAGAGGAGGACAGATCTTGAGTTTGATGTTAGGGACATGGTCTTTATCAACGTGTCTCCATTACGAAACGTTGATCGCTTTGGGTTCGTTGGGAAATTAGCACCAAGGTTCGTAGGGCCGTTTCCTATTAAGGAAAGGATTGGACAGATGGCGTATAGAGTGGAGTTGCCCGATAGACTTAGTGGTGTACACGACGTATTCTATGTGTCACATTTGAGGAAGTGCTTGCACGAGACCGCGGAAGTGGTAGAGCCGAGCTTGCTTAGAGAGGTGGAGATCGAGCGTGATGCAACGATTCGACGAGCTCCTACGCGCATTCTTGGGTCAGAGATCAAGAAGCTGAGAAATCGAGAGGTCAGACTAGTCAAAGTACAATGGGGAGATGATGAGAGCAACGCTACTTGGGAGACAGAAGAGAAGATGCGTTCACGATACCCTTTCCTTTTAGAGGGTATGTCCTTTAATTTCTCCTTTATCGCTTATCTTGTACTTATCTTACCTTTAGAGTATCCTCTCGCTAGTATTCTTGACCTTTAGTTAGGATAATCCTATGGTTGAAACATGTGTTTGAGACATGTTATGTATGATGGATGCAAAGTGGATGCAAGTGTTTGCTAGTGGTTGCTCGTGGACGCATATACACACACTATTAGGCACTAGATCGGCTCATTCACTTCATACTGCATATTGCATATAAATGGATGTATTTAGTAAAATGGATGTATGATGATTGTTTTATCATATGGATAATGCATTCGGATGATGATTGTGCATGCATATAGAGATAATATGTAGCATTATGGAACTATTGCATACATAATGGACGCATGGCACTATCATGATTTGCATTAAGGAGGTCAACTGAATTAGTGGACTGCCTGATTTTGCATTAGATAAGGAACATATACACACACTTCTTGCATATGTTCATACAGCATTAGAAGTCTATAAGGACAATGGATGCCTGTGTTTGATGGTTGAGTAGATGGATGTTAGGATATACATTCTTCTTGACTTGAAGATTTCAGTTTCGAAATCCTTTAAGGAGGGGAGAATGTAACACCCCATAATTCTGTTAATATTAATATTCACAAATTAAAGAATAACTAATATCAGACGTGAGAATTGTGGGAAACGGGTTGCGCCATTGTGTTCGTCTCGGAATTCTGGTCGAAATAGAGTCCGAGTTTGCGTGAATTGGACTTCGTATGAAGAAGTTATGGCCATCGGAAGTTTCAAAAAATTCAAAACAGCTCGCAGGAAATTTAAAATTCAAACTGAAAGTGCAGAAGTGGGCTGGGCGGGAAAAATTCCCGCCCAGGTAGTTCCACTGGGGAGTCGACACTAGTGTCGACCTCCCCCCCAGGTCGACTATAGTGTCGACCTGGGTGTCGACCTGGTCAGTCGGCTAGGGTTTTGACTGAGCCCAATCTTGAGCTGCTGATGTGTCTTTAGGGCTGAGTTGGCAAATTAAACGGTTCAGGTTAGTTCTGAGTTGATCTGACGGTCTAAATAAACCCTAAACTCTTTAAATACCTAGGTAGTCTCTCACCCTAATTCATATGAAAAATAGAATAGCTACCGTCATACCGCCGCCATGGAACTCAGTCTAGCCGCCGCCAACTAAGAAGGAAGAAAAGCTAATCAAAACCTAATTCTACCCAACTCTAAAGCAAATCAAGACTCTCTTTTCTTCTCTAATTGTGAGTATGATGATCTTAACAAGATTATTATTATTATTTTAATTAGGTTAAGTCATGAATGGATTATGAGTAGATGATGTGAATTGTCATATATGTTGTTGTAAACCTTATACTATCATGTATGTTATAAATCCTATGCTATGTGGTGATGATATCCTATATGTTGTAAATCATGCTATGATGATGTTATGTATGTTGAGAGTTTCTATGCTAAGTTGTGATGAATCATACATGTTAAAAAGCCATGGTGTTACTATCTATGCTAATTAGTTCATGTTAATCAAATCATGATGTTGATATTATTTGGGCTATGTTGATCTATATGACAAGTCACATATGCAAGTTTAGGTTGATTAGTAAAAGTTATGAACATATGCCATGACATCAGAATTATGCTATGACATATGTGAAATTCTATGCTAGTTCACACCATCATTATGTTGCCTAAAACCCATATGCAAGATTATACATAAATTTGGGTTATGATCATATCATGTAAATTGTGACATTTAACAAGTTGACACCTTTAGATCCTTAACATGTGTAGTTTATGCAAGTTTCCCCCTATTATGATTAGATTCATTTTAATTGTCTATATGTTGTGATAATTTATTTTTGTGCTATGAGTTAGACTATTCGAGTCTAACGTATATTCTGCGTTGAATAAGCGAACGTATAAACGTGGGGTAGGGGTAATGTTAAGGATTTAATATAAAGAAGTTGGGTGCAATTGATATGATTTTGCATGCCATGAATGGATGGCCATAATTGAGTCAATTATGGACATCATTAAAAGTGGACTTAATTAATAATTTGTATAGGGAATTATTAAAACTGGGGTAAAAGATTATAAGTGATAATCAATGCTTAGGACACGAGGTTGGACTCGTTTGTGACGTAAACCTGCCCGGACCCGCCCGTCAAATCCAGTGGTCACAAATGTCAGCCCAATGTGAGAGGTCCTAGGCCTAAACTAAAGCATAACAGTTGTAAAGACACGAGGTTAGACTCTTTTATGGTGTAAGACTGCCCGGACCCGCCCGGCAAATCCAGCTGCCATAAATGCCAGTCTAATGTGAGAGGTCTTTATGAGGTTATGGCCTGAATGAATTAAGAAATACATAACCAGATAAACATGTAAGGTGGGACATGGGGGATAAGTAGGTGCCTTGGGTGGCATGAGGAATCTAGTGGGTGCCCTTAGTGGCATGTGAAATACGATTAGCAAGACTTAACCAAACACACATGTAAATGAACATGACTAAGAGGGTTAAGTGGGATATACTAGTGGTGACAAGCTTAGGTGGGTAGCTTGTGGGGGCCCATTTCAACCAGTAACCCAAACGTATCTTTGTGGGCTCGACCCAAGTCGAGGACGGGACACGCATACTGGGTTTGACTATAAGAGGCCAAAACGGGGAGCGGTGGCAACGCAAGTCCAACGGGTTTCATATGCGTGTGTGGACCCGGGCTGGTAGGTAAGACTTTGTTGCATCGTGTAGGTATAAGTCGTGCATTCTCAAGTTGTATCGGGTTGCCACTTTAGGGGAGTGATACACCCCACTGTGGGGCCAGCACGGGTATCTACGAGTAGGGAGCCGATCGCAAGTGGGTAGTGGGGTACACCTAGTGGAGATAGGGGCAAACGGCGTCTATGTAGTCAGCTAGGGGTACGCAAGGCTATTTATATAGTTTCTATGTGAAGCAAGTGGTATCAACCTTTAGGGTGACTGGTGCGGTGCAGTGTAGTAATGTGCGGTGCAGTGTAGTAACTATTCGTTAGTAATTAGGTGTGCCTTTGACGTTATCTTTAACGTTATCTTAAACGTTATCTGTATCTGCTCTTCCATACCTAATAGTTCATAGACATTTACTTGTCTTCCAACTTATGCCTTATTCTAGTTATTTTGATAATAGTATTGTTAGAATTATCATACTCGCCAGACTTTATGTCTGACCCCCTCCATTTCTATCCTTTTCCCCCTCCAGGTCCTCAGGTTGGGCCCAGCTCTAGTGGAGTTTGATTGGATTGCTTTATCTCTCTTGAAAAGCTTGGACCGTTGAAGTAAAGTCCGCTGCAATAAAATGAAGTTTTAGATTTCCAAGTACTACTTATTATCTGTCTTGTTGTAATTTTTCTGTTCTATATTCACTTATAACCTCCATGGAAGTCAACGCATTCCCTTTTTGAGTGACATTAATGGACGTGGGGTGTTACATCGATTCTCTCTCTCTCCTCTTCTAAAGGACCGTAGCCCCTTTCCAACCCTCCAACCGCCAAAAGCCAGTCACCCCGACCGCTTGAAAGCCACCGCAGCCGCCTGCAAGGACCCCGACCCTCCAGCCTCCGACCGCGACCTCCCCTGGCCACCACCAAACTCCAGCGCAGCCCTTTTTCCCCGTTTCCACTTCCAAATGCGAGTTTCTTTAATTATTTTTTTATATAATGCTATGATAAAATCTGATTTTTTTTATGTTGACTATCATATTAAAATCTGATTTTTTTTATGTTGACTATCATATTAAAATTCGATTTTTAATTGTATGAGTAGCGGGATAAAAGTTATGATGTTTATATATGAATAACAACGAAAAGAATTGATTTTTATCTACGAAAAGATTTGATTTTTATATACGGAAAGATTAGATTTTTATATACAGAAAGGTGAGATTTTTATATGCAAAGAGATGGGATTTTTAGCGAATAAAAATATGGTTTTTATTTGCGTAGAAGGATAATAAAAATATGATTTTTATATATATGAAGTAGCAGTGTAAAAATACGATTTTTATGTATAAAGCGATAAAAAAATACGATCTTTATCAAGAAATTATAAATATAAAAATATGATTTTTACATATAGAGATTTGAAATAAAAATATGATTTTTATTTATATGAAGTGGCGAGAAAAATATGATTCTTCATAAAAGAAGGTTGAGAATTTTGTACATGAAAAGGAATGATTTTATACTATAAACCTCATTATCAAGATATGATTTTTTTTATATAAAGTAAAGATATGATTTTTTTTATGATAGATAAAATAAAAATATGTTTTTTGTTTATATAGAGTAATAAAAATATAATTTTTATATATATAGTGAGGTAAAAATACAATTTTTATGTGTGTAGAGAAGTTAAAATATAATTTTTATTATATTACAAGAAGATAAAAAAATATTTTTTATCATGGAAGTAGCGGTGACATATGTAGTAGCGATAAAAATTCGATTTTTATATATATGAAGTGGAAATAAAATATGATTTTTACATACATGTAGTGATAATAAAAATGTGATTTTTATATATGAACAGCGTGAAAAGGATGGGTTGGAATTTCAAACAAATTCAAACCGTTCAGAAATAAAGACTGGAGGAGTGGAACCCTCGGTGAGAACTTCTCACTTTAATTCTTGTTTTTTTAGTTAAAAATATATACTAGGATGCAGACCCGTGCTTAGCAGCACCCGACACCCGTTGTCCACAGACCATGGACGACTTGTTTGATTTTGTTATGTGGTGAAAGTTGATTGTGATGTGGAATGAATGAAAATATATTCATGTGTTTAAATAAATTATTTATTGTTAAAAATATAATTTTTAACGTGAATGTGAATAAATAAATATTCATTTACAAATCAGACGATTTGTTTATGTACAGTGATTTGACTGATATTGACTGGGACGATAAATTTTACACATCGCCCAACAGCACAAATAAAAATCTGTGTTTGTTGACTGAAACCCCACACGGGTATTGGGATGATATTTGATGTACACTAATCCCAATTATTTAGTTGTATGTCAATCGATAGGTAGACAGTTGTGTAGTGCACTTTGGATGACGGTTGATTATTTATCATTGCTATTATATACATGTGTTGTATGGAATCCATATAATTAACATTATATGGTAATTGATTGGGCCTCATTCCAATTTGGAAAATAAAGAATATTATAAAATAAAGATTCATGTGTTGAATAGAATAAATAGTCATGTGTTGACGATACTCATGTGTTGAGAATATTCAAGTGTTGGAACTAATCATGTGTTGAACAAAATATTTTAACAAAAATTTTTACATCTTTATCTTATATAAAATTAGAAACTAGTTGGAAACTAGTTAAGATGAGTGGTTTCCTGGGTATTGATCTGATATGGGTTTCGGCCTTCCGGGTCAATACTTAGGGAATCGTTCTCTTACTAATTTACGGTTGAAGCCTGATTAAGAATTAAACGATAGAAATCATAATTTTATAAAATATATTAAATAAGAAAAATAGTCATGTGTTGACGATACTCCTGTGTTGAAAGAAATATATATTCATGTGTCGAAGAAAATATTCATTTGTTGAATAGAATAACGAAGTTATTGAAATATATAAAGCCGTGTTAATTAGATTTGCGCCATTTTGACGCGAACAATATTTATATCGATTATATTTTTTTATAATGAATATAGAAAAGGAAGTGATTTCAAAATATAATATTTTGAAAATATTATCATTTATATATTAATGATATAGAATATTCAATTTTGATTTAAAACTGAATATGAAGTTGAAATCGTTTTTAAAACGAATTTAAATGATTTATAAAATACATTTAGAATTGAAATCGATGAAATATATATAATATATATATTATATATATTAAATGGCCTGAATAGAACGCGCCGCGCCGCGGTAGTTCGTGAATTTCGACCATTGACTTCGAATTGACGTTATGGGAGATCCGACCATCGGATTCTCCTGAAACCAGAGCTTTGGGTTCGTATCGAAAAGAGCTTTCCAATGAATATTAGAAATTTGAAATCTAACGGTTGGATTTGGAATTATGTCCAAATCAAATTTGGAAAAGGTCGTTGTAAGTGCAGTTCGACGACCGATATTGGAAATCGACTGTACGGGCCTTGATAAAATTATTAAAAATATTAATAATTTGTGTAAAATCATAATAAATGATTTTGAAAGAACTGGGATGAAAGATTCCATATTTGAAAAGATAAAAATATACTTTTATCGAAATGAACTAGTTATGAACTAGAATTATAATCCAATATTTTTGAATAAATAAATTGGATTTGAAGTGGTTTTAAAAATAATCAGAATTTCCAATACGTGAATTGGAATGGATTTGAATCGAAATTATCTTCGGAATATTTCGATGTGGGATTTTGTGATTATACAGATATGGTTGTGGAAATTTAAAAGATATATTCATATCGTTATTCCCAATACGATATTTGTTGGTTTCAGAATTTGATATTGAATATAAGCCGATATATTTTCTATTCAGAGCTTGTATTTAATATCAAATGGGATTTTGGGTTCGTCGTGAATGGCGTCTTAAATAACACTGTTCTTGAACCCAGTTTAGAAAAGAATAAATCTTTTAATTAAGATTTAGTGAAATTGGCCAGTTAATTAGTATTTAATTGGAATTGAATTTAAATTGGTTTCTGGGGTTTATCGTGAGTGGTGTTTTGAATAATACCTATTCTTTAACCCGCTTAACAATGGAATGTGATTTTGGGTTTATCGTGAACCGTGCTTTAGATGACATTAGTTCTTTAACCCAGTTAAAGACAGGATATTGATTTTTGGGAAGATTAAAACTAAGTGGAGTTTTAATGATTCTTTAATTAGATTAAAGTGCTCGAGAATGGAGTATCACCAGTTTTGCTCCAAAGCGATAGTTAAATCTTTTATTAGATTTGAACGTGAAGTGGTAATTAATATTTACTGATAACACCGTGGTGTTAGATATGGAGTATTACCAGTTTTGCTCTGTGGGATGAATAGGTTGGGATTAGGAAATAAAATAAATGATTACTTCGGTGTGGTTCGCTAATCCCGACTAGTTTGGAAAACCTTAACATGGTTTGAAATGATATCCAAAGGAAGATTAAAGAATAAATTTAGAAGAATTTATCTTTGATAAAATTAATGGGAACCTTTCCCTAAGAATGTGAATATTTGAATAAAGAATATTCTGAATTGGAATGAGGCGTATGTTGTGTTTGTGTAACACTTGTTTATTATATACGCGGGTTATTCGGAAAGGCCGGGTTTATACCCATTCTGAATAACCGATTCGACGATAAATCGAAGATGAAGACGGCGGTTGAAGACCGGAGGTCTTCACATCGTTTGGATGATTATTTATGATCTTGATTGGGCTGCACACCCAAGAGAAGGGAATCAGTTGGTGATCGTCCAGACGTACTGGGAGAACGATGGATATGCGAGGAATAAGGTTCCTCCGGTTTCGTTCAGACCCAGAACGAACTTGTAAATGGACTGTGTGTCTGACATTGGATTTTATTCTATGTGATTGATTTCTATTAAATATATATATATGTATGTCGACGGAGAATTTATTCTCTTGCTTAACGCCCTTCTCTGAGACGTACGAGCTTAGTGGTTATATATTGATAGATATCAGTCGCATGGCATGAATTGCCTGTGTGGCATGCCTAAATGGCAAATGATCAAGGCTTTTGTTGAAAAGCAAAGTCTTGTGGTTGATGATCAAAGCATGGCCTATGTGGCACAGATTTGTGTATAGCGTTAATTCGCAAGCCTCACACCTCAGTATGAGTCAAAAACGGGATAGTGACTGCAGGGAGAGCACGACGTTTCTTTCTAGCTATGGGTGATGTCAGTGACCTACCAGCCCTAACATTTATATACTTTTTACCTGTGTGGTTGTTGGATGCGAGGCGCCTCGGATATAGGTCCTATAGGACCGGGAAACGTGTGTTCAGGAATAACTAATCCTTAAAAGTAAGAGAGGACCGGTCCTGAAGATCCAGGATCGCTGTGTGTGGTCCTGGGACATTTGCTAGAGTGTCTCGAATGGAGAGGAGCTTTCCCTTTGCCTCGACTCATGATGGAAATCCAATTTCCAATACGTGACATTTCGGTTTTATTTGTAGAGCCTAGTATTGGCGACATAGTAGCATGGGATGTTATGCGTCTAGGATTGATACATTTATATTTGAAGTTGTTTTGACACTATACACTTATAATAGTATCAAATGATTTGTTTTAAACGTATCAAGCATTATTTGGCTATTATAAGGGAAAACCCTATCCTCCGGCTTGCGTTGCATTGTGTGATGGGACCTGGGTCTTATAATAGCTTCATTTTTCCAAAAGGCATTGCGTTGTTTATTCTATGCACTAGTATTCTTAGGAGGAAACCCGTTCTGTGTTATATGACGTAGTCCCTTGAATTACTCTCTTTTAAAGTAAAGTTTTAAATAACTGTTTTAGTTCTCACACCAGTCACATGACTGACCTGGAGTTTATTGTTTTAACCTAAACTCTGGGTGCCCTTATTTTCGACACGGGCAACTAGTAGTTTTGGTTTTGCAGATTTATATTCATAGGATCCTGGTTTACAGCTGGAATGATATTCGGAAAGCTCTGTATCCGTATATCTCCTTTCAGTTGCGTTTTGTGTTATTTTTCCACTGCTATGTATTTAAATGTAATTTAAATCTCTGATATTTCTCAATGTGTAATATTTATTCATACTCTATGATATTCTTGTATTCTAATGGAATTGTTGTAATAAACAATGAAATGTTCTTCTGTTTGTGTTCTGATTTGTCGTGTCTTCAAAACAATCAAGGGTTTCAAACGATCTTGGTCGGTTTAGCGATCGATTCGGATCGAGCGAAATTCCCAATTGTTACAATGTATTCGTGGACTGGTCATTATAACTGCCCAGATATATTGCGATACTTTGATGATGTAAGTATTTATAAATGTTCTTTATAAAGGATTATTTCTATATTATATGTTATTCCACTGCGATGTGAGACTCTTTATGGTGTTGGTTCTTCTTTTTACTCTTTTATTCTTAACATTATTTTTTATCTTCTTCTTACCCTCTAATTTCTTTCA
The DNA here is from genome assembly GCA_030737875.1 of Allium sativum. Lineage (NCBI taxonomy): Eukaryota > Viridiplantae > Streptophyta > Magnoliopsida > Asparagales > Amaryllidaceae > Allium > Allium sativum. The sequence continues at coordinate 524,966,654 of CM060926.1, forward strand.
TTGGCATCTGGGTTTCCAGTTCATTTTGGGTTGGACTTGGGTTGTCTGGTCAGCTCAAAAGGTACCAGAAATTTGGGTCGCTACAAAAGGATCCTTATGTGTTTTATCATAACGAATTGCAATTTATAATCAAATAATGAATGTTAATGAAAAGTTGTGCTTTCCAAATGCTTGTGTGAGGAAAATAAAGTATGAAGTACCAATATTGATTAGAAATCAATATTTGAGGTGCCAAAATATTTTTATGATGGTTCGTGTATTTATTTAGTTTTAACAATAGATTTTGTACAATCCTAGTCGTTAAAAAGTATAAATTTTTCATAGGGATTTTTATCCATAAGGACAAACTTAACAAAAAAAAATTTTCATAAGGACAAGAGGCTAAAACATTAACCACAAGGGCACTTTTTTAGTGTAAAGGGAGGAATTCAGGGACCCGCTATCGTTTCATAGTTTACGCTAAAGTTTGTTCTTATGGTTAAATTTTTTGCCCTTTGTCCTTATGGATATTTTTTGTTAATTTTGTCCTTCACGGTATTTTCTTGTTTTTTTGCACAAATTAAAATATATTGTGTAACTACTAGTTAGATAGTAATATTTGAAACTAGAAATATATTTTTTATAAACTTTGGAGTTTGTTTTGGTAAAAGAATGTAAATTGTATAAATTTTAACAAGTTGATAGTATAAAATGAACATTAATGCAAAGATGATTTTTTGGTTATAATTTATAATAAAAGGTATTAAATTTGTTTAAAATGACTTAAAACAAGTTTGTACAAATTTTATAAGAGTGAAACAATGTTAAGTTTAAGCATCTATTATAGACATTGTTAAATTTGTGAAGACTGAACTAAAACAAGTGTTAACATAAGTTAAAGTTAGCATAATAACTGAATATAGACCTAAACTAATTGTACTTAACTAATTGGGCTAAAATAATTCTTATTAACAAAATAATTAGACGAGAAGGGTTGAAATAAAACATGAGTTACCGTGCATAACTTTCTCTGAGAAAACGTCTCCTTCTTCGTCTCTAGCTTTTTACAAAAAGAAGGAATTCACCATTTCCTCTCAAAAGGTTCAAAATAAAACTTTAATCTCAAGTTAAAATAGAAGAGAACTTGTTATTCAAAATTGTTACAGGTAATCTCAGCAAGAATCAAGAATTAATTTCATCGAATCTTTATTTCGTTATTGTATCTTATATTTTTTTAGCTTGCATGTTACAGTAAGCTACTCTATAGGTGTTGCAAAGCCTTCTCAAGTCAAAAAGTCGCCATCTTGACTTCAAATGAAACGACCCGAACTACCCCGTGAAGCAAAGCCCGGATTGCTTTGAGAACGAGCCATATCGGAACACAAACAGAGGAACATTACATTGCTTATTACAACAATTTCATCAGAATACAAGAATATACAGAGTATGAATTACATATTACACATTTACTAAATATCAGAGATTTAAATACATTACTGCAACGGAAAAATAATACAAAACGAAACTGAAAGGAATATACAGATACAGAGCTTTCCGAATATCATTCCAGCTGTAAACCAGGATCCTGTGAATATAAATCTGCAAAACCCAACTACTAGCTGCCCGTGTGGAAAATAAGGGCACCCAGAGTTTAGGTTAAAATAATAAACTCCAGGTCAGTCATGTTACTGGTGTGAGAACTAAAACAGTTATTTAAAACTTTACTTCAAAATCATATATATCAAGGGACCACGCCGTATAACACGGAACGGGTTTCCTCCCAAGAATACCAGTGCATAAAACAAAACAGCGCAATGCTTTTTGGAAAAATGAACCTATTATAAGACCCAGGTCCTATCACACAATGCAACGCAAGCCGGGGGATACAGTTTTCCCTTATAATAACCAAACATGTTTGATACGTTAAAAAAAAAATCATTTGATACTATTATAAGTGCATAGTGTATAATGTCAAAACAATTTCAATCATAAGTATCAATCATAGACAGCATAAGTGCCCCATACCACTATGTCGCCATATGTAGGTTTACAATCAAAACCGCAAATGTCATGTATTGGAAGTTGGATTTCCATCTGTGAACCAAGGCAAGAGATCGTCCTTACCACTTCAAGACAATCTAGCCTATCATGTCTCAGGATCCAGACTCAGGTGGGCCCTTGGATCGTCAGGGCCGGTCCACTCGATGTGGATTAAAATGCCTGAACACTGCGTTTCCCCACCCTATGGGGCGTAAATGAACTAAATGACTCCATCGGTCCCGGATCGACCGATATAACCGAGGATCCTCCTATCCATCATCCGCATAAGTAAAATGTCAGGCGTGCAAAACGCAGACACCACTCCTAGCTAGAAAGAAACGCATGCCCTCCTTGTGGTCCTCTCCCGTTTCTGGTCCACACCGGGGTGTGAGGCCCGCGAATTAACGCTACACAAAGCTACGCCACAAAGGTCGTGCTTTGATCATCAACCTCAAGACTCTGCTTTTCAACAGAAGCCTGGATCATTTGCATCTCAGCATGCCACACAGGCAATTCATGCCATGCGACTGATATCTATCGATATATAACATCTGAGCTCGTACGTCTCAGATAAGGGCGTTAAGCAAGAGAATAAATTCTCCACCTCCAAACAGATATATATTTAATAGAAATCAATCAACACAGAATAAAATCCAATGTCAAACACACATCCATTTACAAGTCCATTCTGGGTCTGAACGGAACCAGAGGACCTTATTCCTCGCATATCCATCAATCTCCAAGTACGTATAGACGATCACCAACTGATTCCCTGCTCTTGGGTGTACAGCCCAATCAAGATCATCAGTAATTATCCAAACGATGTGAAGACCTCCGGTCTTCAACCACCGTCTTCATCGTCGACTTCTCGTCGATTCAGTTATTCAGAATGGGATAAACCCGGACTTTTCGAATAGCTCGCGTATATAATAAACAAGTGTAATAAAAACACAACATATGCATTATTCCAATCTAGAGTATTCCTTTATTCAAATATTCTTATATTTTGGGAAAGGTTCCCATAAATTTTATCAAAGATAAATTCTTTAAATTTATCATTTAATCTTCTTTTGAATATCAATTCAAGCCAAATTACGGTTTATCCAAACTAGTCGGGATAAGCGAACCTTATCGAAGTAATCATTTGTTAAATTTCCCAACCCCAACCTATTCATCCCATGAAGTAAAACTGGTAATACTTCATATCTAACACCATGGTGTTATCGATAAATTTAATTACCATTTCATGTTCAAATCAAATTAAAGATTTAACTATCGCCTGGAGCAAAACTGGTGATACTCCATTCTCGATCATTTCAATCTAATTAAAGATTTATTAAAACTCCACTTGGTTTTAATCTTCCCAAAAATCAATATCAATGATTGTTTAACCTGGGAAATCATATCCTGTCTTTTACTGGGTTAAAGAACCAATGTCATTTAAAACACGGTTCACGATAAACCCAAAATCACATTCTATTCCATCAGCCTTTAACCGTAAATTAGCAAGTGAACAATTCCCTAAGTAATAACCCCGATGGCCGAGACCAACATCAGACAAATACCCAGGAAACCATTCAACTTAACTAATCTCCAGTTAGTTTCTGATTTTCTTAACTCCGTTGGTTCTAAGAACAGTATTGTTAAAGATACCATTGACGACAACCCAAAATCACATTCCATTAACGATGGAATATTCATGGAAAACAAATCGCTATATATAATCAATATAAACTTCCATATTCGACTAATAACATAAATGGAATAACGGCAAAGCCTTTTAAATTCCATATATATTAGCAGTCCTCATCCATAGAAGTTCACTTCGATTATTACCAAATCGTATTCCATTCCATTCCAATTTATTTTATTAAATTGGAAAACTTTACTTTGGAAAATCTCCTTTAAATCTTAATAAAAGATTTGTAAATTCCAAATCACATTTCACTGCAAATCGGGATAAAGAACAAATGTCATTAAAACACATTTCACAACAAACCCAATTCACATTCCATTAATTATCGAGTTAAAGAACAAATGTTATATAAAACACTGTTCACGATTAACCCAAAAATCAATTCCAATTCAATTCCAATTAAATATTATTTAGTTGATATACTTCATTAAATCTAAATAAAAAGATTTAACCTTTTTCTCAACTGGGTTTAAGAACAGTGTTAATGGAGACACCATTCACGACAAACCCAAATCCCATTTGATATTAAATACAAGGCTCTGAATAGAAAATATATCGGCTTACATTCAATATCAAATTCTACGACCAACAAATATCGTGTTGGAAATAACGATATAAATATATCTTTCAAATTTCCATAACAATATCTGTATAATCACGAAATCCAACATCGAAATATTCCAAAGACAATTTCGATTCAAATCCATTTCCACTTTATATATTGGAAATTCTGGTTATTTTCAAAACCATTTCAAATCCAATTTATTTATTTTAAAAAGTAATGGATTATAATTCTAGTTCAAAACTAGTTCATTTCGATAAAAAATTTATTTTTATCTTTTCAAATATGGAATTTTTCATTCCATTTCTTTCTAAATCATTTCTTATGATTTTACACTAATTATTGATATTTTTAATAATTTTATCCAGGCCCGTATAGTCGATTTCCATCAACGACCATCGAATTGCACTTACAGTGACCTTTCCCAAATTTGATTTGGACATAATTCCAAATCCAACCGTTAGATTTCTAATTTCTTGTGTTCATTAGAAAGCTCTTTTCGATACGAACCTAACGGTTCCGGTTTTAGGAGAATCCGATGGTCGGATCTCCCGTAATGTCCGTTCGAAGTCAATGGTCGAAATTCGTGAACTGTCTCAGCGCGGCGTGTTCTATTTGGGCCATTATATATAATATATATTTCATCGATTTCCTTTTAAAACGTATTTTATAAACCGTTTAAATTCGTTTTCAAAACGATTTCAACTTCATATTCAATTTCTAATCATAATTGAATATTCCATATCATCAATATATAAATGATAATATTTTCAAAACATTAGATTTTGAAATCAATTCCTCTTCAATATTCATTATAAAAATGAATAAAATCGATATAAATATCGCTCACGTCCAATTGGCGTCAATCTAATCAACATGGCTTTATATATTTAAATATATTCGTGTCCATCCCAAATAGAACATCAAAATCATATTTTGACTCATTTCTGAATATTGTTTGAAAATATTCGTTATTTTAAAATAATCGTTATTTTAAAATATTCATTCTTTCTGAACTGGAATCAGACACAGCCAATTACCATATAATTTCATTATATGGATTTCACACAACAAACGTGTATAACAACAATGAACACAACAATCCATCATCCAGAGTGCATCCTACACTGTATAAGCATTAAATATAAATATTTAACGCTTATAACAGTCTGTCAATCAATCGATCGACATACAACTAATTATTGGGATTAGTGCATGTCCAATTTCATCCCAATACCCATGTGGGGTTTCAAACAATCAAAAACATATGTTTTATTTGTGCAGTTGGGCGATGTGTAAAATTTATTGTCCCAATCAATATCTGTCAAATGTGTGTACATAAACAAATCGTCCGATTTTTTTATAAATATTTATTTATTTTATATAGACGTTAAAAATTATATTTTTAACTATAAAATATTTTATTTCATTTCACATCACACAATTGGATTCACAACACATCAATCAAACAAACAAGTCATCCATGGTCTATGGACGACGGGTGTCGGCTGCTGCTAAGCACCGTCTGCATCCTAGTATATATTTCAAAATAGACAAGTATAATAAAAGTGAGGAGTTCTCACCTTTTGGTTCCACTCCGTCATTCTCTATTTCTGAACGGTTCGGATATTCCCCGAATTCCAATGCGACCTTTTCCCGCTGTTCATATATAAAAATCACATTTTTATCGCTTCACTCAAATAAATAAAAATCAATTTTTATTTCTTCTTCATATTTTTTTTCAACGCTTCTTTCTATATAAAAAATTATATTTTTATGTTCTACTTCTTATATAAAGATCGAATTTATTTTTTCGCTACTTCAAAATGAGAATCTAATTTTCTACTATTAAAAATCAAACCCTTATACTTTAACCTTACATGTAAAAATCAAATTTTTATCGTTACCATACACATATAAAAATCACATTTTTATATCCTCACTTCATATATAAAAATCGTATACTTATCCTATCGCAACATATATAAAAATCCAATTTTTATTATCTATATAATATAAAAATCATATTTTTATTATTCCTATAATATAAAAATCATATTTTTATTATCTCTATAATATAAAAATCATATTTTTAATCTAATCAAAATCATAGCTTTAACCCTAAGAAAAATCAGATTTTTTTTGATATAAATAGAAATCATAATAAAACTCACGGTATTTGAGCGGAGGAGGGTTGCCAAGGTCTGGTGGTTGGCGCTGCAGCCTGAGGATGTGGCGCAGGGGCCCACATTAGCCAAAGGCGACGCTACAGTGATGGCAGTGGCTCTAAATCAGTTTGGGGGTTTGAGGTTACGGGTTTTCAACGGAGAAGAGGGGTGGGGGCTTGGTGGTGGTCGGAGAAGGAGGGGTGAGGCGCGCGGTCATCGGAGGTGGGCGGGTGGCGTTGGGCGGAGGAGGATGGAGGGAGCAGCGGAATGAAATTGACGAGAGTTTTTTTTTTCTGAACGGGGAAAGTGGCTGGATCGAAGAAAATGAAAGGAAGGGAGGGGGTTGTGAAAAAAGGGAAGGGTATAATATATATTTATTTATTTTCTTTTAAAAAGTTGACTTTTCCTTCGAACCCAAATCGCACCCAATGACTGTCGCCCCTAGCTAACTACCCCTATTTCGTACACAATGGGATGAGTCCTATAAGCCAATTCGGCCATTACAATCAGTTTTTGTTAAAATTACAATATAAATCTATATATTGATTTTGAACGCACATTTCAATTTACCGGGGCCACATAAGGACTCTAAAAATTCTAGAAAAATTATTTCTACCTTCGTATTGACTATACGGTTCTAACAAAACTAATTTCGTCAAATTCCGAGACCTTTTGAAAAATGGCCATTTCTGGTCGATCGAAATTGACAGAAACTGTCAAAACACATTTTCTTTCGCCACGCTCACATATTGCTTCAGAAAATTATGAATTTTGAAATCTAGCAATAACTTGAAATCCCGGATCCAACAAAAGTGGTTTCGTCGAAAATAGAGGTTGTTTGCAAAATTCCCATTTTTAAGGGCCAAAATTCCATAGCGACTCTTCTGAATTTTCAATTGGACATAACTTTTTATCCTCGCTATGAAATTTCAATTTTTTGGATTCATTGGAAAGATAATTTCAAATAGATTCTAATATTTTGGGTTTTGATAAAATCCGGTTTATTTTGAATCTTGTGCATTCATTTGAAATTTGAAATCGAATTTTCGAACTACCGTGCCATTTTCAATTCCTTTTATAATTAAAATAAAATATTTATATTCTAACGTCAATTCAAATAAATATATACGTTCTATTTCTATTCAAAATAGATTTCTCGTTATTATTCTTTAAAATAATTCATTTTAAATATTCAAAATTCACTAAAATTGCCAAAATAAAAATTTTAAATTGGTTTGGATTTCCGGGTTATTACAATCTCCTCCACTTAAAACTTTTCGTCCCCGAAAAGGAACGAAGCTGAAAGTTGTTTAACTAATCAACTCAACTTTCATTATTTTCATTATAGCTCAAGTTCTTCAACTTTTCAGTTTCTAAGAACTTTTCAAATTTTTCAAAAATTTGGCCTACACCCTAAATTTTCGAAAAATTTCGCCATAACCTCCCCTGCACGGGAGCACCGGGAAAATCTCGAAAATGTCTTACAGGCCTTTCCAACCCAAAAATAAAAAGAAACAGCCAAGCGGCTAGCCAATCGGCTCATAAAATCATCCAAAACCCAAGAAATACAATAAACATGTACCTATTTGTCGGGCAAACAATTTTATTCTTCTTCTCTAGCCTCCTTGCTATGACCTGTTCACACATATATATATGTACATGCATGCATTTCCAAACAATTTTCAATTCAGTTCAACATTCGATACAAATTGGTTAAATGGTTCAAATTTTAACTAATCAACCAATAAACAAACAAAACAACCAGCAATCGATTAGTTGATTAACGTTTCAAATTCATAATTTTGATACATAGTCAAAATCACATTTTTGGTGCCAAATCACAACAATAAGACCTATCTATTTTTGGTTCTCATACTAGTCTAATGGAAATATATAAACATCACACCTTCGAAACTCGAACATAAATTCTGATGATGTAGCTACAATCGTCAAAATCATCTCCGGGCGACTAGAGTGTGACTCCATATCTATCCAGTATATTAAAATTTCAAATACACATGGATCAGATGTATACGCAAAATCTTTATATACTTGATTGTCCAAATCAATATAAAAATAATATTCAAATACGAATAATTGGTTTAAATTTTCAAAACCAAAAATTGTTTTCAATTTAAAAATATACTCTTCTGACTCATTCTAGGATACTATTGATCCTATCTCTAACAAGTCATTCTCATTGGATATTACTAATCCAATCTCTGATGAATTCTTTCGTATGGTTCTAACGTGTCTTGTTCTCCAAGCTTTGTAAAACAAAGCTCTGATACCACAATGAAACGACCCGAACTTCCCCGTGAAGGAAAGCCCGGATTGCTTTGAGAACGAGCCACATCGGAACACAAACAGAGGAACATTACATTGCTTATTACAACAATTTCATCGGAATACAAGAATATACAGAGTATGAATTACATATTACACATTTACTAAATATCAGAGATTTAAATACATCACTGCAACGGAAAAATAATACAAAACACAACTGAAAGGAATATACTGATACAGAGCTTTCCGAATATCATTCCAGCTGTAAACCAGGATCCTGTGAATATAAATTTGCAAAACCCAACTACTAGCTGCCCGTGTGGAAAATAAGGGCACCCAGAATTTAGGTTAAAACAATAAAATTCAAATCAGTCATGTGACTGGTGTGAGAACTAAAACAGTTATTTAAAACTTTACTTCAAATTCAAATATATCACGGGACCACGCCGTATAACACGGAACGGGTTTCCTCCCAAGAATACCAGTGCATAAAACAAAATAGCGCAATGCTTTTTGGAAAAATGAAGCTATTTTAAGACCCAGGTCCTATCACACAATGCAACGCAAACCGGGGGATAGAGTTTTCCCTTATAATAGCCAAACATGCTTGATACATTAAAACAAATCATTTGATACTATTATAAGTGCATAGTGTATAATGTCAAAACAATTTCAATCATAAGTATCAATCATAGACGACATAAGTGCCCCATACCACTATGTCACCATATATAGGTTTACAATCAAAACCGCAAATGTCACTTATTGGATATTGGATTTCCATCTGTGAACCAAGGCAAGGGATCGTCCTTACCACTTCGAGACAATCTAGCCTACCATGCCTCAGGACCCAGACTCAGGTGGGCCCTTGGATCGTCAGGGCTGGTCCACTTGATGTGGTTTAAAATACCTGAACACTGCGTTTCCCCACCCTAAGGGGCATAAATGAGCCAAATGACTCCATCGGTCCCGGATCGAATGATATAACTGAGGCGCCTCCTACCCATCATCCACATAAGTTAAATGTCAGGACGTGAAAAATGCTGACACCACTCCTAGCTCAAAAGAAACGCATGCCCTCCCCGAGGTCCTCTCCCGTTTCTGGTTCACACCGGGGTGTGAGGCTCGCGAATTAACGCTACACAAAGCTACGCCACAAAGGTCGTGCTTTGATCATCAACCAAAAGACTCAGCTTTTCAACAGAAGCCTTGATCATTTGCATCTCAACATGCCATACAGGCAATTCATGCCACGCGACTGATATCTATCGATATATAACATCTGAGCTCGTACGTCTCAGAGAAGGGCGTTAAGTAAGAGAATAAATTCTCTGCTGCCAAACAGATATATATTTGATAGAAATCAATCAACACAGAATAAAATCCAATGTCAGACACACATCCATTTACACGTCCATTCTAGGTCTGAACGGAACCGGAGGAACCTTATTCCTCGCATATCCATCGATCTCCAAGTATGTATGGACGATCACCAACTGATTCCCTCCTCTTGGGTGTACAACACAATCAAGATCATCAGTAATTATCCAAATGATGTGAAGACCTCCAGTCTTCAACCACTGTCTTCATTGTCGACTTCTCGTCGATTCAGTTATTCAAAACGGGATAAACCCCCCGGTCTTTCCGAATAGCTCGCGTATATAATAAAAAAGTGTTATAAAAACACAACATACGCCTTATTCCAATCCAGAATATTCCTTTATTCAAATATTCTTATATTTTGGGAAAGGTTTCCATTAATTTTATCAAAGATAAATTCTATAAATTTATCATTTAATCTTCTTTTGAATATCAATTCAAACCAAATTACGGTTTATCCAAACTAGTCGGGATTAGTGAACCTTACCGAAGTAATCATTTGTTAAATTTCCCAGTCCCAACCTATTCATCCCATGAAGTAAAACTGGTAATACTTCATATCTAACACCACAGTGTTATCGGTAATTTCAATTACCATTTCACGTTCAAATCTAATAAAAGATTTAACTATCGCCCAGAGCAAAACTGGTGATACCCCATTCTCGATCATTTCAATCTAATTAAAGATTCATTAAAACTCCACTTGGTTTTAATCTTCCCAAAAATTAATATCAATGATTGTTTAACCTGGGAAATCATATCCTGTCAATTTCTGGGTTAAAGAACCAATGTCATTTAAAAGATGGTTCCCGAGAAACCCAAAATCACATTCTATTCCATCAGCCTTTAACCATAAATTAGCAAGTGAACAATTCCCTAAGTAATAACCCCGAAGGCTGAGACCAACATCAGGTCAATACCCAGGAAACCATTCAACTTAACTAATCTCCAGTTAGTTTCTGGTTTTCTTAACTCCGTTGGGTCTAAGAACAATATTATTAAAGATACCATTCACGACAACCCAAAATCACATTCCATTAACGATGGAATCTTCATGGAAAATAAATCGATATATATAATCGATATAAACTTCCATATCCGACTAACAATATGAATGGAATAACAGCAAAGCCTTTTAAATTCCATATATATTAACAGTCCTCATCCACAGAAATTCGCTTCGGCTATTACCAAATTGAATTCCATTCCATTCCAATTTATTTTATTAAATTAGAAAACTTTACTTTGGAAAATCTCCTTTAAATATTAACAAAAGATTTATAAATTCCAAATCACATTTCACTGCAAATCGGGTTAAAGAACGAATGTCATTAAAAAACAGTTCACAACAAACCCAATTCACATTCCATTAATTATTGAGTTAAAGAACAAATGTTATTTAAAACACCGTTCACGATAAACCCAAAAATCAATTCCAATTCAATTCCAATTAAATATTATTTAATTGATATGCTTCATTAAATCTAAATAAAAAGATTTAACCTTTTTCTCAACTGGGTTTAAGAACAGTGTTAATGAAGATACCATTCACGACAAACCCAAATCCCATTTGATATTAAATACTAGGCTCTAAATAGAAAATATATTGGCTTATATTCAATATTGAATTCTACGACCAACAAATATCGTGTTCGAAATAACGATATAAATATATCTTTCAAATTTCCATCACAATATCTGTATAATCACGAAATCCAACATCGAAATATTCCGAAAACAATTTTGATTCAAATCCATTTCCACTTTATATATTGGAAATTCTGGTTATTTTCAAAACCATTTCAAATCCAATTTATTTATTTTAAAAATAAATGGATAATAATTCTAGTTCAAAACCAGTTCATTTCAATAAAAATCTATTTTTTTTCAAATATGGAATTTTTCATCCCATTTCTTTCCAGATCATTTCTTATGATTTTACACTAATTATTGATATTTTTAATAATTTTATCCAGGCCCGTACAGTCGATTTCCATCAACAGCCATCGAACTGCACTTACAGGGACCTTTTCCAAATTTGATTTGGTCCAAATCCAACCGTTAGATTTCTAATTTCTTGTATTCGTTAGAAAACTATTTTCGATACGAACCCAACGGTTCTGGTATTGGGAGAATCCGACAGTCGGATCTCCCGTAATGTCCGTTCGAAGTCAATGGTCGAAATTCGTGAACTATCGCAGCGTGGCGCGTTCTATTCAAGCCATTATATATGAATATATATATATAATATATTTCGTCGATTTCCTTTTAAAGAGTATTTTTTAAATCATTTTAAATTTGTTTTCAAAATGATTTCAACTTCATATTCAATTTCTAATCAAAATTGAATATTCCATATCATCGATATATAAATGATAATATTTTCAAAACATTAGATTTTGAAATCAATTCTTCTTCGATATTCATTATAAAAATGAATAAAATCGATATAAATATCGGTCACGTCAAAATGGCATCAATCTAATCAACACGGCTTTATATATTTAAATATATTCGTGTCCATCCCAAATTGGACATCAAAATCATATTTTGATTCTTTTCTGAATATTGTTTGAAAATATTCGTTATTTTAAAATATTAGTTATTTTAAAATATTCATTCTTTCTGAACTGGAATTAGACACAGTCAATTACCATATAATTTGATTATATGGATTTCACACAACAAATGTGTATAACAACAATGAAAACAACAATCTATCATTCAGAGTGCATCCTACACTGTATAAGCATCAAATATAAATATTTAACGCTTATAACAGCCTGTCAATCAATCGATCGACATACAACTAATTATTGGGATTAGCATATGTCCAATTTCATCCCAATACCAATGTGAGGTTTCAAACAATCAAACATGTTTTATTTGTGCAGTTGGGCGATGTGTAAAATTTATCGTGCCAATCAATATCAGTCAAATGTGTGTACATAAACAAATCATCCGATTTGTTTATAAATATTTATTTATTTTATATACACGTTAAAAATTATATTTTTAACTATAAAATATTTTATTTCATTTCACATCACACAATCAGTTTCACAACACATCAATCAAACAAACAAGTCATCCATGGTCTGTGGACGACGGGTGTCAGGTGCTGCTAAGCACTGTCTGCATCCTAGTATATATTTCAAACTAGACAAATAAAATAAAAGTGAGTAGTTCTCACCTTTGGGTTCCACTCTGTCATTCTCTATTTCTGAACGGTTCGGATATTCCCCGAATTCCAATGGGACCTTCTCGCACTGTTCATATATAAAAATCACATTTTTATCGCTTCATTCAAATAAATAAAAATCACATTTTTATTTCTTCTTCATATTTTTTTAACGCTTCTTTCTATATAAAAAGTTATATTTTTATATTCTACTTCTTGTATAAAGATCGAATTTTTATTTTCGCAACTTCAAAATGAGAATCTATTTTTCTACAATTAAAAATCAAATCCTTATACTTTAACCATACATGTAAAAATCAAATTTTTATCGTTACCATACATATATAAAAATCACATTTTTATATCCTCACTTCATATATAAAAATCGTATACTTATCCTATCGCTACATATATAAAAATTCAATTTTCATTATCTATATAATATAAAAATCATATTTTTATTGTTCCTACAATACAAAAATCGTATTTTTATTATCTCTATAATATAAAAATCATATTTTTAATCTAATCAAAATCATAGCTTTAACCCTAAGAAAAATCTTTTTTTTTTGATATAAATAGAAATCATAATAAAACTCATGGTATTTGAGCGGAGGAGGGTTGCCGAGGTCTGGTGGTCGGCGCTGCAGCCTGAGGAGGTGGCGCAGGGGGCCACATTGGCCAAAGGCGGCGCTACAGTGATGGCGGTGGATCTAAATCGGTTTGGGGTATGAGGTTACGGGTTTTCAATGGAGAAGAGGGGTGAGGGCTTGGTGGCGGCCGGAGAAGGAGGGGGAGGCGCGCGGTTATCGGAGGTGGGCGGGTGGCGTTGGGTGGAGGAGGATGGAAGGAGCAACGGATTGAAATCGACGAGGGGTTTTTTTTCTGAAAGGGGAAAGTGGCTGGATCGAAGAAAATGAAAGGAGGGGGGGTTAGTGAATAAAGGGGAAGAATATAATATTTATTTATTTTCTTTTCTTTTAAAAAGTTGACTTTTCCTTCGAACCCCAAATCGCACCCAATGACTGTCGCCCCAAGCTAGTTACCCCTATTTCGAACACAATGGGATGTGTCCCGAAAGCAAATTCGGCCATTACAACCAGTTTTCGTTAAAATTACAATATAAATCTATATATAGATTTTGAACGCACATTTCAGTTTACCGAGGCCACATACGGACTCTAAAAATTCCAGAAAAATTATTTCTACCTTCGTATTGACTATACGGTTCTAACAATACTAATTTCGTCAAATTCCGAGACCGTTTGAAATATGGCCATTTTCTGGTCGATCGAAATTGACAGAAACTGTCAAAACACGTTTTCTTTCGCCACGCTCACATATTGCTTAAGAAAATTATGAATTTTGAAACCTAGGAATAACTTGACATCCCGGATCCAACAAAAGTGGTTTCGTCAAAAACAGAGGTCGTTTGCAAAATTTCCATTTTTAAGGGCCAAAATTCCATAGCGACTCTTCTGAATTTTCAATTGGACATAACTTTTTATCCCCGCTATGAAATTTCAATTTTTTGGATTCGTTGGAAAGATGTATACGCAAAATCTTTATATGCTTGATTGTCCAAATCAATATAAAAATAATATTCAAATACGAATAATTGCTTTAAATTTTCAAAACCAAAAATTGTTTTCAATTTAAAAATATACTCTTCCGACACATTCTAGGATACTACTGATCCTATCACTAATGAGTCATTCTCATTGGATATTACTAATCCAATCTCTGATGAATATTTTCGTATGGTTCTAACGTGTCTTGTTCTCCAAGCTTTGTACGCCAAAGCTTTGATACCACAATGAAACGACCCGAACTTCCCTGTGAAGGAAAGCCCGGATTGCTTTGAGAACGAGCCACATCGGAACACAAACAGAGGAGCATTACATTGCTTATTACAACAATTTTATCAGAATAAAAGAATATACAGAGTATGAATTACATATTACACATTTACTAAATATCAGAGATTTAAATACATTACTGCAACGGAAAAATAGTACAAAACACAACTGAAAGGAATATACTGATACAGAGCTTTCCGAATATCATTCCAGCTGTAAACCAGAATCCTGTGAATATAAATCTGCAAAACCCAACCAGTAGCTACCCGTGTGGAAAATAAGGGCACCCAGAGTTTAGGTTAAAACAATAAACTCCCGGTCAGTCATGTGACTGGTGTGAGAACTAAAACAGTTATTTAAAACTTTACTTCAAAATAAGATATATCAAGGGACCACGTCGTATAACACGGAACGGGTTTCCTCCCAAGAATACCAGTGCATAAAACAAAACAGCGCAATGCTTTTTGGAAAAATGAAGCTATTATAAGACCTAGGTCCTATCACACAATGCAACGCAAGCCGGGGGATAGGGTTTTCCCTTATAATAGCCAAACATGCCTGATACATTAAAACAAATCATTTGATACTATTATAAGTGCATAGTGTATAATGTCAAAACAATTTCAATCATAAGTATCAATCATAGACGGCATAAGTGCCCCATACCACTATGTCGCCATATATAGGTTCACAATCAAAACCGCAAATGTCACTTATTGGAAATTGGATTTCCATCTGTAAACCAAGGCAAGGGATCGTCCTTACCGCTTCGAGACAATCTAGCCTACCATGCCTCAGGACCCAGACTCAGGTGGGCCCTTGGATCGTTAGGGCTGGTCCACTCGATGTGGAATAAAATGCCTGAACAATGCGTTTCCCCACCCTAAGGGGCATAAATGAGCCAAATGACTCCATCGGTCCCGGATCGAATGATATAACCAAGGCGCCTCCTATCCATCATCTACATAAGTAAAATGTCAGGACGTGCAAAATACTGACACCACTCCTAGCTCAAAAGAAACGCATGCCCTCTCTGAGGTCCTCTCCCGTTTCTAGTCCACACCGGGGTGTGTGGCTCGCAAATTAACGCTACACAAAGCTACGCCAAAAAGGCCGTGCTTTGATCATCAACCAAAAGACTCTGCTTTTCAACAGAAGTCTGGATCATTTGCAACTCAGCATGCCACACAGGCAATTCATGCCATGAGACTGATATCTATCGATATATAACCTCTGAGCTCGTACGTCTCAGAGAAGGGCGTTAAGCAAGTGAATAAATTCTCCTCCGCCAAACAAATATATATTTGATAGAAATCAATCAACACAGAATAAAATCCAATGTCAGACACAAATCCATTTACAAGTCCGTTCTGGATCTGAACGGAACCGGAGGAACCTTATTCCTCGCATATCCATCGATCTCCAAGTACGTCTGGACGATCACCAACTGATTCCCTCCTCTTGGGTGTACAGTCCAATCAAGATCATCACTAATTATCCAAACGATGTAAAGACCTCCGGTCTTCAACCACCGTCTTCATCGTCGATTTCTTGTCGATTCAGTTATTCAGAATGGGATAAACCCGGTCTTTCCGAATAGCTCGCGTATATAATAAACAAGTGTTATAAAAAAACAACATACGCCTTATTCCAATCCAGAATATTCCTTTATTCTAATATTCTTATATTTTGGAAAGGTTCCCATTAATTTTATCAAAGATAAATTCTTTAAATTTATCATTTAATCTTCTTTTGAATATCAATTCAAACCAAATTATGGTTTATCCAAACTAGTCGGGATTAGTGAACCTTACCGAAGTAATCATTTGTTAAATTTCCCAACCCCAACCTATTCATCCCATGAAGTAAAACTGGTAATACTTCATATCTATAACCACGGTGTTATTAGTAAACTCAATTACCATTTCAGTTCAAATCTAATTAAAGATTTAACTAACGCCCAGAGCAAAACTGGTGACACTCCATTCTCGATCATTTCAATCTAATTAAAGATTCATTAAAACTCCACTTGGTTTTAATCTTCCCAAAAATAAATATTAATGATTGTTTAACTTGGGAAAAATATCCTGTCTATTACTGGGTTAAAGAACCAATGTCATTTAAAACACGGTTCACGATAAACCCAAAATCACATTCTATTCCATCAGCCTTCAACTGTAAATTAGCAAGTGAACAATTCCCTAAGTAATAACCCCGAAGGCTGAGACCAACATCAGATCAATACCCAGGAAACCATTCAACTTAACTAATCTCCAGTTAGCTTCTAATTTTCTTAACTCCGTTGGGTCTAAGAACAGTATTATTAAAGATACCATTCACGACAACCCAAAATTATATTCCATTAACGATGGAATCTTCATGGAAAACAAATCGATATATATATATATATAATCGATATAAACTTCAATATCCGACTAACAATATAAATGGAATAATGGCAAAACCTTTTAAATTCCATATATATTAGCGGTCCTTATCCACAGAAATTCACTTCTATTATTACCAAATCGAATTCCATTCCATTCCAATTTATTTTATTAAATTGGAAAACTTTACTTTGGAAAATCTCCTTTAAATCTTAACAAAAGATTTATAAATTCCAAATCACATTTCATTGCAAATCGGGTTAAAGAACGAATGTCACTAAAACACAGTTCACAACAAACCCAATTCACATTCCATTAATTATTGAGTTAAAGAACAAATGTTATTTAAAACACTGTTCACGATAAACCCAAAAATCAATTCCAATTCAACTCCAATTAAATATTATTTAATTGATATACTTCATTAAATCTAAATAAAAAGATTTAACCTTTTTCTCAACTGGGTTTAAGAACAGTGTTAATGAAGATACCATTCACGACAAACCCAAATCCCATTTGATATTAAATACAAGGCTCTGAATAGAAAATATATCGGCTTATATTCAATATCAAATTCTACGACCAACAAATATCGTGTTGGAAATAACGATATAAATATATCTTTCAAATTTCCATGACATTATTTGTATAATCACGAAATCCAACATCGAAATATTCCGAAGACTATTCACGAAATCCAACATGGAAATTCTGGTTAGTTTCAAAACCATTTCAAATCCAATTTATTTATTTTAAAAATAAATGGATTATAATTCTAGTTCAAAACTAGTTCATTTCGATAAAAATCTATTTTTATCTTTTCAAATACGGAATTTTTCATCCCATTTCTTTCCAAATCATTTCTTATGATTTTACACTAATTATTGATATTTATAAGAATTTTATCCAGGCCCGTACAGTCGATTTCCATCAACGACCATCGAACTACACTTACAATGACCTTTTTCAAATTTGATTTTTACAAATCCAACCGTTAGATTTCTAATTTCTTGTATTCCTTAGAAAGCTCTTTTCGATACGAACCCAATGGTTCCGGTTTTAGGAGAATCCGGCGGTCGGATCTCCCGTAATGTCCGTTCGAAGTAAATGGTCGAAATTCGCGAACTGTCGCAGCGCGGCGCGTTCTATTCAGGCAATTATATATATATGTATATATATATACATATATATATATTTCGTCGATTTCCTTTTAAAGAGTACTTTATAAATCATTTTAAATTCGTTTTCAAAACGATTTCAACTTCATATTCAATTTCTAATTTAAAATCATATTTTGATTCTTTTCTGAATATTGTATGAAAATATTAGTTATTTTAAAATAATCGTTATTTTAAAATATTCATTCTTTCTGAACTGGAATCAGACAAAGTCAATTACCATATAATTTGATTATATGGATTTCACACAACAAATGTGTATAACAACAATGAAAACAACAATCTATCATCCAGAGTGCATCCTACACTGTATAAGCATCAAATATAAATATTTAACGCTTATAACAGTCTGTCAATCAATCGATCGACATACAACTAATTATTGGGATTAGCGTATGTCCAATTTCATCCCAATACCCATGTGAGGTTTCAAACAATCAAACATGTTTTATTTGTGCAGTTGGGCAAAGTGTAAAATTTATCATGCCAATCAATATCAGTCAAATGTGTGTACATAAACAAATCATCCGATTTGTTTATAAATATTTATTTATTTTATATACACGTTAAAAATTATATTTTTAACTATAAAATATTTTATTTCATTTCACATCACACAATCAGTTTCACAACACATCAATCAAACAAACAAGTCATCCATCGTCTGTGGACGACGGGTGTCGGGTGCTGCTAAGCACCGTCTGCATCCTAGTATATATTTCAAACTAGACAAATAAAATAAAAGTGAGGAGTTCTCACCTTTGGGTTCCACTCCATCATTCTCTATTTCTGAACGGTTCGGATATTCCCTGTAACAACCCGAAAATCTGGGCCAGTTTAAAATTTTTGTTTTGGCAATTTTAGCGAATTTTGAATATTTAAAATAGATTATTTTAAATAATATTGTCGAGGAATTTATTTTGAATAGAATTCGAACGTATATATTATATACGTCGTCGTTAGAATATATAATAATTATATATAATTATAAAAGGAATTGAAAATGGCGCGGTAGTTCGAAAATTCGATTTCTAATTTCAAATGAATATACAGAATTCAATATAAGTCAGAATTGAACAAAACAAGAAATATTTGAATCTGTATAACTATATCTTTGTAACGAAGTTAACAAACTGAGATTTCATCTTAGAAATGATAAGATATGTCCAGTTTAAAATTAGAAATAGTCGCTGTGGAATTTATATATATTTTTATATATATAAGGCCCTTAAAAATAGCAATTTTGCAAACGACCTCGGATTTCGACGAAACCAGTTTTGTTGGGTCCGTGATGTAAAGTTATTGCTAGGTTTCAAATTTCATGATTTTTCGAATCAATATGTGAGCGTGGCGAAGGAAAACGCGTTTGACCAGTTTCAGTTGATTTTAATCGACGGGAAATTGGCCATTTTTCAAACGGTCTCAGAATTCGACGAAACTAGTTTTGTTAGGACCGTATCGTCAATACGAAGCTAGAAAATATTTTTCGAGAATTTTTAGAGTTAGTATGTGACCCCGGTAATTTAAAATGTACGTTTAAAATTCAATATAGTGATTTAAATGTAAATTCAAAGGAAACTGATCGAAACAGTCGAATCAACCTACGATACATATCCCATTGTGTTCGGAATGGGGGCAATATGCTATGGACGACAGGCGGTGGGCCTCGTTTCGAGGTCGTATGTAAAAGTCAACCTTTTTACCAAAATTAAATAATTAATTAATAAAAAAAAAAAATTATTTTAATTTTCTCCCCCCTTTTCTTCTTCATTGCCCCCCCCCCGATTCACAATACAGAAACGAAATAAAAAAAAAAACCTAAACCTACAGTCGCCGCCCCCATGAAGACCTCGAGGCCGACGAGACTTCGCCGCCGCCCTCCTCCATTCGAACCGCACCTCCCTGAGCACCGCCTCACCTCGAAGACCCCATCCCTCGCTCACCAGAACCCCTCGCGACGCAATCGAAGCAGCACCCCGCCGAAGAACACCATCGAACAACCCACGAAGCCGCCGACGCTCCTTCTTCCCCCCCTTTCTTCGCAGCCATCGGTGAGAATGTAATTTAGTTTATTTTTATTTTTATTTTATTTTTGTTTTGCTAGTTTCTGATTTTTATGATATAAAAACTGATTTAAAGAAAATATAAAACTGTTTTTTTTAATGATATAAAAACTGATTTTAATTAATGTTTAAAAACTGATTTTAATTAATGTTTAAAAACTGATTTTAATTAATGTTTAAAAACTTATTTTTAACAAATTTAGAAACTGATTTTTTATTTTAAACTTTAAAAATAAAAACTGATTTTAATTAATGTTTAAAAACTGATTTTTAACAAATTTAGAAACTGATTTTTTTATTTTAAACTTTAAAAAGAAAAACTGATTTTAAGAAAAGTTTTAAAACAGATTTTAGAAAAGGTTTTAAAAGATTTGAACTTTGAATAGAAAGAAAACGATTTGAACTTTGAATAGGAAAAAAAAAGATTTGAACTTGGAAAAAATAAAGATCATATTTTTAAAAGAGAAAAGACGGAAATTTTATTAAGTAGAAGGAGTAAGATATGATTTTTGTATTTTTCAAAGTAATAAAAATATAATCTTTACATCGTATGAATATTAAAGATATAATCTTTATTTTTGAAAAGGCGAAATCTTTATATGGAAAATAGCGTGATAAAAATATAATTTTTATCTATACAACATAGTAGTATAAAAATATGATTTTTATATATTGAACTTCAACTAAAAATATGATTTTTATATATATCGAACATCGATGTAAAAATATGATTTTTATATATGTAGTGACTATGGGCGAAGAAACTAATTAGAGAGGAGAACAGTGAAGATTTCCTGCATTAGAAGTGCCGTGGAGTTAGGATAGCTATCGGTGAGAATTTCTCACCTTTCAATTTATTTTTCTAGTTATATATATATATACTAGGATGCAGACGGTGCTTAGTAGCACCCGACACAATCGTCCACAGACCATGGACTTGTTTGTTTGGCTGTGTTGTTAGTTAGATTGTTTTGGGTTGATTTGAATTGTTTGTTGAAATGAAATTGATATGATTGATGTGTGAATGGCGTGGGCCTTCACTAGACCGGGGATAAGTCTAGGCCTCGTCCCGTTTCTAGTATCGTGCCGTTATGCGGCCGAAATTTTCTAAAATATGTTAGAAAAATAAAAATATCATTTTTATTGAATAAATGAATTGAATAGAAATTCATATGTTGGAATAAAATGTTTTATCGTTAAAAATATAATTTTTAACGTGAATGTGAATAAATAAATATTCATTTACAAACCAGACGGTTTGTTTATGTACACTTATTTGAATGACATTGATTGGGACGATAAATTTTACACATCGCCCAACTGCACAACTAAAATCCGTGTTTGATTGTTTGAAACCCCACACGGGTGTTGGGATGAAATATGAATTTCACTCATCCTGATTGATTAAATATGTCGATCGATTGATTGACAGGCTGTTATAAGCGTTGAATATCTATATTTGATGCTTATACAGTGTAGTGCACTTTGGTTGATGGTTGATTATTTTTCAATGCTATTATATACATGTGTTGTATGAAAATCCATATAATTAACATTATATGGTGATTGATTGGGCCTCATTCCAATTTAGAAAATAAAGAATATTATAAAATAAAAGTTCATGTGTTGACAGTACTCATCCATTGAGATTGGTCATGTGTTGAACGAAATATTTTAATAATAAAATTTACATCTTTATCAATATAAAGTAACGGTTCATGTGTTGACAGTACTCATCCATTGAGATTGGTCATGTGTTGAACGAAATATTTTGATAATAACAACTATTTTGAAAAAGAAATATTTGAAATAGAAATTTATGAAGCCGTGTTGATTAGATTGACGCCATTTTGACGTAAACGATATTTATATCAATTTTATTCATTTTGAAATGAATTGAATATAAAACGATCTCGAAATGAATTGAATATATAACGATTTCGAAATGAATTGAATATATAACGATTTCGAAATGAATTGAATATATAACAATTTCGAAATGAATAGAATATATAACGATTTCGAAATGAATTGAATATATAACGATTTCGAAATGAATAGAATATATAACGATTTCGAAATGAATTGAATATATAACGATTTCGAAATGAATAGTATATATAACGATTTCGAAATGAATTGAATATATAACGATTTCGAAATGAATTGAATATATAACGATGTCGAAATGAATTGAATATATAACGATTTCGAAATGAATTGAATTGAAAACGAATTCAAATTGAATTGAAAGCGAATTGAAATGAATTCAAATTGAATTGAAATTTGAATTGAATTGAAATGAATTTTAAAACGAATTTATAAAGAAGAATTCAATTTTGATTTGAATTGAAATGGAAGTTGAAATTGCTTTTGAAACGAATTTAAAACTATTTATATAATTCGTTTTAAATAGGAATCGACGAAATATATTATATATATATTATATATATAATATAATGGCCTGAATAGAACGCGCCGCGCCGCGGCAGTTCGTGAATTTCGACCATTTATTTCAAACGGACATTACGGGAGATCCGACCGTCGGATTCTCCTAAAACCGGAACCGTTGGGTTCGTATCGAGAAGAGCTTTCTAACGAATATTAGAAATTAGAAATCTAACGGTTGGATTTGGAATTATGTCCAAATCAAATTTGAAAAAGGTCGCTATAAGTGCAGTTCGATGGCCATTGATGGAAATCGACTGTACGGGCCTTGATAAAATTATTAAAAATAGTAATAATTTGTGTAAAATCATAAGAAATGATTTAGAAAGAATTGGGATGAAAAACTCCATATTTGAAAAGATAAAAATAGATTTTTATCGAAATGAACTAGTTTTGAACTAGAAATATAATTCTATTTATTTTTAAATAAATAAATTGAATTTGAAAAGGGTTTTAAAAATAACCAGAATTTCCAATGATTGCATTGGAGTGGATTTGAATCGAAATTGTCTTCGGAATATTTCGATGTTGGAATTCGTGATTATGCGGATGTTGTTACGGAAATTTGAAAGATATATGTCTATATCGTTATTTCCAATACGATATTTGTTAGTCGTGGAATTTGATATTGAATATAAGCCGATATATTTTCTATTCAGAACCTTATATTGAATATCAAATGTGATTTGGGTTTGTCGTGAATGGTGTCTTCACTAACACTGTTCTTGGACCCAGTTGAGAAAAGATTAAATCTTTTTATTTAGATTTAATGAAGTGTACCAATTAAATAACATTTAATTGGAATTGAATCGATATTGATTTTTGGGTTTATCGTGGACAGTGTTTTAAATAACACTCGTTCTTTAACCCGATGATTAATGAATGTGATTTTGGGTTTATCGTGAACTGTGTTTTTTAAATGACACGGATTCTTTAACCCAGTTAACGATTAAAACTAAGTTGAGTTTTAATGAATCTTTAATTAGATTGAAATGGTCGAGAATGGAGTATCACCAGTTTTGCTCCAGGCGATAGTTGAATCTTTAATTAGATTTGAACGTGAAGTGGTAATTGAATTTACCGATAACACCGTGGTGTTAGATATGAAGTATCACCAGTTTTACTTCATGGGATGAATAGGTTGGGATTGGGAAATTAAAATAAATGATTACTTCGGTAAGGTTCGCTAATCCCGACTAGTTTGAATTGAGATTCAAAAATAGAATAAAGAATAAATTCAAGGAATTTATCTTGGATAAAATTAATGGGAACCTTTCCCTATGAATGTGAAATTTAGAAACTAACTGTCGGTTAGCCAAGCAGAATGGTTTTCTGGATATTGATCTGATGTTGGTTTCGGCCTTCGGGGTTAATATTTGGGGAATTATTCTCTTGATTAATTTACGGTTAGTGACTAATGAATTGGAATGAGGCGTATGTTGTGTTTGTGTAACACTTTTATAATATATACGCGAGTTATTCGGAAAGACCGGGTTTATCCCATTCTGAATAACTGATACGACGATAAGTCGAAGATGAAGACGGTGGTCGAAGACCGGAGGTCTTCACGTCGTTTGGGTGATAACTGATGATCTTGATTGGGCTGTACACCCAAGAAGATGGAAACAGTTGGTGATCGTCCAGACGTACTTGGAGATCGATGGATATGCGGGGTACTAGGTGCCTCCGGTTTCGTTCAGACCCAGAACGGACTTGTAAATGGACTGTGTGTCTGACATTGGATTTTAGTCTGTGTGATTGATCTCTATTAAATATATATCTGTTTGGCGGCGGAGAATTTATTCTCTTGCTTAACGCCATTTTCTGAGACGTACGAGCTCAGGGGTTATATATTGATGGATATCAAACGCATGGAGTGAATTGCCTGTGTGACATGCCTAAGTGGCAATTGATCGAGGCTTCTGTTGAAAAGCAAAGTCTTGTGGTGATGATCAAAGCAAGGCCTTTGTGGCGTAGCTTTGTGTAACGTTTGATTCGCGAGTTTCACACCCGGTATGAACCAAAAACGGGAGAGGACGTCAGGGAGGGCATGCGTTTCTTCCTAGCTAGAAGTGGCGTCAGTGGTTTTACACGCCCTGACGAGTTTGACTTATGTGGTTGTTGCTGTTGCGAGGCGCCTCGGATTGATCGGTCGTTCTCGAACCGATGGAGTCATTTAGTTGGCTTGTTTACGCCCCATAGGGCGGGGAAACGCATGTTCAGGGTTTAAGTTTAATCCACATCGGTGGACTGGCCCTGAGGATCCAAGGGTCACTCGAGCTCTGATCCTGAGACTCGGGCTAGGCAGTCTCGAATCGGTTGAGGACTATCTTTTGCCTCGGTTCATAGACGGAAATCCAATTTCCAAATACGTGACTTTGCGGTTTTATTTGTAAACCTATATATGGCGACATAGTGGCATGGGACGCTCATGTCGCCTATGATTGATACTTATGATTTGAAGTTGTTTTATACACTATGCACTTATAATAGTATCAAATGATTTGTTTTAAACGTATCAAGCATTCTTTGGCTGTTATAAGGGAAAACCCTATCCCCCGGCTTGCGTTGCGTTGTGTGATAGGACCTGGGTCTTATAACAGCTTCATTTTCCTTTATTTAGCATTGCGCTGTTTGTTTTATGCACTGGTATTCTTGGGAGGAAACCCGTTCCGTGTTATACGGCGTGGTCCCTTGATTTACCTAACTTTTAAAATAAAGAATAATAACTGTTTTAGTTCTCACACCAGTCACATGACTGACCTGGAGTTTATTGTTTTAACCTAAACTCTGGGTGCCCTTATTTTGACATGGGCAGCTAGTAGTTTTGGTTTTGCAGATTTATATTCACAGGATCCTGGTTTACAGCTGGAACGATATCCGGAAAGCTTTGTATCCGTATATCTCCTTCTAGTTGTGTATTGTATTATTTTCCGCTGCTATGTATTTAAATGTAATTTAAATCTCTGATATTTCTGTGTAATATTCATTTATACTCTGTATATTCTTCTAATCTGATGCACTGTTGTAATATATGGTGAAATGTTCTTCTTATATGCGTTCTATTTTGTCGTGTTCTCAAAACAATTCGTTCTTTCTCTTCTCTTCGGAGGCCGGGGAAGTTCGGGTCGTTTCATTCCCCGAATTCCAACGTGACCTTTTCCCGCTGTTCATATATAAAAATCACATTTTTATCGCTTCATTCATATAAATAAAAATCACATTTTTATTTCTTCTTCATATTTTTTTTGATGCTTCTTTCTATATAAAAAATTATATTTTTATATTCTACTTCTTGTATAAAGATTGAATTTTTATTTTCACAACTTCAAAATGAGAATCTAATTTTCTACTATTAAAAATCAAATCTTTATACTTTAACCATACATGTAAAAATCAAGTTTTTATCGTTACCATACATATATAAAAATCACATTTTTATATCCTCACTTCATATATAAAAATTGTATACTTATCCTATCGCTACATATATAAAAATCCAATTTTTATTATCTATATAATATAAAAATCATATTTTTATTATTCCTATAATACAAAAATCATATTTTTATTATCTCTATAATATAAAAATCATATTTTTAATCTAATCAAAATCATAGCTTTAACCCTAAGAAAAATCAGATTTTTTTTTGATATAAATAGAAATCATAACAGAACTCACGGTATTTGAGCGGAGGAGGGTTGCCGAGGTCTGGTGGTCGGCGCTGCAGCTTGAGGAGGTGGCGCAGGGGCCCACATTGGCTAAAGGCGGCACTACAGTGACGGCGGTGGCTCTAAATCGGTTTGGGGATTTGAGGTTACGGTTTTTCAACGGAGAAGAGGGGTGGGGGCTTGGTGGCGGCCGGAGAAGGAGGGGGGAGGCGCGCGGTCATCGGAGGTGGGCGGGTGGCGTGGGGCGGAGGAGGATGGAGGGAGCGGCGGATTGAAATCGATGAGGTTTTTTTTATGAAAGGTGAAAGTGGCTGGATCGAAGAAAATGGAAGGAGGGAGGGGGGTTAGTGAAAAAGGGCAAGGGTATAATATATATATTTTTTTATTTTATTTTCTTTTAAAAAGTTGACTTTTCCTTCAAACCCTAAATCACACCCAACGACTGTCGCCCCTATCTAATTACCCCTATTTCGAACACAATGGGATGTGTTACATCTGCCAGTTTGGCAGTTACAATCAGTTTTTGTTAAAATTACAATATAAATCTATATATTGATTTTGAACGCATATTCCAATTTACCGGTGCCACATACAGACTCTAAAAATTCCAAAAAATTTATTTCTACCTTCATATTGACTATACGGTTCTAACAAAACTAATTTTGTCAAATTCCGAGACCGTTTGAAAAATGGCCATTTTCTGTTCGATCGAAATTGACATAAACTGTCAAAACACGTTTTCTTTCGCCACGCTCACATATTGCTTCAGAAAATTATGAATTTTGAAACCTAGCAATAACTTGACATCCCGGATCTAACAAAAGTGGTTTCGTCGAAAACAAAGGTCGTTTGCAAATTTTTGAACTACCGCGCCATTTTCAATTCCTTTTATAATTAAAATAAAATATTTATATTCTAACGTCGATTCAAATAAATATATACGTTCTATTTCTATTCAAAATAGATTTCTCGTTGTTATTCTTTGAAATAATTCATTTTAAATATTCAAAATTCACTAAAATTGCCAAAATAAAATTTTTAAATTGGTTCGGATTTCCGGGTTATTACATCAAACCCTTATCGCTTAAATACGTCATAGTGGTGAGTATTGTCACGCCTTCTAACTGAAACAAGAAAATTTTGATGAAATATTGTTGTTTGGATGAATTTCTATTTTTGTAAACTCAATTTTCTGATTTATGTTAGTTTACAGTAAATCAGTGAGTCTGTCTGTAACAACCCAGAAAATCTGAACCAATTTAAAAAATTTATTTTGGCAATTTTAATGAATTTTGAATATTTAAAATGAATTATTTTAAATAATAATGATGAGAAATTTATTTTGAATAGAATTAGAACATAAATATTTATTTGAATCGACGTTGGAATATAAATATTTATTTTAATTATAAAAGGAATTGGAAAATGGCGCGGTAGTTTGAAAATTCGATTTCAAACTTCAAATGAATGTACAGGATTCAAAATAAACCGGATTTTAGTGAAACCAAAAATATTAGAATCTATTTGAGAATATCTTTCCAATGAATCCGAAGAACTGAATTTTCATAGTGGGAATAAAAAGCTATGCCCAGTTAAAAATTCAAAATAGTCGCTATGGAATTTTGGCCCTTAAAAATGGAAATTTTGCAAATGACCTCCGTTTTCGATGAAACCACTTTTGTTGGATACGGGATGTCAAGTTATTGCTAGATTCCAAAATTCATAATTCTAATTAATATGTGAGCATGGCGAAATAAAATGTGTTTAGACAGTTTCAGTCAATTTGGATCGACCATAAAATGGCCATTTTTCAAACGGTCTCCAAATTTGACGAAATTAGTTTTGTTAGAACCGTATCGTCAATACGAAGGTAGAAAATATTTTTCAGCAATTTTTAGAGTCCGTATGTGGCCCCGGGAAATTGAAATGTACGTTAAAAATTCAATATATATATTTATATTTTAATTTCAACGAAAACTGATCGAAACATCCGAACTGGCTTATGATGCATATCCCATTGTGTTCGAAATGGGGGTAATTAGCTAGGAACGACAGTCGGTGGGTTCGATTCCGAGTTCAAAATAAAAAGTTACTTTTTGAAATTTAAAAATAATAAAATATATAAATATTTATATAACTCCCTCACTTCTCTCTCTCTTCTATTCGTTCATGAGAAAAAAAAAGGGAGGAGACCGACGGAGCCACCCCCTACCTCGCGATCAGCGCAGCCCACCGCCGTGGCTCCCAACGCCGGCGACATACCCTCGACACTCCCTTCCTCTCCTCGCTTCTCTCCCTCATTCGAACCCTGTAACCCGTGAAACCCTAAACTGCCCACGCCAAAACCGACCACCCTGGTCCCACCCGCAGGCGACTGCGCCTCCCGCACTTACCCTCCAGCAAACCCCCTACTCTCGACGAACAACCCTAAATTTTGCTGTAAGTTTTTTCCCCTCTTTTCTTTGATTTTAATACTTAGGAAAGGTAAGATTTTTAATTATTCAAAGATATGATTCATTTAATCAAAGACGTGATTTTTATATATGAAGTAAAGATTTTCATTCGTATGAAGTAAAGATTTTCATTCGTATAAAGGATATATTTTTATTCATATGATGTAGAGATTTTTAACCACATAAAGATTAGGCTTTTAACCACATAAAGACAAGATTTTTAACGAAATAAAAATATGATTTTTATATTATAGAGATAATAAAAACACGATTTTTATATTATAGAGATAATAAAAATATGATTTTTATGTATAGAAATTATAAAAATAGGATTTTTATATAATAGAGAAAATAAAATTGTGATTTTTATATATTCATTAGCGATAGAAAAATGTGATTTTTAACTATGTAGCGTTGTTATAAAAATATGAAATTATTTTTAGAAAGATAAAAATATAATTTTTATCCTATATATGTTATTTATAAAATATTCATACAAAGAAATAATTATTGATTGGTTAAAAATATAATTTTTAACGTAGGTATACTACATAGATCGACAATCAAAGCACGACGGAGTGGAACCCCAAAGGTGAAAACTTCTCACTTTTATTTTATTTTCTAGTTATAATATATACTAGGATGCAGACAGTGCTTAGAAGCACCTGGCACCCGTCGTCCACATACCATGGACGACTTGTTTGTTTGATTGATTGTGTTGTGAAAATTGATTGTGTGTTGTGGAACAGAAAAAAATATTTTATATTTAAAATATAATTTTTAACATGTATAGGAAATAAATAAATAAATATTTAGAAACAAATTGGACGATTTGTTTTTGTACACAAATTTGACTGATATTGATTGGGACGATAAATTTTACACATCGCCCAACTGCACAAATAAATCTGTATTTGTTGATTGAAACCCCACACGGGTATTGGGATGATATTGGACATACACTAATCCCAATAATTACCTGTATGTCAATCAATTGGTTGACAGACTGTTATAAGCGTTAAATATTTATATTTAATGCTTATACAGTGTAGAATGCACTCTGGGTGACGGATGATTATTTATCACTGTTGTTGTATACATGTATTGTATGAAATCCATATAATCAAATGATATGGTAATTGACTGTGTCTGATTCCAGTTCATGAAGAATGAATATTTTGAAATAACAAATATTTTAAAATAAGGAATATTTTAAAATAATATTTAGTAAAAGATCAAAATTTGATTTTGATGTCCGATTTGGGATGGACACGAATACATTTAAATATATGTAAAGCCGTGTTGATTAGATTAACGCCATTTGGACGTGAACGATATTTATATCGATTTTATTCATTTTTATAATGAATATCGAAAGGAATTGATTTCAAAATATAATGTTTTGAAAATACTATGATTTATATATCGATGATATGGAATATTCAATTTTAATTCGAAATTGAATATGAATTTGAAATTGTTTTTGAAACGAATTTAAAATGATTTATAAAACATGTTTTAAATGGAAATCGATGAATTATATTATATTATATTATATATATATATTGGCCTGAATAGAACGTGCCGCGCAGCGGCAGTTCACGAATTTTGACCATTGACTTCGAATGGACATTACGGGAGATCCGACCGTCAGATTCTCCTAAAACCAGAACCGTTGGGTTCGTATCGAAAAGAGCTTTCCAAAGAATATTGGAGATTTAAAATACAACGGTTGGATTTGGAATATTTCCAAATCAAATTTGGAAAAGGACGTTGTAAGTGCAGTTCGATGGCCATTTATGGAAATCGACTGTATGTGCCTTGATAAAATTATTAAAAATATCAATAACTAGTGTAAAATCATAAGAAATGATTTGGAAAGAATTGGGATGTAAAATTCCATATTTGAAAAGATAAAAATAGATTTTTATTGAAATGAACTAGTTTTGTACTAGAATTATAATCCAATTATTTTCAAAATAAATAAATAGGATTTGAAATGGTTTTAAAAATAACCTGAATTCCCAATATATAATTTGGAAATGGATTTGAATCCAAATTGTCTTCGGAATATTTCGATGTTGAATTTCGTGATTATACATATATTGTTATGGAAATTTGAAAGATATATTTATATCGTTATTTCAATATGATATTTGTTTGTTGTAGTATTTGATATTGAATATAAGCCAATATATTTTCTATTCAGAGCTTTGTATTTAATATCAAATGGGATTTTGGGTTTGTCGTTAATGGTGTCTTCAATAACACTATTCTTGAACCCCATGTGAAGAGAATATATCTTTTAATTATGATTGTTAGATTTTCCAATTATATTTAATAATTGGAATAAAATGGAATGTGAATTGGATTTGTCGTGAACTGTGTTTTTAACGACATTCGTTCTTTAACCCGATTTACAGTGAAATGTGATTTGGAATTTATAAATCTTTTGTTAAGATTTAAAGGAAATTTTCCAAAGTAAAGTTTTCCAATTTAACAAATTAAATTGGAATTGAATGGAATTCGATTTGGTAATAATCGAAGTAAGCTTCTGTAAAGGAAGACGGTTAATATATATGGAATTTAAAAGGCCTTGTCGTTATTCCATTTATATTATCGGTTGGATATGGAAGTTTATATCGATTATATATATTGATTTGTTTTCCAGAAGATTCCATTGTTAATGGAATGTGATTTTGGGTTATCGTGAATGGTATCTTTAATGTTCTTAGACCCAATGGAGTTAAGAAAATCAGAAACTAACTAGAGATTATTAGTTAAGATGAATGGTTTCTTGGGTATTGATTTGATGTTGGTTTAGGCCTTCGGGGTTAATACTTAAGGAATTGTTCACTTGCTAATTTACGGTTAGAGGCTGATGGAATGGAATGTGATTTTAGGTTTATCGTGAACCATGTTTTAAAGGACATTGGTTCTTTAACCCCAGTTAAGACAGGAGTATGATTTTGGGTTGTCATGAATGGTATATTTAATAATACTGTTCTTAGACCCAATGGAGTTAAGAAAATTAGAAACTAACTGGAGATTATTAGTTAAGTTGAATGGTTTCCTGGGTATTGATCTGATGTTGGTTTCGGTCTTCGGGGTTAATACTTAGGGAATTGTTCACTTGCTAATTTACGGTTAGAGGCTGATGGAATGGAATGTGATTTTGGGTTTATCGTGAACCGTGTTTTAAAGGACATTGGTTATTTAACCCAGTTAAAGACAGGAGTAAGATTTTGGGTTGTCGTGAATGGTGTCTTTAATAATACTGTTCTTAGACCCAATGGAGTTAAGAAAATCAGAAACTAACTGGAGATTATTAGCTAAGTTGAATGGTTTCCTGGGGTATTGATCTGATGTTGGTTTCGACCTTCGGGGTTAATACTTAGGAAATTGTTCACTTGCTAATTTATGGTTAAAGGCTGATGGAATGGAATGTGATTTTGGGTTTATCGTGAACTGTGTTTTAAATGACGTTGGTTCTTTAACCCAGTTAAAGACAAGATATGATTTCCCAAGTTAAACGATTGTTAATATTGATTTCTGGGAAGATTAAAACCAAGTGGAGTTCTAATGCATCTATAATTAGATTGAAATGATATCCAAAAGAAGATTAATAAATTTAAAGAATTTGTCTTTGATAAAATTAATGGGAACCTTTCCCAAAGTATAAGAATATTTGAATAAAGAAATATTCTGGATTGGAATGAGGCGTATGTTGTGTTTTTATAGCACTTGTTTATTATATACACGAGTTATTTAGAAAGACCGGGTTTATCCCATTCTGAATAACTGATTTGGCGATGTGTCAAGGATGAAGACGGTGGTTGAAGACTGGAGGTCTTCACATCGTTTGGATGATTACTGATGTCTTGAGTGGGCTGTACACCCAAGACGAGGTAATAAGTGGTGATCGTCCAGACGTACTTGGAGATCGACAGATATGCGAGGGCCTCTCCCATGTATTGGACATATG
Organism: Allium sativum; assembly: GCA_030737875.1. NCBI lineage: Eukaryota > Viridiplantae > Streptophyta > Magnoliopsida > Asparagales > Amaryllidaceae > Allium > Allium sativum. The sequence continues at coordinate 524,999,994 of CM060926.1, forward strand.
GGGGAGGAATAAGGTGCCTTCGATTTCATTTAGACCCAGAATGAACTTGTAAATGGATGTGTGTCTGACATCGGATTTCATTCTATGTGATTGATAGATATCGGTTGCATAGCGTGAATTGCCTGTGTGGCATGCTGAGATACAAATGATCAAGGCTTCTGTTGAAAAGCAGGGTCATGTGGTTCATGATCAAAGCATGGCTTTAATATAGCGTAGCTTTGTGTAGCATTAATTCGCGAGCCTCACACCCCGGTGTGAACCAGAAACGGAAGAGGACATCAGGGAGGGCATGCGTTTCTTTCTAGCTAGGAGTGGTGTCAACATTTTACTAGCCTGACATTTTACTTATGTGGATGATGGATAGCGAGGCGCCTCGGTTATATTGGTCGTTCTGGGCCGATAGTTTGGTCGGGATATGACCAGTTTACACCCCATAGGGCGGGGAAATGCATGTTCAGGCATTTTAATCCACTCCGTATGGACCGGCCCTGACGATCCAAGGTGCAGTTGCGGTTGTTCCTGAGACATGGTAGGCTAGATTGTCTCGAAGCGGTAAGGATCATCCCTTGCCTTGGTTCACAGATGGAAATCCAATTTCCAATACGAGACATTTCGGATTTAGTTGTAATCCTATCTATGGCGACATAGTGGTATGGGGCACTTATGTTGTCTATGATTGATACTTATGATTGAAATTGTTTTGACACTATACACTTATTGTAATAATAAAAGATGAAATTTTACGTACCAAGCATTTTTGGCAATTATAAGGTAAAAACTCTATCTTCCGGCTTGTGTTGCATTGTGTGATGGGACCTGAATCTTATAATAGCTTCATTGTTCTTTATTTAGCATTGTGCTGTTTGTTTTATGCATTGGTTTTCTTGGGGGTAAACCCATTCCGTGTTATACGGCGTGGTCCCTTGATTTACCTAACTTTAAAATAAAGATTAATAACTGTTTTAGTTCTCACACCAGTCACATGACTGGCCTGGAGTTTACTGTTTTAACCTAAACTCTGGGTGCCCTTATTTTCCATACGGGCAGCTAGTAGTTGGGTTTTGCAAATTTATATTCACAGGATCCTGGTATACAGCTGGAATGATATTTAGAAAGCTCTGTATCCGTATATTCTTTTCAGTTGTGTTTTGTATTATTTTTCGCTGCATTGTAACTTGTAAATCTCTGATATTTAGTGAATGTGTAATATTTATTCATACTCTGCATATTCTTGTATTCTGATGAGATTGTTGTAATAATAATGAAATGTTCTTCTGTTTGTGTTCTGATTCGTCTTGTTCTCAAAACAATCCGGGCTTTCCTTCATGGGGAAGTTCAGTCGTTATACTGTCCTACTTTGAGAGCATATAGATCCTTCATCTTAAGCTAGAATCTTGTCAATTTTTTTCAAGTTTTTTGTTTGATTTTTGAACTTGTTGTATGCTGAATTTCATAGCTTGATTAGACGTGAAACAAGGTCAAAATGCAGAAAATGGGTTCGTCGAAGGCAGCAACGGCTTGGATATCACATCGACATAGGTTGGCCTTAGCTCCCTAGGGGTCGGCTCTAAGGTCGACCTAGCTTGCCTAATGTTCATTCCAAGTTGTGCCTTCCATTTTTACATTTCCATCTTGCTTAGTTTGGTTCACTTTTTGATAGTTAAAATGATTACTTGTGACCGATATGAATTGATTTCCATAGGCTTAAACGAAAGCCAGTATTACAGTAAATTTGTAATTCAGATTGAAGCGTTCATGTGAATTATTGTGTACTGATTTCATGAATGATTTCGTGGATTGGTTGACACTGTGCATGCTTTTATAAACTGATTTTTAAAGGTTATATATATATAAACTATCGCTTTGAGATAAGTGTTTTCTTGATTCGTTTTAAAATAAAATTGTCTCAAAGCTATATAATATACAATATTTTCTAATATGTAGAGATTTTCAAAGAAATAATTCAATGATTCCCAAAGCCATTTTATAAACCTATTTACTCAAAACAAGTATTTTCAATATATAAAATCAACGTTTTTGCACTCTTCAAGAGAACGAAAAAGTGATTTAAACGATTTAATTAACCACGTGGTATGAGGCACATAGGTTAACTATATCGATTATTTTTATAATTGTTTGATTGAAGTTATTTTTAGTGTGAATTTGATTAACTAGTAGTGAACCAATAAATGAGAGCATGTGGTATGTGATGCACTGTTACCCTTAATCGGGTTACTACTTGGAAGTTGGAAACACATTTTCTAGACCATTTAGTCGACTATAGTATAAAGACCTTCGGATCGAAAGTAGTATTTAGACCTTCAAATCGAATGTAGTTTATAGACTTTCAGGTCAATTGTAGTATATAGACCTTTGGGTCAACCATATTATATAGACCTCCGGGTTGACCATAGTATTGGTAACTTCGGGTCAACATAGTATTTTAACCTTATGGTCAAACCTATTGTTATGCACATACAGCGTAGCATAGACACGCCATAGCTGGTATGGATCCATATGTTTTTCTCTATTTCTAGATTTCGATGTTCATGATTTCGTTGATTTACAAATGTTTTCACCCTTATTTATCAAGTCAATTCTAGATGTCCTTAGAGCTACCGCGTAGATAATATATATATATATATATATATATATATATATATATATGGTGATTAATTACATTGTTTTGAACTCTTGAACATTCTAGATGTTAATGTTACATTGGTTTCCATTTCGTTGTTTTTTTGTATTTTGGGGTTTTATTTACAAAGCTTAGCCTTAGATTTTAAGCGACACATTGTTGATGGAAACACTTTTTATCTTATTATCGATGTTTACTTCATGAGATCATTATATGAAAATTTAGTTGCATTTATCTCATGACCCATAGATTGTTCCACATGGAAATATCGCTTACTCCATCGAGTAGATATATCCCTATTCACTATGACTCTTTGTTTATTAAATTCTAATGATCTTAATTAAGCTAGACTGACTAGTGTATTTTATATACTCGATTCATACGGAGTTGTGGTTGGTTAGTTCTAGATGTAGATACATTCTTATTCATCTTACGAATTTTCTATCACTTTTTGGATGCTTAGGCTAGCCACTTAGTTTCTCTAATTTGCATACTCTGATACATATTATATTCATTTTGGACTGGTTTTGTGTGTGTGCATATATATATGGTTTATAGAATTACTTACTCATGTGACATTATGTATTGTATTATGGTTGTATTTGTATATATAACTATGACTATGTTTGATGTTATATGATCTGTAACATTTTTTATTATTTCATTCTGTTCTGAATCGATCCGTTAGCCACCATAGTATTGTATTGGGAAAGAATTAAGTATATCGATCCAATTAAAGTAAGAAAAAATAGCACTATATCGATGTACTAGATATCGGTTTAATACAAGACTCATGGATGGTCGCCCCTAACTAGCCCTATTCTCTGCACTAGCAGACAATATTACATAGTAATTATGTTTGTTAGTATGGGTTTAAGAGTTGGGCTTCATAGTTTGATATCATGGTTGTGTTCAGAACAATATACGATCAATGCAGTACATCGAAGTACAACATATGCGATCACATAAATCCTTATATCATTGTCCTTAATCAAAGTTGACCTTTGTGGTGTCCTTTAATACTTTCAAGTCCTCTAGGGTAGATATTAGTTGTAATATGTCTAGAAATGCAATTTTTAAATGTTGTGGTATTCTAGATTGAATTCAAGTGATGATATCTTACCTTTGTTAATAATCAATATCTTATCTTATACTTTCAGGTAATGGCTGGAAGAGGTAGAGGCTGTGATTCTGGTGCTGAGCCGTCCAGTGGCTCATAACCAAAAGGTGTATACATGTCCACCGATCAGATTTTGGAGCTTATCAGGAGCACTCAGCCTCCATCTCCATTTCACTCTTCTTCTCCGTGAAAATTCGCATTTGCGCGTATGTATAACGACTTTACCCATCTTAGAGGCAAGCTGTTCAAAGTCTCAGAGTCAATTCTAGAGGTTTAAGCATGCTTTTGCACATGCAAGCGTATCTTTACTCGCACGGAGATATTTGACAACCATTGCATGTTTGTCGCATCAAATAGTAGATATTGATGACTCCGCCCTTGATTGGAAGTAATTCATATAGCATTTCGAGCATAAGTTCGTCTCAGAATCTGAGAAATCTGTCTTAGCTGTCATTTCCTTGAATTGAAAACAAGGAAAGATTTCAATTTCCGAGTACATAGCATTCTTTGAGGCCTTATCTAAATATGTCCTTGAACATATTAGCACCCCTTATAAGAAGAACCTCAAATTCATTTTAGGCCATAAGAAATACTTAAAGAAATCCTTGATGATCCAAGTCAAGCTCACTTTTGAAGAATTAGTTGATGTTGCGCTTCATCTCGAAGCAAGTGAAAAGAAGAAAGACAGTAGTGATGAGTTTGAGATTCGTGAGAATCCAAACAAAAAGAAATTTCTTTTCACAAATCTAGATCATTTCCTCATAAGAAGAAGAAGCAAACTAGTTCTAGTTCTCAGCCTAGAGCAGCTCCTCCCACAAAAGGGCACGCTTTAATTTTTGATCTCCCAATCATTTCCTTTGAGACTGTCTCAGGCCTCCTATTACGACCTGAACTTCCCCGGTAAGGAAAGCACGGATTACTTAGAGGACAAGACATATCAGAATGCAAACTGAAGAACATTTCATTGTTTATTACAACAATTCCATCAGAATACAAGAATATACAGAGTATTAACAAATAATATACATCGTAAAATATCAGAGATTACAATACATTACATAGCAGCGGAAAATAATACAATACACAACTAGAAGAGATATACGGATACAGAGCTTTCCGGATATCATTCCAGCTGTAAACCAGGTTAATGTGAATATAAATCTGCAAAACCAAAACTACTAGCTGCCCGTGTCAAAATAAGGGCACCCAGAGTTTAGGTTAAAACAATAAACTCCAGATCAGTCATGTTACTGGTTTGAGAACTAAAACGGCTATTTAAAACTTTACTTTAAATCAGATATATCAAGAGACCATGCCGTATAACACGGAACGGGTTTCCTCCCAAGAATACTAGTGCATAAAACAACTGCGCAATGCTAAATAAAGAAAAATGAAGCTATTATAAGACCCAGGTCCCATCACACAATGCAACGCAAGCCGGAGGATAGGGTTTTTTCCTTATAATAGCCAAAGAATGCTTGATAAGCTAAAAACAAATCATTTGACACTATTATAAGTGCATAGTGTATAAAACAATTTCAATCATAAGTATCAATCATAGACGGCATAAGTGCACCATACCACTATGTCGCCATACTAGGCTCTACAAATAAAACCGCAAAGTCACGTATTGGAAGTTGGATTTCCATCTGTGAACCGAGGCAAAATATAGTCCTCTACCGATTCGAGACGCTCTAGCCCATGTCTCAGGATCAGAGCTCGAGTTACCCTTGGAGCGACAGGGCCGGTCCACCGATATGGATTAAAATGCCTGAACACTGCGTTTTCCCGCCTTTTGGGGCGTCAATGAGCCAAATGACTCCATCGGCTCCACACAGTCACTGATATATCCGAGGCGCCTCGCAACAGCAACAACCACACAGGTGAAAATAATATAAATGTCAGAACTGGTAGGTCACTGACACCACCCTTGCTAGAAGGAAACACATGCCCTCCCTGAGGTCCTCTCCCGTTTTTGGTTCACAACCAGGGTGTGAGGCTCGCGAATCAACGCTACACAAAGCTATGCCACACAGGCGGTGCTTTGATCATCAACCACAAGACTTTGCTTTTCAACAAAAGCCTTGATCATTTGCCACTTAGGCATGCCACACAGGCAATTCACTCCATGCGATTGATATCCACCAATATATAACCCCTGAGCTCGTACGTCTCAGAGAAGGGCGTTAAGCAAGAGAATAAATTCTCCGCCGCCAAACAAATATATATTTAATAAAAATCAATCACAAAGAATAAAATCCAATGTCAGACACACAATCCATTTACAAGTTTGTTCTGGGTCTGAACGAAACCGGAGGCACTGTAACACCCCACCTCCGCCAGGGAGTCTCTTGCAAGCACTCTGACTTTGGAGGGGCGTTTGAATCAGGTAAACATGCATAATGATATATCAAGGCAGAACAAGAACATATGTGTATACGTAAACAGAGTAAATAACATAGATAAAACAGCGGAAGATTTCAAACCATTTCAAAACCAGTCAGGTACAACATAATGTCAACTTTCCAAATAAACAAGTCTAGATAAAACAACATCAACTGAAAAACTGAAATACATAAGTACTAATCCCCAAAAGAAGTGATAGCCATAGCTAGCTTCATGTCGAACCGTACATGAGCTAAATCCCACAAGCAAGCGGACAGAAATCCAAGCTAAGCTCCAATATTCCCTCCCTGAGAACCTAGGGGGGAACGGAAGAAAAGAGGCGAAAGAAAACAGGTCAGTCAAAAAGACTGAGTAAGCCCTACTACAATCAATGTAAACTGATAAAGTTAACTGGCATGAGCAGCAGGGATGAACATAAGGATAACAATCATACTAACATGATGATTTACTAACAAGGTAGATAAAGGTGTCATCGCATAATCAGGATTAAGGTTTTGCATCACAGGTGTACTAGCAACTAACATGACTTGAATAACAAGTATTGATCCCTTGGCCCAAGCTTTGGCCCAATAACATGAAATGACCCTAATACAAGGTCCAACCCAACGGTCTAGTCGATCGGCTCCCTAAGCCTAACTCATCACGTGTTGGTGTCAATACGGCCCAAACATAATTGTAGTCGAACTGTGCCGGGTCCACCCTTCGGGTGTATCAAGCCCTAGGGTGCCAACCCCTGGACACCATAAACATGAGTGCACAGTCCCGATCTACTGGTACCCATGGGTGACTTCTCCAAATACGGACTACGTGCACGACCATAGTCCGTCCGGAACTACATCGGCGTACCACACGGCCGTCGTTTATTGGGTCGCTTACCTCCAGCCCAGTAATCGTGCCCCCTCCCTAGCCTAGTCCCTAGGGCCTTAATGATACCGATTTTTGGGGATTACTGCGGAGTGGGCTCCCCATTGCTAGGATTTTCTAGTGGGTTAAGTACGGTTTAACCCTCTTGCTAATCATGGATTAACTTGGTTAAGTGTAACGATGAGTTCACGACTTAACCCCGATTAATCTACCAAGCCCAAATTGGTTAAGTATTACGTGGACCATGACTTAACCCTAATCATGAGGCATTAACTTATTTAATGCGCCTTAACCTCTCACATTAGACCTTGTTGTGGTTACTAGTTAAGCCGGGCGGGTCCGGGTAGCTTTACACCACAACTTGGTCTAAGGTACAACATGGCCAACTTCTCACATTGGGTCCTATTGTTTGTAGCAACTAGTTAAGCCGGTCGGTTCCGGGTAGGTTTACGCTACAAACTCAACCCAACCTCGAGTTGGTCACACTTATCTTTTCTAAGTGTCATGTCCATCATGTTTCCAAAACATGTTACAAATTTTCAAGCAATTGGGTAGACCTAAGTTAATAGGTAAATTCCCAATGGGTAGACCTAACTTAATAGGTAAATTCCCAAGCTTATGTTTTTATGTCTTTTACTTTTACCCAACCCCAAACGCAATCCCATCGCTTACATATCGCAATAGCGCATAAAGGATAGAAAGAGGGAACTTGGCATAATCATGACATAAAAGGTGTTGAAGCCACAAGTTTAACATGGTGGCATATGAAACGTTCATGTGTTCATATACTCGCATATTACATATTTTGGCCTCAAAAGCATGCATAAAACCAAACTTGGCATATTGGTGATACATGGTACTAAATGACATGTAGAAATGGCCATAAGTTCGCATTTAGCCTCACATGCAAGTTATCATAAGAGATATGATAACTTTCATGTTGCTAAAATGCAACCTTTAGCATAAAGCTTGAAGCTTTATGTTCATAAACCCAAGATAAGCTTGCATAACATGATAGCATGAACAAAATGTTGAACCCAAACTTGCATATCATATGACAACTTGCATATCAAACTTGCATAACATAACATGATGAACTTGCATATCATATCATAGCATACTTGCATAACATGATAAACTTGCATATTACATCATAGAAAACTTGCATAACATGATAAACTTGCATATTACATCATAGAAAACTTGCATATCATACATTTAACTTTAGAGTTTAAGTATGAAAGTAGAATAGGGCTTACAATGCTTACGAAATATGACAAAGCCCTTATGCAACCAAATTAAACCCAAAATGCAAGCTAAAATGATCAAAACCCTTCCTTTATGATGCAAATATAGAAACTTGACTTGAATGCAAGCTAATGATGCTCATACAAGTCTAAAAACACTTGTATGCATGGAAAATCACATAGAAATTTATTTAGGAATTTATGAAGAGAGTGGAGGCCATGAGAGGATTGATTTTGCCATAGTTTAGTTGCTAGAATGAATAATGATGATTTAGGGTAGGTTAGGGTCTTATTTATAGATTAGGCAAGTGTTTTAGGCCATAGGATTAAACCCTAGTTCCAATCTCAGCCCTCAAAACCGAATCTGGCCCCCAGGCTCAACACAATCTCAAAATGGTGCACCAGGCTAAACAGCCCGGCTGGACCAAGTCGACAGCCAAGTCGACAGGGCTGTCGACTTGGGTCCAACCAAGTCGACTCCCAAGTCGACAGGGCTGTCGACTTGGGTACTCTGGCGGGAATTTTCCCGCCTGGCCCAACTGGCCCAATTTTCCAAATTCAAGTTTGAATTTGAAATCTGTTTTTACTTAGAAATTTTTTGAAAACTTCGTTGGGCCTTAATCGGGTCATACGGACTCCGATTTTCGAAAACTCGGACTCTATTTCGTGTATTTTTCCGAGACGAACGCAATGGCATAGCCCGTTTCCCTTGATTCAGATTTTAGAATTAAATTATGCCTCAATTTATGTTATAACAGGTTATTGAAAATACGGGTTGTTACAGGCACCTTGCACCTCGCCTATCCATCGATCTCCAAGTACGTCTGGACGATCACCAATTGATTCCCTCCTCTTGGGTGTACAGCCCAATCAAGATCATCAGTAATCACCCAAACGATTTGAAGACCTCCGGTCTTCAACCACCGTCTTCATCCTCGACACCACGTCGAATCAGTTATTTAGAATGGGATAAACCCGGTCTTTCTGAATAACTCGCGTATATAATAAACAAGTGTTACACAAACACAACATACGCATCATTTCAATTCAGAATATTCTTTTATTCAAATATTCTTATTCTTTGGAAAATGTTCCCATTAATTTTATCAAAGATAAATTCTTTAAATTTATTCTTTAATCTTCCTTTGAATATCGATTCAAACCAAATTATGGTTTATCCAAACTAGTAGGGATTAGCGAACCACACGAAGTAATCATTTATTTTATTTCCCAATCCCAACCTATTCATCCGGTGTTATCGGTAAATTCAATTACCATTTCACGTTCAAATCTAATTATAGATTTAACTATCGCTTGGAGAAAAACTGGTGATACTCCATTCTCGATCATTTTAATCTAATTGAAGATTCATTAAAACTCCACTTGGTTTTAATCTTCCCAAAAATCAATATCAATGATTGTTTAACTTGGGAAATCATATCCTGTCTTTAACTGGGTTAAAGAACCAATGTCATTTAGAACACGGTTCACTATAAACCCAAAATCACATTCCATTCCAATTCAATTCCAATTAAATATCATTTAATTGGTATACTTCACTAAATCTAAATAAAAAGATTTTATCTTTTTCTCAACTAGGTCCAAGAACAGTGTTAATGAAGACACCATTCACGACAAACCTAAATCACATTTGATATTAAATACAAGGCTCTGAATAGAAAATATATCGGCTTATATTCAATATCAAATTCTACGACCAGCAGATATCGTATTGGAAATAACGATATTAATATATCTTTCAAATTCCCATAACAATATCTGTATCATCACGAAATCAAACATCGAAATATTCCAAAGACAATTTCGATTCAAATCCATTCCAATTCAATTATTGGAAATTCTGGTTACTTTTAAAACCATTTCAAATCCAATTTATTTATTTTAAAAATAAATGGAACTTAATTCTAGTTCCAAACCAGTTCATTTCGATAAAAATCTATTTTTATCTTTTCAAATTTGGAATTTTTCATCCTAATTCTTCACAAATCATTTCTTATGATTTTACACAAATTATTACTATTTTTAATAATTTTATCAAGGCCCGTACAGTCAATTTCCATCAACGGCCATCGAACTGCACTTACAGCGACCTTTTCCATATTTGATTTGGACATAATTCCAAATCTAACCGTTAGATTTCAAATCTCTAATATTCGTTAGAAAGCTCTTTTTGATACGAACCCAACGGTTCTAGTTTTAGGAGAATCCGACGGTCAGATCTCCCGCAATATCTATTCGAAGTCAATGGTCGAAATTCGCGAACTGCCGCAGCGCGGCGCGTTCTATTCGGGCCATTATATTATATATATATATAATATATACTTCATCAACTTCCTTTCAAAACATATTTTATAAATCGTTTTAAATTCGTTTTCAAAACGATTTCAACTTCATATTCAATTTCGAATCAAAATTGAATATTCCACATCATCGATATACAAATGATAATATTTTCAAAATGTTATATTTTGAAATCACTTTCTTTTCTATATTCATTATAAAAATGAATAAAATCGATATAAATATCGTTCACATCAAAATGGCGTCAATCTAATCAACACGGCTTTTATTCAACACTTGAATGTTTATTTTATTCAACACATGAATATTTATTCTATTCAAAACATGAATTTATTTCTATTCAACACATGAATTTATTTTCTATTCAACACATGAATTTATTTCTATTCAACACATGAATTTATTTTTATAATATTCCCTATTTTCCAAATTGGAATGAGGCCCAATCAATTACCATATAATGTTAATTATATGGATTTTCTACAACACATGTATATAATAACAACGATAAATCATCAACCATCATCCAGAGTGCACCACACAACTGCATAAGCATTAAATATAAATAATTAATGCTTACACAGTCTGTTAACCCATCGATTGACATTCAACTAAACAATCGGGATTAGTGTACGTCAAATATCATCACAATACCCGTGTAGGGTTTCAAATCAACAAACACAGATTTTATTTGTGCAGTTGGGCGATGTGTAAAATTTACCGTCCCAATCAATATCAGTCAAATCAGTATATATAAAAAATCATCCAATTTGTTTATTACTATTTATTTTATATACACGTTAAAAATCATATTTTTAACTATAAAATATTTTCCACTATAAAATATTTTATTTCATTCCACATAACACAATCAAATTTCACAACACAACAACCAAACAAACAAGTCATCCATGGTCTGTGGACGACGGGTGTCGGGTGCTACTAAGCACCGTCTGCATCCTAGTATATATTTCAACTAGAAAACAAGAATTAAAGTGAGGAGTTCTCACCGACTAGCTAAACCAAATGCCACGACTCTTCATATGTAGAAATCTTCGTCGTGCTCGCTTTTTGTCAATTTCATTGTCCGTAGCCACTACATATATAAAAAAAATCACATTTTTATATTGTTGCTATGTGTATAAAAATCACATTTTTATAATCACTATATATGGATAAAAATTCTATGTTTATACCGCTACTATATAGATAAAAATTATATTTTTATCTTGCTATCAATATAATAAATTTTTTATTTTTATTACTCTATATAAATAAAAATCATATTTTTATAATCTCTACTATATAAAAATTATCTTTTTACCTCGTTATTATATATAAAAGTCTATTCTTTTCCAATATAAAAATCATTTCTTTTTATTCTTAAAAATCGCTCCTTTATATTTTTAAAGATCGCTCCTTTATATTTCTAAAGATCGCTCCTTTCATATTTCTAAAGATCGCTCCTTTCATACATAAAAATTTAACCTTACTATGATTAAAAATCTAAACTTTATGTAATTAAAATCATATTCTTCTAATCATAAAAACCGTATCTTTAAAGCTTTCGAAATCTGATCTTTAGAGTATAAAATCAGCAAACTCACTTCGAATTGATTTTCCAGAGGAAGGGGAAAATTTGCTGCATGCTCAAGCAGTCGGAGGGTGGCGTTCGTGGCCTGAGGCGGGCGCTGGAAGCAGTAGGGCGGCTGCAGGCGTGGTGGGGCCTCCATCTGTTGGCGGCGGCGCACTCTTGGCGAGGCAGCGAGGTCTGGTTTTTTTTGGGGGTATCCGGGTTCTCGTGTGGGTTGTTTGCATGGAGGAGGGGTTGGAGGGCTGCGGTGGAGGCCGGAGCTTGGTCGAGATGGAGGAGGGGTGGTGAACACGCCAGTGGCGGTGCGAGGGGACTGCGATGGTGGCGACGGCTAGGGTTTCGTCGCCCCTCTTTCGTTCCCTTTTTTTCTTCTTTATTTTTGATTTTCCCGTTGACTTCTGAAAGGAAGAAAAAAGGGGAGGTGATATAGGAATATATATTTTATTATTATTTGATTTCAAAAAGTAACATAAAATTTCGATCTCCAAACGAGGCCCACCGCCTGTCGTCCCTAGCTAATTAAGCCTATTCCGAACACAATGTGATATGTATCGTAAGCTGATTCGATCGTTTCGATCAGTTTTCGTTAAAATCAAAATATAAATCTATATCTTGAATTTGAATGCGTATTTCAATTTACCGGGGCCACATACTGACCCTAAAAATTCCTGAAAAATATTTTCTAGCTTCGTATTGACGATGCGGTCCTAACAAAACTAATTTCGTCAAATTCCGAGACCATTTGAAAAATGGTCATTTTCCAGTCGATTAAAATCAACTAAAACTGATCAAACGCGTTTTCCTTTGCCAGGGTCACATATTGAATCAGAAAATTACAAATTTTGAAACCTAGCAATAACTTGACATCACGAATCCAACAAAAGTAGTTTCGTCGAAAACCGAGGTCGTTTGCAAAATTTCGATTTTTAAGGGCCAGAATTCCATAGCGACTATTCTGAATTTTCAACTGGACATAACTTTTGATTCCCGCTATGAAATTTTGATTTTTCAGATTCGTTGGAAAGATATTCTCAAATAGATTCTATTATTTTTGGTTTCACCAAAATCCGGTTTATTTTGAATCCTGTACAGTCATTTGAACTTTGAAATTGAATTTTCGAACTACCGTGCCATTTTCAATTCCTTTTATAATTTAAAATAAATATTTATATTCTAACGACGATCTATAAAAATATATACATTCTAATTCTATTCAAAATAAATTTCTCGTCGTTATTAGTTAAAATAATTCATTTTAAATACTCAAAATTCATCGAAATCGCCAAAATAAAAAATTTAAATTGGCTCAGATTTTCGGGTTATTACAATCTCCCACACTTAAAACTTTTCGTCCCCGAAAAGGAACGAAGCCGAAAGTTGTTTAACTAATTAACTCAACTTTCATCATTTTCATCACGGCTTAAGTTCTTCAACTTTTCAGTTTCTAAGAACTTTTCAAATTTTTCAAAAATTTGGCTAACACCCTAAATTTTCGAATTTTTTTGCCATAACCTCCCCTGCACCGGGAGCTTCGGGATATTTCAAATAGCCTCCCATGGCCCTCACCAATCCAAAAAGAAAAAGAAACAGCCAAGCGGCTCATAAAATCATCCAAAACCCAAGAAATACAATAAACATGTACATATTTGTCAGGCAAACAATTTTATTCTCTTCTCTAGCCTCCTTGCTATGACCTGTTCAATGTAAGTACATGTATATGCATGCAAATGCGACTAATTTTCAATACAACTTACTATTTGGTACAATTTGGCTAAAGGTTCAACATTTAATTAATCGAAAAATAATCAAACAACTCAACCAGCAATCAATTAGTGAATTATCGTTTTCAAACATATAATTTAATACATAGTCAAAAAATCAGATTTTTGATGCCAAATCACAACAAATAATCCTATGTAAGTTTTGGTTCTCACACCAGTCAATTGGAAATATATAGATATCCCACTTTCGACACTCGAATATTAATGCTGATGATGCCGCGACATCATCAGAATCATCTCCGGGCGACTAGAGTGTGATTCTACATCTATCCAGTATATTAAAACTTCGAATACACGTGGATCAGACGTATATGCAAAATCTTTGTATACTGGATTGTCCAAATCAATATATAATAAAAATTCAAATACGAATAACTGATGTAAATTTTCAAAACAAAATTCGTTTTCATTTTAAAAA